>JABFEA020000138.1:13260188-13270982 GCA_019775915.2 Cyphomyrus plagiostoma | reverse complement strand
ATATATATATATATATATATAATTTTTTTTTGGAGAGTAGTGACTTTATAACAAGGTTTGACAAGCCCTCCATATAGGAACTTTAATGCGCCCGGGTTCGTGTTTCCGCCCGGTTCGTCCTGTCGCGGGTCACACCGCTGCTATGTTCCATAAAGCGCTGGGAAGCTCCGCTTTCCGTCTGCCCCTGGGTGTGAGGCTCCAATGCAGGTCGGTCCTACGAGCGATTTTTCCGGGGAGCCCTGCGGCTGCATGCTGTATACAAGGTCCCCAATCCGAAGCAAAACGCCATGGACCGGTGCGCACAGCTGGGAACAGCGTGTGCTCCGTCAGTAGGTGGGGACTGACTGTCACTAACCTTCCCGATACGATGATATGTAAATAAATAAATGAAGAAACGGTGTAATTAACTGAATTCAATTTGCGTTACCTTCTGTTAAGTGTTATTTTGTAACGCAGTCATATAATATTAACTGATATTCTGAATTTTCACCGCTACAAGGCTGCCAATTTTCACGCAAGTGACTTTAAACTCACGCTTTCAGACTATCATGCTCACCAAGAAATCTTACGGCATTTCTGTGTCATTCCATTAAAAACCTAAAATTAGCTGCATCAGAAGCACCGGGGTAGTTTGCAGACTATTTACACGGCAATAAAACAATTACATACATGTAAATGGGTGTGCATGGGTGTGCAGACTTGTCTCGAAAGTGTCACACTAGCCAGCTGACCGTTAACGCACCGTTTTGCCTTCATTAGAACTTTGTACTTATTTTAAAATCTTGCTGTGGTACACCGAGCTTTGTAACAGGGCTACCCAGCAAGCCGTTAACTGTCACTGGGTTTCCTGGTACACTGATACACTGTGCCCTCTGCCCCCACAGTGTTCACCACTACAGTGCTGGTTCATCATCACAGACTACTCTGGACCCCAGCGAGACCAAGAAATTTCAGGCTCTGTCCAGCAGGTGGTGGGATGAGCGGGGTGCTTTTGCGGCTCTTCACTCTATGAACAGCCTCCGGGTGCCCTTCATTAGGTGAGCATGGATGTGATCGTGTGGCCAGGGGCCGTCTGACTTCACTGTCAGGCCTTTGTCAGGCCTCTGTTTTTAACATCAATCTCAGTTCTGTGTCTGTACACAATCATCCATGTCTGCCTAGTGAGATGTAGAGGCATTAGATCAGAATTAACAAGGCAAGGCCAGCTAGTCCCTAAAACAGTTGGGGTTGAAAGGCCTTGTTCAGGGGCCCAGGCAGTGACTCTGCCAGCTCTGGGATTTGAACCAAAAACCTTCTGATCATAGACAGTGTCCTAACCCACTGAGCTACAAACTAACCTCCACTTCTGTTCTGTTCGTGGCTGAATTTCTGGAAGGTGGGGTGGGTTATTCTAGAGGCTGGGGTGGTAGCTACATTAAAGAGGATGAGGGATAGCAAGAGTGGCCTGACGCTTTCCCTGGACACCTCTGTCTGCAGGGACAATCTGCTGAAGCTCCACCAAAGCCTGCAAGGAGGGCGGCTCCTGTCCGGGACGCGGATACTGGATGTGGGCTGCGGAGGAGGCCTGCTGAGCGAGGTACGGTCTGTGCTTTGTGGGTGTATTAGGGCACTGAGGTGAAACCAGACAGAAGCAGGACATCTCTGGCAGCATCTGCATCCCGAATAGTGGGAACGTGATTTGTGCAGAAAATACCCATGAACTCCCGAAGGGCTCCTAAATCCATTCGGCTTGCTTTACAGTGTCATGTTTTTGTCCTCCCACCAGAAGGTGGCACTATTGTCACACAGATTATTTAATGGTTAATCTTCCTTGCGATTCCCGCCCCAGCCCCTGGCCAGACTGGGTGCCGATGTTATGGGCGTGGACCCGGTGGAGGACAACGTGCGGATTGCGAAGCTCCACAGCTCGTCTGACCCGACCCTGCGGGGGCGGCTCCAGTACCGGGCCTGTACCATAGAAGAGCTGCCCAGCGAGGAGACAGAGGCGTTTGATGCCATAGTGGCATCCGAGCTGGTGGAGCACCTGCTGGACGTGGACGTGTTCATACAGTGCAGCCACCAGGTGCTGAAGGTGAGCCAGAACGTTGCTGAGGCCTGCATGCATACATCTAGTCTCTTGAAACCATGGTCACTAAGTGAGTTGGTGGTGTCCAGTCTGTGTGTGGAAATCTCTCTCTTACTAGCTCTAACAGTCAGGTTGGTGATGCAGTTGGAGGTTTATTTCTGATGATGTAATTTGCCGCCGCTCTCTAACCGCCTCTCTCAGTCCAGTCACATATTGCTGTCTCTGCCGGCTGAGATTTGGCCAGAAAGGGGAGCGTTGTTGATCTATGAGCGTTTTTTTTTTTTTTGGCAGCCTGGGGGTTTGCTCTTCATCACCACCATCAACAAGACCAAACTGTCATACATGCTGGGCATCCTGGTAGCTGAGCACCTGCTCCACATCGTCCCCCCCGGCACCCACACCTGGGAGAAGTTCATCAGCCCTGTTGACCTAGAAAGGATGCTGGAGTCCAGTAAGTCTCCATGTACCTCAAGGTGCAGCTGTGATCAGTCTTGGCACACTGCCTGTGCAGGGTCCTCCAGGTGAACTTTTTTTTTTTTTTTCCCCGGTTGTTCTGATCCCACCCACTGTCCGTGATTGGCTGACACGAATGTGACTCCGCGCAGTTGGTCAGCAGGACTAACTATGCAGTTACTGGCATGCTTTACACTGCACGGCATGTATCTTTAAATGGTATAAACGTTTGTGTTTCTGCTGATGGTGAATCTGGTTTACTGTGGAATGCGTGTGTTTTCTTAGCGTATAACCATGAAAGTTTAATTTTCCTGGCTTCCATGTCTGAGCCTCTTAGTATTAAACCAGGGGTCTCAAACTCCAGTCCTGGGGGGCAGGAGCCCTACACAGTTTTTTGTTCACCCTCATTTAACACACCTGATTCAACTCCTTGTGTTAATATGTGTGAATCTGCTGTCTCGGAAATGTCTTGCGCCCTCCGGGGTTGGGGCGTGACAGAATGATGTGGCGTTGTTTTTAAGCAAGTCAATCACTGGCATGTTCGGTTTCATTTTGCCCGGATGTTGTTTTGAAGTGTGGTCTTCCCCAGATGGCTTCTGCGTGGAGTCCATACAAGGCATGCTGTTCAACCCACTGTCGGGATCCTGGAGCTGGGCGGAGAGCACAGCCCTTAACTACGCCCTCTGCGCCGTGAAGGGGAGGGAGGGACAGCTGCCGGGACCCGCCCACACGCCGGAGCAGCAGCTGGCCCACGATGGAGCAGCGGTGGACCAGGAGCGCAGGGAGAACTGAGCGCATCACATTCGGATGGCGGATCGGGGCAGCGGGTCCTACCTGCCTAGTTTCCGAACAAGGGCCAGAGACCCAGAGTGTTGGTGTGGTGTGACATCACCTGGGGATGGGGTCGGTGAAGGAGGTCCCCAGACCACAGGTCCCAAGACTGAAGATAGCAGTGTGTCGAGCTGGTCACTAAGTGCGTCTGTAGTAAAGTGAGAGGCACCCTTTCAGATTTCAGTGTGATTATATGTTTGTTAGAATAAAACTTATTTTTGTTCTGATGTAGAGGAAAAAGTCTTGGATTACAGTTTGAATAAAATTCTGATCGATTTCACGTCTGTTTTCTGCTCGTTTTACAGAGAACTGTTAAACACAGGCGTTCCTCGCATTGATATTTAGACGATAGTGCGATAGCGATGGACGTTCGGATTCGGCAGTCGTTTTGAGTTTTGACCTGTTCCCGGGCTACGATATGCCGTACGATACGTTCTATATCCAGCCAGCCACGACCCCAGTCTCTAGCGATCGCAATCGTAATCATCTCGATGTTTAGAACCGTACAGTGTGTGTGCACCCCCCCCCTTCCTATTTCTATCTCATTGTCTTTATTAAACGCCCAAGTCTCACATCGTAACGCGTTCATATTTGACTTACGGTATTTTCGACCTAGTATGGGTTCATCGGAACATAACCTCGCCGTAAATCGAGGAGCGATTTACTGAAATGTCCTGGGGCTGTGCACTAATCTCACCCAAAATAGCCGCGCAACACTTCCAGGGATCACGGCCTGATATTGATAGATAAGCAGTAACAGGAGACCGAACTGACTCTCTGTCTACGGAAAGGATTGATTTAAAGCATGTGAACGCAATTTTTTGGCCTTGTAAATTAAGCTATGATTTAATTAATGGCTCAGTGGACATGATTGTTCAAATATACCATTGTTGACGTTCTGCAGTTTTTGGACAAGACGTACCCTTTTATAGAGAGAAAACAGATGTGACCAGCTGATGAAATACATGTGGGTTAAGAAGGGCATCAGGAAGGATAGTCCGTCTTAACTAGCCCCACCTTCAGCTGAACTGGACGCGGACATGAAGTATGTCTAGGGGGTTATTTTTTAATTAAACGCAGACAAGAGTAAATGCGGTTCGGTACAGTCTGGGCTGTCGGTAATACGTTTAAATTATCCTGGGGAACAAATGAGGCTATAATAAAAGGTGGCTGCGCTGCAGTCCCGCTGACCAGAGGTCCCCAACCACCGGGTACCAGTCCGCGAGTCATTTGGTACCGGGCCGCATAGAAAAAATATTTTATTTCGTCGTGTTTACCCCTTTAAAGGCCGGTCCGTGAAAATATTGTCAGACATGTAACCGGTCCGTGGCGCAAAAAAGGTTGGAAACCGCTGCCGCTGACGACAGCTGCACCCCTAGTGGAGCAGAGAATGCAGGAGATGCTGGATGCGAAGCGCAGCGATCAGAGGACCAGTGAGCGGACCAGGCTGCGGACCGGCCATCGGATCGCCTCTCGCCTTGACGCCGATGTAGCCGAACGGATGCGGTCGGGGACAGGATGCTGTGGTGGCGTGGTTTCGCCTCCTCCCGGTCGTGCATGGTCGATCTGGGCCGCAATCGAAGTTTCTCGCTCGGGCTTTGCGGCTCCGATGATCGCTACTCGCTGTACGGGTACATCGTGGCCTTCCATCTGCAGGACGACGGCGGAGTTATGTCTGGGTTGGGGTCCGACACCTGGTGGAAGAGGACGCTCTACCTGACCGGGGGAGCCATAGTGGCAGCCGCTGTTTACATCCTACACGAGCTGCTGGTCGCCAGGTACCGAACATGACACCGATGCCTGTGTCTCACAATCGGTGCTGGTGTGTGCAGGTGGATTATCTGCCCCGAATGACGAATAACAATACAGGCTGTCTGATCCTCGGGGGACGTATCGTATTGACTTTGATTATTGGCTTTTATTTTAGAAGCAGTTGGCTTTTTATGGACTCACCTTTTGCGGGATGATCTGCGTGCCTTTCGGGGTGCATTTATGCATGTGGACATAATAAATGCATGTAAACACCTCAGCGGCAATTAAGATTTAAAGAGCAGCCTTTACAGCTTATTGGGCTATAGAGGACTGAGGCATGTACATTAAATTGCTGCCGCTGCATAAAGTGTATAATATTTTAATTTCCCGTTTGTTTTCGATGTATTTCGGGGGGCGGGGCGTCACGTGGGTGTGTGCAGCCTCACGTGGTCTGGAGCTATAAAATGCTACTTAATGTCGCAGGGAAAGCAGCTTTCCACCGTCTACCGCGTACACCGTAATCAGCAAAGGATGCTGTGGTACCCCGAGAAGACGCAGGACCTGCATGATGCTCCAACATACTCTTATCCGACACGGACGTGTTTATTTCCTTGCAGTTCTATTCTGAATAATACCACATTCTTGAAAATTGGGGGACACAATCCACGTTGGAAGACATCAAATTCTTTTAGAGCAATAAAAGATGGAGAGATGGCCAGCCAGAAATATTTACAACACTAAAGAAATTACTGCTGTTAGAATCCAATGGCCCGCTGTCTACAGACGTCGATAAAAACGTTTGCTGGGAAGTAATATGTACTTCTAAAAATAAAGCCAAAGGTACAACGGCAGTCACTTTATAGTGATGAAATACTGGCTGCCCATTTGGAAAGGAAACATCTCAAGCAATCATTGTTTATACGAAAAAGGGGAAATAATTAAGGATTTGTAGCTATATGATGTCAGATGTATACGAGGATATTGGGGGCGTGGCTTGGCAGTTTTAATATAAAGGTCCATTTTTTGAAGGGACAAATGAAGCCAAATTAAATATTAGGGGTGGGGTACACATCCCCCTGGTTCCTACGCCTCCGCATTAGCAAATCGTTTATGTTGATGTGATTATGAAGTTTCTCATGCTCTATGTACTGCGTGTAGGAAGGAGCAGGAGATGGACTCCACAGATACCCTCATCCTGCACCAGTTTGCCAGGCCCTCGGGCTGCATTGCCAGCCTGTCGCCATTCTGCCTGAGGCTGGAGACCTACCTGCGAATGGGCGGCGTGCCTTACCAGGTGGGCGTCACTCTCCTCGGCGCTTGTTTGTGCCCTAAGGTTAGGTCATCTTCCTTTTCTCCACCGAGGGACTAAGGTGGCCTCCCCTTCCTGCAGAATTACTTTGACGGGAAGCTCTCTTCGCAAGGCAAAATGCCGTGGATCGAGTACAACCAGGAGGAGGTGTCCGGCATGGAGTTCATCATGGACTTCCTGGTGGAGAAGCTGGACGTAGACTTGAATAAGAATCTGAACCCTGGGGAGAGGGCTGTGTCCCACGCCGTCACCAGTATGGTGGAGGAACACTTCTACTGGTCAGTGACAGCAGCAGGCTGGGCCCTGTCCATGTATCTGCTGGCCATAGGGTCATGGATACGCATTAGGTTACGTGACATGTCATGTGTGTTGTGTCAGGACCATGGCCTACTGTCAGTGGGTGGAGAACTTGGACACGACCCGGAAAATGCTGGCCGTGAGCGGGCCGCTGAGCCCCATCCTGAAGTGGATCCTGAGTCAGGTGAACTGTGGCATTGTGAAGCGAGAGATGTATGGCCATGGGATCGGACGCTTCTCCAGGGAGGAAGTGTACACCCTGATGGAGAAGGACATGCGTGCGCTGGCCACCTTGTTAGGTATTGCTGGGGGTGTGGCTGAGGGATTGGGGGCGTGGCTGATGTGAGGCATGTCTGATGTGGGGATTTGTCTGGGTCCTGGGGGCGTGTTGGCATGGGTGGGGGGGAGCCATCAGTCAGGTGACACAGGAAAAGGTATTGTGGGGTGAGCGGTGTGGCATATGGGGAGCGGTCATGTTCAGGGGTGTGGCATAAGGGGAAAGATTATGTTCAGGGGTGTGGCATAAGGGGAGGGGTTATGTTCAGGGGTGTGGCATAGGGGGAGTAGTCATGTTCAGGGGTGTGGCATGGGGGAGGGGTCATGTTCAGGGGTGTGGCATGGGGGAGGGGTCATGTTCAGGGGTGTGGCATGGGGGAGGGGTCATGTTTAGGGGTATGATATAGAGGGAGTGGTCCTATTCATAGGTGTGTCATGGGAGAGGGGTCATGTTCAGGGGTGTGGCATGGGGGAGGGGTCATGTGCAGGGGTATGATATAAGGGGAGTGGTCATGTTCATGGGTGTGGCATGGGGGAGTGGTCATGTTCATGGGTGTGGCATTGGGGAGGGGTCATGTTCAGAGGTGTGGCATTGGGGAGGGGTCATGTTCAGAGGTGTGGCATGGGGGAGGGGTCATGTTCCGTCGGTGTGACATCAGGGGAGGGGTCATGTTCAGGGGTATGATGTAGGGGAGTGGTCATGTTCATGGGTGTGGCATGGGGGAGGGGTCATGTTCAGGGGTATGATATAGGGGGAGTGGTCATGTTCACCCCTGAACATTAAATTTTTTTGGTAATCCTGCTGGATGTGGTTTTTGCTGTAGGTGATAAGAAATACTTCATGGGGGCAAAGCTGTCATCAGTGGACGCTACAGTTTTCGGACACCTGGCCCAGGCCATGTGGGCACTGCCGGGCACCCGACCGGAACAGCTCCTCAAAGGTCAGGTGACTTTGCGTCACCTTCTGTTTACCATCCACATCTCATAGGAAGTTTGAACCTGCAGCTCAGAGATTGTGGAACACACTAGTGAAAACACATTTTCCGTTCTACAGACTATATTTCAGGGTAGCCTACATTTATTGACTTATTAGATTTATTATTCTAGAATAGGCTAAACAGAAGGTTGCCACGGTAGCTTGTATCCTCATTTTATTTTTTATAACATTATTATGACTTTATTTACAAACATAACTTCTCAACTTATTTTCTTGTCCCGAAGGAGGCTAATTTAAGTGCAGCAGATTCTCAATCTGTGCTTTTTCTTCAAAATGGTTTAGAAATGTAGTTCAAACACATGACCACTAGATGGTGCCGGACGACTGTTCACATCTTTGGTCCCAAGGTTAGAAAACCATTCACACGATACACAAACACAACGTTGTCTTACATTCCTTATGGAATCAATATATATATTGCGTGTTTATGGCAGCCCTTCGCGTGATATCTCGCAGTGATCTCGCAGTGATTTATTGTATCTTGCATTTCTGGTATCTATTCATTTCTCTTTGCTTGGCAAGGGGTCCAAAAAGATATTAGCAGTTTTTTCTTATTGTGGAGGCCCTGCACCCCTAACCCCTGTGATGTGGAAGTGTCCGATATACTAATCAAAAGTCCGGGCACGCCTATTGAAAATCATGTGTGTTTCAGCAAGATAATGACCCTTGGCTCCGCTCATGGTTGAAGTAAGTATTATCTTATTATAAACAAAGAAAGAGATGGAGTGCTGTGACAGATGACCTGGCCTTCACAACCCACAAGAGCTGGATTAAAGAGTTAGGATCAAGGTAGCCAGCTTGCGCCCAGAATTTTTGGACTGACCTTCAGGCCTGTTGGAGAAGCATTCCAGGTGGCTGCATCTGGAAGCTGGTTGGAAGAATGCAGGGAGTCTGCAATGCTGTCAACAGTGCGAAAGAGGGCTGTTTTGAAGAGTCTAAAAATCTAAAAAAAATCTGAGATGTTGAACACTTTTTGCAGTATTTAATATGTATTACTTTATTGCCTCGAGGCCGTTTGCTATAAGGTGAATAAGACGGCTAAAACGGACATAAATGTGTTCAAAGTAAATGTGCAGAATTTTAACTGGCACTGTGCACTAGAACACATTGGTTTCACATGTCAGAGCAGATTTACTGCCTCAGGGTTTTCGCTAAAATGGATAACAGAAGCTAACGCTGGTGCTTGCCTGTCCCCAGGTGAGCTGATAAACTTGGCCATGTTCTGTGAGAGGATACGACGCAAGTTCTGGCCCGAGTGGTTCGTGGACTGCTATGACTTCCAGTATGACGGCTCTAGTGAGTCCAGCGAGGATGGCGGCTCCCCATCTCGGCTGCCGGCCCCCCGGCCGTTCTCCCGGACGGACTCCTTCGAGGAGGAGATCACCGGGAGCAGCCTGGCCTCCTCTTGCCTGACTGACATGGAGGCCACCACGGACGAGTCACTCTTTAACTCCGACATGGAGACGGAGGAGTCTGACCAGGAGCTGTCTAAGTGCTAGTCCAGTCACCGGGGTGGGGGCACGTTGCCCAGTGGAAACACCTGAGCAGGTCACTGAGATTCCGTCCCAGAAATCAGGAGGATTACCACTGCAGAGGGGAGTCCTGCTAGTATCAGGGTCAGAAGCTGACAAGGGTATTTCGGGGTTTACCCTACACAGGGCTCTCTGAGCAGAGTGTGACTCACATCCAGTGTTATGCAGTACAGTAGTTCTCAGAGCATGGACCGTGAGCTCCCTCTAGTGGTATCTCCGTTTTAATGCCGATCATAACGTTGGTGCGCAGAGAGCTTGGTATTTGCTCAGGTGGTGCGCGAGGCAAGAAGGTTGATAGGCACTGGTATAATGGAAAATAAATGATTATAAATAAATAGTGGTTATGGTGAAATGTAATGCTTCATAGTGAGTGTGTCCCAGTTTAGCCATCCGGATTGAGGCTGAGTGCTAACGCAGCTAAAGCATGATATCTGTACATTACAGGGACAATTCTGGGCGAAGTGGGACGATACTGTCACCGAGTGTCAGTGCCCCTCCCTCAGCCTCTCCCACAACCCCCCCCCCACGCTGGTCATCCTTCATTTCTTTCCAAACGTGATGCATGTAAATCCTTCGACATGGTGGAGAGTCACATGATCTCTGGTGGAGTCTGCGGGCCACCCCCCCCCCCGACCCAACTCGCTGTAGGTATGCAGTGTGTGAGCTGTGGATAAGAGGTGGCACAACAGCAGGGGTGTAGCTAGAAATTCTGGGCCCACCCCTTCCCTGACATTATATGATGTTACGTATCACGAGGCCCCCAGAATCTGTGTTGGGCCCCCAGAATCTGCCGGGGGATCCCGGCCCCTACTGTGCCCCCGCACGTCTGAAATATGTCAGAACACTTGTATTTTATCTGGTTACTTATGGTTAAGGTTAGGGCTGGTTGGGGTTAAGGTTGTCATTGCTGGGATCGGAGTTTTCCCCATAGAAATGAATGGACGGTCCCCACAAAGATATGAGTACAAACGCGTGTGTCCCTGCATCTGCCTCTGTGTGCTTCACTCCATGCTGATGACTGGCATCCATCCAGCTGTAGTAGCAGGATGATTAGACCTCCACCAAGCTGGTGGCTGGGGGGCAGCGGCTGGGGAGGGGGGCGATGGGGGCACGGATCAGGAGCGGTCGTCCCTGGGGATGGAGCAGGTGCAGCCGTGAGGGAGACTGGCAGGGGCAGCCAGAGCTTACAGCAGACAGCACGGAGTCTTTTTAATTTGGGTGGGGCCCCCCCCCCCCCGCCCGCGCCCGCCCGGGGGGGCCGGGCGCACAGGAAGTAGGGCGG
>JABFEA020000138.1:13221022-13247663 GCA_019775915.2 Cyphomyrus plagiostoma | reverse complement strand
CGCCCCCGCCCCCCCCCCCCCCCCCCCCCCCCCCCCCCCCCGCCTGCTGTAGTCCTGATGGGCAGGGAATCCCTCTCCTTTCCGTCCAGCTTCGTTAAGGCATGTGGGCAGGGCTTGGTCTGCCTGGAACTGTCCTGCTGCCACTTTCTGACCGAGGCCGGCCTGGAGGTGATCTCCCAGACCTGCACGGGCCTGCAGGAGCTCAACCTCTCATCCTGTGACCGGCTGCAGCCCCAAGCCTTCGGGCACATAGCCAAACTGACGCAGTTGCGGCGGCTGGTGCTGTACCGCACCAAGGTGGAGGTGAGACACGGAGGAAGGCTGCTGAGCTGTCATTTCAGGCTGCATAAGGCTGGGAAATTAACGTTTCAAAAGTGGAATGGTCCTAATAGAGACCCATGAGGTACCCCACTGATCATAGCTGCTCAGCTGGAGGGGCATGTGGCTGCTGCGGGCTGGGATAGGAGGTTGACCACTAACACATCCCTCAACCTAAAGAGTTTTAAAGCATTTTTCTTATATTTGTATAGTCCAGGGTTCTTCATATCTGGACCTCGATTCCAAATCCAGGCCTTGTTTTCTGTTCTCCCGGGTAGTTGGTTTAATAATTACTGATTGTGATTGGCCAGAGGCTTCACACCTGTCTGACAGGTTAAGGAAGGCTGGAAAACCAGCAGGGCTCGGACCTCGAGGACCGTGATTTGAATAACCCTGGTATAGTCCATCAGATTTCTGTGTGTCACCAAGTCCTATTCGTCTCTTTGATATTTGGTCGGGGGGGTCGTCTTCCTAACTGCAGCAAACGGCCATATTGAACATCCTCACCTTCTGCACTGAGCTGAAACACCTTAACCTGGGGAGTTGTGTAATGGTGAGTCCCCCCCCCATATTAACTTATGTGTAATTGGTGCTTTGAGTATGCCGATGTGGCCCCGCCGAAGTTGAATGCTGCCTGTGGCGCCGCCGCCCGCAGATCGAGGACTACGATGCGGTGGCCGGCCTGCTGAGCACGCGCTGCCGCTCGCTGCTCTCGCTGGACCTGTGGCGCTGTAAGAACCTGAGCGAGCGCGGCCTGGCGGACCTGGCGTCCGGCTGCCGGCTGCTGGAGGAGCTCGACCTGGGCTGGTGCTCCACCCTGCAGAGCAGCTCCGGCTGCTTCCAGAGCCTGGCCCGGCAGCTGCCCCGTCTGCGCAAGCTCTTCCTCACCGCCAACCGCACCACCTGTGACTCGGACATCGAGGAGCTGGCTGCCGGCTGTCCTGCCCTCCAGCACCTCGACATCCTGGGTGAGTCGCCCTTCGCTTTCTGGGGGATCGGTGTTCGTATGGAGTCGCCCACCTTGCAGGTTTATGTCGGATCGTGTACCTTGCATGTGATAAATAAAACCCTATTAGGTCCCCGCAGGCAACAATATAACAATTGACCCAGGTTTCATTTAATAAGCCAGAATATTTTATATTAATAGCAAATTAGCATTTACATGTTATTGATTAATTTGATGCTGTTTGAGTCGGCATGGGGACATCACTTTAATTTCCCCGACAGGCTTGTGGGATTTCGCTACAAATCTCCTGTTTTTCAAACTTTATCTTGATTCCTAGTTTATTGAGGTTGTTTGTACGCTTCTTTGAGAAACTTGACCGTTATTTTAGCAGAAGGAAGCTGAAAAATTGTTGCATTCATGTGGATTTCAGCATGCTTTTTGAAAAGGAACAATAACAAAGAAAAAAGAATAAGAAATTTCCTTTATTTTCTTGAAAAGAAATATTTAAATGTGACATTTCTGGCCAGAGAAATAAGTTGAATCTAAAGCCCTTGGGCCTGTTTTTACACTTCCCTCCAGTCACAGATGCCGCTGCCTCCAGACCGCGTGCTTAGTGCTTACCTGCTGGTACTGACTGCTATCCACATGGGGTTTGAATAGACTGTTCCTTTGCTTCCTGGAGACTCTGGGAGCCAAGCGGCGTCAGTGGGCTCCACTGTGACTGCCGGGGTTAGCGGTGCCGTGGGGTCTGATCGCTGTGTGTCTGTGCGGCAGGGACCCGGATGGTGAGTCCGGCTTCCCTGTGGAAGCTGCTCCGCTCCTGCTCCGGCCTGCTGCTTCTCGACGTGTCCTTCTGCTCGCAAATAGACGCACGCGTCGTCCAGGAGCTGAGCGCCCATTTCCCTGGCGTGGCCATCAAGAAGAGCTTCACCCAATGACTGGGGAGAGCTGCCTCCCCGGCCATGACGAGATCTGCGGCGGCTGCTGTGACTCGTCCGCTCATGGTCTCCAGATTCTTTGGGGCATCGATAATTCGTCTAAGATAGTCCCTCCATCTTCAGTGTTGGCAAGGATGCTGATCTCAGGGCTTGATTTCCCACTGCGTTTTTTTTTTTTAAATCCAGAGTAGCTGGTCCCTCAATCTCTCCATCCACCTCTGCTGGGATGATTACCCTTGTTACATTGTCTTTCTGTGCAGAACGAAGTTGCAGAGGTCAGGCGGATGGATGCATCCACTCTACGTCAGCGCTGATGCCCTTAGGTGAACATGTGTGTTGTGGCTCTCCTCACTGAAAGACACGACCACGTTCAGTGTTGCTCCCGTCTGCCTAGGATGGAGTTAGGGTGCTGCAGAAGATGCCTGATTTATTTTTTTGTTCGTCCTTATCTCTGTTCATGAGACATTGTTGTGCCTTAGGCGGAGGAGGGTGGAGATTATATACTGCCACTCCCCAGGCCGCAGGAGCCAAGAGCATGATGGGAAAACGTGCAGCTGATCTGCAGAGACTCAGACGTCCCGAGTTAAAAACGTCTCAGTCGCCTCCCTGTCCGGGCAGGGCACAGTCACCGGCTGAGCTGCACTGCAAGCAGCCCGTCGACACGCTCTGCCCGCTAGACCTGCGGCGCGTTACTCACACTTGATACGTCACTGCGGGCATCAGATAGACGAGGCGCTTTATGCGAAGCATTCTGATGAACGTCTTGGGTGACCAGCCACACTACAGCATGACAACGCAGAGCAAGGCGCCCACACTACTGCATATGTTTAGAAAATTCTCGGATGATTTCCCTGTAACGATGTTGTGTGTCGTTTGTTTATTTTGATGAAGGAGAGTTTGCTGTTTTGGTGTCAATGTCACGAAACAAATAAACTGGTGCATATACACGCAAAAGCACAAACATGCTGATGTATGTGCGGATTGCGGGGAATGAGTGGTGAGCTGCATGCATTTCCTGTGTGTGCAGCGCCTCCCAGTCTTGGACAGTAAGAGCATTTACACGCACACACCCACACTGTTGGAAGAAGCACATTAACTGATTAGCGTCCTGTATGCCTGTAATTCCACTTGACCTCCCAGTGGTTTTGAGTCTCTGAGCGCTGAGATCTCACCCCTAACCCAACACTAAGCGTAACCCTAACCTCTGCAGAACCCAGCACTGATCTGTGCCTCTGCTTTTTTTCTTGTACACCTGGATTTAATAAAGTGAAAATTGTGAATGAATCTGACCAAACTCCAGACCTCTCCTTTTGTCTTCCCTAACCAAAAAAACTCTTCGCTGTCCGGCTGCCTTTGTTATGGGGCTGTGGAGTCAATGTTTCTGTTTGTGTGTGTGTGTGTGTGTGTGTGTGTGTGTGTATGTGTCTGTCTGTCTGTCTATGCGTGGCACCATCCAAGCCCTGAGAGGCTTGTTAGGCTGCCCACTGATGACCTGCAGTGGTTCTTTGGGCACGGGTTTGGTGTTTTTGTGCCTCTTTACAGTGCCGCTATTTTAATGACCTGTTGGAGGACAGTTTAATGAAGTCTGCGGGGGGTTGTACTGCCCCCTGTGGTAGCCTGGCAGGTGCTGAAACGCCACTGAGTCGCTGGACCTGGGGCAGATGAAGAGAGCAGCGGAAGAAAATCCAGTCTTATTTATTAGCATGTTTGTCAGACTGAAGTTGTGGTCAGCAGATCGGTTTTATTTTTATATGTCTAACAGTAAAAGCATTTACAACAGTCATTTAGGTAAAATTACCATGAGTGTAATACACTGAGTTGCTGTCATTATTTTAATGTTTTTCAAGATGTCTACCCCATTTGAAATGACACTTTATTTGCCTTGTGTAGAAGTACACTGGAATTATTTTTCTCCATATTCCATGTTTCTCTCCTTTGTGACTCACACATATGTCTACTGTATACTCACACCAACTGAGGGCAGAGCCTGTGGTCTGAGTGTGGGGTCATTATCTATCTATCTGTCTGTGTCTCTCTGCCTGTCTATCTATCATGACATTTTTTCTTGAAAGGTGAAAAATAAATTACTTATTTATCCAGTGCCCTGGGATTTTTTTTTTTTGGAGGGGGGGGGGTAAGGGCCATGCTCAAGGGCCCAATACAGATGTGACAATTTTACAGATGTGACAAAGAACATCGCTCTTTTCCCTGGCTAAAAAACTCCTATGAACTAGGCATTGCGCCTTCTGCTGGTGGTGTGGATAACATCGGTTGTGATGAAGAGTTCACACCAAGCTCTTTGGTAACCCAGCATGAAGCTCGCTAGCATGGCTGATCCTGATTTTTCTGCAGATGCTTCTTCGGACAGCTGGAGCGTGAACCTGATGGTGTTTCAAATAAACGGGAAAGACAGAAGGTGCCGGCATTAAAGATGACAGCGATCTGATGTCCCTGAGGATTTAAAGTATCGGGTCTGCCATCTGTTTCGTGATGCAGAGAGTGTCACGTGAGATACCACCGGTGAGCGCACACAAGTAATGGGTGTCCATGACGATGCCGGATCATGTGACCCCTGTCACATGTGACACAGATCCTTTTAGCCACAGGTCATTTTAGTACCTGATTCCAAAGCATCTACTCCAAAGAGAATTCAGGTTCCCTGGACAGATGGATACCGGGAGCATAATGGCAGAAGCTTGAAAAGGGTCGATGCCAGTCGTTCCACTGCCAATGTGGCTGCTGAGCACAACAGGGCATGCCAGGGGTTTCCAGTGGCATCGGAATCTGAGCCGGGCAGGAAAGTTTGAGGGTGAGGATGGGGGCACAGCGGCTAGCCAAGTGAACAGTCCCGGTGCACTGCTGGGTCTGGGTTCGAGACCTGTATCCCCAGAATCCCCCCCAGCTAGCCCCATTTCTTCATGCAAATTCACAGAATCCAGCTCAACATGGTTAGCCTGCCTCCTACTGGCCCATAGGGGTTATAAGTCATGTCGGCTAATGAGCTACCAGGTCTGTGCAGGCATTTTGATTGAAAGCTGGACCAGAGCACCTGGCTAAGTGATGGGAGCGTGGCTGTGATTAGCTCAGATGCATCTGAATGGCGTTAGGGTGGGATGTGTGAGATGGACAGGTCAGGTGTGTGCGCATCAGTTTTATGTTTCATTTTGGGGACCAGATGTTCCTAGAAATGAATGGAGAGTCCCCACAAAGATATAATTATGAACCCGTGGGCGTTTGTGTGTGCCTTTTCAGAGCTCCCTCTGTGTTTTGGGCTGGGAGCTGCTCACTCTCCTCACTGTGGATTTCTGACATCAGATGTTATTTTTATTGGCTGTTTAACGACGGTCCAATTACAGGTCCGTAACAAGAGAGATTGTTGATGTCAGGCAAACATAGTTCCTGCTCAAATATTTAATATATGTTCAAAGAAATATCGATTGTCACATGTAATTGCTGACAATCATACACTAATATCATAGATAATACATAGTTTTTCGTGTCTTCAATTGCGATGAATCACGTGATTTTATACCTGGCCTGGTGTAAACTATATTTCTAACAAATTTGTATCTGGTGTCACACTGGATTGAAGACGCATCTGGTCTCTCTACATGTACAGAATTATGATCAAGTGAATGTAGCGTGAGCCCAAGCAGAGCAAAGCTGGGTCCTATTTATCATGTGACTTATTTAGTAGTAATGTTTGCTGAAGTATTCAACTGGGAAAGCTTAAGATACATTTAGTTATTTGCAGTATTTGCAGTTATTTTGAACATTGATCTAGTTTCTGCTGAACAAATTCTACTGAGGTTTAATTTTGGTGGGGGGAGGCATAATTCGGATTTTTCTGTAGTGAACGTCACAAATATTTGTTGTTGCCATTGCTACTACTGCATGCGGTAAATAAACCGGAGTTACCATTAGCGCAACTC
The DNA here is from genome assembly GCA_019775915.2 of Cyphomyrus plagiostoma. Lineage (NCBI taxonomy): Eukaryota > Metazoa > Chordata > Actinopteri > Osteoglossiformes > Mormyridae > Cyphomyrus > Cyphomyrus plagiostoma. The sequence goes on along the minus strand of JABFEA020000138.1, from coordinate 13,241,529 downwards.
ATTTAAATCCGTTCAGCAAACTGAATATTTACGTTTGTACCCACAAAAAAAGAATCCAGCATACTAAACGATTGGAATTGCAGTTAAAGTGGTCTGTTCTGATTGTAAATCTCCAATTATCTAAGCTAATTTACCGTGATGTAACGTGCGTAATATGTTCGTCATATTTATTAGCTGGTGTTTTATGTTCAGACCCGGAGATCGTGACATATTTATGTGGGACCGACCTGTTCTGGCGTCGCTAAAGACACAAAGCTTATTTATAGCTGCCGATAGGAGACTTGTCACGATTGGACACGAAAAACGCGTTTTACCCGCTCAACCAATCGATAACTAATTACACTAATGGGTTTTATTATCAACAAAAAATTGAAAGAAAATATATCTGAAAGGGATGGGGAGAGCGATCTTAAAGCTTGACTTTACCTAGAATGATTTTACGTAGGCCTACGGAAAACAAATGGTAAATACGTACACCGGGGCGTATTTGATGGATCTGGGGGGTATCTGATGTGCCAGTTAAATTAGAACAACCCTGCAATCAGCGTCATATGGATTTAATATGGATCTAGTCAGCTGAGCAGAGACTGTATCAAACCCGATGCTGATATTAGCCACAAATGTTTTATGTGTTTATATATACACAAAGATATGTATACACAAAGGTATAGGCCTAGATAATATCAATTCACTATTTTTAATTAAAACACCTTGAGACAGATAACGTTGCTATCTCTTTAATCCACCGGCACTGATAAAAGGCCATGATCTTATCATGAAGAGATTTTCCAAAATAATATGACACAAATAACCACACGGCAGTGGCGAACTGCTGAAATATCTCGGAAATGACGAAAGATGTTCGGGTAGTCAAGTGGAGCGTGACAAATAAACAGAGCAGGCATAGCATAGTTTTTCTGAAAGTGTAAGACAATGGAAAACAAACAAAATCTCTTAACATTATATCGAATATGTCCAGGCTCGACACATACAGTTTAATTTTACCTGTACTTTTGAAAATATGCAAATTGGACTTTATTACATATCAATTTGATATTATATTGAATAATAAATTATTTATATTGTTTAGGGTAATAGGTACATAATGAAATACAGAATAATCTTACATTGTTCATTTTTCTAAATTACTGTCATACAAGCCTTTCCAAAACTGGTACATCATCCAGTATGTTTCAGTACAGGTTAGACCCTGATGTGTATTTTAAAAAATCTGTTTAACTTAGTGTTCCTGTTTCTGAGACCCTGAAACACTTCACACGCGCAGTTTCTCTCGGTAGAGGGCGGTCTATCTGTCATTTTAAAGCCGCAGGGTGCGGTGACCGTTTTAATACTAATTAGAATGACCTGTTGCGCGGAGTCATTGCAAGAGAAAAAAAAACTTCATGAATTCCGAAGGAAACTACAGAAGTAACCGGAAAACACACGGAGTCCCTCTAGCATCATTCAATGCCGGCTAATTCTCAGTGGGTAATATAAATATATTTGAAACAATTGTGGGAAATCGCGTATCTGTTACTTTAAAAAAATACCACCGATAACGAAATACAGTATTCCTCCATACACAAATTTAGTCATAACAGAATTATATGTAGGCCTAAGTCTATTTTCGATAACTGGGCACTGCTTATGCTATTCCTGCCTTCCCTTCAATTCGTATATTTGTTGTAGCATGAGATATAAGTATTTTCGCAATTCCATCCATCCATCATCCATCCATCCATACGTCAACCGTCCATCCATAACTGCTTATGCAGTACATGGTCAGTTTTCCAACTGGTAAACCAACTATTAAATTAAAGATGCATGGATTTCTGTTGAAGAAAATGCAAACGCAAATCAGACGCGCAATCGTTCGTTTGAATAAATTCTAGCCGAAACATTAGCCTGTTATTACCATTGTGTGTTTTATTTCCCCGCAAGTTTATCCAAATCAAACAGAATGCAACAAACAGGAAAACAAAAACGAAAAACATATCACAGTTTCTCAGCCAGTTAATTAGTCCATTGATTTAAGCTACGGATAGAGTGGTTACGGAGTCCATTTCGTTGGTTTTATCAAACAAGGTACCAGAAAGCAGGCAACTTCTAAACGGTGTGACCACGTTTCTCCGGGCAGCGTGTACACACACACAGAATAATAAACACTGTGCTTAAAGTCACATAGATACAAATAACAACGAAGGATGACTGTTGAATCTGTGTAACCTTCAAAAACCAACATTATCACAAGCGAACTGGAAAAACAGCATGAAAATGTGTCCTTGCTTACGCCACATGAATGTGAAAGAATGTGAAAAGCAATATTGATTCATGTTGGATTATTTATATATAAGCCAAACAACAGAATAAATAATTTCGGGCCTAATTAAAATCTTTTTAAATAAAACGCAACTTTTTAACACTAGTTGTTTGGGAGCTTATGTTGCTTATTTTTTAAATCGTGTGAAATTCTATGTTTGCTGTAGCCTACCCCCCCCCCCCCCAAAAAAAAAAAAAGAAAAAACACCCACATGTTTTGTCTTCATATGATTTCTAAACAGCCGGCGACAATGACGGCCACTCAGCGTGAACTCGAGAGACAAGGTCATAAATAACGACGTAATTAGTCTCCATAAAAGAACTCAGGTAAAACACCAGCAGCGGCTCATATGGAGATATGAGTGTGACACTTTAAACAACAAATAGTGAGCAATGTTCCTGCTTTAGATCACCTTAAATCAAAGCATCATGTATTAAAATGCAATACAAAATTATGCAAAAATCATCTGGATAAAAAAATAATTTTAAACAGTTAAAACCTGTTTTGTTTTAGAAATCGTTTAAATGAAAGCACTCCATTGTGAAGGAAACTGAACCGTGACGTATTTACAAGTGATCATGGTGTTCCGTTAGACGTCTGATGTGAAATATCGGCAAAAAGTGTCCGGGCTCAGTAGCCAGACAACCCCTCCGTGCCCTTTCTGCAAGCTGCTGCTGTGCGTCTTTGTGTACTGCGCGCTCTGATGGCCTTAAATCGGGAACGCGCATCTGTTTCTCCTTGGTAACTCCGTACCAGTCTGTACATAAACATGGACTGTTTTAATGGAACATTATCTAACATGTAATGAATGGATTCACTATTATGAAAATACTATGTAGTAATAGTAATAGTAGTAGTAGTAGTAGTAGTAGTAATAATAATAATAATAATAATAATAATAATAATAATAATAATAAATACGCGTGACTCAGATAAATCTCATTATGTCTCGAGACGGACAAGTAACCAACACCATAGCCGACACTCAGCCCTTCAGCTCCCGATGAGAAGGTAAAGATGGCGTTTAATTATTGAATACAATTGAATGTCTTCGTCTGTCATATCAAGGACGTGAAAACTATCTAAAAATAATAGAAACCATCCAGAGTTTCTCTGTATTTTCTACAAAAGTCTTCTAGTTCCAGTAATGTTATTGTCAGTGTAAGCCATAATGAGGTGGTTCCCCCAAAATGTGGGAGCACACTTTAGGGAAGTGTCACAGTGCCTGGTGTGTACCGGAGAGTTTCTTCTCCGTTTTAAGGACAGTCCTTCCCCTCTCAGGGCTGCCGTCCGTGTTAAGATACTCACTGCATCGCCTGCAGTATCCGCCTGACGGGCCAAATATAAATGCACAGCATCGCCCACAGCCGCCCGGTGCTTAGTAAGTAATTAGAGAAGAAACGAGCGGTTTCATAGTCAACAAAGTTCAAGACGATCCGCTGCTGTTTCATTGAACTTATGTCTGGACCACGTGGTGAGGCGGCGTGTCCCCATATACGTCCTCTCCTCCCGGTACCGGTCCTCCGGGAGGCGTCATACGTTTCTCTTTCTGTCTTCGGTTACAAAACCAAACTCTCACCACTTCTTTTTCTAGCTGAAGACTGTCTGCCAGTGCAGTTATTTCTGATGCTGCGGGCTTTGGACACTTTAAGAAATGGCTCTCCAATGCTCCTTTTACGCTTACCTCGATGGAAGTTCGTTTTTTCCTCTTCCTCCCCTGCGCCGCAATCTTGTCCAAGCTGGTGGGACTCCCAGAGGAGGAATCTGCCTCCTCCAACCACTTGTTTAGCAAAGGTTTGAGCTTACACATGTTCTTAAAACTGAGCTGCAAGGCCTCGAACCTGCAGATCGTAGTCTGTGAAAACACGTTTCCATAAAGGGTTCCCAAAGCCAGGCCGACGTCCGCCTGCGTGAAGCCCAGTTTGATTCTGCGCTGCTTGAACTGCTTGGCAAACTGCTCCAGGTCGTCGGAGGTTGGTGTGTCTTCATCCGAGTGGTCATGCTGGTGTTGTGGCGCCGGGTGGCTCTGGTCACTGATGAGCGGGCTGTGGTGGTCCTCCTCGGTGTCTCTCAGGGTGTGCCGGTGCATTGGCTGTCTGCTGCCGGTAACCAAGTCGTTGATGGGGAATCCGGACTGAGCGTATATCAGACTCTGGCTATTATTAGTAGCCATGCTCTGCGTGTGAGAGGACGTGGTCGTTCTCCATCCTCTTGCGTTTAGATGGTTTCCGTGCTGCTGGTGTACCAGATGAGGATGCCGCGGTTGGTGCTGCAGGCTGCTGGAACTGTGCAGTTCGTCCCTGGTGCTCTGCACGGCGGGCTTGACGTCTGGATCGCTGATGGTGCCGGAGGACCACGGGGCTCCTTCACCGTGTGACAGTGCGGCTATCCACTGATGTGCATGGCTGAGCGGGTGACTATTAGCCTGCAGTGCGTATTCACTTTGCAGCAGGCTCTGTCCATCTCTGTACGTCGTCGCCTGCTGCATGCTCCCCGGCTCAGAATGCGCGATAGACGCGCTGGAGGTGAGTATATTGTAATGATTAGACGCTGTAGTCGCCATGAGTCTCAGACCCAGACTGATCGCTCTCATTAAAGGAGCCGCGCATTTGACAGTTACTTTCAGCCACAGGCTGCCTGTAGGACCCTCGCCAAGTGGATGCAGACCCGAGCACATGAGCTCCGCCCTACTGCGCTCTTTATTGGCTGCGGTGGTTGATGGATGCGGTTGTCCCTCGGAGCATCCAGTGTGTGAACCTCCTGAGATCCCCCACAGGACTGCTTTGCCTGCCCCAGGCGAGTTCCCCTGTAGAGCCGAAGCGCGACACGACAGCAGCAGGGAGAATGATCAGAGGAAGCGCGCACATTAACTTTCGCGAACAGTCCATGTAAAATATCACATTTAATTAGCCACCTTGCACTTTTGCCATCTACCTTGTGACGCGATAAGCGTTCGCTGCAAGCTGATCTGACGTGGGGGTTTATACAAAATATTTTATATTTGAAATACCATTACGTTGAAATACCATTACGTACCATTGTAATACGTTTCTTATGCCAGGGATTTGAGAGCTCACAATACATCCCAAAACAGACATTTCAGTTTTAGGTACGACACCCCAGCCTTTACTCACCTCGCGATAGCGGGAGATGTCTAATGGACAGAAAATTCACAATTGCATCACCTTCTTTATCTGAATTCAAAAGACTATAGTGTGGTGTGTTGTGTGGCTGATTGGAAGCCTGTAATAGCAGTTACTGTGGTAGTAGGTACTATTTCGTACAAAGTGATCGTTTTTAATTCGTTCACGTGTGTGTGTGTGTGTATATATATATATATATATATATATATATATATATATGTGTGTGTGTGAAGCCTACCTATTTGAATGCATAAATCTTGCGTAGTGTAAGTTTTTAATAATAGTATTTTGCTTTTTAAATGTGACAATGTTAAAGGTAACGATAATTTTTGTTTTGTTTGATAAAAATCATATATAATTTCAAAAAATGTTCGGATTAAGTCTTTGCTGTTTTATTTCCCAGTGATTACGCCAAAAGTTAATTACACAACATGGATATGACGCACTTAAATTATGAATGAATGTTTTAAAGGAAAAAAAAACGCTTTGAACCGCAAATGTGAATTCATGAATGTCCTCTTGATTGCAACAAAGCAAAAAAAGTTTATTAGTTTGGAATAGAAATGGAAATTAATAATAGGAAAATTATTTAAAAGCTATGAATATACACGGTTTTTTTGAAAAAGTAAATTAGGCTGTTATTTTAGTAAACTGTACATAACAAAGATTTTTCTCCATTTCCAGTAGGCATGAAATATCCGATTTCAAGTGCATAAATGTCAACGGCATGATGGTATTTTGTACCGAGGTGTAAAACAAACTTGTACACAGACAGATGGAACCTTTACGCCGGTTCTATGGAGATCTCACACGGCTTCTCTCGCATAGATTTCGTCTCGGTGAATGGAAAATAGATTTCGGGGTACAAATGGTGCCAAAACGACATTTAGCCAATGTTTGTGCCAAACCGTGTGTTTGTAAGTGGTGCCACTGATTCGTGCTTCGTCAGATGCATGAGATGCAGATCATCACACCAATGCGGTCTTTTGATTGTTTGAGCTTTTTAAATAATATTAAACTCTGGTTTTTATACAAAATACTGCTTTATCTGAAACACGTATAATAGACCAAACACTGACCTCGTACTCACGAGCTACGCAAAACACATCATTCATCATGTTTTGCAGTTAGGCTAGGTATAAATAAATACATGTGTATAAAAGCCGTACTAGTTATACAGTAAAGATGTAGCTTATTTAAACATTAGTCGTGTAGTATTGGTAATAAGCCCCTCGTGTATATATTTTAGTTGGAAAGTGATACTATTTCATTTCAGCGATGCGAAGACTGACGGCAGAAGCGCGCTGTTTCGGACGAAGGTGCCGCTTTTCTTGCGATCCGGAATGATGCCACTTGAATGGAGGCGTTTTTAATGGTGGCGGGCAGTTGCTATAGAGAGTGACAAACGAAACAACGCCGCTGCCGGCCTGGCCGAACCCCCCCTTTCGGAGATATCTAAAGGAGTATTTCCACGGTGCATGCTCCCAGAAGAAATTACAGAATGGGGGATGGAAATGCATTGCAGACAACAGACTTCTGAATAGGTATTAGAAAAAAAATAATCTCATCTGGTTCCTTTGGAAATTATTGAGTTCGTTCTCAATAATTATGATATAGTTCAATTGATTTAATGTTTAAGATTATTATGAATTCGTGATCTCGTATATAATTAATCACATGATTTTGAAAAGCATGGACTGATGCATTTAAGAAAAAAATGTTTACAAACACTATAGCATTGGGCTGTGTTTGCAAACACTTGTTTGCATCCTGGTGTACTATTTCCCAGCTCCATCCGTCTGCTTTTCGGAAACCCCTCTCCCAGTAACGGTGTCTGCGAATCAGCCCCGAGGTGAGGGGCAGGGCACCACAGCCGTGTCCTCGCAGGTCGAGGTCAATATAAAAACTGCAAGGTCGCCCGGACAGCGTGTTTGTGGAATGTGAGCGAAACACAAGAAATAGGAGAAAACTCTTAGGACTAGAAAAACGTTCCCGCAGAAACACGATGGGTTTGTTGTCAAAAGTCCCGGAGCCGCGTGGACGTATTGTAGCATAAAATTCAACAGAACCGGGAGAAGGTATGGACACAAACTTAAAGTACAAATTTTCAAGATTATGCAGTATAAGGTCAGTTCTTCAAATTCCTACAAAATCTAGGTCTACAACAAACTTTAGTATCGATTCAATTTTAAAATATATTCAAACTGCATTCTAATGTGCTTTAATATAAGTATAAGCTATATTTAGGGCGGTACTTGTAGTTATGAAGTTGAGAATCCAGACACTCATTAAATTTACTGTCTCCTTCTCCTTAACCTGCACAGCGTATGGAATTAAGTGTGTACGAGCGGGTATAAGAGATGGATGGATGATCAGTTGGACGATCGATTATTGCTTAATATATTCTCTTCTGACGTTTGCTTTCTATTTAAAATCCAAATGATCATTTAAAAAACGAACAGTGTAAAACTGTTTTAAACGTCTGAATGTTAAGTTAGTGCCTCACACAAGTGTGTGGCGGCATAAAATACACTTGTTAAAAATATGAGAAACAATAATCATACAAAATAACTAAGTAACCTCATATCATACCGAGCATGTAAAAGTTAAGCAGCTGAAGACGCAATTAGTATATATTCTATTAAATATAATAAAATGTATTATATTACACTCCTAACACACGAGACTCAGCCCCAAAGTTATAATAGTTGAAAGAAATTGCCGGATTAGCTCGCACTATATTTTACCAACATTGCAGTCGCCTAACCATAAATCGTTTAAATCAAAAGAACATTTGTGGCAATTATGACGGTAATGCGATGCATTACCACGTCGCCACAGAGGCTTAAACAGTCGTGTTAAGAGAGGAGCAAAGCGCATTAGTTTAATAGCGTAATATGCAAACTACGGGCCGACCAATTACGTGGCTTAATAGCGCATAAACGATCGGAATCTCCTTATTTGGCCTACGAGGTCTGCGCTAATTCGCCACGCGACCTGCATTTACTTACAGTCAAGTCACCGTCCCCCGGTTCAAAAGCCAATGCCAGACTACTTTTAAATGATACAAATTAATGACGCAGAATCTGAGCGTTAAATTAACCGTAATTATATGAGTCGCATGCAGTAAAGATAATTTTTGGATGTTTTAATCAGGTTACTGACTCCCCGGGCATAGAGGACACTAACTTCTCTGAAATGTACATGCAAGAGCACGTTCATGTTGAAGAAGACTTAACTTCGGACCACTATATAGGCCTATTTATTTCCTTAAAATGTATATAGTTTTGGCGTTAACAGAAATTGAATTCAGGCATTTCTCTGTGTAAAATCAGTGATTGTGCATTAGTAAGTTTGCATCGTCCTTTAACGGTGTCCGAAGTAGGGCTACGGTGCAGACTGGATTTTCACGTGAGCAGAAAAGTCCTTCTTAACCCAGTCGCTGCCAAAATTAGGACTTGAAATAGGCTCCTCTTTGTCCATTAGGGACTTCATCTAAGAAACAGGACAAGTGTTTCTGTGTTTATTGTCGTTCACCACTGACACATTTCTGGTTCTACGTTCTGTCAGTGTACCCTTTGTCGCCTTAGTTTTCTTGCAGTTGTTACCGGATACTTATCGGAATAAATATATATAAGTGGGAACAAATCATTGAGCGTCACTGTGCTCCTCAGGTCATGGCCTCTACCATGGAAAAGCTTTAAGGTACAAGTGTGGATTATTGACCTGTCCACGGTGCACAATAACTCCCCTGCCACTTCTCTAACCATTACTTCAGGACTCTTTAGAAAGCTGGTTCACATTGCTGTGATAAAACAGTCCCTGGAATCACCTGCTGTGGAATTTTAAGAATCCTCATATAATGGAGAACAGCTCATCTGACCAGACCAAAGAGAGCGTCGGACACCACACACTGACCCTCTAACATGGCACATTATCATCTTCATCCTGCGAAGCTCACGGCTTTGTGATCTGCCCTGCTGGTCCCCCTCAGAAGAGCCTCACACATCCTGGTGAGAGCAGTGACACATAATGGTGAGAAAGATCCACTAAGGTAGTCTTCCTCAGCTGAAGAGGGTGATGTAGCGCGCACCGTGGGCTTTTAATACGGTGTTCTGGCAGCGTCGCCGTGCTCATTGTTAGACTGGGGGACAAAACCGTCCAGTTTGAGCCAGGGTTTCAAGGAACAGAGACATATTACCATGCTAATGTGAATGCAAAATCTGAAACAACTTGTGTCCCCCCGCTGATCCGAGAACAACCAAAATAACTATATTTGTAAACTGCGAACTAAATAGTGGGCATTTTTCGTCATAGCATGTCCTTTCAGCCAATGATGGTGCGGTGACTCTTGTGACTGCCAAAGTCACCAAGGAGGAGGTGCTGAAAATTAACATGATGATGAGATCTTGTCATCTGCGACCTTGTGGGCTGGGATGTGCCTCTGTGACATTACTGGTGCCACACAGTGCAAGCGACTGGGAGGGTGGGCAGTGATGAAACCCAGGGCTGTCTGTGGAGGTGCCCAAACTGCAGTATGCTGAATTCAGCACACTGTCCACTTAGTCACATGGTGTCGGGCATTTTCACAGACATGTCCTCATGCTTTTGAAGGCATTTGCATTCTAATCAGTTATCTTTTACTGAAAAGCAACTTACAGTAGAGGGAAGAGTTGCAATTTATGTGGGCACCCCGGGATTTGAATAGTGCGATTGCTTTGCTGACACAATGCTCTGCTTGTTGAGTTAAAAGATTTCAACAAGCATGCTCATCAGCCTAGGGTAATGCTGGCTCTGTGATCGCTGAGTTATGCCTTGCTGCAGCCTTTCTAGTGCAACACTGTCTGTGTGTTTTTACTAATGGATGTAGGGGGTGATCCTATCTCTCTCAAGCATTGTTTTTGGTGGTCTTATGGGGGGTCATGATCGTTTTTATCACACAGACTGTTCAGCTCTCAGTACTCTGGTCTCCTGGCATGACAGTTAGTGTTGGAAGAGCTACCATTTGCTCCTTTAGTAATAGGAAAGAACACACCAACAACCTGTAATATCACTGAAGAAATATATTTTATGCAAAAAAAAATTCTTATTTAATTTCTCTAAGGAAACACTGCGTCTTTGCCTACGAAATGAAGCTGTATATATTTAAATTCTACGAACAGGGCCCTCTGCTGATCCCCTTGGCCTGCTTTTGCATTCTGTGCATGTAAATTTGATAATTAAACGTCAAGGCTATACCACCGTGGGAGGGATCATGCCCTGAGGCAGAGACACATCGTTAGCAGTAATGGATATAAAGTATCAGTGGCACTTGAGTTTGGTTTGTCTTTTATAACTATCAATTAAGCCGACCGTGAGCGTTGTCACCCCATCCTGCACTCTGCAGCGGACAGGCTCAAACTGGGGTTTCTGCTGGTCCTAGCACAGTGACCCCAGTAAAGACTGGGCTGTGGGAGCCAGCCACAAATATCCCACAAACCACCCAGTTTTAAATTGTACTCAAAATAATTTTTCCCTCCAAGACGTTGATACGGTCATGTAACAGGCAGCGGACACAGTAATGTCTATTTCCCCATACAACAAGCCGCATACTTAAAAATAGAGATGATTTTCCAGAAGCACTTTAGTTCTGTAAGATGGTGCTTGATCTGTAAGTCCGAACAGAGCTTAACTGGTGTGACACCACCCTAAGCTGCCTTGTCAGGTACGAGTGACATTTACACCCTCAGGGCCAATGACTGCCAGGCAGTGTCGACCATGTTGTTGTGCCGGCCAGTGACGTCGATGGGGACAGTTCTTGAGTGACAATCAGTGCCCAAAGTTATGGGTCAACTTTAAACAAAGCTGTTCAGCCTAATGCATGGACTGAAGTGCGCTGACCTACTTATATCAGGGTTATTACACATTTGATGTACACATTTATACCTAAAGGCATTATTTTTGTTTTTATGAGCCAAAAGAACATTTATTATTAGAATTACTTCCTTCCACCATTAACTAAACATTTCTGTTTCGTTCACACTAATTTTAAATTTTGTTCTACTTCTAAAATTTTAACTTCTGTTGCGTTAACGATTATAACAACTTACAGTGTGCAAACATATTGTAGCCTGATACCTATCCGTCCAGGTTCAATCTCCCCATCCCTGCACCCTTTCTTTCCCAGGAACCTCTGAGATGCTGCTTCCTTCATGCTGTCCACGGTGCAGAATCTCTGCCTTCATCCAAATTCAGCAGAAGAGACCCCAAGACTACATCAGCCCGACGGCACTGAGGGATCATGGGACACTCACTCAGAGGCACAGGATGTGGAAACCAGCAGTGTTGGTACCACGGGGGAGGCACTGAGGAGGGCTAGCCTCCCCACCCCTCCCCCCCAAAAAAATAATCATCCATAAATGCCAAAAATGAATGATTAAGACAGTTACTGATTAAGATAGTGCAACTGTTACTGTCACCACCTCCAGATGGAATCCTGGTAACGTCACTTCTCCCCACCATTTTGCCTTGCGCTGTGCCCTGGGTATTGTCCCTGAGAGCTCCTCCTGATGGACTAAGAAGCAGCTTCTTCCATATGGGAAGCTTTGGATGAGTTTGTTTGATGAGGCACGTCGTTTATTTTCTGTGGGGAGAATATAGAGCAGAAGGACAACACAGATTTTTCTTTTTCTGAAACAAACTAATTTGGAGTCCACTAAACGTCCAGCACAAAGAGTAACAGAGAAAACAAAAGTTAGGAAATTAACTTAAGTATTTAGAAGCTGGAGACTGTGTAATCTGCATAAAAGCGTCTAAATGCGTCAGTTAATGTGAGCGAGGAAACATTTGAGACCGAAGGGGTCAGTGATACAGTGGACGGGACATTCGGCACTTTGTGTGAATTACCTTCACACCTCACACTCATCCTCAGAGGCTCATACACAAGCACACTCCCAGACCCAGAGACTCACCATACACCCCGCAACCAAATCAATAGAGAAACCGCAGATCCTGCATGACAAACATGCTGATTCAGTCTTGAGTTTATATTTGCGTATTTGTGAGCTAAACTTCTCCCCCTTGGGGACAGAACCCCGCCCCCCTCCCATGCCACACATCACCTGACCAATCAGAGTACTGCTGAGAGTAAAATATTTACATTCACGTATTTCGGCTGCGGTGAGTCCTGACCAGCGTGACCACGAAACAACAAACCACTGCATGATGGCAAAATGTCCACTAGGAGGCGGACAGGCTAAAAACTCTTAGGATTGTGGGGGTGGCCTGGCTGTAGCCCCTACCCAGAGTATGGTTTAGGGAAGGCTGATGCTTAAGCCTCAATATAGGAGGCGACGCCGGTGAGTGTGACTTCTGTAGCATCTGATTGCCCAATATTGTGATTCTGAGTAATAGCCTGTAAGTTTGTGCATTTTTAGTTTAAATCACCGTAGCGTTACCTGTCAGGAACAAGTAGGCCGACCCAGATGAATAACACTACTTCAGATGGGCCTCTCATTAGAACTGGACCATTTTCACACTGCTTTTACTGCTGTCGTTAGCGGACATTAAAGCCCAGTGCCGCTGTTTCGTCCTTCCCGGCTGTCGGTCGCATTGAGATTAGAAGCAGAAGGCCTTCCATGGGTGAGACTCTCTCGCTCCCTTTGTTGACTGTTCCTGCTCACCTTCTCTCTGAATTCTGATGTTCTGCTCACGGTCTCCTGAAGCCCCCCAGCTAGCATCACCCTCCCGGCGTTGAGGTCCAGCCTCACCCGGTGCTGAAAGCACTCAAAGATGCATTCTCTGGTACCCCACTAAGGAAGTCCCTTCCCAGCATCCTTTTATGAAAGGCCTTCTGTTGACAAGCCAGCAATTGTGTTTGACCTTTCTTCTGCCCCCAGGATTCTATGCACTTGTTTCAGGTCCCTCGCTTATTACTTTTACTGAAGGCTGGAGACATTTAATTCTGCTAACGTGTTCACCTTCAAGAGCTTTGGTTTAATTCTTGGCTTCCTTACTGTCTACGGATCCCATCTCTGGGTTAAAGATCTTGGTCACCCTTCACCTTTTTTCCATCCTCTTTTTATTTTTACTACGTTATATCAGACATGTCTAGGATTACCTTTGGTCATGAGATAAGATCATTATGAGCCGTTGACAGAGAGTTGATAAGTATGGCTGCCCCTCTCCCTTTGGGGCTGTTGTCAGTGAAAATTATTTGGTGGTACCTCTTTTTGGTGCGGGACAGGTTTGTCCGCTACATCGATCCTGTTGAGATTCTCTCCTTCTGGATGAGGTCTTGAGGAGACACCTGGGTCTCTGGAACATCCTGAGCTCTGCCCACCAGTGCTTGTGGAGGGCTAGACTGCACCCTTTGCAGATGCTTTCTGAAGGCGAGAGTGTGGATGAACATCCTTCTGTCAGCTCAATGGCATCTAACGTCATAAAAATAAAAGTCAAATTTAATGAGACAAATTTTCTCACAATTAAAAGAATGGAGACAGTACAGCTTGTTTTATTACGCAGGCTATTCAATTCATGGAAGAAGCCATTTTATTTTAAATAAATCACATATAGTACTTAACCCTCAATCACTTCAATTGCATTAAACCCCAAAAACGAGTAGATTTACTTAAGCACAGGAGTGGCTCTCATGCATAAGCTTGCAGCTTGTGTGATCAGGCTGGCGCAGAATAGATGCTGTGTGTCAGGCTGATGACAGGGATTCTAACGTTGGTCAGCTGGCTGGCGTGAGACTTTCAAGACTCGTCTGCAGACTCATTTACATGCACGTGACAGTTTTGTTACATTGTAAATAGTTTGTAGGGTTTGCAAACTACTCCACCGCTAATTTTAGGTTTGCAATTTAATAATATAGATTTGCCGTAAGAGTTCTTGTGTGAGCGTGAGAGTCTGAAAGCGTGAGTGTCACACCAGATGCATGAGAGTTGGTAACGCTATGTCCCTCATGCCCTGGAGGGGGTGCTGTGGGTCAAAGGTCCCACAGATATGGACAGTCCCCCTTGTGGGCCCCTCTTGCACTGAGCCCTACAGGGTGTTTATCCAGAGCAGCTCATATTAAGTAACTTAAAGGTGGGGGGTCACCCTTATATCCTGTGACCAGTGAGAGGTGATGGCAATAAAAATGTACTGAATTCAATATTGCTGCTGCTTTTCGGTTCTTTCTTTGTGCATCTGAAATAAATTAGCCCAGAGAGGTAATGGCTCGGAGCTGGGCACTCCACTCGCACATCGAGTGTCTCGCTGCTCCGGGGATCCTCTCCTGAGCAGTGCACCATCATCAGTCCAGTTCCCGGGGCCATCAGGTAAGGTGTCCTAAGGGCACGGTGCCCGCATCGGCGAGCGTGCATCAGACAGGGAGACGGGCTCCACGGAGAGATGGCGTTGGCACATGCTGGGGGCATTTGCGGGAGACACGGCAGGGAGAACCCCTCCAGCATTCTGATGCAGCTTTCTGTCCCACTGCATCTGTCCCACTGGATGCCACACCTGTCCAAGATCCTGGGGAAGTTCGAAACCCAGCTGATCTCTAACGATGTGGGGCAGATGGCACCCCCCTTCGCTACAGGGCAGCTCGGGTCGGCGGAACTGTCACTGTCAGCCTCTCTCTGTCTCCCTCTCTCACACAGTGACGGCTCTGCTCACGTCAACTGGGCTCGGACACACGTGTTATCAGAGCTCCCTCAGTTACTGTTCAGGCAGAGAACCCGACTGGTTCAAGGGTTGCTTTCTGAGGGCACTTCCGTAGAGGCAAGATGCTTTGAAAGTCAAGGGCCTGTTGCACCATGGCATCCAGGAGCCCAAAGCTGTATCAGAGAGGGAGAGAGCGACAAAATCCCTTTGATAGGTTACACTTACATGAAGCTGAGTGCTGACCTTCTGATCTCACAGTGCACCAATCACGCCCATCTGCCAGGCATTTCTAGAAAACTGACCACCACATTTACTGCTGCAACAAAAACTACTGCTGTTGAACAACATTTTGCTTAAATCTTCTAAATATAAAACAATTACTAATTGAAAGTCCATTGAACTACCTTGCAATTGCTCATCCTGGTCAGGGTTGCGGGGGGGGGGGGGACTTGGAGCCTCATGCAGCAGGGGACACACTCTGTGTGGGATGCTGGTCCTTCACTGGGTACAAAGCTAAACCCAGCCACACCTAACCCCTCCCCTTTCCAGGAATAATCCCCTTGCCTGTCATTACCTATAAACTCCGCCCCACCATCATTAACCCCTCCCCTTTCCAGGAGTACTCCCCTTGCCTCTCATTACCTATAAACTCCGCCCCATCTCTGCTAATCCCTCCCACATGCACAGCTAACCCCTCCCCTCGACAGTGACAATCCCCTTGCTTCGCAGTACTGACCGACCCCCCCCTGCAGTTAACCCCTCTCCAGATCACTGCCTTTGCTGTAATTGTCTGGGGGCCCTTTTGCTCTGCATGTCCTAACCACCCGCCTGCCCCAGAAGGCTCATTCCTCATCGTTATTCACGCCATCTGGATTCAGCGGAGGGAGAGACTGTCTCAGACCAATTAGAGTAGCCCCAGACTCCACGGCGGCTGGGTTTAGAACCTGGGAAGCGCGGCTGGCCTGTTAAATGCGTCGGCGTGCAGGTTTCGGTCCACGCTCCAGACAGGCTTTGGCAGCAGGGTAGGCCTCTGCTCCCCCCCCCGTCCTCCTACAGTGGTACATTCTATTCATTCCCACTGAAAGTCTCTCTAAAGAGCCACTCAAGCTGCACTAAACAGCTGTGGGTGAGGTCATTTTCCCAGGAGCTCCGTTTGCAGGACAGCGGAGCTGGCAGGGCTGTGACAAGGGCACCATCTGTTCATGCTAATCAGGCTGGTGACACTTTCCATGGTACCAACCGAGCTTCGTTAAACAGAAAAAGAATGTGCCAGAAGACTGCGACCTGATAGGCCGGCTGGCCGTCCAATGGGGTTTATGGGATCCCTGGCCTCCTCACATCTGTTCTTCAATCCTACGGAGGCCACCCCCCCCACCCACACACACCCACACACACACACAATTCAGCTGCTGGCAACACAAACAAGGCTTCAGCCAGATCCAACCTGTCACCTGACCTCAGACTGCAGCTCCTTCAAACAGCTCCAGAGTGGAGTGAAACTGGTGTGAAGGAAGCTGCAGTGTGCGTCACTTCAGCAAACTCGAGTTTTCAAAATTTATTTAGTAATTGCTTTTACCCAAAGCGATGTATTACTGACAAGGCAGGGCCACCAGTTAAGGACCTCACTCAGGGGCCCAGCAGTGAAATCACTCTGCCGACCCAGGGAATTGATTTGGCAACCTTTCGATCACAAGACCAACACTCTGTCCAGCTGAGCCAAGCACCTTGATAATCCCCTTTTCTTTAACAGATTAATACAGTGTTTCCCAATCCAGTCCTCACGGACCCACAGACATCCTTGGGAGGGAGCAAAAGTGTGAACTGCTTGGCAGGGATCTCAGAGGGAGCAAAAACAAGGACCAGATTGGGAAACACTGAACTAACAGATTTATAATTCTGAACGGGACTGATGGCAGCTTGACCTTAGGTCCCTGGCAGATCTTACAGGACTGGGGAGGAGTTTGTTTATGGAGCGCATCCATGGCGCCACGTTCTCACTGTCATGGAAACAGAGGAACATGAGCGCGGAATGAGGCGCCCAGGGGCAGCCAGGTGACCTGATGGCAGCGTTCGGCACTCAGCCCACAGAGGAAGCCACATTCTCCACTCCTCTGTCTGCATCTGTGGTCCCTCGGCTGTCAAAGCACACCTGTAATTACGGCTCCATTAGCTGAGCCCGCATGGGCGGGGGGGGATTGTTTTTGTGCAGGAATCCACCACAACGCAAGCTCCCCCCTCCGTAGCTGCAAGTCACTACCTCATGGGTAAGCAGTAAGTCTAAGAAGCAAGGAGTATGACATGAAGGTGATAAAACCACAGCAGTCTTATTTATTATCAGTGTGCACAGGCGCCTCAGTAGAGAGCCCTGGTCAAACTGCGCAGATGCACTGCACAGGACAGCCCTGCTCAGCCTGCGCAGACACGCCACACCAGACACGCTGTGCTCGACAACATCGGTCCATCTACACAGATGCAGCACCTGTCACACAGCCAGCACCCTTTGCTGCAATAGCACAATAAAGATTTACTGAGTGACATGTGACTCCCCGGTCTCGCACCCGTCGCTCCGCGCTCATTCGCTCAGATCAGAAGGCATCGCACCGTCAGAAACGGTAACCATAACGACCTGAACAGTGGCTCACGGGGGACCTGAAGCTGAATGAAAAATATGGGGAGGGGTGACTCCAGAACCTGCCGGCGTCCATGGCCCATCTGCGGCGCGCGGGTGGTACCGGGCTGTGGCGCACTGCTCTGCCATCACCATGCCAGCCTGTCACCACGGCCCCAGAGTGCCACCCACTGTAATGCATGTAGGGTCTGTTCGCCTTCACAGGCACAAGTTGGAACATGTGCGCACACACACACACACACACGCACATACACACACACACACATACACACACACACACGCACATACACACACACACACACACACACACACACACACACGCACATACACATGTGTGTGCACACACGCAACCTCCCTTCTCCCTGCTGACTGCGACAACACTGGTAGTCATTTGCATTCTTAATTGGTTTCTAATGCACTTTTAATTAGCATAACACTCTAATTAATTATTTGATACAAAACAAAAGACAGTGGATGTAAACACTTTTAAGCACTTTATAAAGTGGACATATTTCCTGGGACACCGCCACTCTCAATCTTGATAACCCCCCCCCCCCCCCCTCCATTGCCTCTTCATAAACAGTGGCCAGATTACTGGGGGCTCAGCTCTGTCTGTTCTGGTACATGCAGCATGTGTGTTGGCCAAACACACACAGACATAGAGTTTCTATCTGCATGTAACCTGACTTCACTCAGCTGGCTGTGCCGCTGAGGAGTGCAGACTTGTGTGCTGCGTCATCAGATCGTATAACTACAGACAGTCCAAGTACGGCAGCATGACGGACTCTAACACCTGCAGAGCTTAGGATTCAAATCTCACCCACGCGCTGTGTGTATGTGTGTGTGTATGATGGGTCATGTATATACTACATACATTTAACAGATTAACAGGTTTTTATCACACTGTAGGGATGTTTAGTCCGAACAACACTGAAAACAACCTGTCATTTTCTTTTATCCCCACAAAGGAAACTCAATTTTATAAAAATCTGTGACCGCAATCAAAAAACTAAAAATGCCAATGTATTTTGTTTGGTTACTTATAGGGATGGGTAGGGGTCAATGTTGTCATTGTTGGGATTAGGGTTTTTTCCACATAGAAATGAATGGAGAGTCTCCAAAAGATATGAATGCAAATGTATGTGTGTGTGTGTGTGTGTGTGTGTGTGCATGTGCGTGTGTATGTGTGTGTGTGTGTTTGCGTGTGAGTAGGTTACACGTTCACCCCGCGTTGCACAGATTTCCTCCTGCAGTCAGAGGACATGCTTTGAGACTAACTGGCATCTGTAAATAGCCCATGGTGTATGGCTGAGTTTGCATGTGAGTGGGGGCATGGGCTTGTCCTGTGATGCCCTGTAATGCCCTGAGGTGCCCTGCAATGCCCTGCGATGCCCTGTCATCTCATCTAAGGCATACCCTGCGACTCAGACCAGGGTAAGTAGTTGGAAGGACCTAACCATCTAGACCCAGCAAACTACTGGTTCTCTCAGACTGTGGGACCATACAATGCAGGATTATGAAACTGGTATGAAGTAGTGCAATCCCAGGTTGGGCTGTGGGGTGCGTATAGTACCTGTCATGAACGTGGTATCCAGTACCATCTGTAGACCAGCCAGGATGCACAGGCTTCGGGATCTTGGTAGTTGCAGCTATTAGATGTTGGATGTCTCTCCATGTATAGTAAGGGCTACAAAGCAAAGCATGATGGGTAAATTAGGGGGTTGTGTATTGACAAGGGCACTAAAATCAGAACATACAATATCAGATTGCTTGAAATCAGATGAAAACAGCATTCTTGAGTCACGCTTGGAGTCAGAGTCAACAGCACTCCCGAGCCATGCCTGGAGTCAGAGACAACAGCAGTCCTAAGTCATGCCTGGAATCAGGGACAACAGCAGTCCTGAGTCACAACTGGAGACAACATCACTCCTGAAACCTGGCAGTGAGCTCAGAGGAAATTCACAGGCCATCACTCAAAAGTTGTCAGCCAAACATCTAGTCAGATTACATATTAAATAAAAATGTATTAGTTATAAAAAAGAAAATATCCAGAAAAATTAAATCTTTAAGGAAGCTTTCACTATGGCTTTATGATTTATAATTAACTAGCACATTATGATTTCATGTAAGCGAGATTCTGTCCAATAAGGGTCACCCTACAATCCATAGCAAAAACACTGAGAAGATCAACCATGACTCAAAAAGGAAAACCTGTGGTGTAGATAACTAATCAGCTCCACCAGGAGAGGAGAGGATAATTCTCCTCCTGTAAGGGGAGATTGAGGCTGACGAAAAGAGTAATCAAAAGGCCAGAGGTCCATTTAATGAATGAAAGGGCGAGAGTGAGAGAGGCAGCCGTGAGGAGAGCCTTTGTTGCACGGAGGGAGAGACCCATTGTTGGATCTCTGGTGGCCTATTCAGGGCGTCCAAATTGAGCACGCCAGAGAATTCCAGGAATGTGGGCGCGCAGTGTGGTCAAAAGAAGGAGATAGCTTTAATCGCTGTGTAAAAACCAAAACACGATTCACACAAGAGAGGAGCGGAACAAAACAAAAAGAAGCAATGGAGACCATTTTCTTTTGAGCTCTCATTTCAAAGGAGCAGAGTGAACGTGGACTTTGTACTTCCGAGCTAATGTGCGCAGTATATCAGAGGGCCCCATTAAACATGCATGGATTTCACTCCGTTAGCAGTACGGCTCTCTTATTAGCGCTGCTCTCCGGGCCGAGGGCCCAGGGGCGCGGGGGGGGGGGGGGCGGCGCGGGGGGGGGGGGGGGGGCGGGGG
>JABFEA020000138.1:13160196-13189870 GCA_019775915.2 Cyphomyrus plagiostoma | reverse complement strand
CATACAATATGTGGCTGTGGTTCTAAACCTGCTCTCTCCTGCATATGTGTCTGTGGTTCTAAACCTGCTCTCTCCTGCATATGTGTCTGTGGTTCTAAACCTGCTCTCTCCTGTATATGTGTCTGTGGTTCTAAACCTGCTCTCTCCTGTATATGTGTCTGTGGTCCCAAACCTGTCTCTCCTGTATATGTGTCTGTGGTTATAAACCTGCTCTCTGCTACATATGTGTCTGTGGTTCCAAACCTGCTCTCTCCTGTATAGGTGTCTGTGGTCCCAAACCTGTCTCTCCTGTATATGTGTCTGTGGTTATAAACCTGCTCTCTGCTACATATGTGTCTGTGGTTCCAAACCTGCTCTCTCCTGTATAGGTGTCTGTGGTCCCAAACCTGCTCTCTCCTGTATATGTGTCTGTGGTCTCATGTAGAGCAACATGGGACAGGAGAAAAGACAATTTCCCCATGGGGATAATGTAATAAAGTGTGTGTGTGCACGTGTGTGTGTATGTATACAGTATATATATACTATTATAGGTAAGCACCACTGACACCTGAAATGCATGAACTTCTTATATGTGCTATAAATATCCCTGTCTGGTTGTTTTAACTTTAACTGTGATGTTTAAGGGATTCTTTAACCAAATGCTTCTTGCTTGTCCAAAGTTTGCTCTCACATTATAAACTCTGAACCTGTCCTGTAAAGGAACGCCACATTCTTTTTTAAGCTGTTCATTATTAAACATTCCAACATCATACCTGGTCTGCTCCAAAACATGAAAAGAACCCCCCCCCCCCCAATTTACTGCCAGGTTTGAGACTGGATATGTGGAGAACTGCAGTATGATGGTAAAATTCACCTAAGGGAAAAATATAAATTGATTTTTGAGGTTATATTGCACATTCCTGCATGTATATGAATCCAAATAAGATGAAATATGAGACTGAGTCTGAGGGGGTTTTCTATCTCATAGGCTTTTGATCTTTGTTCAGTTTAGGTGTAATGAAGGTGGGTGCTAGGTATTAAATCCACAGGTTGCTGTGAAACACGAACAATGGTCTGTCTTTTGCTCTTTGTGTCCTGTTTTCCATACTCTTCCTGTGTTGCTGGACAGTCCGCTTACCTGTGTTCTACGATGTTATTTACAAACCCCTATAAAGGCTAAGATAATGGCTATTAACCTACCAAGGGCTGTGATATTAATGTTCTTTCTCCTTTTCATGTTCTCCCACCCTGTCTCTCTCTTGTTCCACTCCCTTTCTCCTATCCTGTCCCTCTTTCCTTGCTTGGTCCTGAACACCTGCCTGGCCGCCCGTATCAACCACAGAAGGGCGGCTCTGCTTACAACTGCGGGCAGCTGAAAGTGGGTCAGGTGATCCTGGAGGTGAACGGCGTGTCCCTGAGGGGGCTGGAGCATCAGGAGGCTGCGCGGCTCATCGCGGAGGCCTTCAAGACCAAAGAGAGGGACCACATTGAGTTCCTGGTCACTGACTTCAATGTGGCCCTGTAGGGGGTGCCAGAGAGACTTTAAGCTCTTCACTGTGGGGAGAAGGCCTACAGCAAGACATCTGAAAGCCAAGTGCTCTATATAACGATTAATGTAAGCCTGAAATATACATTAGAACCTCTCCTCTCCTCGTCTACTTATCCTCCTTGGTATCATGCGTCTAAGACCGACATTTGCATATTTTGCAAAAGGTCACTGGAAAAGAGTGTAATTATTCTTACATTATTTTTCTGCAGTGGGGAAAAAGTGTTATCAATGGGACAGAACAGATTTTTTGACTTACTGGTGTAGCTGAAAGCAAAGATGATGCCAAATGTGTCTCAGATAGCGTGCTCTAGCTCCACAGAAGGGACAGGGGACCGATGGGTGTCTGTAATCCAGTGGGCTCCTTTACTTGTTCACAGGCTGGTTTCCGAGCCCAGCTGTCGTACCCTAACTCGTCAGCATCTGGCAGCTTTCTTTCAACACTTATTGGCTGGAAGTGACTTCAACTCCACTGGAGCAGAGGTCGCCACTTCTTAAAGGTTGCAGTGATGTCTTACTATAATTCACTTAGCATCTAAATTCAGACATCAGGAAATGAGGCCTACTGCAGTGTCTGACTCTGCAGGTGTGCTGCTTTTATAGTCAAATGACTGTTAAGTGACTGAACAACACAAAGTTTTTTTTTGTGGAGGATTTTGCAAAACATGTCCGCATACAATTCAGTCTGCACAAACAGATAAAGAGGAATAATTAGAGAGACAGGAATATCATTCTTAATTAAACCTATTCTGTTATCTTTTTAAAAGGATCGTTTAAAGCAGACCTTTTCAACTTTCTTCCCAACAGACACATTTCCATTCTACCTAATCACTTAAGCACTCAGCTGAACTAATTATTTCACAGATTGAATGAGTTTTGCTGTCTCCTCCATTTAACTCTTTAAAGGGCACTTGAAAGCCTGACAGGAACAGAGCTGAGATTTCCTGCTTTTAAGTAAATGCATTGCTGAGTGTCGTACTTGATAAAAACGATTCCAACCTGATTACCTTCACACTACCTGAATTTGTTCTGTGCAAGCTTTCATTTGGAAGAATCGTCCGATTACACTGATCTGCAGTAATTATGTGTGTTATAGGAAATTAAAAAGCTGTGAAGACCTGGGTGTAATTTTTTTTTTGAGATTATGCAAAAAGAAGAAGAAAAATCATGGACATGTAGCAGGAAGAGAAAGTATGAGGTGTGAGAAGGAGAGAGCTGGCGTGCTGTCAGTCTGTGTTATCTGCACATGCTCCTAAATGTGTGTGTGTGTGTGTGTGTGTGTGTGTGTGTGTGTGTGTGTGTGTGTGTGTGTGTGTGACTGTGTGTGTGTGTGTGTGTGTGTGTGTGTTTTTGTTCTGGGGGAAGTGTGTGCTCAGTAGGATCGGTCTTTGTGTGATCAGAAGGTTGCTGGTTCTAGCCCCGACTTTGGCAATATGTCCTGTAGGCCCTTGATCAAAACCCTTAACCCCCCGAAATGATTCAGGGGTGTCAGATAAGTGGGTGACCCTATGCTTGGACCCAAAACTTCATTTTCAGTTGTGTACGTGTGTGTATGTTTCATACATGAAAACATAGCTGTGGTCGTATTGGCCCAAATGCCAAATTAACCATAATTTCCTTTCCTTTCCTAAATATCCCCAATGCTTCATGTCAGTCCTTCTGGAGCTACCTAAACAAACTGCTGTGGAGCGTCCTGAAGGGGGATCCCCAGGACAAGCTGGTGGACGGGCTCGCTCCCTGCAAGGACCCTGTGGGGTTCACGTGGTGGCTGCTGACTCACCTGGCAGAACTCGGGCAGACGTGCAGCAACGGGACTCACCAGGATGAGGTAGGAAGGGCCCGTAGGGGGCGGGGGGCCGCTGCCGGCGCACACGCGCCCCCTACAGGTCACAGCGATAACCCCTCCGGCCGTCCTGCAGAAGCTGAAGGAGAACTGGAGCTTCGTGGCGGCGCTGTTGAAGTCCAGCCTCGGCTCTCAGGTGGGCCCCCCGGCGAGCTCCGCCACAGGGCCGGCGTCCCACCGCTCTGTCGCCTTACGACCCGCCTTTGCCTCGCAACCCCAGGGTCCAGAGGAGGAGCAGCTGCGGCTCGTCCTTCACTGCTGCCTCAGCCTCTGTCTGCTGTGGGAGCCCAGCGTTTCCATGGTTACTGCGTTATGGGAGCACTTCAGTAAGACCCTGGTACGCTGCTGTCTGCCATGTGCCTGCAAGCCACTTTGGTTAAAAGCACGTCCAAATCGGTGAATGTGGATGTGAGCCTTGTGAGGCAGGGGCGCGTGTGGCATTTATCATTAATAATATTCATACTGTCATACCATTCATACATTATACTGCAATATACAGTATTTCAACGGCATTTTCAAAAGTTACGGTAGCTAATCTTCATTGAGTGGGGGGGAGGTGCCCCACAGTATATTTTACCAAGTGACAGCAAATTTTGTTGCTAAGATTTCAAAACATGGCGGTATACTGCACCACTGTAATCCCCCCCCGGGGCATGTAACTCCCTGAGCCGCCCTTGTACGGTGCTCTGCTGTGTTTACGCCTCCAACTGCTCGCCTGCCCCCTTGCCAGAATAACGCCTTCACGGTGCCCTGGCTGGGCGTGTCCGGGCTGGGTAGCGTGAGCCGGACGCCCCTCTCCCTGCTGGAACTCGCCCGCAGCTGCTGCGCGTCAGGGCCCCCCGGCCCCGCCCAGCTTCGCTCCGCCAGCCACGTCCAGCTCTATCGCTCCTCCAACTCCTTCCACATGTTCCTGCGCATCCTAGCTGTGTACCTGTCCAAAGGCACTGGTGATGGCGCCCCCTGGAGGCAGATAAAGGGAAGGCGAGTATGGGACCCTAGGGTATATATATCTGGGGCTCCTCCTATTGGCTTTCTTCTGTGGCTGGGGTCTTCTCTTTGGCCGAGTTTAGTGGCATCCTCAAGTCCATGAGTGTCAGTGTTGTGTTTTTCAGGGAATTTCTCCTTCCTGGATACGCAACCAGCAGTTTGTGCTTGTTTCGTGTCCCGCCACAGGATATACTCCAAGTTCCACCAGCGGCGCATGCTGGAGCTGTCGGAGAGGGGGCTGATGCACTTCCTGTTGCTCTTCCTGGTGCTGGGCCGACAGGCAGAGCTGGAGGATGCGTGCGGCCGCGCCGGCGAGCTGCTGGAGCTGCGGCCACCCAGCTCGCTGTCCGTCAGCCAGCAGGCGCTGCTGTGGAGGGGCCAGCTGGCCTTTGTGCTGCTATTCCAGGAGCGCGGGCTGGACGTGGCGGCGCCGGCCGAGCAGGTGGGCGGGGCCTTCGCTCAGGCCGCCCGCGACTTTTACCTGAAGACCACGGAGGCCACGCGCAAGCTGGCACTGTGGCCGCTGATGGGGGCCTACATGGAGGGCGTGCAGGAGGTGATGGAGAGCGGCCGCCACCTCCACCTGTCCGAGGAGCGGCTCCTCAACCGGGGCTTCGGCCTGCTTCTCCCTGCGTGCCGCCAGTCGGAGCTGGGCTCTGCCCTCGGCTTCCTACAGGCCATACTGGCCCAGCTGCGGTGAGGACCTGCCGGGGCGATGGTGAACGATAAGATGCTGATGTTTGGGGGTTTATGATGCGCACTGTGCATTCATGTCCGAATTTTTGTAAAAGATTTCTCACAGAGTAGCTGCACAACTTTCAGTCTATCCCTAGATGTAAAATTGCTAAATCTTAGATATCTATTTTAGTTTTAGCTTGTATATATCTAAAAATAAGCTAATTCAAGCAAACAAATCCACACTAATCACTAAAACTAATCTGCATTTCAAATGAAATTTGAAAATAATATAACAGCTAAGAATCTCATCCCTTATCATGCTGCCTTATCACTTTGCCGAATCCAGGGACTCGTGGGCAGTCGAGTCTGCCCCCCCCCCCCCTCCCGTGGTCGCCCACGGCACTTTCTGACACGTCATTCTGGTTCCACGCACACGGCTCATTTCCATCATTAGTGTGTTCCCCGCGTGGAGGTGGGGGCGTAATTACGACACACCCCTGATTAGAGGCGACCGAGTGGGCAGACGCCAGAGACATTAAGGCACAGCTGGAAGGAGCCGGGGGGGGGGCACGAGTTATCTGGTGGCTGCCTCCATTTTAATGTGTGCAATCGGATTCATCGTGACCATGCCGCCAGTGGGGGCTCTTCCATCTGATCCCTGGTACCGCTGTTGTGTGAGACACAGGTGGAGACCGACGGCCAATTGGCTCACAGGGACGGCCAATGAACAGGCTCCTTTAAGCTCACGTTTGTTTAACACGACCGCCTCTGGTGGCCTGTTTGGTCTCAACTTTTGCATATGGTCTGGTACCTGCTCTGTGTGTGTGTGTGTGTGTGTGTGTGTGTGTGTGTGTGTGTGTGTGTGTGTGTGTGTGTGTGTGTGTGTGTGTGTTCTGAGGTTTTCAGTCTGACAGTATCTGAAAGGTGCTGTAAACTGGTCCCATCATTAGGGGGCGACGATGAGGGGGCTGCCAAAAACCTGGCTGGTGGTGGATGGGGCTGTGGGTGTGGCTATGAACATGACCTCTCCCTCTGCGTATCTTCCCTAGGCGGGTCCAGCAGCACTCCACTCAGGCTGGTCAGGCCCCTCCCCCCAGCGTGGCCAAAGAGCGCCACCTAGCGGTGGCAGCTGCTCTCTGGACCAACTTCTTTCCCTTCCTGCGCAACCTGCGACTGTCCCAGACCCCTCCTGCGCAGCTGGCTGACTGTGCTGCAGGTCAGCAGGAATGAAGCACACTCACCCCCCCCCCCCGCCACCACCCCCCACCGTCCATGATGTCACACTCAGATTTCACCGAATGTTTGACTTTCAATGATCCCTCTTCCTTTTTTCTTCTATGTGCTCAGTGTATTCAAAGTGTCGTGACCTAGCGAGTTAATCTTAAGGGATCCAACTCTGCCCCTTATGGATTCCCCAGGATTCTGCCTGCTGGCTCTGGACCTGCCCAGTTCTGCCCCCCAAGACCTGCAGCCCCTGCCTGCCCTGTCCATGATGCATTGCTTTGCCTGGGATGAGATGTTGCACCCCCTAGTGGTGACTCGTTATCTCACCCACCTTCTCCATGACAGGTGGGGTTTGACGGACCGGTGAGCGGAACTGTGTCGGGGGCCACGTTCTGAACGCAGTGTTCGTTTCCCTCCCACAGCACCCTGGTGTCCTCAATGACCGCTGCCTCCGGTTCTGCTCAGGCCCTGTTCATCCGGGCCTGGATCCGGTGTGTTCTACAGCAGCACCTCCACAAGGGCGTCGACGGGTCCGAGAGCAGAGCAGGTACACTGCTCTCGGCGTGGTGTCCTGTTGCCTTGGTTACACGGCCGTCGTGGGCCCGGTTAAGTTTAGCCTGCTCACCTGGTCACTGGCTGGTGTTGCAGACAAGGTGCTGAGAGACCAGCTGAATGAGCTCACTAGGCTGGTGTTCCGGCTGCCAGAGGTGGAGTCTCTCCTGCAGGGGGTGGTGGAGGTGCCGCCTTCCGCTCGACAGGAGCCTGGAGCAGCTGTGGCGGTTTTTATCAAGGTACACACTCCCCCCACAGTCCACACACATATGCTCTGTCCCGATGTCAGCCAATCGGACGCCTTCTTCTGACAGGTGGTGGGCGGGGCCTACCGCCGGCTGCAGAATTTGGCTGAGCGCTCTCAACTGGTCACGCGTGCCTTAGACTACATCGGGGACGTGCTCAAGCACGTGAAGCCCTACCTGGCCAATCGGAGCGCACCGGAGGGTCTTCAGCTGGCGTACCGCACCGTGGGTATGTACCCACACCCTGGGGCAGCTTCATAACATCAGCACGTGTAGTGTGAATGGGGTAGCAATCTTACCGGTTTGTTCCCATCAGGGTGCCTGGTGAAGCAGTGGAGCCCCCTGCTGGCCACCTCCAAGGCCCAGCAGCTGCTTTTCCGTATCGTGGACGTGCTTCTACTTCCTCACGCGCTTTTCCAGCAGGACAAGAACCTGCCAGCAGCCATGCTGAGCGCTGTGAGGGACAGCCTGCCTCTTTACCTGCAGGTGGGCTTCGCTCCCATGTTATGCACAGGCCCTGCCCACATCACAACCCCACCCACTGTTGCTATACTCCACCCTATTTCCCACAGGGCCTCTCCGAGGCAGCTGGTACATCCCAGACACAGGGGGCCTACCTGAGACAGCAGCTTCGCAGTGTCATCGGCCACTACCTGGAACGCTTTTTCCCAGCCACACCTGCGGCGGCAGCCCTGGCCGAACACCCCATCTTACTCGCTGTATGCGAGGCTCCTCCTGGCCACAAGGGGGCAGTGCTGAGCCAGATCGTGCTGCAGATGCTCAGGTAAGATGCGCTGCCTTTGCCAACTTCCCTTACCCTGCCCGGAGCCCACGTGTTTATGAATCGTGAAGACTCCTGTTTAATAGCAAACATGTCCTGTGTTAACAGTAATCACATAGTGCAGTGTAGAGGTCCAGCCTCCCACAGCAAGCTGGCAATGATGCTGGCCTTCCTCTTTGAGATGCTGAAGCGGACCAGGCAGCTCGAACGCTCTCTGCTCGCCCTACCCCTGCCGGCTGTCCTCCACTGCCTCCTGCTGGTCAGCGAGTCACAGGGTGAGCCCCCCTTCCCAAGCTTGGCGTTTGTATTCAGGCCAACTCTTAAAGGTGGATTTAAGGCCTGTAATCTGTAAACACAATGCCTGCTGTGGAGTGGGCTCCATTCTATCCCGGGGCCTATTTCAAGAAGCAGGTTGTCATCCTTAGCTGGATGACTTGTTGGATTTAAGGTAGTCTGGGCTAAATGTAAGTGAATGAAGTTGAAGTCTATTTAGCCCAGACTACCTTAAGTCTGACAAGTTATCCAGCTAGGCAGGAAGTCCTGGTTTTTGAAAGAGGTCTGTTCTATTATTTCAGTCAGGAAGCTAAGCACCGACGTACTGCAGCTGCTGTTTGAGTTGCACGCGTCTGATACAGAAGATGGGTCATGTGACCAAGTCTCCACTGTTTTGAAGTGAGTGACATCAGCGCGGATCCCTGGCCGACGGCCGCGGCTCAGGGCTGACCTCTGTGTGAGTGTGTTTGCTGGCGTTCTTCAGTGACGTGTTTGCTGGTGTAGGTCCTTCGTGGAGGAGAACGTGGACGTGTACGATCAGCAGGTGTACGGCGTCTTGGAGCTGGTGGCACTCCTGGACCGGGTTGCCGTAGAGACTCTCATCCCCGACCTGACGCTGCGGCTGAGGAGCTCGGAGCACAAGCGCGGCCTGGGCAGGAATGCAGCGCTGAGGTGGGCTTCGCTGGGACGCCGGAACGGGAGGGGGGGCCAACCACAAATCACTGTCCGTGAGGCTGACCCAAACTACAGAGAAGCCACCTAGTGTCCAGAAGCCAGAACTACATGAGTGTGTATCAGATCAGTGACAATGTACGATGAAGCATGTTTTACGTGTGCCAGTCGACTCAATAGAGCTGTGTTAACTCTATCACAGTCTGCGTTAAATGGGACTACGATGGTGGTTATCACCTCGATAAAACCACTCGGAATGTTTTAATGGAGTTGTCTGCGTTCATATTAAAAGGGCGGAGTCAGCATTGGAAGCTAAGAATGAAAATTGACATCCACTATTTGATAAGTAGGTCATAACCCCACCCCGGTGAATTTTATCATCAGCAATCCCCACCCTCTGGAAAATGTAAACCGCTTTTCACCTTTTTTGGTTAGACGTACAGTGTAAATTTACTGTGGCAATGTACCCCATGCGTGAGCGAGCTACAATTTGTGGTCCCCAGACCTCAGAGGTAAGCCTCCCTAAGCCTGAACACTCTGTGTAATGCAGCCCTCGGGTCTGTCTGTTACCGACTTCGTGACTCAAACAGGATCGTGGATGTGAGCTGCCCATCCCAACTCCCTTAGCACGATGCTTTAATAAATCATAGAC
This sequence comes from Cyphomyrus plagiostoma, assembly GCA_019775915.2. NCBI lineage: Eukaryota > Metazoa > Chordata > Actinopteri > Osteoglossiformes > Mormyridae > Cyphomyrus > Cyphomyrus plagiostoma. The sequence continues at coordinate 13,180,438 of JABFEA020000138.1, read as the reverse complement.
TTTATCTTTAAATGGCGGAAGTTTCCAGTGAGCTCTCCAAAAAGCAGCATGACCCTTATCCCGTTTCCAGGAACGCCTACAAGAAGCTGTTGTCTAGCCTGGGGGAGCGTGGGATCTCCGAGATGGCCAGCTTGGACCGGGACTGACGTTGGGTGCTGCACGCCTCCCCATCGTCTGCCAGATTCCGATCATGTATACATTGTACATAGAGAAGCACTACTTTCTTTGTAATAATAAAAAAAATAATAAATCATGCCTGTTGTTCGGTCAGCCCATTCTCATCACTGCCGCTATGAAGGAGAACTTGAGTGTGGGTTTGGGTTCAATGTGAGTGATCAACAAAGGTCCAGCTGAATACCCAGAACTTTATTTTTTTTAGGATAAAGTTTAGGATATAACGCTCACACAGGTGATGCTTTTACCAAATTTTTATGCTGAGTTGTCACCAGTCATTCACAAAAACTGCAGCAGTTTCTGCACATAAAACAGTGTTTCAAGTAGGACTTTTTATAATACACTTTCATGATTTCCAGAAGCCATAGGAGAAGTACACACCGGATCAGGTGAAAGGCTGAGGCTCACACACACACAGTGTGTGTCCAGGGGAGGTGTATAGATTTCAGTGTGTTTTGCTACATGGTGCATGCCCTGTCATCTGTCTGAAGTCCAGTGAGTGAAGTTTGACCTTGTTAAACCTATTATGTTCTAAAGCTGTGACATTGTAGATCTGGAAAGCTGGGTGACTGATCACTTGGTGGCATACAAAAGATTTAGTATTAGGCTACAGCACCAAGTCAGTCAGCACATGCTGACCTCCAGCAAAGATCTGTGAACCAGATGAGGATGCCACCTAGTGTTCTGGAGGACTACCAGCAGTCTGGAGTATAGGGGTTTTTAGGAAGCCCGGGAGCAGCACAGCTGATGCTCAGGTGATGCAACCCAGTGCAATGGGGCAGTGGCTTTCTTTTTGGAGGTGCCTGGTGTTGCTGGATGTGAGATTAGCTGACTGAGGAAGAACCAAGGCCTCAAAGGTGATCTCCACCTTCGACATGCTCCGTTCCAGGAAGTGTGTGGTGCCCGTCGTTCTTTTTTGCGGTGATCTTTGCCATCCCTGGAGGACTGCATGTGTGAAGTTCAGCTGTGCCTGCAATGTTTCATCCTGAACGATGTTATGGCTCCCAGTCCACAGGCACCAGTTTAATTTCCGTGTGAATGTATTTAAGATATGGGAGAGCTGCAAGGAAGTGTGTGTATGTGTGTGCGTGCATGTGTGTATTACAGAGCTCCCATCCGATGGTGTGGCACCTGCAGTGTCTGTAAGTTGGGGCAGGCAAAGTGAGGTGCTGGCAGGAAGCACCCCGCGATGCCGTTGGATGCAAACGGGAGCGTGGGGCCGTAGAAGACCTCCTCCTTCCCCTCCGCGCTGACATCGAGGACCTGAAGGCCAGTAGGATGCATTGTTTAGCAAGTGGTGCTACGCTAAAGTTAGAATCCTTATTAAGAAGTAGGACTGAATGTATATACGGTCACCTGGATGCAAGACAAAGGCTCATTGGTCCAGATGGAGTATCCGCCCACCACATAAATCCTGTCGTCGTGGACGGCCACCCCGGCCTCATTCTGCCCTGCGGCGGACAGGCTGAGTTACCGCCACATCTCCCAGGGGGCGTCCATGGGGCTCGGCGGGGGGGTGCTAACCTGTCAGCAGGCTGAAGATGCAGCGACTCCACTGGTCGGCGTCCACCGCGTACGAGTCGATGTGGCGCACCAGGACCCGATCGTTGTTGAAGTCCAAGTCGTTCCCGCCCAGCACGTAGAGATGGCGCCGCACAGTGGCCATAACGTGGTATACCCTCCTCTGGAGCATGGGGCAGTGAGCCAGCCAGTGGTCCTAACCCAGGGAGAGGGGGGGCAGCAAGGCAAGTCCAGTCAAATGAAGTGGGCTTTACCATAATACCATCCATATACACATATAGAGTGACAGGAAATGACATTCCTCCAGGACCACAGTGTGACATACAGGTAGCCAGTTATTAGGGGAGGATTTTGACAGGATGCAAAGTGTGGAACACAGGACAGTGTGAAATGGGGTGGCTGAACATGAGAGTTTTGATGGCAGAGTAATGTACTGTGTTTTACCTCTGTGAGACAGTACAGCCTTCCCTAAAATTTAGGGCCCGTGTATGTTTGATTCGCTCAGGGTGTGCGGGTCCCATCACATACCTGCACTGGGTCATACGCCAGAAGTCTGTTTTGGTACTGGGCAGTGTTTGTGACCCCACCTGGAAGAAGACAGCGTCATCAATGGTGCGCCCACCCAGGGCCCAAATACAGCCTGGCACCTGATAGCACGCATCACGAACAGCAGCTTGAATGATCAGAGAGACTGGCGTGAGTGTAAGTGTATGACCGGTTCTGCTGTTACAGATACATTACCCCTGCTAACATTAGCATAAATATGACATGGCATTACGACGCAACACCAGACAGGAACTGTAGCATGTGGCTGTTAGCATAATCTAATGTTTGTTAGCGTTTTTTTACTTGTGATTTACTTGTTACCCCGTAACGTTCACAATTTTGGAATCGCCCTAATTTCCCCCCCCCTTCATGGCACCTCACCCCCACACCTAGGGGTGCCATGAAGGGCGATTCCAATTAGGGCGATTCCAAAATTGTTCTAAAATTTGGAACATAAAGGCATTGGTCTGGGTTGGGAACTTAATACTGGTATGTTTCCACTGGCACCGAGAACCGAGCCGTATCCAAGCCATACAGCGAAGTGACGGTTTTCCATTGCTGTACATCTGACATGGTCCTGCTTACTTCCAGGGCAGAAAACGTGACCAACCCGAGCTGGTTGCATCATCATCATCTGATTGGTTCGAAATGCCCAGAGATTCTAGTGTTCTGAGATTATCTGAAGGTAAAAGGCTATATTCTATATATTATTCATTATTAGCAGTACTGCACATCACGATGTACTGATGCATTCTTGAAAACTCGAAACTTGAAAATTTCCAACTTTCTACTTGCTGTAGAACAGCTGAATGGAATGCATTCTTAATGCACATTTATGCAAGCAAATGCTAATTCTGCTAGCATGTGATGCTCCCATAACATGGTGATTCACACAGAAAATTAAGTAATTAGCAATTAGTAAATCATGATGTACAATCTGAATAGTAAGTAAATGTCACGGTTGCTCTCCAGACCCGGCAACGCCGAACCCTTCTGCGGTGGAAGACTCAAGCCAGCTGGAACCGTGTTGTACGTAGTGTGTCTTTACAGTACGTCTCGGGTACGAGTCGGCTCCTGTATGCCACTGTAAAAGCAGCATTCGATATTCTGCTTTCACGGGGCCCAAAATCTCTAGTGACACCCCTGAATCTACCAGGGTATCTGTGCCCTTACTGCGCCAGTACCTGAAACCCAAAGCAGCCCGTCAGCGACACAACCAGCGTGGCAGGACAGCGAGCGGTCAAACGCCTGCACGAAGGTCCACTTGTTCTTCTTAGGGCAGTAGCGCTCCACCGTGGGCAGAACCTGCCCGAGCTCGTTGCGGCCGCCGGCCGCGTACAGGAAGTGGCCCAGCGACGCCAGGACAAAGTGCTCGCGGCACGCCTTCATCGGGGCGATGTCTGCCCAGGCATCACGGCGGGGGTCGTAGCGGCAGGCTGTGCGCACTGCACAGGTCCGGCCCGTAGTATGCTCTGCCTCGCCGCCCACCACGAACAGGAAGTGGCCCATGACCGCCACGCAGTGGTGGCTCCGGCCCGTCGCCATGGGCGCCAGCTCGCCCCAGTTGGATGCGCCGGCCAGGTGCGCGTTCTCCTGCTCCACGGGGTTGAAGAAGCGCAGCTCACGAACCCGGCTGACCTCACGCTTCCGCCCGCCGGCCACGTACAGCGTGTGCGAGCGGAACCGGGGCCGAGTGCGGCCCGTCTGCCGCAGCGGCTGGGCGAAGGGGGCCCGTTGGTACTCCAGCGCCTCGCCCACCAGCGCCGACAGTGCGCTGCTGGCCTGCACCAGCGGGTGGCAGTGCGCCAGGCGGTGCAACGTCGACGTCTCCATCAGGCTGTAGCGGACGTGCTGCAGCAGCTCATCTGCATAGCAGTACCTGTGGTCCTGCTCCAACCACCGCATCACCAACTACAAGAGGGGTGAAAAAAACAGAGGAGGACCTCCCACCCCTCTACTGCAGCGCCCTCTAGCTGTGGGCAGCATCTGCTTAGAGCGGCCCCTACCAGCCAGATCTGCTCCTCATTCAGGGACGTGAGCTGGTCGCTCTTCAGCACCTCCTTTAGCAAGCTGTAGGGGAGCTTGAGCACCTCCTCCTGGTTGGAGTGTTGCAGCTCAGACAGGTGTTCCACCAGGAAGCTGACCACGGCTCGCTCCAGGGCCGGAAGGTGGAATAGGTCGGCCAGGCGGTACATCTCCAGGTAGTTCAAGGTGTTCAGCTCCTGGGTGTCAGGCAAGCACCATCACAAGAACAAGGGTAAATGCTCCCCCAGTGAAGATTCGGGAATTCCTTGCTCAGCACCAGTGATAAATACAATGAATGTCTCAAAGAGTGTACATTTTTGTTATATCCTTTACTTATATTCATTCCATTTCACATTACACCTATACTACTACATACATACTACCTGGTTGTAACGGTGATTGTGATGAACAGAGTTCAGTCAACTATGTTCTAATTTTAACAAAGTTGTGTTTTGCCTGCAGTTCAAACAAGTTGAACACATGGTAAAAAAAAAAACTTGGTAATAATATTCCTCTTCAGCATTCTCCTTAAAACAGAAATGACATGACTGTTGCCAGATGATTTTACGAGCAGGTGCCATCATCCCTCAAGCTGCTGAATTCCATCTCTGCTTAGCGTTTCACATCTGCTTCAACGGCATGTCCTAAACACTGCAGCAGTGGACAGGTCCTCACGTCACAGCTGGGGAGGTCTCACTATCACCCTGCAGCACTTGGACAGAGCGCCACCTGCTGGTAGGAGGATCCAATGTCCCACCTGAATGAGGTAGTGGGAGCAGAGATTGAGCAGCTCCAGCAGCTGGAGGTGACTTCCTGCTGAGAGAACGTCTTGGATCACACCTGGCTCCAGCAGGACCTGAGGAGAGGAACCTGCACCAGTGACACACTTTCCATGTCCGCTTGAGCGCAACAAGCCGCCCCGTGTCTCTGTAAACCCGACAAATATCCAGGGTACCTAACCCACACATGTACTCCCACCTGCCATTTTCAACCCGCTGAATCACCACCACTGATGTTCAGACACCGTAGAACGGTCCGTCCAAATACCTGGCTGTATCTTCTGGGAAGGAGATTCACCTGTCCGGTGTAGGCGAAGTCCAGAGACTGCTTCAGACCCTCACTGGTGACTCCCTGGAGAACAACCTCCTCTGCCTCACTCTCCACCATGCACAGACTGAACATGGCCTAGGAACAGGACACACACGCCGCTATACAAACACGCTGCATGAAGTCAGAGCTTCTCGGGAATCGTGTCTCGGAGAATGACACACTCACCCGGAAGTAGTCGCTACACGCGGCCAGGATCGCTCTGTGCGCGTGAAACTTCTGCTCACCGGCAATGAGAGTGACATCACAGAAGAGGCCGTCCTTCCTCTGACGGTTGAGTGCGGTGAAGACCGAGTCCCGGTGAGACTGTGACCGGCACAGCTTCTGTCCTGTCAGCATGTCCTGCGTGCTGTGAAGCACAATCACCTCAACTCTGAATTTTCATCAGACCTTTGCAAAATCTTTCAAACAGCTGTGCGGCAGAGCGGGGTCACACAGCGCTGGGGCTCCTTATTGCAGTTTTCGACTGACATTCTTATATATTTTCATTTTCGTTTAGCAGAACAGCCGAGCTTTTATTTAATGACACTTATAGGCATTACAGTCACTAAACTGGACTGTCGGGTTAAGCACCTTACTCTGAGGTACAGGGGCTTGAACCAGCATCCCTCAGGTTGATTCCTGTCTAGACTAGGTTTCTTTTCCAACCTCCTTCAGGCTCATTAAATAGGATATAAACTCAGAGTCATGATACAGAGCCCAGGATACAATGTATTTCACAGTGCTGTCTAAGTCTGGTATAAAATGTGTATTAAGTTAATTGTATTGCTTTTAAGTTTCTTGGTAATTTAGTTACATTTGTTACTTATACTGCTGTTTTACTAATAAAAACAAACACAACAGTAGCCTTCAGCCTGTACAGAAACACTGGAAAAAGATCCCTTTGTGCCATAATCCAGAATAAATGTGAATAAATGGTACATTTCATTAGACTCAACTACAAACAAACCACTGAAATGAACAGACTGTATTTAATTCCAAGATGTGGGTCAGAGAATACCCTGCGAAATACGATCCCACAGTGGCTACGGAATGCCTTGATTAAATACGGCCCCTAGGCCCTACGCTGCTTCCACTGTGTGTCCCCTGTGTAATCCCATTGTGGGAGGCCGATGCTGAGGGTGGCAGCAATTGCTCCTGCTTCACTCTGACCAGCTCCCTTCTGTCGCATTCCTCCATTGCGTCATTCTAGACTTTCAGAAGTTGTTAATTCCTCTGCATCTCTCGCAATACTGGGAGAAATGTTGCTGTCGCACAGGGGCCTCCTAGAGGCCCTCTCCGGCTCACCGGGGGCCCTCTGCACCTTGCCGCGGTGTGTGATTTGACGCAGAGCTGGTACCATCTGCCTACAGGTCACCCAGCTGCTGGTCACATCTGTGTCCTGGCATGTTAAACACACCCTTCCTCCAGCCGCCCCGCCCTGTCACAGCCCTACTGTCACAGCCACTGAACTCCTGTTCTGTACATAATGCCCCCAAATCTCTCCTTTTTCCGCTGCTGTTCAGTCATGTGTCCCCTTGCCCCCCGCAGGTGGTCACCCCCCCCCGACGCCTTCCTCTGTGCCCCTCACTGACCCCTGCTCTACTGGACATGCTTCTCGCAGATGGCCATCGACAAGCTGCAGTTAGACAGCCGTAACAGTAGGACTGCAGTCCGGCATCTCCGCTCATCCTCCATTTTGGTTTGCCACATCGCAGAGAGATAACGGTGGAGCAGCTCAGTCCGAGCGTGAGACCTGACTTCTCTGGAGTCGTATTTCCTCTCTGCGCTTTACCATGTGGCCTCAGATTTGGCCTAAAATTGACCAGAGAGAGGCTACGTCTTGGAGGAAGCATCACCACCCTCACAGAGCCTCTGCCTGCTGCACATACATGATACAGGGAGCCCCAGGAGGGGTTAGTCTATGTCCCAGAAACACGCCTTCTTATCTCCATTCCAGCCGTGATCTTCCCATTCCCATATAAACGTAAATGGGAACCATTACATCCATCACCAGCTTAAGCAGGGTATCAACAAGATTAGCCAAGTTAGATTTAAGATTTTAATACCGCTTAAAATTAAATTTAAGGCCAGTTTCACAATGACAGAGACGGCAAAAAACATTCAATGAAAATAGTTACTTTGCGTTGGTTCCCATTATGCCGGGTTCGAACAGCGTCTCTCACAGTGCACAATGACCTTCATATTCATTATTGTTAAAAGGTTTCCACTAAGTTACAAACCTTCCCTCCCCCAGCAAATGTGATTACTAATGATTTCGCTCATTCCGGTCTGTGTGACGTTTAAATATAAAATGGCTGCCAAATTTAAAATGTAAACATGTAAATCAGTGTTATTTTCCTTGTTTGGGGGCATATTAAAGACCCTTAATTCAATACATTTTAACACCAATTGAGAGCTTTCTTTAAAATAAACAAATGTAATACTTTTGAGTGATCTGCAGGTACCCTGCAAAGAGGGTAAAGGTGCGTGGAAGAATCAGACTGCCTCTTCATAAACGTGCTGATTTTTAGCCTCGCCCCCCCACCTTTATCATTTATGAACAAATGTGGATACCATAAGTACTGGTAACCTTCAAATACACCTTCAATCTGCTAACAGGCCATATGTCACTGACCCTTTCCGGTCTTCCTAGTGAGTATCTTCTGTTTTGCTACCTAATATCATCACTGACCCGATTCTATCAACACAGAGTGTGAAAAATAACCCCAGGTTTCCTTGAAAGAATATAACACCAGTACTTGCATGAAGGACAGATCATTCGTCTACAAAATAAGGCCAAACAACACGAGCAGAACACTGGGTTCCGGTTATAGTGCTAAACCAGAGAGGCAGGGAAAGGCCCGGTACCACTGGACCTGGAGCTTAAACAGGGCACCGGCCGTACAGTTCTGCCGTAAGCCGGCCCAACAGACCGGGCGTTTGGAAGATCTGACTGGGGTATACAGGGAGCATGCTGCAGAGCCACACACCTGGAGGGGGAAGAAAGGGCGACAGACAGCAAGGCAGCCCGGGGACAGGGACAGGGGCCAAATTCATCCTGGTGCATCTGTGACCTCGCTGTGAGGACAGAGGAAAGCACCAATGACAAAACCTACAACTTACATGTTTGATAAAATTATCAAGTAGGGTTGGACCTATATATATATAGGGCAACAGAACATATAGGGCCAAGTGGCGGCTGAGGGGGACCCAGCTCAGAATCCACCCCCCCTTACTGATCCTTACAGACTGAGAGTTTCACTCCAGTCACTAAAGATAGTGAGTGAATAGGCATGAGGCATTAACGATTCAAGGGGTAACAATTAAGAGACACCATTCTGAGCTACAAAAATGTTTAGACCGAAACCTGTCACTGAATACAGACAAGTTGTTTTTAAGTGCAGTATTAGAGAACCAACAATACAACCCCATAGTCACTAATGACTGGCAGAAATGTCTCTGTTGACAAGCACAGACGCGGTGGAACAATTTACACAAATAAGCTGCGTATTCTCTTCGCGGTCGTCTGAACTGCTCAGCATGTCAACACGACCCAAAACGATGCAATAAATCAGACTCGACATAATCGAGCCCAATTAAAAACATGTTCTTCATAAACATCCCGAACGAGGTCTTGTAAGACAGATGTCACGTTTTACAAATTTGATCCGGTAGGACCGTTATAGTCACTAATGATATTTTGCCTTTCCTACTAAGTGTATTATTTGACGACCGTGGACCAAGAGCATTGCTATTATATTCCAGCTGCATTTCAAATGACAGCCATAAAATCCACAGTAAATCAATGTCAAGAAACACCCGTAAGCCTACTCGTACTCGTACCCGTACTCGTAGCCGTATTATACATGTCGCGGGTGTTTTGGCAACAGGCTACCCTATTCGCAAAGGAAATCACGCGGTACTAAGAGACAACCCGCGGCCTTACCGAAGCAGCGCCAGGGGCCCAGTGGATGCCACAGCACGGACCCACAACAGATACCTGCGCTACCTGCTTTACCCGCCCAACACCCGCAAGCGAATTTATGCTGCAGCCTAACAAGGCGCCCTAGGCGGCACGCACCTCGGACAGCTCTCACTCAAACGCCATTTCCACCCTTGCTCTGGTTCAGAGTTATCGGTCATTCGGGGATGTCACGGTGCAGGGTGGGCTCTGTCTGGTGGCTCAGTCAGTACGGACCAGAGCTGCGGTCTACGGCTGCGGCGTAGGCTTTTATTCCAGTTGAGAACATCGCCCTGAAACTCCGCCTTTATCCATCAGTCACATGAAGTTCGCTGTTTACGCTGCAGTGCCACCTGGTGGCAGCCAGATGTCCGTGCCCCGAATCACAACAATGTACTGAATACATGTGTAATGAGCAATAATCGCAGGAATTGAGAGAGACACAGAGATTCGCTCTGGAGACACAGAGATTAGCCGGGGAGAACACGCTCTTTATTAGCAGTCCTGAAGCACACGGGGGTCGGACCGGGTACACACGAGACACAGGAAAACACACGTGCGTATGTAACTATTAACTTTAACAACAATACAACAAGGGCTAATTATAGCTGCACGCGGGGCATGCTGGGATATGCGCCCCGCCGGTGCTACACTATTATCCAACCATCTCCTAAATACTGCTCATGATCAGGGCCAAGGGGTAGGATATTGTCATTATTACTGCTGTTATCATTATTATTAGCAGCTAGCTGAATTGGTGCCTGTAAATTGCATGCAGTCCATTTGCCCTATGCTGCTCCCAGCAACAAGTGGTTGAGTATACATGGTTGGAAGATGGACAGAGGGTACTACTAGATGGTAGAAGAGATGAAGTGTAGATGGGTATCAGTGATATACTGCCGAATTTAAGCTCTCTGTGTTGAATCAACACCAACAATCGGGACACCTGGCCATCTCCCAACTACAGGAACTTTTATGCCATCCCATTCTGGGAAGGCTTTCCATAAGATCTTGGAGTGTGCCTGTGGGAATTTTTGCCCATTCATCCAGAAGACCATGTGTGAGGTCAGGCACTGATGTTGGAGATGAAGGCCTGACTCGCAATCTCTGTTCTAGTTCATCCCAAAGGTGTTTGATGGGGTTGGGATCATTGGTCTGTGTGGGCCAGTAAAGTTTTTCTATCCCAAACTCGCCCAACTATGTTCTAAGGAAAAGTAGTAAAGATGCCCCAACGTTCTGGGTTGATCATTTGAATACAGACAATGTTAGCAAGTTATGAGCATGGGGGAAGTCTGGGAGAGAATAGGAGCTCCCATTTGTTACCACTAAGGTGATAAGGAATACAATTCAATTTACAGTGGCCAGAGAAGTGGCTGAGCTACCATTTGCTCTCATGGGAAATCTCCGTCCTGTCCTGTCCCGTCCATATCTCAGGATCCTCACACTCCAGGGGGTCACTCTTTATATGTAAATTCACTCACAACACATACACACAACACCTTTGTGGGGAGGGTCTTTTGGGGTATAAAGGGGGGTGAAGAACTGCCCTTAATTTGTATTTGAGCTGCCTTTCAAAACCCGGTGTATGTCTACTCTGTATTGCATTATATTATTTTTTACTGTTCAATAAAAACAACATTTTTCTGAAACTGCGGAGACTCTGCAAGTGGATTCCTTACAATGTCTTTATGGACCTTGCTCTGTGCACTGGGGCACAGTCGTGCTGGAACAGAGAAGGGCCTTCCCCAAACTATTCCCAGAAAGTTGGAAGCATAGAATTGTCCAAAAGAGTTCTATTCATTTGAAATAAGGCGCCAAGCCCAACCCTTGAAGAACAACCCCATACATTTATCCCTCCTCCACCAAACTTTACAGTTGGCACAATGCAGTCAGACAGGTAACGTTCTCCTGGCATCCACCAAACCTAGACTGCCAGACAGAGAAGCGTAATTTGCCACTTGCTTCCACTGCTCCAGAATCCAGTGGTGGTGTGCTTTACACCACTCCATTCTACATTTGGCATTGTGTTTGGTGATATGAGGCTTGCATGCAGCTGCTCGACTGTGGAATCTCAATAGATCAAGGTCGCAGTGCACAGTTTCTGTGCCAGTGTTAATGCCGGAAGTTACTGAATCAACAGAACATCAGCGACTTTTCCGCACTGTGCACCTCAGCACTTTGTGACCCTGCTCTGTTACAAGGTCTTTGACTACATTGATGAGTTTCTGTTGTTCCACTTTGCAACAATACCATGTACAGTTGACCACGGAATATCTAGCAGGGAAGAAATTTCACAAACTGACTTGTAAAGGTGGCATCTGAGAGTATCATGCTTGAATTCACTGAATCTCCAGAGTGACCTGTAAACTTGACTGCATGGTTAAGTGCTTGATTTTAAATAGCTGTGGCAACGGGTCTGAATGAAACACCTGCATTCCAGAGGTTTGTTACAATAATTTTGTCCGTATACTATACGTTCAATGTTTCTCTGCTGGTATCCTTTCACGAACTTCAGTTGTGTGACATCCTGTCATATGTCATCCTGTCATATAAGCCTAGCAAAATCAAACCTGCTACCCCTCTATTATTAACTCGAGTATCACGAAACGAAACCGCTGAGCAAGCGCGTGCGCGCACGCCCGCACGTACACACAAGTTCGAAACTGTAACTGTTGTGGTTTTTCCTTCCCCGCCAAATCAGAATGGTAATGATGCAATTAAGAGAAGCATTTAAGAGCCAGGCTTCAGTTTAGAAAAAAAACATATATTAGTCACAGATGCACAAATTTAGAAATGAGTTAAACAAAAACTGTAGTGTGGTCTCTTCATTTTTTCCAGAACTGCATTTATATAGAGTATGATTAAAACCAGTACTTGTTGCACCAAAGTGCTGTACAAAGCAAATAAACGTCATGGGGGGAAAAAGAGGTTAGAAATACGAGTCTTTAGAAAGGATTTCAGAGTAATACATTCCAAAGCTTGGGAGGGGCTGCTGAAAAACCCCGATTGCCCTTAGATTTTAAATGGGTCTGGGAAATGGATAAACGCAACTGATCGGGGGATCCAGGAATAGGCTACATGGTCTAGGTGATGGTCGGTAAGTTATTATGGGGCGAAACCGGGTAGTGCCTTTAAAACAATCAGTTACACTTTTGAGATCGGGAATGCGGGAATGATCGCACAAGGGTTTCTTATAACCATGCTATAGGGGCGGCTGGTGAGGTAGAAAATCATAGGGAAGCACCTTCAAAATGATTTCGATAAATAATGATCGTCAGTTATTATGATCAATCTAAACTGGTTTTACGTGTTATTATTGTATATTGTTATCAGGGAAACTGTCGTATCGTCTTACAAAGGTGCCAGCTAAAATATACTAATGAATTTCTCCAGTGAGGAGATGTAACAATAAAAACACAGAGCAATATATGCATAATGACTTTCAGCCCCTTGTAAGGAGCCCGGCTCAGGTATGTGTAGCGGATCTGATATCATCATAACCACATTGAAATGTTTTGCGTTAAGACTTGCAACGCCAGGCTTTTCAAACATCTGTTGACAACTTAAAATGTTTAACTTTGAAAGGTAAATAGGAAGGAATGTTACCTGATGGGTTTGTTTTCCACATTAATTTCTAATGGTAAAGATTAAATCTGCGATCGCAGTGAGGACCAGTTTTATCCAAAATATTTATACACACACCTCAAGGTAAGCATTTCGGGAAATGCAAATCACATAAAGCTAGGCTAGCGTCCTAGGACCTAAACAAATAACATGTATGCCTATTTTGGTTTGGTGTCCAACTTGTGTTTATAAGCACCACGATTTGGAGTACAAATACAGAATGTGACCACATTTTGGTTAGTGGTAAATTACTCTGTAGTAGTTTTGCATGACGCACTAACGGCCGCTCTTAACTCAATGCTGGGAAGTGGGGGGAGCAACATCACCCATAAAGGGAAACGACCTTGTGATCTTCATTTCACAACCTGCGAGACGAGCCATGGATAAATTTAAACTACTGAGCAGTTTCGTCCAGAAACAGCAGACCACCCTGTGCTTCAGCTTGGTGGCCTTGCTGACGGCGGGTGGAGAGCAGATTTTCTCGGCCGTGGTTTTTAAATGTCCCTGTAATTCCTGGAATTTAGCGTACGGGAGCGTGTTCCTCTTCGTTCCTGCCCTCGTGCTTCTTGCCCTCGGATACATTATAAACAACAAGACCTGGAGGCTGTTCACGGGTTTATGCAAAGGCGCACAGCAACAGTGCCACTTCAAGCAGGCATTGACCAGATGGCAAGTGTTCCTGCAGATCTCCATCAGCGCGGTGGTCGCCCCCGTCAGCTGGATCGCAGTGGCGCTTCTCAACGGCGTTTACTTCGAGTGTACCATGACTGGGGTGAACGCGACCCTTTTCAGGGAACATCTCTGTTCCGGGAAAACGAAGGCTTGCCTGGAGGAGCTCAACTTATTTCCCTGTGGTAAAGGTTCTGTGCCTGCGGCCGAGCGTGATGATGTGCTGCTCGGCATTCGTGCGGAGTCACAGGTGAGGCACATGTCACTGGGAGATCTTACTAGTGTTGAATGGGAACTATCCTGGATGATTGATGTAAACTTAGAATTCTAAGTCACGTTTACGGTTTAGTCAATTGAAACATTTTTTGGACTAATGGGAAGCTTTTCTTTTGAAATTGATTTTAACTTATCTCCTCCCACCCTCAACAAAGAAAAAAAAATAATAAAAAGCAGCAAAGAAACTAATGGTAAGTGGTAGTCTAATTAAAGAAAATAACTTGAAATAAAAAAAAGTGAAAGTACGGAAATTAATCCATCCAACCACCCAGAAAGTACCGCGCAAGGCAGAGAGCGGGCGCCACCGGGGCAGGTGTGACAATGGCTTCCTTTGATTGTTATTGCAATTAGGCCTATTTATTTAAAAATTTACCAAACCCTTAAATCTGACAAATTTGGCACAACACAAGTTCTCCGCATTCACGCAAGCAGCGCATTTAAAAAAATGGAAATCGGGAAGTTCAGTTTATGCACGTGAAACGGACGAAGTGCTGGTGTAAGTTTTCTGTTTCTGTTCCCCTTTTATCGGTGGGTCACAGCATTTAGCTCGTCAGACTATTTTCAATCGTATAGGGCAGCGGTCCCCAACCTTTTTTGCGCCACGGACCGGTTACATGTCAGACAATATTTTCTCGGACCGGCCTTTAAAGTGTGGGGGTAAATACGACGAAATAAAATGATACGACTCTCATAAAAACAAATATAAACCGCATAAAAATAAAACTCACCATTACGTTGAATTAATGGGAGCCCTGAGCTTGTTTCTCCGAAACGAGCCGGTCCCATCTAGGGACCTCTGGTATAGGGTATTTACCACTATTTCTACACTAACTTGGTAATAATGCGCTTCGAGAATATCAGAGGGTCACAGCGATTAGTTTTACGTGTGAAATCAATAGTTTATCATGTATGTGCGCTATAAGTATTCAACAACACTGAGGTAACTATCACCCTTACGCAAACGAGGGATGTGAGACACAGTGAAATCAGGCGCGTTCACTCAGTGTGGTTCCTCATTTAAATAGTTGAGGAATTATGCCCATTATTCCGATAACCGCGACTTGAGCAATAACTTTGAGTGAGTGTTAAGAGTTGTGCTGTGAATCTTGGCATGCGTGACTATGGTTTCATATTGTTTACTTTGTCATGAATGCGTTGAAGGTTGGTATAGATGTCTTATAAGACATTTTGGTGGATAAAGTGACGTCAAGACCATGAGCAGTTCTCTAGCAGTGGTGGAGAAGGGTTCTGTGGCAAATGACTTCTCTTTTGTCGTCTTCTTAACAAGGAGACAAAATGACATGGGTGCATGTTTTGGGGGCACATCGGAACTTACTTTTGCTCAATATCGCCTCATTGGAATACAAAATATTTCCATGCAGCAGAAGACGGGGCCAGTTCCTGTTTGCCTTTCCTCTCTTAACTCTTTTTCGTTTCATCTCTCACTATAAAAGTGGCTTAATTGCAGTAGAGGGTTAATGGCTACAGAGGCGCACTTGTAATTTAAAAATTGCTGGTTCGAATCCTTACCTAGCGAGATACCCTGAGTAAGGTACCAGCCCTGGGCACTGAATTAGCTGCCCCCTGCTATGTCACATATGGGTTAAAGGCAGAGGATACATTTTGTTGTTGCGCACTGTGTGCTCTTATGTGTCAACAATGACGACTGATCATCTAATTCTAAACATGCCACATAGCGTCCAACAGCATGGACGACATTGATTATGATTGTCTCAGAGAACGCAGAGCACATTCAAAAGCTGCAGCGGTGAACTTCATACTTCTTGTACATATGCTACATACAGTGATACCTCAGAACTCCAACTTAATCCGTTCAGAACTCGGGTTCGAATCCTAAAAAGTTTGAGTTGTGATCAAATTTTTCCTATAAGAAATAATGGAAAACCAATGAATTGGTTCCCGGCCCCAAAAAATTACATCCAAGTATCTTTTTTTTTAGCATTTAAACACAAAATGAACAGGATAAAACAAAAAGAGCATTTACAAGTAAGAAATACAGTGGGACCTCGGTACTCGAACTCACTAGAACTTGAATTTCTTGAAAGTGAAACAAACCCGTTTGACCTAGAACTCGATCTGAATTTCAGAAGTCGAACCGTGACCGCTGACCTAATAAAAATTGTACGCGCCAGTCATACTACAATTCAACTTTTACTTGAATGCCTTCTTCACAGACGATTAACCAAATTAAGCAGCGCAACATTACAGTAACTAACAATAAATAAACTACTACCTTTTGTGTACTATTAGAGCATTTACGTCATTTATTTAAACTTTTTTTTTTTACCCAGGTACATTAACTGAAAACCAGTTCTCACTGCTTTACGTGATAATCGGGAGAAATAGCAGATTACGCATTGGAGCTGCCTGGGATACAAACATAATGCATGTAACTAAACTCTTCAGCCAATAAGGGCAAAGGTGTGTCGTCACGGAGGGGATAAGATCTTTATTGTTTTGGAAGCCATTAAGAAAAAAATGCTCTTCTCATTTTATCCTGTTCATTTTGTGTTTAAATGCTTTATTTAGGTATTGTCGTGCCCCGATCATCCGCTCCTTCCGTGTGCCATGCCCCCTCGTTAACCCAGTGTGGATTCCTCATGTTTACCAGCTGTCCTTGATTGTTGACATTGGTTCATTGTATTTAGTCCGCGTTTCCGTTCGTTTCCCCAGTCCGGTCATTGACGTTGCATGTGTTGTAAGAGCGTTTTTGCCTGCCTTTCCCTGGAATTAAACCCTGTGTTCCCCGATACCTGACTTCCGTGCTTTTGTCTGCGCTCCAGGCGCCTGCCATCGCAACAGGTATAATTTTGGGGGGCCGGGAACCAATTAATTGGTTTTCCATTATTTCTTATGGGAAAAATTCGATCAGAACTCGAACCTTTTAGGATTCGATCCGGAGTCCGGAACTGATTAAGTTCAAGAATTGAGGTACCACTGTATATAAGTAAGAAAACATATATAAGAAAATAAATGTATCCAAACAATGTGTAAAGTTAAAAACACTGTGCGCCAACACTGTACACTGTGCGTAACATTTTTTTCCTAATGGCTTCCAAAACAATGTACTCCAAAAAATGTACTGCATCACTACCCCAAGCAATGCCCAACACTGCGCCAACACTAGACTATGCCATGCCGTACATTGTTTATTTTCATTATTACTCTGTATTCGTTAATTTGTTCGTAAAACATTTAGGTTGTAACATCTGTACAACTATTGTGTAAGTTTTTGGTGAGCAATGGCTACCAAAATGATATAAAGTACAGTGTATTACCTGTTATTTTCAAAAAAAAGCACTATCACCAACAAACGATGCTATCACAGCGCATGCGAGACGGAGACTGAAGTGTTACCCTTTGTTTCCGGTGCGTGACTCATTTCCCCGTGCGTACAAGTTATCTTAAAATTCGCTACTGTATTAGCGTTTGTTGCAGTACATCTCCCCTCTCCTGGTCTGCTGTAATATTTTTGCTGTATGCAGCACCAACTGTAACTATCCGCATCCACAGCCAAATATAGTACAGATAAACTAGATAGCCAGAAAGCGCACGCGGAAAAGTTAAGTATGAACTAGGCTGTACTGATAAGTTGAAAGTGTGTTATGCAACCGATTTTTTTTTTAGGAATTCATAAATTCGAATTCGAATTGGTACTCCAGCCACCAACTCGCAACTGCTTGGTATAAACAGGCACAATACTCTGCTGCTCTCCACGGGGGTAGCTCTGCTGCAGCTGCCCACAGGAAGGCTGCACGCACCATGAAGGGAATGGGGGAAAGCCTTCGGGAGCCCCATCCCCGGATGAGTTAAAACCGTCGGAGAGCCAATAGGGTCAGGCCTGTTGGGGATGGGGGCTGGTGTGGGGCTGAGGCGTCGCCTCCTGCATGGTGGCACTTGGGTCCCAGTCCGGGTCGGCACGTGGAACGGTCTTGTCTCTCCAGCAAGATGACCATGTTCCTCTGCTGTCGGTGGAGCTTTGTAAACTCCCCGTTTCAGTGGCAGCACTCTCTGAGGTACACAGACAAAGGAGTGGCCAGATCTCTGTTGGTGGGTATACCAACTATTGGTCTGGTCACTCTGATGGCTGCCATACTCAGGGAGTAGCTGTTGCTGTAGTGGATCAGCTCCTCTCGATGGTGTCTGATGTCACTCCTTTCAAGGAGCATATGACACTCAGGCTAAGACACTTCTTGGGTATCTTGTCTGTTGTCTCAGTCTATATTCCAAATTCGGTGAGTGATGTCTTGTTAAGAGAGACATTTTGCCCACAACTTTACTCAGTGGTTGATGGATACCCATGAGATGATACTCCTCTGGTCATGGGTGACTTCAATGCGACCACTGGCACTGACAGGGCTGGCTATGAGGATTGTGTTGGTCCCCATGGGTCTGGAGACTGGGCTGAAAGTGGCTCCATGTCCCTTGACTTTGCGAAAGGTCAGGAGCTGTGAGTCGCTGGATCCTGGTTCCAGTGCCTTGAGCCGCATCGTTGTTCTTGGTACTCCAATACTGGTGGTGCAGCGAAGGAGATCGATCACATCCTCGTGGTCAGAGGCCTTGATAATACCATATATACTGGGCTCGTCTATAGGCAGTGTGGCCAATAAGGCGTTGGTGGCCCCATAAATAATGGGCACACCTGTAGGCAGTGTGACCAAAAAGGCATTGGTGGCCACGTATATACTGGGCACACCTATAGGCAGTGTGACCAATTTCATTTCTCCCTGCTACCACGATAGCCTCTGCACTGCCAATGCAGGACTAGTGGAGGGCAGAGGGGGGGTCATGCTACTACATCATATTTTCCGTGTTTCAGTACCCATGATTCCTGTGTTTTCACCACTGCATCTTAAAAGCACCAGTGTTAGGGATGCTTCGCTGTGACTTTTGAGTGCAAGTTTGCCACATTCCACTGTCATGCTAGTGTGGCTCGAGTGATGTGTAGCTGTGTAGACATTCAGGTCAGTAAGGAATCTCACTTCAGCAGGACGATGGTTCTTTTGAGCTGCAAATATAATATATTGTAATATGGTTTAGAAATACACCGGTACTGAAAAGCAGCTCAAATAACAATTAAGGACAATTCTTCACCCCCATTTATACCCCAAAAGACCCTCCCCAGCAAGGTGCTGTGTGTAGGTGTGGTGAATGAATTTGCATATAGGGGGTGACCTTCTGGAGTGTTAGGAGCCTGCAGCAGGGATGGGGAGGACGGGGCGGGGACTCTCTAACGACCTCCTTATCACCCTAGTGGTGCCGACTGGAACCCGCATACTCTCCCTGACTTCTTCACCATGATCATAAACTGCTGCCCCCCCCCCCAAAAAAAAAGAATTTACACTCATACCTATGCCTACGCTCGTACACCACCAGTCAAAGATCATGTGATTTGCAGATCACAGGCTTTTTTTTCCCACTTTTCTATTTATTTCATAAACTGCAGATTTTCATTCTTGTTCATCGTTGGAAAGTTGAGTGAACAACTATAAGTGAAAATATACGTGAAATAAAAAGTAGTTTCCTTTGTAACACGGAAAGAGTATGTAACTGCCGGTCTGACATCCATTTAACTGGTTGTGTGGTGATGTCATAGTCAAATTCTAGGCCATCCTTTAACTTCAAATGCACCAGATAACTGTTTCATCTCATGAAACAAAGCAGTATTTAATGTCCATTTTAGGAAGAATGTGTTGAATTTTCTCTGCTGTTATAACTGCTAGAGGAAGTTATGTAGCTGGGAGGTAGCGGGTGGCTCAGTGGGCTAAACCTCTATGCCTGTGATCAGAAGGTTTCCGGTTAAAGCCCAGCCTCAATACATCCCGTAAGGCCCTTAACCACCAGCTCCTTGGGTGTCATAACAGGTGGCTGCCCTTCACAGTCAGCCATGAAGCAGACAAAGAGCAAGTTGTGGGAGGTGTAAAGAGAACCATGAGACGACTCGCCGCTGAGACAACTCATAACGTGTATTTGTTAGAAAAGAATTTTGAGTGTATTTTTAATAAATGTGAAGTGAGTAACATGCAGATGGGCTGGCCCTCCGTCCTGGGTTGTTCCCCGCCTCGTGCCCGTAGCTTCTGGGATAAGCTCCGGACCTCCCGTGACCCAGATGGATAAGCGGTTTGGAAAATGAATGGTTGGAGTAACACGTAAATGTAGAAGATCTCAGTGTGTGCAAAAACGTTTGACAATATATCTACGGACAAAATTCTCTGCCAAATAAATAAATGTCAAAGAAGCTGCCACTGGCTTTGGAACATGTTGGAGTCTGAACCTGAGCAAACTCCGCCGGGTCCGTTGATGAGAAGAGATTCACGCTTAGAGTCGCTGGAGGTG
>JABFEA020000138.1:13129815-13142164 GCA_019775915.2 Cyphomyrus plagiostoma | reverse complement strand
GACCACATTTACAATGTCACAGTTCACAATTAATGGAAATGTGCAATTTAATACTTGTAAATAAATAAAATACATGCATTATTATATATTCATTGAATATTATATATTCATTCCTCCGCTTCGCGTTGGGTCCTGATCACACTGTCGGGGCTAATTTCTGCGATAACTACCGGCTGCCTGTACATTATCCCTTACTTAATCATCTACCACCATGCGTGACAGGCACCGTGGTAGTAAAGGATGTGAAGCGGTCGCTGAAATATCCCTCAAGGTTTGATTAATGTAAAACTTAGGGTAAGCAATAGGTAATGTCTCTGTCCAGTGTTGCCTCACAAACTCCAGACTCCTGAATGGGTCCCAGTGATCAGCATGATGATGGACACCCTTCAACACTTCAGAGAGCATAGACTCCGGAATAACATATTAGACACATGGTCTTGAGACAACTTGTAGAGGAGTACATTCCTCTATGCAAATTTATCCCAGTGCTTCATGGGATGTTCAACAGCCAGTGACCCCTTCACTCTCTGTCCTACATGGCCTGTGACCACTCTACCCATAACGCATAACCCTTGACAGCACTTTGTCAGTAAGCTGTCTTTCGCACACCCCAAACTGCAAATATGCTGGTGTGGAGTCCTGGCCAGCAGAGACCATCTGAGGGAGATGGTCCAAGGCTGACACACAGTGAGCTCTCACACCAGACTCCTAGCCTACATGTGACTCAAGTATAGCCTGGACGTGCCTACTTGTCTGGCACCCCTAGTAGGCATCGATCAGACCACACACCATGACTGAAACAGACGTTTCACTTCTCTTCAGGGGCACAGGAAGACTGAAAGGCATCCTGAACAAAGGAGCTGGACCTTTCCTACTACACCAGGTAGAAGAGTCTTGGTTTTCTTGAGGCACAGGGTAGTTTTCTGTTAAACCAGAGAATGTGTGGCCAGTGATTGACCTTGTCACATACTGAATTCAGGACAGTTCAATCAATTTGCACTCATCTTGGTTACAGTCTCTGCCCTTTATATACATATTTCAACACAGACATGGAGAACTTCTATTCCTGCCCCTATATGCTACAAATTGTATATACAACCGCAGAAAAATAATATGAAGAGACCACAGCACCTTTTCATTTCACTTATTTCTCAATTTATGTGTCTGTGTCTGTGAATGTTTTATTTTTGCAAACTGCTGCCTGGTTCTTCCCCACTTCTCATTAATGAAGGGCTTCTTCTTTGCATTATGGTTCATCGGTCCTGCTTCTAGAAGCCTGATATGAACTGTCCTAGCAGTGCACTTCACACCTGAAAATAATGTTTCCAATCCTTTCCCATTAAAGGTCACTTGAGGTCATACTCTGATTCATGAGAAACTGTCGGATAAGTCCTCGGGGACCCCGTGACAGACCAGGTTTCAGCTCCCAGAGAATCGGGAGAGAGCAAAAACACGGATTGTCTGGGGGTCACTGGGGACTGGTTTTAGAAACACCGCTTTTTTTGATATATAAAAATAAATAAAATTAGGGGTGGAGCAAATACTTTTAAAAATATTTGTATTCGGGAGAGAAGCTTCAAAAGGCTGCGTTTCCTTATGAGACCGCAGTGCATGCCCGAATGAGTGAATTCAGGAGTCAAAAAAAAGCGGTGTTTCTAAAACCAGTCCCCAGTGACCCCCAGACAATCCATGTTTCTGCTCTCTCCCAATTCTCTGGGAGCTGAAACCTGGTCTGTCACGGGGTCCCCGAGGACTTATCCGTGTGTGTGTGTGTGTGTGTGTGTGTGTGTATGTATATATATGTATATATATATATATATATATATATTTATTTATTTATTTATATATTTATTAGTGATGTCATACAACGGCTGTAAATAAAATATGATATATAGACGATGCCCGTTTTTCCCTTCAGATAATCCATGCATATGGACACAAATCACTGGTATCTCTGTGCATTTTCACAATCAGATCCATTTCAGTTTGGTCATACTTTCAGCCCTGATAGTAAGTAGACCCATGTCACCATGGTTATGGCTTGGGTACAACTTGGAAAACTTACCATGACAACCGTTTGAGGTATGGCTTGGTCCTTGGTGGCTGTGGAGAAATGCCATTAGTTGGGGCTGGCTGGGAAGCTCTCCAGGAAGCTCTCCGACCCTGACCAGCAAAAGACGTTAGAAGCGAAAACATCCAACATGACTAATTAACAGAAGCAATACATGGTAAACCAAAAAAGGGAAAAGCATGGTGCAAAATCCAAAGAGAGATCACATCAAAGAGGCATCTCTGCTGCTAGGTTTACATTTTAATGTCATTAAGCAGTTAACTTTTTAACAGAGGAGTCATGTTCCACAATAAATGAGGTTGATACTGTTCTACCCACTTAACAGAGTGGCAGAAAATGACAAGAGTGAAGGAAAAACTGACAAGGCTACAAAACTGTGGAGAGACTTGAGTGTGAGATCACCGAAAAGCAGTGGGGAGCTTTCGTAGTGCCTCTTCAGTGTCTGCTTGGCTTATTGCATATGGTTTTGCCTGCTGGCAGTGAGATTCTGAGCAGTGATGTCTTATGCAGTGATGTACGGCCACAGAACTGCACCTGCCACCAGCACTGGCACTGAGTTTTCAGAGAGACGGACAGGAAAAGACGGGTCAGCAGTGTCCTCAACCCAGTGATGCACAAACGAGGCAGTGGGCGCAGTGATGCCTTTGGGACAGTCAGTGACCAGCAGTGGGTGCTCACAGAGGTGAGATCAGGCACACTACAGGCAGCCAAACGGGTGGCCCACAAGTCTGCAGAACTCCACATTAAATATTACTGCTGAATAGTAAAAGCATGAGAGCTTAGGGTTTAGGGCAAAAGTGACAAGATTCATTTATTTAATTTAAAAACACACACAAACACACTGATTCGTGTATATATATATAGTCCTCTGCTTAGCCCTTTCTGGATCACTGAATCCTCTCTGCACGCAGTGTTCTTGAGTTTATAATCTGTGTCTGAAAACAAAGAACAATATCTCAGGGACAAAGAAAATTGCTGGCCGACCAGTGCTGGAATCTTGGGGTGTTGACCCTTAACCAGCAGAGATGTGCTTACCCGCTTCTCTTCTGGAGAAAGTACTCCCTCTACGGCAACTATCTGGTACTGTTTGTGCACTAGGAGACTGGGAACCTTGCGAAGGGAGCGCAGGGCCGTGGCTGGAATATCTGAGCATGTTATGCGTCTCATGTCCTCTGGGGGGCACCCTGGGTCAAAAAGCAGGAGGCAGAGACTACCGTTCCTCCTCTGCTCTATTCCCACAATGGAGCGACTGTGGCCTGGACAGGGAGAGAGAGGCGCATCTCACTTGCTTATTTTAATCAGGAAGATCTGAAGACAAACGTTAAACGGAACACCTGCCCACAAACCCTTGGAGGAGTGCACATACCTTGGTGCTGTAGATAAAGGGGGGGCTGTGTGGTTTTGACCACCCGAGGGGGCAGCTTAGCACCCCTGCTGGCAGAGTAGGAAAAGTACTTCCTGACCCATTCAAAGAGATGAGGGTGGGTGTTTTTGGCACCACTGGGCTGGGGGAAGTCCACAATGTGAGCCCTACTAGCATAAAAGGGTGGAGGTCAGGACAGTCAATCACAACCCACACAGCAGGTCAGCCCTCACCAGGGCAGCCAATCACATAATAGGACATGGGGTACAAGGCCTTTACGTAAGGGATAATGTACAGGCAGCCGGTAGTTATCGCGAAATAAGCCCCGACAGTGTGATCAGGACCCGACGCGATAACTACCGGCTGCCTGTACATTATCCCGCTTATTACACGGCTACTTGCCACATAAGGAAAAAAGCTGGACATGAATATGAATTTGAAACATTTTATTGGCATATTTGTTTTAAATTAACATTTTCATCCTTCTGCAAAACAATATAGTACCACGTGACTAAGATTCAAACGTTAGTAAGACACTTTATAACATTTACGTGTGAAGATATAATAATGCATGTATTTTATTTCTTTACAAGTATTAAATTGCACATTTCCATTAATTGTGAACTGTGACACTGTAAATGTGGTCCCACAATTAGGGATTTTAAACATACAAGTAGTACCGGCTATGCGTTATTACTTTGGAGCAGTTATTATTTGAAAAGAACGAACCTGCGAATGTCTCAACTGACCAATCAGAATCAAGCATTCCAGAGAGCCGTGTAATAAAGTGATTTAAGAACCTCTAACCTGATTCCAAGGGAGGTGAGGAGTGAAAATATTTCTGTTGCTCCAATCCAGGCTCTTGTTCCCTTTAGGCAGTTACTGAACTGTGATGCACCCTGGGGGTCCACTCCCTGCTGCCAGGCCTCCTCAATCAGGGCCTGCACACGTGGGATACTGGGGACTCTCCCAGCTATCAGGTAACAGAAGTAAATCGTATGACAGAATCAGTATGTGTCATGTGACCACACTCACAAAGCAAGATGAGGTATAACATGCCAGAGTTTGCCTACCGCGTGGCACTGTACAGACCTGTGACACATGGTGCGTATAGTTCCATATTCTGCAAAGACGACTGCAGCATCTGGAAGTTTCTGTAGCCACAGCCCCAGCCCTGGTCACCTTCTGAACATGAGTAGTGATCGGTTTCTGCACTCAGCCACACGTGAACGATGTCATGACCCGCCCTGACATAGTGCCCGTAGAGGGCTGACATCACGCCTGGGGGGAAGGGAGGGGTTACAAGTGACCAGAAATAGTGTGCACTTATTGAGGACTGCTAAGGATATAACACACAAAACAGCAAGTAGTCAGACCAGTAATCCAGTCTCCATACCAGTTGTTCTGGTCTTGCAGTCGTCTATTCCTGATGCCAGGCTTTCCATCATTTCAGCCTTCTTCCTGTGGAACTCGACTGGGGTCATGTCACCGCGAGACACCGCCCTCTCCATGCTCTTCTCCGCCTGCCGGAGATATCCCCCACTGCCATCGAGGCCAAACTGCCTCTGCAGGGGAGGGGACAAAAGCACAGCGAGGACCAATTTCACACCATGCATACAAGTCTTCTGACCTAGAGGCAGCTGCTTATGTTAAACCTTGCTGGATCATATATATATATTAAATATGTATATGTGTAATTAAACAGTGGGAAAAAATTGAGACCACAGCAAAAATGTCTGTTTCACTCACTGCTCAATTTGTGGGTGTAAAAAAAAAAAAAATATATATAATTTATTTTTTGCAAACTCCAGCCTGGCCCTTCCATGCTTCTCATTGATGAAGAGCTTCTTCCTTGCATTATGGGTCTTCAGTCCTGCTTCTAAGAGCCTGATATGAACTGTTCTAGTAGTGCATTTCACACCTGCACTTAACGTTTCCCATTCCTTTTGAAGGTCACTTGAGGTCACCATCCGATTCATGGGGCACTGCTGGATAAGCCAACAGTCATCTCTGGCATTAGAAAGTTGCTTTTGCCCTCTACCTGGCTGGTTTTTTGGTTACTGCCAGTCTCTCTTGCTTCACCTTGTTGTTGTGTACTGCTGTCTTAGAAATTTTGAGTCTGGAAACAGCCTGCCTCACAGTGTAGCCTTCTGCCAGCAGAGCCAGGTTTAAACCAGGACTTAAAAATAGATGATTTTTTTTTAACTATATATATAGCGGTCTCAATTTTTTCCAGAGCTGTATAGAACTGGGAGGTGTTGTGGTCCACGCCAAGTGAAGAGACTGATCATGGTAAGCAATGACCTGCAGCTTCCTGAAGTCCTCTGCTTCTCGTTTGGACTCCTCCATCTTTAGTCTCAGCTGCTCTTCCTCCTGAAGCTCTCTGGCCAACTGCAGGTCAGAACCAGAAGATTCTGGAAAGCAGCAAACGGAACACTGGCTACAGAGTTGTGAGTGTAGAGGGTGTCCCCTCTCAAACCGAGCTGTAAGCAGCATTTCAGGTACCTCTGTCCGCCTCTTGCTCCTGCAGGTGCAGCTCTACATGCTCCTGTAAGACAAACCGGTCGCTGCACACCAGGGCACACATTGGACACGTGTACCACCGCTCTGAAACATAAAATCAGCATCACTGACATCGCTATCAGAATCTCACTGGCGTTCAGATCTCTGCACAGATGCGGCTTTAAAACACAGACTACTCCTACCTTTCCCAAGGGAAGTGCAGACCTTCTTTAGGTCAGGTGCTTCTTGGGTGCTTGGACCCCCCAATACTGGGCGCTGCAGATTCTGCATGGTTTCAGTAGCAAGTTTTTTGGCACCCTCTTCCAAAGATGGAACAGGCCACATTCTTTCAGGCGACCCCCTTTCTGGGACCCTGACACCCTCTGCTATACATCTGCTGGACAAGGCACCTGGTTGACCATTATTCTTGTCCACCTTGACCTGTCTCACTTGTGTCTGAGTGTCAGTCTCTGGATGAGCAGTGTTAATGTGAAAGTGAATCTCATCATAAGATAGCCCGGCTATCGAACAGAGCGGGCAGCTTATTTCCCTCTCCAGGTGGCTCAAGAGCAGATGAGTCTTCATGTCCTCCTCCAGCAAGGCCTCTTCGCCACAGATATCACAGACCAACATGACGACCTGAAACACAATGTGCGGTTTAGATTTTACGTTTATAATTTTCTCCGACAGGAACGCATGAACTTCTAGCAATTAAGCATGGAGTTTAGCACCCCTAGCATAACACACAGCTTGGTCCTCACTCCTGAATATGCTGGGACTGATTGTGTATGCTAACCGGTAACTTGTCTGTTTACAGACCGTTGACACAGGCTGAATCACACAGAGGGCATAAGAGCTGGCTTGGGACGGAAAAGCGCTCGAGATAGAAAAGGTATGCAGGTAAGAAGACGTAGACAGAACAAGCAACTTGACATTTAGACAAATATCTAATAGTAGAAAAAGTAGAAAATATATGCGCCAAACTACCTTTTAATTTCCCAATTATTGTATTACCAATGTTATTAAAATAATCTGAATTATTAAGAGCGGCTAAAAGCTAAAAGCTTCTCCTTTCAGTTTAATTACCAAGCCCCTCGCTCCAATTGGTTGACGGGGCCGGAAGTAGTGTTTTTCGGTTTTTTTTTTTTAAGAAACGGAAGTGAGTCTATTTCTAAAGGCGGAAATAAATGTGGAGCCGCGTGACGTTTAAGTGGCTGTTTGCTGCGAGGGCAGCTGGGATACCTGTGACGGATCTAGGGGGTACGCCATATTGTTCGCGAAACTGTGGGAACTGGCGGAGGTTGGCGCAAGGAAACAGGGTTACTTACGGGGATTTTTTTCATTGAATGGGTAAGTCGAGCTTGACCGTGGGTTACTTAACCACCTCGCGGCGCTTTGGGAAGCTGTACCTGGACCCTGTTTAATCGAGGCACCGTGTATTTGGACAAGGCCGAGGGGAGGAAATGAAGGGGGTGTGTGGGGGGAGCAGGGCTGCCAATTGCCGCCTCCGCGTTTAACTAGTTAGTCTGCTTACCCTGTGGTTAGTAGGGAGTAAAGACTACCGGTCCGAAGATTATCTGGTAGCGTTTTAGGTCTCGACTGTGGATTACCGGGGACTGGGGTGGAAGTCCGGCGCACGATGACTTGTAGGTTGGTTATGCTAAGCTGTTAATCTGTCAAACGCGGCGGGTCACATACTGTCCCTGTCTTCGTGGTTTCGAGGGGCGAGGGGCGTGTTCTCATTTAGTGATCGGTAAAGCTGATCAAACAGACTTTTTAATGTGGATCATATTTCTTGTCGCTCATCTAAACATAATACTAAGAAACCGAACGCATTGTTAATATACATATTTTGTTAGTATTAAAAGCAGGTGATGTCACCTTTGACCCTATTTGATGCCTCAGTACCGACTGATTCATAGGGGAAAGGAGGCTGCTTTCTGTTGGTTTACTTTCCTTATGTTCACTTCTAGTCACCATGGCAAGTCCAGTGAATGACAACTACCGGATGAAGAGCTACAAGAATAAGGCCCTGAACCCCCAAGAGATGCGGAGACGCCGGGAAGAGGAGGGCATTCAGCTCCGCAAGCAGAAAAGGGAGGAGCAGGTAAACAAGGGCTTCTTGTGGCTCTGTGTCACTGTTGTTGTGTAGGGTGGTGTCCTTTGGCCTCGAACCCGAGGGTGGTGAGGATGGCATGATCTCATTTCTGAAACTGTTATCCGTGCATTGTGTCATGGGCGTGAATTCCTATTCCATTGATTTTTTTCATTTGCATTTTAATGACTTTTTAGAAATCCCAAGCATATGCTTTCTTCTGGATTTATATTTCACTATTCTTATACTGACCTTAGACTTAAACCTTACCTGCAGCTGTTCAAGAGGAGAAATGTTTCCCTTCCCGCTGGAGATGAGTCAATGCTGGAGTGTCCCATCCAGGACCCTGATGTCAGCTCCACTGTGCCTGTGTCGGGTGTAAGTATGCCTGCCCCACGTCCATGTGAACCAGGGAGCTGCTGACAGTGACATCATACAATGCTTTGGTCGCTCACTCTCAAAGGCTCATTGGTCAGCAATGGGTAGCACTTTCCTCTGCTTGTCTTGTTCAGCAATCTGGTGTATTTTCTGGCAGCCATGAATGAACAGCTTGGGTAATTGTGTGTGTGTGTGTGTGTGTGTGTGGGTGGGGGGGCATTCCAGGAAGGTGTCATAACGCCTGACATGATCCAGATGATCTTCTCTGATGATCCAGACCAGCAGCTTATCGCAACTCAGAAATTCAGGAAGTTGCTTTCCAAAGGTATGGGGGGTTGTTCTTCACCCTTGTTATTGATCTGTTTCTTAATGGTTGTTTCTCTGCACACTGAAACATGGGTAATTTATGATTCTGACTTGGGAAAAGAGGTGTATCGTGAGTTGTTATGGTGTTCTGCCTCCTTTCTTGCTCAGAGCCCAACCCCCCCATTGATGAGGTCATCTTAACACCTGGCGTGGTCAACAAGTTTGTAGAGTTTCTGAAGAGGAGTGAGAACTGTACTCTGCAGGTAAGTGTGTACAGGGTGTCCGTTTCAGTGACCTGAGTGTGAATCTCTGCTACGTCCCGTGATCTTTGATCCGTTCTGTTCCTACGACGTGAGCGTGATGTGTTTCTGCCTTGTTCCTCGTACCCCTCTCCTTCTTCATGGCAGTTCGAGGCAGCCTGGGCCCTTACCAACATCGCCTCGGGCACCTTTCTCCACACCAAGGTGGTGATTGAGACAGGAGCAGTGCCCATCTTCATTGAGCTGCTCAACTCAAACTATGAGGATGTCCAGGAGCAGGTAAGGGGCATTCTGTGTGTGTGACTGAGGGCCTGGCAGCAGGGCGGCGGTGACAGTGATATGTCGATGGTGTGTTTCAGGCAGTCTGGGCTCTGGGGAACATCGCTGGTGACAATGCAGAATGCAGAGACTATGTGCTGAACTGTGGAATCCTGCCATCTCTCCTGCAGTGAGTTATGTCTCTGTTAGCTGAACTCTTAATTATTTTTGAGTACGATTAGACGCTCAACTTAAGTGAGAAGTGAAACTGGATGTGACATGAGTCAGGAGGTTTTATTGAAGACAGTCTCTTACTCTTCAGTTATTAATTTTTAAGTGCGGAGATAAAGATAAGTGAAGGAACATTGATAGTTTTAACCTTGCAGGCACTTTTTTCGATGGACAAATTCAGTGAAGTAAATTGTAATGAAATCCCGGCCCGTGGTTCTGTTTAAGTGCGGTGTCACAGCTACCTCAGAAGCGCGTGTTTCCCCATGACCCAAATGTTCTGTCTGCCCTCCAGGCTGCTGACGAAATCCAGCCGGCTCACGACCACGAGAAACGCGGTGTGGGCGCTCTCCAATCTCTGCCGGGGGAAGAACCCCCCCCCGGATTTCAGCAAGGTGCTATACCCCCTTCTGAGGCCTCCAGCTATGAAACTGGGTGGAATTGGGTAGCTATGATGAAACCAACTTAAGTTAATAAGTTTCCGGCCTCTCCAGACCAAATCTAAGTTCAATCCCCAACATTCCGTATTATTTGTGTTGGTGGTGAGACTCGGAGATCACAGAAGTGCCCCATGTTCACAGCATATGTTGGATATTCCTCTCCTTGATTACTCTGTAGTGACACCTACAGGACTGGGGTTGAAATTGTGTGGAAGCTGCCATGTTCTATGGGTGCTCTATCACTATGAGGCCCGCAGGTCATAGAGCGACAGGAAACAGGTGGCTAACCTTACACATTGCAGGAGGAGCGTGGCAGCTGTTGTGGGCCTCATCTGCTAAAGGACAGCTATAAGTGGGATAAATTCTGTAAATTCCAGAAGGTGTGGGTGGGAAAAGGCACACCTGCAGTGGCTGATGGGAAGTGAGTGACATGACGCTACCCTGTCCCCTCCCCCGCAGGTGTCCCCCTGTCTCAGCGTCCTCTCCCGGCTGCTCTTCAGCAGCGACCCCGACGTTCTGGCCGATGCCTGTTGGGCACTGTCATACCTGTCGGACGGACCCAACGACAAGATCCAGACGGTGATAGACTCCGGCGTGTGCAGACGCCTGGTGGAGCTGCTCATGTAAGGGGGGGGCGTGGTGGGAGGTCGGTGAAGCAGGGTCTCGGGGAAGGGGGCTTCACTTTTGAAACCGTCTCCTCCGTCCCCCAGGCACAGCGATTACAAGGTGGTGTCCCCTGCCCTCCGAGCTGTCGGCAACATCGTCACAGGAGATGACGTCCAGACTCAGGTTGTCCTGGTCGCCTCTTTGTCCAGTCGGCCTGACCTTGTTTCTTGGTCCGTCTCTGTCCCTTGTGGAGTGTGGTCCAGTCCAGCGGATACCACAAACACTGACCGATTTAGCTAGTCAGAAACGAGTCATGTTTTAGATCGGATTAAATTAGACAAAGTTTATTTCATTCCCAGTGGCAAATTCTCATGCATACAGCAGCAAGTACGTTGGGCACAGGCGAACATATGTTTAGTGCAAAATAAACAAGGGGGCAAAAGAGTAAATGTCATGTGGACAGATCAAAAAGTGCAAGGTACACAAATGGAATCCTGAAAGACTTAATGCTGATTGCGGAGTGATCGCTGCTTTCCTGTCTGAGGAAATCGAGCCAGAGCGAACGCGTGTCGTCACCCGCCTGAGCGTGTGCGTGTGTGTCCACAGGTGATCCTGAACTGCGCAGCTCTGCCCTGCCTGCTTCACCTACTCAGCAGCCCCAAAGAGTCCATCAAGAAGGAGGCCTGCTGGACAGTGTCCAACATCACAGCTGGGAACAGGGCGCAGATCCAGGTCCGTCCCACGTCCGTCCACCTGCCGGCTTTCCCGCGCTGTCCGTGCTTGACCTCAGCATGCTGTTTCCTCAGGCCGTGATCGACGCCAACATCTTCCCGGTGTTGATCGAGATTCTCCAGAAGGCTGAGTTTCGTACAAGGAAGGAAGCGGCCTGGGCGATCACAAACGCCACCTCCGGGGGCACGCCTGAGCAGATCAGGTACCAGCGGGGTGTTTGAGTTGCTGATTGGCTGGACACATCTATAAAGGTCTTTAGATTGTCAGACCTGGTCTGCATCTGGGGTTCTGTGTATGACTAAGTGGATTAGGCCTCTGTGCCAGTGATTTGGGAGGCGCTGGTTCGAGTTCCAACCTCTGCCAAATAGTCACGTCTCTGTTGGATCCTTTACAAAGGTCCTTAATCTCACCATGATGCTCTAGGAGTGCCGGATAAATGGCCTGATATGTGAAAATCAGCATTTGAGTGTACATCACCTAGTGCAAATGGCAAATAGAGGATCTTTTGTCATATCCTGTCTGCAGGTACCTGGTGTCCTTGAATACCATCAAGCCTATGTGTGACTTGCTGACAGTGATGGATTCCAAGATAGTGCAGGTGTCCCTGAACGGCCTAGAGAACATCCTCCGGCTGGGGGAGCAGGAGGCGAAGCAGAACGGCACGGGCATCAACCCCTACTGCGCTCTCATCGAGGAGGCCTACGGTAAAGATGCATGCTTCTCTGCCCCCGCGTGTCCGCAGGCCTGTCCTACACCAGCTGGCCTCCATCTTGGAAGGCAGTCGTCTTAATCTTTGATTTAGTTGTGGTGGCATGGTTGAAATTCGGCTCACCACCAATGTTCAGAATGCACGGCGTGTAAAAGGAGGATGCGTTCCTACACGCGCTGCATCGGGCGCTCCGAGTTCTCCTCCTGGAATGTTCCGTCCATGTCGACATGAGAGTTCACGTCGCTGAGCCCGGCTTGCCCCAAAGGGATCCGCCTGGGCTGTTTGGCGCTCATCCTGTTCTAACAGGAGTGGGGGGGGGGGGGCGCTGTTTTTTATATTCATGCTCTCAGGTCTAGACAAGATAGAGTTACAGCAAAGTCAAGAGAACCAGGAGATCTAAC
>JABFEA020000138.1:13094460-13107606 GCA_019775915.2 Cyphomyrus plagiostoma | reverse complement strand
ATGAGCTTGTGTTAGGAAGCTGGCTGTGTTGAGGTCTATGAGCTTGTGTTAGGAAGCTGGCTGATGTTGAGGTCTATAAGTTTGTGTTAGTAAGCTGGCTGTGTTGAGGTCTATGAGTTTGTGTTAGGAAGCTGGCTGTGTTGAGGTCTATGAGCTTGTGTTAGGAAGCTGGCTGTGTTGAGGTCTATGAGCTGGTGTTAGGAAGCTGGCTGTGTTGAGGTCTATGAGCTTGTGTTAGGAAGCTGGCTGTGTTGAGGTCTATGAGTTTGTGTTAGGAAGCTGGCTGTGTTGAGGTCTATGAATTTGTGTTAGGAAGGTGGCTGTGTTGAGGTCTATGAATTTGTGTTAGGAAGCTGGCTGTGTTGAGGTCTATGAGTTTGTGTTAGGAAGCTGGCTGTGTTGAAGCTGGTGAAGTTTCTCTTAAGAAGATGGCTATGTTGGATTTATATATTTCTGTTAAGAATGAAGAGAGCGAAACAAAGCCCACTTTCCAAGGCAGCAATGTTCTTTTTAAGGCATGGTGACCAAACTTGCACACAATATTCTATGTGGGGTCTTAGCAAGGAATTGTATAATTGTAGCATCACCTTCCTTGACTTAAACTCCACACACCTAGAGATGTAACATCCTATTGGCCTTTCTTATTGCTTCCCCAAATTGACAAGAGTGGGTCATGGAAACATACAACATACACTCCGAGGTCTTTCTCATAAACAGCCACCTTTATTTCAGTGGAACTCATAAAATATCTATACTTTATATTTCTACTCCCTGCATGGATTACCTTACATTTATTTACGTTAAATTTCATCTGCCAGGTATCAGCCCAGTCGCTAATTAATTTAGTATCTGCTACATCACCCACCTTGGTGTCGTCTGCAAATTTAACTAGTTTACTATATGTATTGGTGTCAATATCTTTAATGTTTAAATTAGGAACAGTAATGGTCCTAAAATTGAACCCTGCGGTACCCCACTATGAACGCAGGCCCACTGTGACATTATGCCTCTAATAACTACCCGCTGCTTCCTGTCTGTTAACCAGCTTTTGATCCAAGCTGCTACAGTTCTGAAAACCCCTGCAGCTTTGAGCTTAAGTAAGAGCCGTTTGCGGGGGACAGCATCAAAGGCCTTCTGGAAATCTAAGTAAATCACGTCGTAGGCCTTTTTGTGATCAATTTCTCTTGTAGCTTCCTCAAAGAACTCAAGTAATGTTTTTTGAATCCGGGTAATCTACCATTTTCCTTTGGATTGTAGCTTCCATTACTTTTCCAGTCATGCAAGTTAATGTATTTCGGAATCTGTGAGTTTGTTAAAGAAAATGGCTGTGTTAGGGTCAATGAGTTTGTGTTAGGAAGTTGGCTATGTTTCAGCCTACAAGTTTGTGTTAGGGAGATGTGTTAGGAAGAGTGTTGGTGTCAATGAGTTTGTATAAGAAAGATGACTGTGTTGGGGTTAGTGAGTTTGTATAAGGAGGATGACTGTTACGGTCAGTGAGTTTGTATAGTGAAGATGTTTTTTTGGGGGTCAGTAAGTTTGTATAAGGAAGATGGCTGTCTTGGGCCGAATGAGTTTGTATAATTAAGATGTTTTTGTTGGTGTGAATGAGTTTATATGAGGAAGATGTCTGTGTTTGGGTCAGTGAGTTTGTATAAGGAGGATGGATGTGTTGGGTATCAGTGAGTTTGTATAATGAAGATGTTTTTGTTGGGGTCAGTGAGTTTGTATATGGAAGATGTCTGTGTTTGGATCAGTGAGTGTGAATAGGGAGGATGGCTGTGTTTGGGTCAGTGAGTTTGTGATGCCAGCGTCTCCTCTGGGGAGCCACAGTCAGTAGAAATATGTCAGGAACCGTAGAAAACAGACTCACCCAAGCAGACTCATCCAGATGCTTATCTGGACCTCCGCTGAGTGTCTGCATGCACGTAACTCATGTTCCTCACATGAGTCAGCTGTTAGCCCATCCTCACACTGTTACCTCTGAGACATTACCTCTCCTGTAAAAATTCTTTCAACTCATACGTCAAAAAAACAAACACACTTAACATGCTGAATTACTATACTGTAGCCATTGCTATTACTATGTGGAAATCCCATTTCCTCACAGCTTGCACTGTGCTTTGATATGCTGAATTACTTTCTGTACTGCCAGCCCACTGCATATAGACCTGGCATGATCACTCCTATTACTTGTTACATGTCTTATTTTAGGATCGGCTGCCTCTGATCCTCTACTTGTTGGTTTGTATCATCTGTCGATGCCCATGCTTAATTTCCCATCTCACACCTGGTTGTCTAATGAATGTTGCTATTTTTCAACACAACACACTTCTGTCTCCCTCTCTGACTCCCACCATGGATCCCTTGATATCTGGACCCAGACTGGAACCCCAAGTCTGTATGACTCCATCTACTGATTCATTTGCATTTATCTCAGTCTCAGTCTCAGTATCTGACAAACAGTAGGGTCACAAATCTAAGATCAGGATTCAGTAGCTGCTGTCCATCATCGGCACATTTTTATACTTCAGGTACACATGTATGCTGAACAACAATCCATCCTATTTGGACTATATTTTCTGTATACCTATATTAGCAATATTGTCTGTTTTTTTTCTCTCTCCCTCTCTTTATTTTCCCATAAATCATTGAAAAGAATTTTTTGTGACAAACCTGCTTGTAAAAATGCACCACTCTCAATAAAATACTACTGTCTGACTGCTAGAGCCACGTCTTAGTGGCACACCCTGAAGCTCCCCTCTGTGTCTGAGCGCCTGAATTGCGTGGTGGCGAGCACGGTGGCCTTCCTGCTGCAGTCAAACAAACCGGCAGCGTGGAAAGGTGAGCCCGTCTCAGAGGGAGAGTCAGGCGGGGGCCTCACCTCCCTAACCAGACAGGTCGTGGCATGGGTTGTCCTGGCAACGCTTCCTGGGACATTACCTATGCTATGGAGTCTGGACCCAGGGGGACTTGACACCTTTTCATAGCTCACCAGTACTAATCTTGCTCACCTGATTTGCCCTATCCACCTGAGAGCAGGACAGCCATCTCACAGCACCCCCTAGCTGTAGGGAGTGCTTACTTCAGCTCAGCATAGCCTTGCCTCGCTGCTACACCTGCCGCTGTCTGTATGCCCTTTCTATTCTTGTCCTGATTCTAGGACACGCATCAGCTGGACCAGACCTGGACCGTCCCGCAGACACACAAATGGCTGGGCATCACAGGGACCCGTTTGTGGTTTAGGACACTGCGGCTGTGATCTGAAGGTCGTCAGTTTAAATCCCGTGATCATAAAAGTAATTTTGTTGTAAGCAGCAATGACGTATTAATGCATATGCCATCCTAGGCTACAGCAGAGAGCCACAGCAAAATCAGGTGTGACAATGCAGTTCCCCTGCTTCTCATTTCTCTTTCAGCTTCAAAAAGCTGTAAGTTATTTTACCCCTGGCTATTGGGCCCTTGAGCGCGCCCTTTATCTCCAATTGGTCCACAGATCGGCTGATTATGGTTTCTTAGTTTTAAGTAGCTTTGATTAACAACGTAAACTAAATTAATGTAAATGTCCTTTCCCTTCTTGTAGAAGTACATTATTTCTGTCTGCCCCCCCATCAATGCCGACTCCATTGTTGTCTAAACAACATTTGCATATTATAACCCACTGTTATAATAATAACGATCTGCATTTATACAGCACTTTTCATACATAAAATGCAGGTCGAAGTGCTTAACTTATGAGATTAAAATAAGGAACAAAGCTGTAATATGCAACCAAGATACAAGTCAAAGATGGTAAATAAGCGATTAATTTAGTAAAATGTCAAATAAATAACCTAAAATGTTAAAACTAAAATAAACAAAAGTATAATACATGGGATAAAAATAAAATATAAGAAAAACAGACAAAACATAAAAGTATAAACTAATAGAAACAAATAATGAAAAAAGTATAATATGGATTGATCAACTAAACAGTAAAAAAAATGATTAATTAGCAAAAGAACACAAGCAAATACTAAAATAAAGTGAAATATAGTAAACTACTTTAAAGATATTTAAAAGCCAATCTAAAAAGATGTGTTTTAATAACATTTAAAATGTTAAGTGACTCAGCTTCTCTGTCATGCTGCTCTATTCTGGGAAAAGTGCTCTAGAAAGAAAAATGATATTTTGTCTGAATTGAAATCTTCTGTCCTGCACGTCCTTCCCTGTGACTAGTCTCCACACGAGCCAAGATGGTTTTTTTCTATGACGTTAAAGATTTCAGCTAAATTAATTTCTTGTAAGGTGTGACTTGACTCAGAGAGGATTTCTTCCCGTCTATGTAGGCAAATGAGGGAGAAGGAAAAAGAAAAGTTCATCACAAGGAGTAACATCTGGAGATACTCAATGTGCGGCAAAGTGGGGGGGGGCAGGGCGGGATGTGACCCTCATCTGTCCGAAAATTGGCTGTGGTCCAAGGAGCTGTAGGCCGACACAGGCCAAAGGAGTCTCAAAAAGTCTCCCACAAGAAACAGACTGTGGAACAACTTGCAGTCCTTACAGATGAGGCAGCAGTGACAGAGATGGCGGAAACGATCTGGAACAATCCCTGCCTCCGGCAAAGACAGGAGGCTCAACAATGGAGACAGCGGCCAACTTGCAGTGCTCTGAAAATCCCTTACAAGTTCACAGAAACTGATGCGATAGGTGCATGTTTCTACGGCCTTCTGGCGATGCTGAATCAGCCATCAATGCTTGGTACTCCTTAATTCTAGGAACCGTTGTTTGAATAACATTCCATGGTTGTTTGGGAATAAGATTCTTCCAGGTCCAGGGGCAGGAAGCAACCCCTGTCTTGGGTTAGTGTACTTCTGTAAAACAGTGCTGCAGTGAGAGGACAGATACCTGTAAAACGAAGGAACACCATTGTCATGGAGATCACAAGCCCAGCTGTGTCCCAACAATTAGTTCATTTCTGGACATCAATATTTAGCCGGTGGATTGGAATCCCAGCTCTCTCTGTGGTACCTCACCTCACAGGCCATGTGGGTTAAACGGCCAGCAATCTGCGAGTCAAAGAAATCAGGCCACCCAACCTTCTTACTTAACCTGCCGCTTCTAGAATCGCTCCTCAAGAAATCAGCTCTGTCAGTTTTATTCCCTTTATCCGAATTTGCCTTTGAACTGAACTTGTACATTAATCTGATCTTAATCTGCTAAACTATTCCTATAAGCTCCAGCACTAAGCAGTGATTTAAAATACGATTTACGGTGTGTAAGTATAACAAAAAAAGCACATCAGAGGATAACATACCACAGTATGAGTCACAGGAAAATCTTTCAGAAACCTTAAAGATCTTGATTAAACACTTTTTTTGCCTTGTCTCTCCCGGTAGTTCTTATCAAAATAATCAGAAATCATTTAGTGTTGCAGTTTGTGCCAATATTTGTGCAACAATTAGCTCTGCCATAAATATTTAGCAAATGAGTTTTCTCAGCACTGATAAGCAGCACAATGGTGCACGTGTTGTAATGCCAGAGTCACATCTGACCAGCAGAGGTACATTAACATGATCAGATTCCCCTGGGTTATCTGAGTTGTTAAAGACTCCCCTACTATTTTCTGCCATGGTGTAGTTGGATTGAGGGGGGGGGGGTGTTAAAATTTTATTAAAGAAGTTTGGTTGAGGTCCCTTTATAGGAGCCCCCCCGTGCTTCAACCAGAGTTAAGTTCATACATTAAAGTACCCCAGCTGATAAATAACAGGACTGCTAATCGCAAGCATCTGGTGTGATGCTCGTACTTTCAGACTGTCATGCTCACACAAGAAATCTTACAGCAGGGGTGTCAACCTCCAGTCCTGGGGGGCTGGAGCCCTGTACAGCTCAGTTCTTTCCCTGTTCCACCAAAAATTATTCAGCTCAGTTTGCACAAGAAGTTGCAAGGTATTGAATCAGGTGTGTTAAAGGAGTGGAAACCCTTGTCTTACAGCAAATCCACACTGCCTTTTGAAGTTTTCATTGGATTGCCTTTATGTCACACCGGCATGATTTGGTGCAGAAAGAAGGTGACGATCCACTTGCACTATGAGACAGAAGAGTTTATTAATAAACAGAACTATCAAGGAGAACCATCAAATATAGGGACTGCAAGGGGTCAAAACAAAAACAAGGATTAACACACCAAAGCAACCATACGTTAACATGATTAGGAAGCAGGACTTATGGAAACCAAGCAGAGTAACATACACAGTAGCATGCACACAATGACTGAAAAGAGGCAAAACAATAGCAAGCACTTAATACACCGGCAACCGGACTAACGAGGACGGCCAGGTGTGAAACATAAGACAATCAACTAATCTGAAAATCCAATAGCAACAAGTATCAGATGAAGAAACCAACACTAATGAGCACAGAACTAAGGAACTTTCAGGACCAGAAACTAAAGAAAAATTAAGCACACACCAGGAACAATTGCACTGGGAAACTAGGGCTGATAGGCTATGAGACGGGGGGTGGGGAAGAGGATGCTCAGCAACACCTGCTGGCCAAACAGGGACATGACACATAGGACAGGCACAGGCGGGTGCCAAACCTGACACTTTAGCTTTGATTATGCCGCATATTTATCATGGC
Organism: Cyphomyrus plagiostoma; assembly: GCA_019775915.2. Classification (NCBI taxonomy): domain Eukaryota; kingdom Metazoa; phylum Chordata; class Actinopteri; order Osteoglossiformes; family Mormyridae; genus Cyphomyrus; species Cyphomyrus plagiostoma. The sequence continues at coordinate 13,100,988 of JABFEA020000138.1, read as the reverse complement.
ATTGTTTCCACAAGCTTACAGAACATTTATTTTCATCCAGATTTGCCTTCCTTTCTTGCAGAGATCTTGTGCTGACAAGCAAGTTGAACCACTTCATAAAGTCTTCTTCAAAACATTCCAAAGACTCTCAATGGGATTAAGGTCAAGACTTTCGTAGCCAAACTGTGTGTGAAAATGATATTTCCGGCTAGTGTAGTGGAAGCTAAAACCCTGGGTTCCTTTAAATCAGAGCTAGATAAGATTTTAACAACTCTGAGTTATTAGTTAAATTCTCCCCAAAAAAGCTTGATGGGCCGAATGGCCTCCTCTCGTTTGCAAATTTATTGTTTTCTTATGCTCCCTGAACCATTTGCTGACATTCGGGCCCGAGTCTTGGCATTATCACCCTGGAATATCCCCATACCATTAGGGAAGGAAAAGTCCCTTGATGATGGATGGAGGTGTAACCTGGCCATTCGGTAGATTCAGGTCCTTAGCTGACTTAATTACTGCATGAAGTCGCAGAGCTGTAATAATGATTCACTCATTAGCTTTTAAGTATTTGCTGATTTAAATTGAAACAGAGACTTTCTTTTGTCATGTATATTATTCCATTATAAGCATAAAATCAGACACAAGCTTTGGGGCAGTTTGCAAACCCTACAGATTATTTACAAGGTAATTAACCAGTTACATACATGTAAATGCGTGTGCATGTGTTCAGACTTGTCTTAAACTGAAAATCTCACTCCAGCCAGCTGACCAAAGTTGGCAATCCTGCCAGTAATTTACAAGCACTGGTTATTTAAAAAAATATTGAATGTAAAATACCTCTCAGAAACATAGATTTTTGTCCATTTCCATTCCCAGACCTGTAACCTACTGTTGACACCGTGAGGAACATTTACTGCAATGTTCGACATTTAACTACACGTCATATTACATACTGTAGCGCCGGTGGGGATTAACATATCCTGCCATGCTCACCGGGTATTGTAAATAGCTTCTTGTAGTGTTCTGTTACTGTTAATACTTTTCTATTGTGTTTGTGTTTGCCTGTCTCTTGCATAAACCCTGACTGGTCTCTAGCATTGTGTAAATAACCCAACATGCGTGAGCCTCACCATCCAGCATCTGACCTCCTTGTGTTTCCATAGTTTGCTTGGTTCAGTGCTGGTTGGGTGACTGTATCAGTCCTGTTAAGGACTCAATAAAAGAGCCTGGTTCTTTCTTGCAAGCAAGTCTCCTCATTATTCACTGCTGCCACGATACCTCAGTCTGCCTGTTGCTAACAATACTAATGAAGGGTTTGGTACTGGAGTGATTTGGAACAGCACCACTCATCTGGATTTCGTCCGGACAGTCTGGTTTTCCCGCCCCCTTGTCCTCCTTTTTCTCTTCCCCTGCCCACCTCCCTGTCAACAACTAGTTCCACTCTCTCCCAGCCCTGGTTGCACAAAAAATTTGAAACACCTGCACACACACTCAGAAAGCTGAGGACGGTTATGCTTGCAAGTATTTTTTATGATGTTTTGTTGAAGTAATAAGATAATTATCTCGACTGACATACACACCACCCCCAGGTTACAAACGAGTTCCATTCCCTTAGTCTGTCTTTAAGTGGATTTAGTAATAAAAGTAACTGGACATGGTACTGAACTCTACCTTGAGCTGATGAACTGCTGAAGCCACACAATAATGTCATGCACATGACAAAGTAGTGTGTCCATTTGTTATCATGAACCATTGATTTTACCCAATTTTTTTAAGATAACGGGCTTTTTACAAGTTGCCTGTAAGTTGGATGTTCTTAACTTAGAGACTGCTGTACCATTCACAGGGTTCATGGGAATTTTACATACACAAAAATGTTCTCCGGGCAGAATGAAAAAAATACTGGTTTAGAGAAATAACCAATTAAATCTTGGTCAGATGTCAGACCAACCAATCAGATGTCTTGTTCCTGCCTCAACTAGAACCACCCCTCTGTAGTCTGATTGGTGTAAGTAAAGTGGTAAATGGACTACATTGATATAGTGCTTTTCTACTCCTACAACCACTCAAAGCACTTTACGCCTCACATTCATCCATCCACCAGTGGCAGAAGCTGCCAACCTGCTCACCAGGAGCAATTGGGGGTTTAGAGTCTTGTTCCAGACACTTCAATGGGGTCAGGAGGAACTTGGGCTTGAACCTGCAACCCTCCAGTTGGAGGAGGATAGCACTACCCCCTGCACCACCATCACCCACAAAACTCCCATGAGCATTCACAAGTTCCATAGCATGTGTATGATACAGAATGACCGTGCCTGCGAGTATTTTTTATACAGTTCTGTTGAGATAATAATATAATTATCCTGAATAATGTGAATGTACATATATGAATATACTGTTGATAGCTTCCGTTGTATGTCTATGGTATAACCCCTCCCTCTGCACAGATATTCATGGGTGTTCTTCTTTTCAAGCCTTAGTCCTCCTTATTGAACACAGAAGTTCTCCTTCTCAGAGTCATGCCGGTGGTCCCTCTAGTCACAGTCCACTGCTTATTTTTCTAATAGTCTGCAGGTCTCCTGACAGTGTCTCTCACCACTTTGATCTTGGACAGATTAGGGTCGAGCCCCAGCTGAGTCTTTCACAACTTCTCAAGCTGACCCAGAACCCACAACTCCGTCATCAACACGGAAATGCGTGTAGCCGTGGGTCACGCTGCTGCCCGAGAGAGTCGTCTACTGAAAGCTAGCAGAAAATCACACGCGGAGTTAGAGCTACGGCACACAAGTCGAGCAAGAGTGGCCGAAACAACCCCCGCCCAGGACCCGTGCCTCACTGCTCATGTGCAGCCTCCACTACACGGAAATTGAAAATAAAACCTTCACGTTTTATTCTGCTTTTGATCTCCTCTGGGTCTGCCAGACCATTCATCATTCACATTACTCTTTGGACCAAGAGTCTGAGGAAGATAAATAAGTCAGAGGTGCAGAGCTTCTTGGGACAGCACCGATCAGTCATCCGACATGCCAACGCGCGCAAGTTTAAACACATACTGACTGAACGCCAGCAATGAGGTACTGGGTCATTATCAAGTTGAAGAAAACCCTTCAGAAGTGCCTGAGTGAACGTGTAAGAGTGTAGGAATAAACTCTGCGGTCAGATGAAACAGGAGCTGCAAGCTTCGAGTGTGTTTTTGTGTGTCCGCATTCGGGATTCCACAGGATCACCTTCTGAGGTTTGCTGTACATCGCAGGACTGAGTCAACTCAGACTGGCTCGGATCCAGGCAGTGAATCTGTCTGCAGGTAAAGAGACGAGATTAGGGAGCGCGGGAATGCCGGTGTTTTGGCGCCACGTGACATTGAAACTCAGCGGCCTCTGTGTTTCAGGCTAGGTTGACGAACACATGTCGAAGAGGCATTTTTCTATTCTACCAGTTATACCAATTGTGGGGCAAATTAGGATCTTTTTGGGTATATCTAAGAGTACATATATATCTGCACGTTTTCTCCATTTCCCTTTCATATCAGATATTTATTGACCCTTTGGACCATCTGTTTCATAAAGAACAGCATATACTCTCCATATATAAATCTTCAGGTATAAACATGTAGTGGCAAAACTGATGTTGCAAATGGAGCCAAACTATTACTGTAGTATGCAAATACATGAATGAGCCTTTCTTTTCAGCTTGACATGGGCTAAGACTACATGTAGGAACTGAGCCTAAAAAATTCTCCCTTTACTGAGAATTCCGAGTAGATAGGAAGGGAAGTTAGGCATGTCTTCATTGTTGTTTTTTGCTGGTAGATTATCGTTAATTGATGACTACCTGTCTGTTGTGGATGAAGGACTTACTATTCCATAATGGTGAATAAGTGAATGATTGTTCTTTACTTTATAGGGTGAATTAAGTAGTGTTTGGCAGTTATTGTTAGGGCACAAACCGGAAGAGGAAAACCCCAGATGAGATTCGAGTCCAGTTCAACTAACCACATTTTTGGAGTGCGGGAAGAAACCAGAGTTCCTAGGAAAAGGTCATATACATGATAGTAGAATGTTAAAATAATACATACTGGTACTGTGAGTGTTTGGGGAACCTGAATTAGGGAGGGGAGCTGTGTTTTTGGGAAAAGAGAACTAGGGTGTGTAACTGCGAGTGTTTGGGGAACCTGAATTGGAGAATGGAACTGTAAGTGGTTTGGCAAATGATTTATGGAGCGGAAGTGTGAATGTTTGGGGAAACTGAATTGAGATCGGAATTGTGTGTGTTTGGTGAAACTGACTTTAAGGAGTGTAAGTATATGTGTCTGGGGAAGTGGATTAGTAGCAGAACTGTGATTGGGGACTGAATTAGGGAGCACAACTGCGAGTGTTTGGAGAACCTGAATGAAGGAATCCCTGATGCTCTTTGTTCATCTCTAGCTTTTCTTACACATATACGGTCACATCTATTTGTGTAAACTTTAAACTCCACTCACAAAGTCATGAATACACCTTTATTTTCCAGAATGTTTCACTGCAGACTGCCTATGTGGATTTACTGTTGGAACTGTCTACCCTTGTTAGCACAGTAGCTGGTACTAGACGCATCACTCCTTACTCATCATGCTTCATGTGGAAGATTTTGGATCACCCTGACGTGCAGGCAGGCATGTCGTCTGTAAAAAGTGAATAATTCATAAATGTTTGCTTTTACTTTGCGTAGGTGACCATTAATCATCTGTAATAAAATGTATGACCCAAGCGTTCTCAGAGCATATCCATTTTCAGGGTTTAAGTATATGCTGTCTTTTCTGTTTTTCTGGATTGTCAAAGATTCACCAAGATGTGATGAACTTGAAAGAAATATAATTTTTATGTTAATGGTATTAATTATGCTAAACTGCGTATTTCATCATCATCATTTTTATAGCATTTTTTCCATGGCCACAGACTTCTGCCTATTCTAGAGATCCCCAGATGTTTCCAACCTAGCCAGATGATTTGATCCCTCTAGCATGCCCTGGGTCTCCCCTGAAGACTCCACCCAGTGGGACATGCCTGGAACCGCTGTTTCCGAAGCCGACCAAGGTGGCATCACAAGTTACCCGAACCACCTCAGCTGACTCCTTTCGATCCAAAAGGGCAGCTGTTCTACTTTGAGGTTTCTGAGGAGCTCTGAACTCCTCACCCTGTCACAGTGTTAGTCCAGCCACCCAGCAGAAAAAAAATAATTTGACTGTACCTGTCTTGCAGCCGGTGAGGAGAAGGTCATACACTGACTAGTAAACTGTCAGCCTTGTCCAGTGACTTCGCCCCCACTTCACCACCATAAATCTGCTCAATGTCCTTGAAACTGGAGTCACTGTGTTGCTCTACCTGTCAGTCTTCTTCTTAACATGATTTGCGAACAACATCCCAAGTGTAACGGTTTGCACATGGCACAGACCGAAGAAGCAGAGGCAGGACTCAAGGAATCGGGGGAACACGAGGTTTAATTTAGGGTGAAGAGAAGCAGGACAGAGAGCAGACAGAAACCTCACAATGACGTTAATAACTAGACTAGGGAAACACACTCAAATGTGGACCTAAATACATCAGACTAATTAACTACAATGAGAAACAGCTGGTAACATGAGGATTCCACACGAGGTAGTGAGGGGGGCGTGGCACACAGGAGGATCGGACGAGCAGGGCATGACACCTAAAGTGTTTAAACTCCTTCTCTTAGTAAAGACTCTTTCCCTTCACCTGGATTTGGAGTCAATGTATGACTCAGCAGGCTGGGCCTCTGTGATTCTGGTGATTGGAAGGTCACCAGTTTGAGTCCTGCCTCAGCAGAAGAGTCACATGTCTGTGTGCCCTTGAGCAAGGCCCTTAACCCCCACCTCCCTGGGTGCTGCTGCAGGTGGCTGTCAAGCTTGCTGCCATTTATGTGTGTGTCAATAAAGAGCAGAATGCAGTAGGTGAAAAGAAAATTTCCCCATGGTGATGAATAAAGTGTCATTGTTATTAATTGGCAATCCACTCTTTTCCAAGAGGGTACCAAAGCCTCAGATTTGGAAGGTGCTGCCTATCATCATCTGCAAATAGCAAGGATGTCACTCCTGTGTACCACCCCCCCCCCCCCCGCTCCCCCAAGCATGCCAGATGCCATGATACCCTGTCCACATAAATCTCAAACCGGAATGGAGACAAGATACGCCCGTGCAGGAGACTGATGCCCATTCTCAGCAGCTTTGAATGTGTGCCAAGGATACGTGCCCCATGTTTATACATTGCAAGCATCCCCCACATAGAGGACACCAAGGAAATCCAGGGTAGTGTTCCACACAGCAGGATTTCTCAGTTAGCCAAGAAAGATAGAAGTCATGTCCAATAGGAATGCTCCTCGCTTAAAATCTTATTGGACGATCATTATTTAACCCAGCTACCTAAGAAATCCTGCTTTGTGAAACAACCCCCTGGTGACAGCCCATTGAAGTTAGGCACATCCTGAAAAAAAGCTATACGGAGCCATCCTGTAGGCTCATCGCTTGCATAGTGAGGTGGTGGGGGGAAGGGGGGGGGGGTC
>JABFEA020000138.1:13083425-13094360 GCA_019775915.2 Cyphomyrus plagiostoma | reverse complement strand
GTCTATAATAGAAACATTCAAAGCCAATGGTTACAAGTGGCATGTCTGGAAAAAAAATAAAATGAAGGTGGGGAGCACCTGTTGGCGCCCCCCCCCCGCGGGGGGGGGGGGGCCGGGGGGGGGGCCCCACACGGCCATTTGGGTGGCAGGCATGAGCAGAAAGGGCACAGGCAGATTACACCACAACTCAGTATTTATAAATGGGGTCTCGGAAGCACAGACCTTTTCCAGAGAAAATATTTCATGTGGATAGCATGCATTCCCACTGCAGTGACAAATCTTTCCTACACCACCATGAGTACGTCTGAGCTCACTTTTTACCAGTTAATGACAAACAGGTCAGTTGTTTTTCCACCTGGGGAGAGTGTAGAATTGTTTGGCTGAGGGGTTGCCGTCTCATCACTGTGGTTACTTGTACAAATGCGCTGTCATTCTGTGACTTTGGACCTTGGACCTTTTCTCAGTGTGACCGCCGCCTCCGGACATCAGTCTAGGAGCCCCTGGACTATGTGGGCAGATGTTATTCTGCTAAATCATTAATTCATTCAGTAATATTGAAAATGTTGAAATTCTGTGACACTTTCCTGTATGTGCCCAGCCCATTCCACATCCTTGGGCCGAGGGCCAGCTGGAAGTTGTATGGGTTTTTCCTGTCTTTCACCACCGTCTGGCATTTTTCCTTCTCTTATTTAAAACGCAGTTATTCATCCACTTAATCCACTCAAAATTCTACTTGTAATAGTCCTTCCTGATCCTCTGTTATGTGTAATGAGTCAGTTGTTTTAGGAACAAAGGTGCAGAAGAGTGGATAAAATTCTCTTAAATGATGCCGACAGAGGAAGTTCAAAACGGAAGTTGCAGACCTTTTGATGTCTTGTTAAGGAGGAGAGGGTCTGGCAGGGACCCCCCAACGTCGATAACAGAAGCATATTTTTAAAAAGTTCTGGGTATTGAGACCAAATGATCAGAGCTGGAAATTTTGGACCTGGAATAGAGTCCAGCATGAGCCGCCCCATTCATGTAATTGATACCAGTAGAGCGATCCGGCCCAGGTTCTGGCAGTAAAATATAAGCTAGCCAGTGGCCTGTGGAGCTCTGTGATCAGTCAGACGTGGAGGCAGCAGGGGGCGTTGAGCTTTCATGCTGTCGGACCCATTCTGAATTTTGGCTTTGAAAGTGAATGCAGACTGAAATGTTCCTATTATCTTCTTGACCAATTAACTAGACCCTACAGGTCTTTGCTATTGGCTGTTAACATATCGGCATTCAGCAGCAATTCGTGCATAACACTTCTGTATGGCAATATGTGGGCTGACATTCGTTCATTGGTTGCGCCAAAAGTGGGGCACCCTTACGTTGATCATGATGAAGATAACCGAGAACAAAGGCAAGAGTGACCCGCTTTATCTCTTTTGCTGTGAAGTTTGAACGTGTTCTCGTTTACTCAGGTCAAATCATGAATCTGGCCTGATTTGTAAGCTTGCGTGGGCAACACAAGATGAGCTGCAGGGATGGACTATGTGGAGGATGTGGGCGTTGTTCTCCCAGGACAGTGTTGCTGTCGCCTGCTCTGCTGGCATTTTCCGTGCTGTCTGTGGCTCACTGGTCACACTTTTGGCTCCTTGCTCCCTACCCACCATATTCCAACTTCCTGCTGTCTACATCACTGCTCTTTTTTGGTCAGGAGGTGTGAGGTTTCATTAAATCCCCCAAGCATGGCTGAGCTAAGCCAAGGCCTGCAGTGACCTTCAGCAAAGCCATGAATCACCACACGGGATGGATCTCTGGGGGCACTGCAAGAGCTTCAAGGTGCCATTTTAATCACCCCTGCACACTTAAAGACAGGAAGACAGAACTGTCTGTGGTATAAAGCAGCCTGCAAGACAGCGGCATGCATCTAACACAGAACAGATCACCCATGAGAAAGATTCTGGGCCTCAGAGGTGTAGAAACTCCACTACTGGGCAGTGGAGCTCACAGAATTTGTAGAAAAGTGTAAATGCGATCCAAGTGGAGCAATGGTGGTACTTATTTCATTTCTGCCCTGTTTCCATTCTAGAAAGAAGTACCACCATTGCTCCACTTGGATCGCATTTACAGTTTTCTACAAATTCTGTGAGACACCAGGGTAGTATCTATTGTAGTTGCCGTTCAAATGTGGGTTTTTGGTAGGGCTGGGCGATATAGTGAGTTTAAGATATATAGATATACAGTGGAACCTGCTTATAGTGGTCAACTGCTTATATGGATCAAAAAGCTTTGGACAGAATCATTCCTATACAAATACTGTTTAAGTAATTCCCTTATAGTATTCCCCTTACAGTGTTCATTTTGCGTCATTTTATGACAACACACAGGAAAAAAACTACACTAATTCTTCTTTTTTTTAACTTTACTTTGATAAGCTTACTTTGATTTGCAGAAACCCGTCTGCTTTGGACTAGCTCCCTAAGGCTAATGGTGCGTGCACAGAAAACATGATGGGGAAAAGAAAGTCATTTTCTGGACTCATCGAAGCTTATGATAAGCAGCCAAAAACGAGCCACCGAGATGCAGCGGCAAACCTACAATAAGCCATATTTCATGCACAATACCGTACTGTGTCGGAGCAGACTGGGGCACCGCCGCATTGACGAATAAAAACGACAAAAGGTGGACTGACACAAAGCGGTTCTTTATGTTCCTCCTTAAAGGGTACCGCACACCCAGCAAGAATGGTACGAAAACCATGAATGACAGGCCAACGCGGACATTATATTAAGGGTGGTAAGGCACGCACATGGCGGTTAATTACACAATGGCTAAGACACGCGAGGATGAGGCAAGGACCAAGCCTACACTACCCACACTATAAAATACAAACAGGGGCTATATACACGCACTCGCTAGGCATGCTGGGACATGCAGATGCCATTGGCATTACAGTATTATAGCGAATTCAAGTTATACATAGTTCAGTAATTTAATTTCTACAGTACCTTCAATTGGAAAAGCATTTGAAGCAAGCAGCTGTACTGTATTTTGAAAGAGTCAATAAAATTCTGTTAATAGTGACGCTGTCCATTCTATTACATTATATTCATTTAATAAATACATAAATGTCAATTAAATAAGAATCTACATGAGACAATGAAAAAGGAAATCAGTTATAATGATCATCCACTTACAGTGATAAATTTAACCCAGACAGATGTGATTCCACTATATTTTCATACGAGATATAGGATGAGACAATACTGTTTGTAATCAATATAGTTCATGCTGCTTTAAAATTATATTCGTAGAACCCACAGTTCATCTATGTCTCCTGTCTGTCTCTCACACAGCTGCACCTCCCCCTCACAAGTCCAGCATGCAGTGACAACACGGAAACAGACAGACACGAGGCAAGCTAGCGAGGAGGAGCTGGTTGGTAAAATAATATATGCTTTTATTTTATTTTTGAGCCATTTTTTCATGTACACGTACAGCTGTCTGTCATAAAAGGTGCCTGTTTATTGCGGACATTTGGCTCTGACTGGAATAGTCTATTTGTTATTGTGTTATGGAAAAAAAATCGACACATATATCGCATATCGCTGTTCAGCTAAAAAATATCAAGATTTGATTATTGGTCCATATCGCCCAGCCCTAATTAATGGGAGACGTGCTTGACAGGGGCCCAGATGAGGGTCTCTGCAACCCACATCACTACATTTTGCTACTGTAATTGCTTCCTGTGGAGCTCTGTTCCTGTGGGCAGCTTGTATAAACCAACAGCACAGACCATAGGCTTGAGGTCATGTGACACGCTGGCCCAATGAAAACTGGTTTTCAGGTCATCTGTTTCATTGATTTGCTTGAAACGCCTGGTTCAACTACTCCTTCTGCCATTATAGCGATGCCGTACGCAATCTATTGCATATGAAACAGTGGCATGGTCTGAATCTTAGTTGCTGTATGAACGCAACTTTATTGGGGCATCTGGAGCGTCAGTGAGAAACTGGCACAGCAGCACAGGGCTGCAGAGGTCCAGCAAATTAGCAGAAAGTTTCCGCAGGGAGACCACGTCACCTAGCACTGACGGAAGAGCCATGTGAAAGAGATTGGGAATTGTGGTACCTAACAATGCCTCTGACTGCAAGATCATGAGTACAGTGAGGTCTCTCTGACCGAGGGTTACGAGTGCAGTGACGCTTGTATCTTGAGTGACGTGAAACATGATAATATGTTTGAACTGCTCCATGTAACATTTGACTAAAACCAGAATGATAAACACTGAACTTTAATAAATGATTGCTCCTTGGAAACTGTATATTTGCACATGGGAGATAAGTAAGTGATTTTTCATGCTGGGAAGCCAGCGTACAGCTCACCACAGTGGTGCAGTGACACAAAAACCAGCACTGACAGTGCAGCAGGAAGCAGATGCTAATTCACCTGCACAGATCGGTGACCAGCGCTGCCCAATTGAGGTTTTATGGATTCCGGGTTGCACAGTAGCAGGTCAGCAAAGTTCACCTTCGAACAGTGTGCGAGAGGGGAAGGGCCTAGATCGATATCATGAAAAATGTAAGGCAACTTCACAGCACTGTGGCGAACTGGCACTCTGCTGACAAGAGGAAACACACACCTGTCTCAGAGCGAGCAGACACGCCCAGCATATGCCTGGCGGGACTGGTGGGAAGGAAGGCAGGGCAGGACCTCCTCTGCAGGGAAGTCAGGAGAGGGACGGCCGATCCGGGATGGCCCACCCCCTACGGCACACCTACCAGGAGCACCAATCACAGGCAGACTGGCACAGTCACTCCATGAAGCCACACCCCTGTAATCTCTCAGGCGGTTTGTGCGTCTGTCGGCTTCGGCTAAGTCTAGTTTAGACTGGATTCCTAATTGTGGTGTGGGGAGGTTGTGTAAACAGAAACACACTTCACTATTATTTATTTATTTTCGTGTGTATTTATTATTATTATTATTATTATCTTCATCACCATCATCATCATCATTATTATTATTATTGTTATTATAATTGCTACTACTACCACTCATGTTCATATTTGTTGTTTCAGTGAAAAACTCAGTTAGTAAAGGTTCAGTTTAAGTTCAACCCCTTCCCTACACAGTTGCCCCAGAGCACTTCACATGCACATATATAAACATTAGCACACTATGCTAGACAGAAGACAGCAGTGGAGAGGAACAACCCCCACCCCCCTAGGTTGGACTAATAGGGGAATAAACTCCTGGGGGTCTAAGAAATGAGAGACTTAAATTGCCTTTACTGCTAGACTTTCTGCGATTGCGATGTTAACCATGCTGAACCGGGTGACGCTGTTCCTCTCAATGCCAGTGCCGACCGGCTCCCTGCTAAACATCCCTCTCGGGGATGGACAATTCTAGCATGTTCCACAGATGTTCACCTCAGGGTCAGATTTTGATGTGGGAAGTATGGAGAGCAGACTCTTAAAACCAAGCATCTATATTTGTTTCACTGCATCCAACAAACCTGCGGAAAATAATAGATAGCTGATTCATCTCTCTTGGATACTCCTAAAGAATTATAACACCCCAGAGAAAAGACTGATGAAAGAATGATGAAATAATATCCACTCTATACGTGAGTGCAGACACAAGCTGATGTGACGCAGAAAGTGAGATCTCTTGAATGCTCTTGAATTCCCCAGTGATTAGAGTAAAGGAGACTTTTATTTTTTTTTAGCACAATGTATGATGAGTCTATGAGTCAGAGCCTTCCAGTGTGTGGAATCCTGGGAGGTTATCATGGATGGCAATTTGGGATTAAGTATGAGGAAAATATGGCAAGGTTGGAGGCATTATGATCTTAGCAGGTATAAAACAGTGCTAAAAGTTGGAACAGACTTATGGGAGTGGGTGTAGGAATCATCGAGTGATGTAGGTGTAGGACTTTCCCCAGGCAAGAGGCTTCATAATATACTTTATTTACTCAAGCTATTTAAAGGTATTATTGCAATTTCTCTGAGGAAAGTAGGACAAAGACAACATGCGGAGTCCCACTGGGTCGTTTCCACAAAAATTTTTGCTACTATAGTAAATAAATATTGAAAGTATATTTAATTTTTCCCCTGTGTCACATGACTGGCTTGTTTACAGACTGCTGGGTCGTCCATGTAGACATCCCTAGATGACCGGCGATGGCAACTAATCAGGGTTCAGAGGCAGGTCATTGAGAGGTGATGCTGTCTGAGGCCTGTTTTCAGAGCAGTAGGTGTTCCTGAAGATTTAAGAGAGCGTGTCTCCTCATATACTTCTAACGCAGAGCTGGTAGGTCCTACCCATCTTCAGGGAGCCCTCAGGTCAGCCACACATGGAATCTCAAGGCTTCTCAGGATCTCACGGTCGCATAGAAAACCAGAGGCGAGCGACGGGATTACACTTGCAGGGGAGCCTGCTCAGTCGAAATTCAAAAGAAGTCACTGTCTTCACTGTGTTGTAATGTCAGGTCACAGTGGCAGCACAGTGTGGGTGTCGGAGTGTGTAGAATCTTGGAGGTAAAAGACTGGCGCGATCTCCTCCATCTCCGAACTGCGACGCCACAGTGGGCTCGAGCTGCTGAGCTTAACAGCATATGGCAGTGAGCCAGTACCATCCTGGCAGTTTGCCCTGGGCTCATGGATGGATCCAGGCACTCCCACAGACTTGGACCCGATGAGGAGCAGGTGGAATTTTCCGGAAAGAAGGAAATGGGGCCCCGGCCGCTCTCATGGCCTCCCAGCGCTGCTCATCCATGTCCTCCGAGCTGTAGTGTGGCCTCTCCTCTGTAAAAAGACAGACTTGGGGATGGGTGTAGATATGGGGATGAGACAGGCGTGAGATCCCATAAGCACATCAAAGCTTTACACGCTAATTAAGTGGAACCAGCAGAGTCTGCCTGGGCAAGATCACAGGGGAAACTGTATGTAATAGCTTCAAGGGAAGCAATAGTGAGGCCATTAGGAAACAGCAGGGGGTGCTATGGAGCAGCAGGGAGCTGCGTGGAGAAGGTGGGAAAGTCCATGACCTTAGATGCTCCTGATTGGATGACGGTGGGATGCTATGTGGTCAGTCAGCCGCTAAATCTTGTCTCTGTGCCTTACAGAGCACGTAGAGCAAATGCGCTCACCTATGTTGCATTTGCTGTCCCACCCATGCGCGTGGGAATGCAGCAGGTGATCCGCGCTTGGCTCAGTGGTAAGGCTCTGCTGATTACCAGAAGTGGACCTGAGGCAAAGTCTGTTACCCTCACCCCAACCTCTGTCTCTCCACCCCCCTCCCCTTGTCTGGGCCTGCCTCTCCTGCCCTCTCAGACCCCTGACATCAAAGCCGCTTCACTTATAAGTGGGGGTGGGGGGGTTGGGGGGGCGGCGGCCTGCCGCACAGTTTCTGAGTCGTCTCAGAGTTCTCCTGTAATGATCTGTGGAATTTCATAGCTGCCTCTCCATTGCTGTCACTCACATCATCTACGATCTCTTTTTCCTTTTTCTTTGTCTGCCTCCGAGTTTCCCACCAGCCGTTTTTTGAAAATGAGACCCCCCTCCCCATTTCCTCTCCTAAGTTAGCCTGATCCAGTTCAGGCTCCGCCTGTCGGGTATCAGATTGCAGCTGACGCAGGCTCTTCCGATTCACGCCCGTTGTGGCTCCGCTCCCTGCTAGCGCTGCGGGACTGCTGAGTGCCGATTGGATGGACTCCAGACGGACAATGTCCCTGGCTGTCAAGTTCCCAGGCACAAATGGTGAATGACGCAAAAAAAAAAAAAAGATGGTATCTCCTGGTGCCATGGTCTGACCCAGCAACCTAGGAGGCCCCTTAGGCACTGCAGTCAAATCCCGATCCCAGGGGACCTACTGTTGTACATAAAAAAGAGGCACTTATATCCAGGACCATAAAACAATTTTTAAAAGGATATTACTGGGAAGAGACCTAAAAGACCAAGAGGAACTGATTTAATCGTTTAGTGTGTATGAAGTTCTCCCAGAAGTTACTGTTGATATTCCTGGTGATGCCTTTATCATGGGTTCAGTGTACAGAAGAGTCTGGAAACGGTACGATAAGGTCAGGCAGAGTGTGAATGTTGATACTACAGCACAAGAGACTGCCAGGTGGCTGAAGGTGCCTCATAGCAGGCTCAGAGGAGCACAGTACTTACACAATGGCAAACTGCACGTCTAGAGCGCTGAAATGTGACAGGAATCCTAAATCGAAGTCTGCGCTCTTATCTCACTAAGTTCAGGTGTGACCTGCACCGATAAACCTTTAAACTGTAGCCTTTGGTTGCAGGCTAAGTCCTCCCTGAATCACCTGTCAATTTTTGTTGTATTTCTGTTGTAGCAGGCAGGAAGGCACCTGAAAGTCCTCCTCTTTTCCCAGCACTGTCAACATGTCAAGTTTGGTTCTGCGTGAAGGAAATTAGCAAGAAAACTTAACGCCAGATCATTTACCCTTGTTACTCCAAAAAGGGGGGGGTTCCCGTTAAAAGGTTAGTCTGTGTATTTCCATAGCCAACCACCTGGTGTCATGAGCTTAATGACACAATCAACTCCCTTAATTCTAGATTTTTTTTTAATTTGAGATAATAGAGGGATTATTGCTACTTCTTGGAACTGTAATAGACTGAGATCATTTTCCTGGGATTACTGTAGCTAACACTCAACAGTCAAGTGTGAATCACCATTTGGAGTCGGTTAGAAGACTAATGAGTTCACCTGGGTGGGACGTAGGGATACTGAGACTCACCCATTTTGGCTCTGTGGTCACGGTGGAAATCAGTGATAGTGGAGAGAATGGTCATATCAACAGGCAGCAGAGTAGACCATCACTATGTCATTGATGAGATGGAGGTGCTGAGAGTTTTATGGAGCAGAGTGATGTGGAAGGTTCCAGAGCAGCTGTGGGATCTGGCACGGTGCCTGCTGTCAGGCTGGGAATGTAACTGTCCACATGAAGGACGAGCCGCCCATCAGCACTGCTGTGAATGCAACGAGTTGATTGGCTGAGCATGAGAAGGGCATGGTCAGGTGACCAGTGAAAACATGGGCAATGTCCCTGTTCTGATTTCCACACTGTAAGCATGGGTCAGCTGCTTCGAGGCGGGATAGGTGGGAGAGCCCTGTGAAGGGCTTCCAAGTGTCAGTGCGTGTCTGGTGTCTCCTGTTTTTTGATGGCCACCCCCAAACAATTCTGAGAAAACAAACACCCAACATTCTTCGTAACCAAACTCATTTAAGCTTGAGGATGACTGACAAATCCATGCTCCAGGTCCAAGGAAATCTGTTGGGAGTCACTGCACTTCCCAGTTAATCAGAGCCAGCAAGCATGCCCCTGCTTACCGTGAAACATGCCTTACAAAGAATTTCAGGTGAATCTTTCTGGGTAAAAATCACAGCTGCGTAAAAGTGAAAATTCCACATGATTTTGCAAATGCGGGGGAGTGCATGGGTGTTTGCGTGAGTACTGCATAAATGTCCGGTGTGTGTGTCTGTGTGTGTGTGCGTGCGGGGTGGGGGCAGGTGACTGACATCACACCGGATAAACTCAATAACCCTCAGCCTCTCGGCAACTGAAACATTGCTTAGATCAGCGGACGGGAGGGCAGGACTTTATGTTATTCTTCAATTAAGTCAATGTCCCAGAACGAGAGGAGTATCCTTTCAGGGGGACCATTGTGGCCCTGAGACCTTTTCTCCTTCCCTATCAGCCAGTCTGTCATCTGCCAGCAGAATGCACTGCCCTTCTAGCTCCAGGGCCTTCCCCAGGAAGCATGGGAGAGGTCTTAAAGGCGATCCAGGGATAGGACGGGGTAGAACGGGTTGTTCCGCAGGCATCAGACATCCATCAGAAGCAAACAAGCCAGTCACCCTTACGGCTGAGCAGGAACCACAAGGCTAGTCTGCAGATAAACCACAAGGGTAGTCTGGCATGAGGTCTCAAAGATAGTTAGCACTAGTTAAGACACCGCTGACTAGTATCTGACAGATAAAGGCTGTGTTTATTGGGCTGGTCAGTCAGTTATTTGTTTTAACAATCGGGAAACACAATATTTGAATCAATTCCACAGGAAAATGCATATAAAAAGACCTAAAGAAATGTAAAGAAATGAACCTGCCTGGGCATGATTCGTCCACAGAAAGACACAACAGAGAGAGGCAGAACACCTAGCAATAGTTACTGATAACCAGCGAGAGGCCTTGAGGAGGGTACAACATGTCTATTCACAGTGGAAGCAAAGCTATATCTCTTAAAATTGGAGTTTCACTACCCTTTGCGCTTATGGATATAGCAATTTAAATTGCCTATTACCTATAATATAAACATTATGCATATTGTGTTACATATATTACTTATATTTTCAACTACGGTTTTTCCTTTGAAATTCTTCAAATTACAACAAGTGTCTTTGCAGCGCCCCCTTGAGGGTCCAAAAAAATACACTCATTTTACGTCTGCCCGGGCTCCCCAGGCTGCGCGTGATTAAGAGCCGGAGCATCGCACGTGACGTTAGACTTTGTAGAGCTGTGAGCATTATACTCAGACCATTCGTGTAAATAAAGAATGATATCACTTCCCCGAAATGTCAGAGTGATACTTTAAAGCAGTAAGAAGTTGAGCGCTACGTATACTATGAAATACACTGAGCCGTATATTTTAAAAGCAAAATGCATTCGGGGGTGAAAATAGTTACTGACATGGTTGAAACCGGTATCGTACACGCGGTCATGTGCGGTCACGCCACACACAGAATTTACAAACACACACACAACACGTAGATGCAGAGAGATGCACGCTCACACAGTAAAAGTTACAATCGCACACACAAAGAAACACAGGCAGTCATATTCACAGTCAGATTGGCGCACACACACACAAAGCAGCGGGCTGCGTCTCCGCATGGTGGAAAGACGAAGAAAAGGCAGTCTGGAGAAAACCATGGTAACGGAGCA
>JABFEA020000138.1:13044044-13067140 GCA_019775915.2 Cyphomyrus plagiostoma | reverse complement strand
CCCCCCACCGCCAAACTTCACTGCCAGCGGCACCACCACAGACAGCACGACAAGCAAGTAGACTGTCTGAGACAAAGTAAAATAGCTAAATCTTAAAATTCAGTCATTCTCTTTTTTGTGGTTTTTGAGGTGAGACCGCCAATGACGTGAAGTCAGGCTGACCTTCGGGAACCGATATTCCTCAGTCCTCGAGGACTCCAACAAGTTTCGTGAAATTTGCCAAGCTCACTACGTCCACGGAAATTCCATCAAGAGTGTATCCTGTGGACTGAATTTTGGAAATTTCCTCTTCATTTGCCTTGTGCAGTCTGTGCCCCCCCCTCGGAAGATGGCACCCCAACTTAATTTGTTGACCGGAAAATTGGCCAGAGGAGATTTGTGGAGGCAGAGAAGGAGTGTCCTCATCCCCTAAAGGAGTGTCCTCATCCCCTAAGGAGTGTCCTCATTCCCTAAAGGAGTGTCCTCATCCCCTAAAGAGTGTGCTCATCCTCCAAAGGAGTGTCCTCATCCCCTAAGGAATGTCCTCATCCCCTAAGGAGTATTCATCCCTTGTGCTTTTCAATGAGACATTTTGCCTTTGTGAGATCAGACTGGCCTAGGACCTGTTCATCGGCTTTGAACCCTGCTCCCCAGGTCCTTCATGATAGTCCTCAGGCCCACAAACTGCCCCAAGATGTTTACTCAACTGGACAATGCCTCTCCACTAATGGCAGTCGAAAGAACCAAAGTAACTTGTGTAAATTGTAATTTGGGATAGTCTTCCCAAGGGGCTACAGTAATCTGAAACTTGTCTGACATAATAACACTCTGCCGTGGCTTGTGCTATATGCTGAGGAGCCGGGTGCTTTCAGCATCTCTGACCCTTTCTCTGCCATGGCTGCGTCTGCATTGTGCTGCTTTGTTTTCCATATCAGGCAGATGTGCAACAGCTTTCATGTTTATAGCTCGAATTATTCAGGTCAGCTGGCTGTTGCAGTCTGATGTTCATAATTAGTTTCTTGCTCTTTTTTTTTTAAACGAAAACTGTACACAGTGTTACAGGATGTGAGTCACTTAGAATGAGAGTGCATCAGAAACACATTTGCGGGTGGTAAAAAGTGAAGATTAGACGGGTTTTGAGAGATCACATGTGGGTGAGGTGAAAACAGGTCATCGCACCAGATTGTTAACAGCCTTGCGTTGTGACATCCGTCAGAGCACACCGCTCAGCGCTTTACATTTCGCCTTTGTCCCGTAACAGAGGGGAAAGTGTCTTCCCCAAGCTGGGCAGAGCCGGCTGTCGGCATTGTCTTTGCAAACAATGGCATTCATTCCAGGAGAAAAGGAGCCGCTCGAACGATGTGGCGGCATTCCGAAACACGTGTTTTCTTTCAGACTCGGTCTCAACCACCTGCTGTTGTTCGCTGATTGGAATTATATGCCGTAACTGAATTGTTTCAGAATTTCGGCGTTTCTTTTACATGTCTGCACCTGTTTCGTTTTGCTTAAAGAGCAAAACAGGGGAAACTTCGGTTTATGTGTTGCGACGTCTCCATTTACAATGTTATGCTGTAAGAGCTTTAGTGACGGCCCGTATCAATAGCAGAATGTAGGAAACAGCACTTGGTGCTCTTGGAACAAATTCTGAGCTCTTGTGTTGTCAGACTCTTGTGCCGTTTGATCAACTAATTTGATTTTGAAACATGTGTTTGTCATTTTGAAAATCTTACAGCATTTCGCGGTTGAATTGTGTGTTTTGAGTATTTTTTTGATGTTTGTGTTAAGTTACGAAAACAGGAACATTGTTTTGGACACTGTTCCTGATTTTGAGACACGTGTTGATTATTTTGTTTGTTTTAGGGCACTTTTTGAGCAAAGGATGCAGGATTTTGACAGCTGCGCAAGGAGTTTAAACAAAATATGGTACTTATAAAAACCCCTCATGTTTGAGCCAGCAATAGGCCTGAAACTCCTCTCCTGTGTAATACTTGTTTATGAAAGTCCTTAAAAGAAAATGTGTGTATATTCGTATTGCAGCACCTAAAACTAGAAATGTTGCATTATGTTTATATTACATTTTAGGGACCAAATGTCCCGTTATTTTGACGTTGTGGGGACCATTTTTTCAGGACCCCACAAAGATTTTTGAATGCAATCAAAAAACTAAAAATGTCAAGCACCTTGTATTATGTTTGGTTACTTATGGTTAAGCTTAGAGCTGGGTGGGTGTTAAGATTGTCATGATGGGACTAGAGTTGAATGGATGAATGGAGTGTCCCCACAAAGACATAATTACAAACCTGTCTGTGTGTGTGCGCACGTGTGTGTGTGTGTGTATGTGTGTGAAAATGACTCCATATGCCTGTTCACGGCCACCTGGCGCAAAATGTGTGACACAATGACATGTCTGCGGGCGCATTCGAAAAGGCTGAAATCAAGATGAAAGCTCTGAAGTAACAGCTCGAAAACAGTTTCCTTTAATAAACAGGGAACACCTTTTTTTATTATAAATTCTATTACTTCAAAGCAGAATGGCCAACGATACAGCCAAGGGCTTAATTAACATTAACATTTGAAGGGGCAGTAAAAAACAGCTACGCCCACTATTCCCAGGAACTATTCAGTTTCGGGAGGCTAAACGTGGGAGATGCTCCTGAAATAGCTGCTCCTGTCGTTCAGTTTACATGTCGGCACAGAATACATAAATAACCAGATTTTCCATCCAGTTTCTCCATACCAAAGACGCAGTTCCCCATCACTGCAAAGCTCCGCTGACATGTCACACCTCTCTGTCATTCTTTACCGTTTCTCACATGAGCATGGAAGGTCCTGGTAATGTCTCAATTAGTGACTATCACCTCTTTAAACTGCATGATAACAGTTTCCGGGAATCTGGCATACTCTGAGGTTCAGCACGTGTACACCGGTGAGAGTTCCCTCTCCGAAGTTGAGGTGACCTCATATCTGCTGGAAGGAATTCCATCATTCCCAAACCCAGCTGGGAACCACTACCTAGACTTCATTCAAGAGCATGAGACATTTCGAGAATCACCATGTGAATCCCTACACAGAGAAGCATAATTGACTAAAATTAGTTCTTAAGGTCATAATTCCCAGAGGGGAATTAATGAAATTAGGAAAATGAATCCTTCAGAGTGCTCCCTCTGTCCTATTGGCTGTCCCATATGAAGTTCAGTGACTGAACACAAATCTTATTACATTTACATTCACCTATTTGGCGGGTGCTGTCTAATGTGGATTATACTTTAAGGGCACAAAAAAGCTTTGTTGATAGGTTGGCAAACTGGTACCTTCCACGTGGCAGGCGAGACTTCTAACACGGAATGAGGTTACTTTTTTCAAAATCATAAAAAGAGGGATAAGAGGTGACAGTAAGACCTCGTGTGTGTGTGTGGCCTGGCACGGGGACTGCAGGTGTGTGCATGCGTGTGTGTGTGTGTGTAGACTGACACAGAGACTGCAGGTGTGTGCATGCATGTGTGTGTCAGGGGTCTGTGCTCGCGTGCACTGCAGAGAAAGACCTTGTAGTAGTGAATTCCTGGGGAAGAGAGTGATAGAGAGCTCAGTTCAGGCTTGTCACATTCCAGATCTGATCAGTGGGAAGCAATGTTTTTCGTGCATCTTTGGGGATTTCCAAGAGGTTGAAGGGGAAGCAGGATGTGCAGAATCGCGCAGTAACGGGCCCTTAAACCAGCAGCCGTGGAGTCACAAGTTGCCCCATCCAGTTTTTTTCCCCATGTGGCTCCATGCAGCATGGATGCAGCCCTGTGCCTTAATGTGCATGCTTTTTCCTGACGAGATCTGGAAGGCATTCTCTGTCTCAGTTTGCTGTTGCGTAAGCCACGCTTTGCCCATAATGACGCTCTCACACATGCTCTTCTCATTATTCCTCTGGGATGAACCTAGTGAACCACTAGTAAATATTTAAGGTATTTACTGGTGCAATTAAGGAATGTCATCTGACCAAAGGTAACTGGTTCCTTCTTGCACCCGCTTCGTTCCACACCTCCGCGTCGTATTATATAATATAATAACATAAAATCTCACGCAGAGGATCTGGGGCATAATCAGCGAGCCAAAGGCTGAAACTAGTCAAAAAGGGGGGATGTGGGGTTAGGGGAGGGAGAGAGAGAGATGACCCACAACCACTGATATTTAACCCATTCATATAATCTGATACTCCTTCTGAATTGGACATAATCAATGTGGCATTTAAACCAGCACCAGCATGGTCCAAATTCCCGCTTTAATGAATGGGATATGCCCCCAAATAACCATCATCTCCCACACCCTACCTGATCAACAACTGCAGTACATAGAAAAACTAAGGAGGCATCTGACCAGGTTGTTTCATGTGTTTCTTGTCAGATGACCAGTAGGTGGTGAAAAGTGGTGGGCACCTGGAAGCCCAAGACACTGCAAAGACCTGAGGATAGCCAAAGGTGGTATAATGGGCTACTCTAAGGAGCTCAGCATAACTGGAGGGTGCTCCAGGCAGGGATTGCAAGGACATTGTAAGAGTTGAAAGGTTATTCAGAAGGATCCTGAAAGGACCTGAACACAGCTGGTTGGATGTCCAGTAGGTCACAGCAGGGGAATGGCTCAGGGACATACTTCAAGCAACTGAGCAGAAGGTTAGAAGGTTAACCGGTAGAAGGTTATCCAGTTCAAGACCCTGAGCCTAGCTGGAGGGTGGTCAAGTGGAACAAAGGAGGGAATAGTCCAGTAGTAACCACCCTGTTTTGGAGTAACATTACTCCATATTACTCCTCTTTCAGAGTAACATGACTCTGTGAGGTCACAGCTGAGCTGGATGGGCTTTTTTTGTCAGGTCAGGGACTGCCTGCTGAGCCAGACATTACAGGGAGATTTTTCTGTCCTGCTTAACAATAAAACCCCTTATTAAAATAAGTATGGTAGCCGTGTCTCATTTTTTCCAGTTCTGCCAGATTGTTCATGCCAACTCCCTGCCTGTAAGGCAGCACAGGACTATTCAGACGTGCTCTTCCTTTTTGTGTTCCTGTAACATGGCCTCATTCTGGATGCTAATCACCATTTCCGCATGCAATGGAGCCAAGTACCACAACAAACGGAGAGAAACCGACTTGACCCTCGAAGCTTTAGGACCAAGGATAAAAACAAGGGTGACATCAGTGTCCCTGCGTGGGTTGGCACCAGAACGATATTTCTCTTGGCCAGAGAATGTGGAGGAGCGGGTAGTATTTATACCGTTAAAGTTTCTGTTTATGAATCACTGGAATGATGTAGGAGGGGCTGGGAACGAAAAAGAAAAATAAAGGAAGATCAGGGGTCAGAAACCATAGGGAACCTCCATAGAACCTTCTGTGATCATTCAGAGAACATCCAGTGAAGCCCAGGAGAACATCCACAGAATGTTCTGTGATCATTCAGAGAACATCCAGTGAATCCTGGGAGAATGCCCAGAGGACCTGCCAGTGGAGTAAAAGCCAAAGGCACGAAGCCGGGCTGCATCTGTACCCGAGCACCTCCACGATCCCTGGACCTCCCCTGGAAACCCTGCACTGCTGTCGCAATCCGAACGGATAAGATGCTACTGCAGCAATAGCAGGCGCACCTCCCAAGCACACTGCTGACTCTCCACTGCATGCTGCCACTAACCTTGTATTTTTCACCCTCTAAACCAGGGGTGTCAAACTCCAGTCCTGGAGGGCCGCAGCCCTGTGTACCTTAGTTCTTTCCCTGTTCCACCACAAATGATTCAGCTCAAAAGCTGTATGGGAATTAACACAAGAAGTTGAATCAGGTGTGTTAAACGAGGGGAAACCCAAAAATGTGCAGGGCTCCGGCCCCCCACGACTGGAGTCTGACACCAGTGCTCTAAACTGTGGCACCTTCCCCCTCCCCGCTGTTGACACACTATCTAATGGATTTATTTAAAAGCCTCTATCCAGTCATCTGAAGCATCATAGTTACTGAGTAACCGGTTAAGGCTTGCTGAATCCCCCGCCCCCCCAAGGTGCACAGAATAAACCATTATGTAGCTGAACTGCACCCTCCAGGTGGGTACCTCACACAGTCTCCTTGTCAGGCCTGCCTGATCGGAAATGCAGTGCTTATCTGGTACCAAGGTCACCAACACGGCTCAGCCTAGCTACAGATAGGGACAATTACAGGTGGTTACAAGTGACATGAGCGGCTGTGGTATCTCTTTGGGCAGCAGACAAGGGTGCCACATCCCGCCATACTGTCATTCCTGAGAAACCGTGCTTCTCTGTCACAGCCCAATCTGTGAGAGACATCAGATCCCAGGCTGGCTGTAGGTCAATGAAGTGCATTTACACCATGCTGCAGTGCTATGTCTACTTTTTACAAAGAGGAAGTGAAACGTGCAGACACAAAAACACGCTGAGAATAACATGGGAACGTGAAACGATGAGGCGTATGGGATCCTGCGAGGAGATCTTGTCGCCTATAAAGTTTCAGCCCATTTTTTTTTCGTTGCGGGGGGGAGGTCATCACAAACGCAAGCAGTATTTCAGTTAAGCTCAGCTGCTGGTTACCATGCACCTGATATACCACATGTTGTATATAGAGACCTTTATTTACATAACATCTTATTTATTTAGTAGAGACTTTTATCCAAAATGATGTACATTGGTGAGAGAAAGCAGGGTCACACGGTCTCTGGAACATCTGGAGGTCAAGGGCCTTGCTCAGGGGCCCAATGGGGAAACTGACTCTGGGATGTGAACTGGCAACCTCCCGATCAGAGGTGTAGTGTCCAAACCTGTTGAGCCACACACAAGTCAGGGAAACGTGGCTCCGTGTGGCGGGGGGTGGACCAACCCTCTTCAAACGTGAGACGTTTGATGGGGAAACATTTCCCGTGAAGTTCAGAAGCCGGGTGTGGGTGGTTTCACACACAGTGGGGGGGGTGTGAACTTGGCACATTCCATTTTGAAGGGGAAGGAGGTGGGAAGGTGCAGTGTGTCCTCACTGAAATCATAGGTTTATTGCGGGGGCAGGACTCATGCCTCTCAGGTGCCACGCCCTCATCGTGGTCGGCACACCCTCTGCAGATAGCCTCCTGCCAGCTCGCCATCGTGGCATGAATGGATGGCACTGCAAACAGGCTTCCCCTTCCTTTTGTGCTTTTTTCTTAATTCTGTGCTTGGACTAACACGTCTGTGACTCATATAATTATATCCCATTTCCCACACTGCTCATCCAGACCTTTTGAAGACCCGGCCAAAGCTCTGTCACGGTCATCAGCATACCCCAGGGGGTGGCGGGCTCCACGGGGAGGGCAGGCTCTTTTAGGAACATCTCATCCCAGGGGCCCCGCCTCATCCCGGGGCCCCGCCTCACCCTCCAATCCGCTGCCTCAGATGTCATCAGGCAGCTCTGCCGATCCAGCGTCAGCTGATTTGTGAATCCTCTGCAGAATCCCGGTCAGAACAGCTGCGGTGAGGTGATGGTGCTCCATGGCATCCATCCAGCAGGTGGCGTGGCAGTTAAGGACGCGCCCTGCTTGGTTTACTTGACCTGTAATAATTTCTGTGAAATATCTAGCTATATAAACCACTGAGAAACTGTACGTTGCTCTTCTTAAAAATGTCAGCTGCGATACGTAAATATCTGGACAGCAAAAGGCAAACATAAGGAGAAAATTCCAGATGCTTCTTCTACACAACCAAATAAATGTTATTACAACTCAGTCCCCCGCTCCCAGTGCTGGCACTGATAACTGTAACCACAACAATAATATTTATAAGGCATTCTAAATGTAAATGACCATAGAAGAAGTCCAGGCGTCATCAATCATGTCCCCACCCAAAACAAGCACACTTTTCCGTCTCTTCTGCTCTCTCGAGTGCCACAGTGGGCCAACTGACTAAAGGTTCCACCGTGTTACCCAGTTCCCCAGCCATGCCGATGGGTAACCATATGCGAGCCACAGAACCTGCAGCGTGAAGGGCTTTTCCAGCTGGTAATGGATCAGAACCACATGTCTGAAAGGACTTTTACAGTCCAATAAACATTTTTGCTGAAATTTTAAAGTAGATCTCTTGATCAAACTTACTCAGAATATTAACAGCTTTGAGGGTGCCATTTTTTCGGCTCTGGAGCTGTGTGTGTGTGTGTGTGTGTGTGTGTGTGTGTGTGTGTGTTTGGGAATCTGTATATTACATTGTGGGGACATTTTTTGGTCCCCTCAAGGGGAAACTCAGTTTAATTAAAATAAAAAAATAAGTGCCAAAAAATAAAAATGTCTGAAGTTTTGTATTTACTTTGGTTACTTATGGTTAACATTAGGGCTGTGTAAGGGTTGTCATTATTCATATTTGGGTTTTTCCCTTAGAAATGAATGGAGAGTCCACACAACGATGTACATACCTAATGTGAGTGTGCGTGTATGCATGTGTGTACGTGTGTGTGCGTGTGTGTGCGTGTGTGTGTGTGCGTGTGTGTGCGTGCACGTGTCCCTGCTTGTGATCCTTAAGCCTCAATTACCGGAGTGCACAGCTGCAGAGATGGCAGTCATTGGATTCCCCGTATCGGTGCTGACCGCGACAGCTGTGTCGTCCTGTGAGGCCGGAGACACTGCCTGGCGTCACCTCGCCGGCGAGGACAGCCACGTGGTCCCGTCTCTGCCTCCTGGCGACCAGGAGATGCCGCTTCCTGTGTTCAGTACAGTCTGGGTAGCCAGACAGGACTCTTGTAGGAAGGAGCTATAACGAAAGCTAGAATGAAGAAGCAGACAGGGCATACAGAAAACAGGGTCGCTTTCTCCCTTCAAATCCCTTTTTAATGTAAATCTCATTCAATCCTCCCATCTTCTCTTACTCATAAAGCCTCCCGCCCATTCAACTGCAGTTTTTCATTAAAATTTCATCATCTCATTTGAAACTAAGCCAGAGGCCACAGACATGGAATTAACTCCCCAAGCATTTTATAGCCACTTTATAGTATAGTTTCGTAACAAGCTGATAACTGAAGATCAGAATCCGACATTAAAAAAAATGTTTTTTTAAAAAAGCTATAACTGCATTTAAACACTAAATACATGGATTCATTAACTTAAATTAACATGTAATTAGTATACAAATAATTAATCATACTGCTGCATGAAAATTCTCCTATGCATTAAGCTAAAAGCAATTCATCATGGGAGAAATGGTCCACTGTGATTGGTGGGGCTCCTCGGTTATGTCATCACGACGGAGTAGGTAGACCAACATGAATTCCCATGGAGTCTTTGCCTCTACACAGTGAAAGTTGGCATCATCCCAAACCATGACTTCAACCGTTTGAGATTGTTAAATGATGTGTATTCCATCTCACACAAATGTTTATAGGTACAGTTTATAGGCAATACTGAAGGCAAGCTATGTAACTGACCTGGAATCAGTGAGTTGTGTGTGTTATTTACAGATGAAGATATGGGGTGCCATTTTAAAGGCTCTCCAGTCATGGACATCGTAGTTGTCACACTTCAACCCCGACTCATCAGGATTTTGAGGAAACTGAAAGAGGAATCTGTAGGATCCTACCAGTAGTTTACATCTGACCATTCTATCGTCTGACTTGGAGACACCCTAACCCCCCACATTGTCCTGAATGTGGATGACATGAGTCTACATGGTTTATGGCTTAGTACCATACACCAGACTGGCCTAGTGCCTCACACATTTACCAAAAGCTGCCTGTGAACAGATTTTGTCTTCTGCAGCTTATTTCCAGTACTGATATCTTTATGATCCTGGATCAGTATGAATGTCCTGTCCCTTTCTGAAACATACAGATAACTGAAATAACTATCTCCCCTCAGGTTTGGCTGGACCACAGTACTTGTGTAAAGCCACCAATAATAGCTGTACATATCTTACAGGATGCTGATGTTCCATTCTATTCACTTCACCTTGTTCTTAATAATTTCCCCCTGTTAGCATTGTCTTTGTCATCCACCTCTGCCGCTCTGTGCGCTCGACCCAGCGTCACCCCCTACGCTGGCAGTGCTCTGACATCAGTTTACAAGGGTATTAATTAGGTGCTGAAGGGCCGGTGGGTGTGAAGTTGATTATCAATAATGAGTCTTTACCCTCAGAAAATATGTCCAGCTGCAAGCATTTCCAAAGATGCAGAAATGCACAAAAGCATAATAAACTTAGAGGAGAGTTGGTAATCTTTCACTTTGAGTTTCTTTGCAGTCCAATGAGAATCTGTTTTTTCCAAAGAACATGCATATGTGTGGCTTGGGTTGGTTTACCATCTCCAGTGTCCTGAGGCTATGGAACTCCATTTTCATGCAGAAAAATAATCAAATCCCTTGCTCCGTTTAACAGTGCTGACCTCTTTCACTCCTGGGAAGTGTTCGGCTCACCGTGTGTTTTCAGGTTGAATTCTTGGGGGTCCATTGGCTGGTTTTCTACTGAGAAGGTGGATGCGATAGAGATGTACAAGTTCAGTGATGTTGGGGGGGGGGGGGTGATGTACAGGATTTAGTTGGATATGTAGATTAAGGGGGCCAGCACGATGGTGCAGTGGACAGCACTCTTGCCTCACATCATGGTTTGAGGCTCCGCCATGGCTCCATATGTGTGGAGTTTGCATGTCCTGCCCGTGTCATTGTGGGACTTCTGCTGGGTTCTCTGATTTTCCCCAGTCCAAAAACATGCTGTGATTAATTAGAGTCACCAATTTCCCCATCTTGGGTTATTCCCTGCCTTGAGCCCCTACCATTGGCTCCAGACCCCCCCTTGACCCTACATAGAACAAGTGGTTACAAAAAATGGATGGATGTATATAAAGGATGGTGACTGACACAGGACACCACAAGCTTCAAAACTGGACTCAGGCCGACAATCCTGATGGTTTGAGGGTTACCACGGCTGCCTGAAGTCACATGTCATGCGGCAGGGTCACCTCATGATCCTGCTTTCCATTACAGGTGTTTACTAAATGCTCCAGTTCATTCCACAGCAGAACTACACAACCGGAGAAGCGGAAAACAATGGCATAAGCTGAACTTCTTTGCTCTTGAGTTTTGCCCCAGTGATTTTTCTTTGGCATTCGCGTGCCGCGACGAGCGGGCAGAACTGCTCCAGGCCAGTTCTGCTTCTCGTGTGTAAACACCCGCGGTTTGGGCATCACGATCAGATCGATACGCTGATACCCATTGGGGCGACACACGCATACGGGCCAACTTGCACACATGGTGCACTTCTGCTCCCTCCAGTCCCCCAGATTCAGCTACGACCCCGGCCGGCCTGAGATGAACATGTGCGGCCTGTCGTGAATGTCGCGCATGGCGCCTGGGAACACGGCGACTGCCCAAGCTAAAGGTTGTTCTATTATCAGCAATCTGGCATAACATAGGGAAAGGGGTGGAAATGCAGGAGTGTTTGTTCCTCTGGTGCTTCCAGGTCAGCTGACATGCTGAGGGCTGCAAGCTTCCAATTATAGCTCCTCTGAAGGTTGGGAGGTGCTTATTGGAGGGAAGCTAATATGGTGTCAACTTGGATCGAAAGTGGGGTACAAATCCAGGGAGCGTATTGCTGGGCTGAGCTGCCGTGGCTTTCCTGACCTAAGGAAACACGGTCACAGCACCTCTGTTCCTCTCTCTCTTTCTCTATGATGTGATATCATCCCTTCCTCCCAGAAGTATGTCAACTGCAAATGTCTGCCAGTAGCATGTCCATAAAGACCTGCATGTCATGCATGCATCACTGTTGGCTGCTGCTGTCGACTGTAAAGTGGCCCAGACACCTGCTGTCTACTGCACCATGGCTGAAGCCCCAAATATCTGCACAGCTTGGTCTCCAGTTGTATGTGGAGAATCTTGATCTTGTGGTCATGGTCTCAAGATCTCAGGTCGACATGGCCTTCTCTAGGGTCATGGTGGTGATGCTTGAAGTTGGTCTGGGTCCAATTTCAGCCTCTTCTCTGTGCTTCTCAGGAAAGGGGTTAATCACCAGCACTAATCTGCAATGCCACCCCAAAATTCTGCGCTGACTAGAAGAGACTATTGCATTTAAGGGGGGTTGATTTTATCCAACGCTATCGGTCTTGTTTTGGGGTGGTTCACATAATTACTTGACATGAAGTATCTTCAACATTGTGCATATTTCCCATCAACCTCAGAAAAACTGAGCATAAAGTATAGATTCATGGGTAATGTAGGTGACATTTACGATATTCACTCTCTCCATAACAGGAACATCTTTGTGCCCTTCACTCAGCTTTTGTGGGCATGTGCTTACGCATCAGTAATCTCCATGCTAATAATGTACTGCCTGCGCCAGTCTGACCATCAGCTACACATGAAACGGACACGGCGTCCTACTGAATAATGTGCCCTAATGCCGAGTCACAGTACTTTTCCAGAACCTTCCACTGCCAAAACATAAACAATCATCCAATGACTCTGAGTCATGTAAATCCCATCACTGGTACTTCTGACCTGGGGACGGTGGCCTTTCTGTCCACAGTTGGCAGGTGCTCTCACAATGCTACAGGGGGGAGGGGGGAGTCATCACGTGGAGGGTAGGAAGATGGGAGTGTCCTGGGGTGACGCACAGGCTTGTGTTGACATGGCAACGGTATCCCAAATGAACTCGACTGCATACACCTGTGGGGGTCAATGACAGCCATGTCTCCTTCTCCTCGTGTTGCAGAATATTAAGTATTACAATGGTTTCTCTAAATCAGTGACAGGAATTCCCTGACACATGAGAAATCTGTCACGATGACATGTGTTGTATGTGGTATGTGTTTACTTCCGTGTTGTGCTAGTCTCGTGTCTAGAAAGATAACATTTACCCAAATAGGTCCCGTCAGGGGCTGGAGCATGAGGGATTACTTAAAGTTGTTTGCAGTAACTTCCATTCAAAACTGGAACTATCACACAGCTGCTGCACGTGTCACAGAATGGAGATTTATTTGAGCTTCAGTGATCTTGCAAAATGTGCCAAAGACCTCGCGGAGAGGGAATTCAGTGTCTCTTCTTCAGGCTGTTATTGGCAAACAGTGTCTCCCAGCTGGGGCAAATTGGTCCGCAGGCGCTATATGGTGACGTGTTGAGCAGTGAGGGCCAGTATCTCCAACACAGAGAGAGGGAGGAAAAGGGAAACGTCAAACAGATTCATCAAGGGCCTTTTGAAAGGTCAAGGAGCGCAGGACTAATATATGGAAGTAGCTGTCGTTCTGAAGGATTCTCTTTTACGCCGGATGGCAAATCAGTTCATGCTGTGACATTTACAGGCTGGCCTAACCACTCCTGCTTTGGGTTTCAGAGGACTTGGGGTTGACGCAAGTTCTGTCAAACACAAGCTCATCTTTCGGGGAGGGAGTGAGACAGAGTGTATACTGGTCAAAAAGAAGCGCACCAGTCAGAGTACTAGAGGAGATTACCCCATTCAGCAAGGGGGCGGTCTTACCTACTGTGCCACTATGAGCTTTCTGGGGAACCTCCCCAGAAAGGCCTCCTAACACGATCATTATTTCTAGTTTTCTAGATGCTCTGGACTACATCACCATTCTATCCCAAACAAGAAATCTACATAATCTATACAGCAATGCAGGATGAACGTTACCCCCCATGCTGCATTCCCAATTGCCCTGTCTTGGAAATTCAGTTCCCCATTTTCTAGCTCCCTCCACGTTTTCTCTTTCTCCATCCCCCTGCTGTATTCTGCTTGCCATGCTCTATGGCTGCAGTGGAATGCTGGGAGGGCATCCTTGACACCACGGAGAAGGGGAGTGCAGATGATGAGAATGACTGTACTGAATCTGTCATGATGGATGCCAGGGAGAATGCACCTGTGATGCGAGAGAAATTACGTGACCAAACAGAGATAGGATGGAGGGTACCATGCATTAAAACTACCTTTCTCTACTTCTCTAAATTTTCTCTACTGTAATGCTACTTTTTTAGACCCTTTTTTGTGGAAAACCTATATTTGTTGAACCTAAGTTTACTAAAGAAAGACAAAACAGCAATCTTGTTCTCAGCACAGAGTGAAAAACAAGGTTGGGGGTGACCCAGTGAATGTGGCTGCATTTTGAAGATTTTTGAAGTCTTTCCTTTAGAGGAGAGTGTACTTGGTGCTGATAATAGTGTTTAAAATGGTCTTTCACAGTGACTGCGTGGTTTCGAGAAACGCAGATCTGACAGAGCTGCTGATACAAACTGTCACAATGGCAAAATTTCCAGAGACAATGTGTGACTCCATGTCCGTGGTCGGAAGGTCACCGGTCCATATCCTGGGGACAGCAGACTGATGCCACCATTGGGCGCTTGACTAATTGCTCTGGGGGAGCAGCGACCCCCCCAAAGCATGCTGTCATCTACATACGTGTCTACGTGTCAGAGTAAGATTGGACACGCGAAGATAAAATTTCCCCACAGGGATCAATATAATACAGTATCAGTATTCTGTTCTAGATCGCTATAAGATGGTGCCTAAGAAGCCAGCCAGGGAACTAAGTGAGCTTTATCTCTACAGCAGCATCCAGGACACTTAGTGACCAATAGCAAACAACAGATGTGCGTTACCTGGGAGACGGGAGAACGATGGAGGCTCTCCCCTTTATTAGAGGAGTCTTATTTACTTGTAAAACCAACATCGCACACAAAGTGTACAAAGCCATGAAGCAACAGATGGGCTCCAGGGAGCAACGAAAGGGCAGCTGAGAAGAGGGGAATGGAAGAAACCCGGACTGATGGAGCTCTGGTGACTCTCAGTCTCCTTAATGTGTATGAAAGCCTGGTCACAGCCTGCTTTCCTGGGCTAAAGTGCTGGACACTAGTGATGAGGGGGAAGGTCTCGGTGATAAAGCAGCTAACAGTAAAATCCAGCCTCATTCCAGGGATGTGGCCTTTCAACCACACGTCTCACTATACAGTCTCTTCACAGCATGTAGTGGAGCCACTCACACTTATTGCCATACAAATTGAACGACAAATCATAACAACACTAAATGTGTGTGTGTGGTCTTGTAATCCAGTGCTCTTCATCTGATCTTATCTGTCCAGGACTCTTGCTAAACAAGCACACAAGTATGGTACAGGAATATTTGTGTTCGCGTTCCACGTGAGAATGTAAATCTGAGAAGAACCTTCCATTCCATAGGCTCTCTCTAAAATAGCATGCAAGACAGGTGCACCCCCTACAGGTAACTACAGGCAATACAGGTTCACCCCAATTCCGTCCTGGCGGTTTGTATCCAGGGAACCTCTTTTGGCATCGATTCCATTCTGCCCCTGTTTGCATGTAATGCTTGTGGCTTCATGACTACGTCATGATTCAAATGGATTCTGCATGGACAATGACTGAACTCAGCTGTGGTTTGCTGCTGTGGTGGTTTATTGAGAAGATCTGGACCCCTCGACACGGACATTAATATTTAGATAAATATTACACACTCATGTAATTGGATACCGTGTTAAGAGGGACTGTGTGGGGCTGCGTCCATCACCCTTCTACGCAAGCTGCACCGCCTGAAGTCCCTGTGATCTAATGTTACCCGTCACACTGAACCTGGCCTCATGTCGCAATCACGCGCCCACTGCAGACACTGAAACGTGGCCCCTGATGGCACAGCAGCTGTCCATGTCTGTCCCCTGGGTTTGGGGGCACTGCCGGGTCCTCCAATAGGAGGCGGGCATCTGCTGGGATGCCTATTCACCGGACCAATCAGAGTGGTTCACCCAGTCACCTTGGAGAAGTCGCTACCAATTACCACATGAATACATAACTGACACAAGGGACTATTACTGACATATGGTAATAACACAAAATGCAGGCATCCTTCACCTAAGTACAATCACAGTGCAAAATGCACTCATCAAAGTAACACGTCTGTTCACCATCATGACCGCAGCGCTCCTCAACTCTTGTTAATATTATAAGTTTTACTACTTGCGTTATTTTTTTAAATGTTGCTTTTGCAAAATGATTACTACAGTCATAACATTCAGTTCATGTTTTCATGACGAAAACTCTTACGTTACACATGCTCTGTGGTCACTTTATTAGCTACACCTACTTGCTAATTATAGCAAGCGACCTGCTTGAATCACACGGCCACAGACGGATGCATACAGCAAGCAGACAAGGTTAACAGGATCACTCATTCAAACAGCTATGACGCATGATATATGCGTTATTGTTGGTGGCAGACAAGCCGGTTCCACCTCTTGGGATTCTGACACGCTGCAGTGTCCAGAGGTTGTAGAAAATAGTGTGGTAAGAGGAAATCATTCAGTGGCCAAAAAATACCTTATTCATGAGTGAGGTCAGAGGAGAATGGCCAGACTCATTAAGGCTAATGGGACAGCCGCAAGTGCAAAAATAACAGCTCAGTACAACATCAGGGTGCAGAAAGGCTCCCCTGAACATTTACGGAACCTGGGAGTGGTTCTGGTAATGAAAAGGGGATCCACCCTAGTACTATGTAGAGGTGCCTAATAAAGTGAACACTGAATGTATATTACAAGCTTATACCAAGGGTGTGTTTCTCAGATCTGTTATAGCTTGCTCTTTGCCTGTTTTCCCACGTGGGGATACTTGGGAACCTCAGGTGGCTTTGGGCGTCATTCGGACGTGATTCAGGGGCACGCGGTGTTTCTCGGCCGGCTTGGTGACAGCTGCTCCTGGTGATGACTGTCATTTACTTTCCACTCCGGGATTTAGGAGCTGGTAGTGCAGCGGGCCTGCTGTTCAGTTAGCTGCTGGAGCAGAGTGATGAAGCTCATGTCTCCCTGGACATTCGCGCTGAGCGTGCCCCTCTCCTGGGGTCATGCCGAGCTGCACCGCTCTCCTTCTCCCTCTTTGATGCCAGCGCCAAGCAGAGATAGCTTTGGATATCAGGGCAGTCATGCTTGTGAATTCATTCAATGATCAAGGGCGTATAATCAAGTCCCATATATATGGGACACAAGGGCACTGACCCCTGCTGAAAGCTGATTGGCCCCCAGAGTGCCCAACCACCTGTCACTCACTGATTCAAAACATCTCATTGGCTAATGATAAGATTGGCCCCACTGTATGAATTATGGCCCCACTGTATGAATTATGGCCTCTTTTATGTCCTCTACCTTAAATAATAACCCCTGGTTTAAATGATGCACAATAGGTACAAAAAAACAGTTAGGACCAGTTCATCTGCACCACTGTACTGTATGGATTTCTACTCAAGAAATCAGAAATTGTGATGTCATTCAAATTTCACTTTTGGATTGCGGGTGTGAGCGGAACATAGACATGCATCACAGACACAACATGTTTTCATGTAACTAGGACAGCAGGCGTTTTGGATACACATGCTATGTGCAGATTTCACCAGATAAATATACAGAGATTAAATGGGTGTTTTATTTAACCCAATCAATTTGTGTCACATTCAGGGAAATACAGAAGTAACCTGATCAGCAATTCCCAATCCCTGGAAGCTCTTGCATTATGTTATAGTAAATCTGCAGAAGATAACCTGCTTAAAGCTGAGATTCCAGATAAGGGCCAGTAGGTCTTGTCAATCACCAGGCGGAAACAGTATGAGGAAAAACTATTTTACAAACCAGATTCCATTCACATCTGTCATAAATACATGTAATGAAACTGAGGCTCAAATGAGAATTTTTGAGAGTGAGAATCAGGCAGTATATTGGACAACATGTTGACAGAAGTTATTTTTAGAGACAGGGACCAGCACACTATGAATCTCAGAAAACACAGGTCGCGAGATAGTTCCTCTGATTGCCAGACTGGAACAGTACCCGGGTCCGGAAAATCAGGACTTGATTTCCTTGGTAGTGGTATAAACAATCATTAAGGCCAAAATTTCTCACCCTTTGTAAAAATATTTTTCTACTGCGATGATCTATTCTTTCCCAAAGGAAGGAAACCAGTTAGTCCAGATCTGCCATCGGATAAATACTCACAGATATTAGAACAAGAATATCAGGGAAGGCAGCAGTCGTGAGAAGATTATTGTGTCCTACCAGCAAGTATTTGAAACTGGAATGCAAAGGGAGGATCCGCATGATAACTGACTTTGAATGGACAGAGTCCAATGTTCTATATGTTTCTATAAACATAAAGCTTGAAATAGAATGAGCACAGGGAATCAAACAAGCTAAAGGTTTGTTGTATGGATAAAGACTGCACTTTTAAATTATAAGCTTCTTATGGGATTAATGTAATAAACAATCAGTAGATGTTATAGTGATGTACCAGGACTCCATATTATCAGTGTCGACCGTCAACTATTAATATGGTGATAAAAGGGATGAAAAACCTGAAGATTCAATGGCATCAGTCTTACACTCGTCTTGGCTTCTCATGAAACTATTGTATGCAAACGATTATGCAATGAGTTCATACTGTTTCCAGGACATTCTAACGCAGTTATTTTATCAGGCCCAATTGTTATCTTTTTTCCAGACAAAAAATGTGAGTGGTTACCCTCCATATGAATGACACATTTTCCAAACTGTCTAGCTAAATCAGCATTACCACAAGATTACACTAAATCACCTTTTATGTTTCCAAATGATACTTCCTGTTTAATTTCTGTATCTATGCATGTTCTGCGCCCCTTGAATTGAATGTCCTTTAATTTTATGACCAGCTCTCGAAAATGTTATCAAATAGCTAATGGAAATCCAAACAAAGCAAGTCTGCAGTTCTTCAAGCTGAACTTTGGGAAGGATCCTGTTTCTGTCCCTCCTGCTGGGAGCGCGGCCTTAATTCCCATTGGTAGGAACATTGACGTGAGCCAGGATGAGCCAGCGATGGGATTGGCAGGGAGAAATGTGACGTCAATGTGCTTTGTCATGTGACCATAGCCCCCATGGATTCCAATCATGTATGTCCTGCATCGTCTCCCTTCATACCAGACTGTGTTGTGCCTCTGTTTCTGTAAATCGATTTAACGTCTATCAAAATGGCGTCAGCTTAACCAATTCAAAACATCTCACGTCACCCCAGTAATCGCAGTTCCATTTGCCCCAGTATTTGTTGAACCTGACCTCTAGCCCACCTTGTTTGGTTCATCGACACCCTGTGAACTTAATTCATTGATTAAGTGAGCTGGTTGTAAAATTTAACCAATACCCCCTAATGTCAGGGCACATGCCCCCCAGGACACGTTTGGAAATCGTGGTGGGGCTCTCTAGCCATCCAACAAAATATCAGTAACTTTTTGGAAAACAGAAGAAATTCTTGTCATTATTTTATCGTATTACTGTTTATTTATGTGCATTCTAATGATTTTTTTCTAAGCAGATATACGCTTACTGACCAGATAAATAGCTTCAAACCTCAATTTCTTTGGCAGTCTAAGGATTTTTGCATAGTACTGTAAATGTATAATGAAGCTTGTTTTGGGTGCATTTTGAGGCAAGTTCATATTTTCTTTATTTTTTCCTTCCAGAGTACAGAGCCCCATGTGATTTATCAGCAAGGCTGAAGGCTCACCTTTATTACTGTGTGAGACAGATTTATATATTTTTAGCTTGGCAGTAAAATTAGATCAAAGTCACATGTGCCAATCTGCTCACGGAAAAGCAAACAAGCGGAAAGTAACCAGATGAGTTAGTTATCCACGCTGGCTTTTCCGTGTGTGCCCGCTCGCACGGACGCAAGCCACCAGCCAGTGGCCAGCGCAAGACCCGAACTGACCACCAAGCGGCGTTTTGCACCAGACTCCGCGTCATTTGCAGGCTCTGAGCATGTTATGGGGGCCACAGCAGAATTGGCTTGAACCCACTCGCCTGTGAATGTCAGCTGCCTGTCAATGGGCTATTTATAATGCTGTTGATCTCAGTCACTATTCCTGACCCCGTTTGGAAAGCCCTCATTAACACGTAGGCATGATCCCAGGCCTGTTGTGTACACATCGCACCCCCACTCCCCACCCCTCACATGCTGACTGGCCAATCAGGCAGCCCACTTGGGTCATCCAGGTCATCCAGAGAAAGTAAAAATTAATTTTGTTGCATTCTACGCATTTAGTTTTAATAGAATTAATTTAATGGGAATGCAGTAGAAACAGGCACATACACATTTCCCCATTATTGCTTAATTACATTTTTAAAAATTTCTTAATTAAATTAGTTAGGCTTTTAGCAGTCAAGCTGGGACAGTTCTCTGTGTGGGGGGGGCAGTACATGGCCCCCATTGTGGCCACACTGAATAGGTATGCTACTTGGGTCTCAAATAAATGTATTATTACATTTACTATTATTATTATTTGCATTTTATTGACAGACTGCAGTTCCGGGGGGGGGGGGGGTTGTCTAGTCGCTTCAGTTGGTGAAAAGCGAAGTTAACTACAGAAAAAATAATCAAGCCCGTGGAAGCAAGACAGTCTAAACAAGAAATCGGAGTGAGTTGCATATTTGCACAAACTGGAAAATGTGACTGCAAAGCGTTGCATAAATAACTTATCAGTTTTCAGAATTCTTTTGCATCTGGCCCCCCTAACAGAACAACTGGCCCCATTCTACCCCCTGTTGAAACGATCTAGAACCACCACTGCAGTCATCAGGGAAAAGTGATTGGCCAATAATATAAAATCACTTTTATTTGCGCACGGATTAGCTAAGAAATGCTTTGATGGATAAAGTAAAGCTTCTGTAGGCACAAATCTAACAGGTCATGTAGATGTAGCTATTAACAGTGTTAATGTTAACTGGTTTCCTACTGTTACACATGGTGATAATGTAAGCCCAGTCAGTGTTGACATTAACCAGTTTAGACAGTGTTAACAGCACACACACAGTCCTAATTTAAGC
The DNA here is from genome assembly GCA_019775915.2 of Cyphomyrus plagiostoma. Classification (NCBI taxonomy): domain Eukaryota; kingdom Metazoa; phylum Chordata; class Actinopteri; order Osteoglossiformes; family Mormyridae; genus Cyphomyrus; species Cyphomyrus plagiostoma. The sequence continues at coordinate 13,046,358 of JABFEA020000138.1, read as the reverse complement.
CTAGCCTTTTTAGTTTAAGTGTAATCACAGTACTAACGTCAGGCAGTCAAGAGACAGAGCAGACAGGGACCATTATCACGCAGTGATGTATTCAGCCCTGAAAGACTACCCTTTCTGATGGACCACATGAGGAACAAGGCAGTGTTTCGAACCGAAGCGTCTTTCCCCTGATGGATGGATGTCAGCACACTTATGATGACATATTTCATAGCGGCTGAGCCCGGGCACCCGACAATCTGCAGGACCAAAGCTGTGACCTCTTCTCTGTCTCCCTCTGGTCACCTCATAAACATTAACATGGTGGCAGCTGCCTTTATCTGCGCTTATAGAGCAAGAAGTGTCGATGCAACACTGAAGCTGTGGTTTTCTGCAAAGCCTGACTGACTCATCTAGCCTTTGGAGGACGTCCAGACATGCCTGCACACAGCCTCCACCGATCCCTGACCTTTAACTGCCACTCGGGGATGAGCGGTTCATTAAAAACAAATCTTTCTCAGGCTGATAACCTTCCAGAGTCCCAGCTGGAATCCACTTCAAGTTGCGTGCTTGAAGTATATTTTTTGGGGTGGGGGGTGGGAAGGTCCCATTTAATTGATTTAATTGGCAAGATTTCGGTTTGTTGGAGGCCAAGAGGAGTTTAGAACGGGAGAAAAGCTAAAGATTGGTAAAGGAAGAAGGTCCCCTTTAGGATTTATACAGTTAGGACTAGATAGATCTAGTACGTGTCATGCATACACACCTTCTTCTCAGGTGCCTGTGAGGTTCCTCTGTGGTGAATCTGTGAATCGTAAAGCTAGTACGAGGTTAACTTATACTGACCATGAACAAATGGCTCTTGGGAGTTTTACTTACACAAAAATGTTCTAAGGGCAGAAGGAAAATGATTGGTTCAGAGAGATAACCAATCAGATTGTACAAGAGGTGGGTCCAAGCAACTAGAGGTGGCAGGACCAAGACATCTGATTGGTTGGTCCTGCCTCCCATAGTTGCTTGGACTCATCTCCCCTCTGAACCGATCGCTGCTCTCAGAACATTTTTGTGTAAGTAAAATTCCCACATATAACTCACGACACGTCCCTCATTATTGCATATACAGTGTCTCAGCACCTTGAAGAAGATGTCAGCCTGAGGAGCATTTGTAGGGCCATGGAGGACAAAATGTGGGCCTGACGCGTGTGTCGGCTGACTGTGAGGCCCAGCTCTTGTCTCACCTCTTCTGACAAAAACACCAAGTGCAGAGAAACTTTAGCAATTCCTCAGATGTCTTGCATCAGAGAACGCTCCGTTATTATTCAATTCCCCACTGGTCCCGTGTTCTACACAAGACTTTCACCACATTTAACTTAGAGTCCCCTGGCACCCAGCTCTCGTGCATCAGCCTGACCGTGGCAGACGTTTGGTGTGGAAAACTCCGGGCGACAGTGAAACACCACCCTGCTGATATAGTTATGGCTGGCACTGCTGATGCTGCAGTAATAGAGCTGCAGTTGGAACTGATCAGAAATTCACATCAGAAATACAGGCAGGGTGTCTCCTGCCATATGCAGTCAAAGTAAGAGGAAACCCGAGCCTTAACTCTCAGATTACTGCAGTAATGCTGCCCAGGACTGTTTGACTATCCACACAAGCGTTCCTGGAGAAGACACGTGCGAGACAGCAATCCGAGTCTCTGTACTGGCCTCTTTCCATCAGCTTTCAGGTTAATTTAAAGCTGAATATAAAATAATTCCCGCCGGCGCTGGTTATTATACCAAGAGACACGAAGGACGAGAAGACGAGGAGGGCAGTAGATTCAGGAACAATCTCGACTTGTATCTGCGCACGTCGGCCGGGAGCTGTACCGTGAGTCAGGCATATAAATACACACACTTATAAGACAAGCTAGACACACTCTTTTCAAAATAACTCCCACCCACTACATTTTTTTAAAATCAGTATTTACTAAACTCTGCAATCGCCCACGGCAGGAACTGTGCTGTAGTAATGATCTGAGTGAAATGGGGGAATCCAGCCGATAACCAAATTTCCATGCGGTCCTGCCAAGCTCAGGCTGGCTGATACACAAAAAGTACTGGACAGATTCAGATACGTGCTCTGACGTCCTTCTGCAGTATGGACGAAGTTCGGCATCTGTGGATAAACTAGGCTTGGGTAGCATCTAATATTTTTGAATGTCACCCCATGCAGACATTAGACCTCAGTTTGCACAAAAGTGCCGCCCTTCTGGTATTGCTGTTAAATGCAGTCCAGCAGGGGGGGGGGGGGGGGGCAATGATTAAATTAAGTGAGCAAAGGGATAATTTCATTTTGCTAC
>JABFEA020000138.1:12998008-13010060 GCA_019775915.2 Cyphomyrus plagiostoma | reverse complement strand
TTTGGAAATTGTTCTTTTGTTCATTGAGCTACTGATTAAATTCGTACTTTTAAAGGGGGTGTACTCATTTATGCTGAGCACTGTATGTAACTGACCCACTAATAAGAAGGCAAAGGGGTCTGGGGTGGTTTAAAAAAGAACAAAAATAATGAGGGAAAATGTTAAGTATCATAACAAAACAATGCAGTTAAAAAAAATTCAATGTCATAATGAAGATTCAATTGCAGAAGTACTGGTATTTGTAGTGCTTTTTTGTAATTCATCTTGTTCTTTGACTGACTGACAAACAGACAGACATTAATGTGGCAGTCCTGGGGCATTTTTTTTTGGGGGGGGGGGAGGGAGTCAAGATCCCAATGTCGGTGTAACTATTATACCAAGGATGGGATTCAAACTGGCAGCCTTCAGATCACAGGCGCAGAGGTTTACCCTGCTAAGCTACAACTGCCCCCTAGCAATAATAAACATGAAAATATATTGCTTGCATTGACAGTCTATCGAAATGTACTTATCTGATCTGCTTTTGAATAAATACCATCATCATTCGGGCAGTAACAGTACTATAACCACTGTGGTCATATGTGAGGCAAGGAAAATAAAGCATTTAACATTCTAATTTATCAGTTTAACAGGAAAGGAGTAGGGATTACCTTCTGAGAAGCCCTGGGTGGAGGATACGTTTGTTGTCGGCCTACAAAACAAAGAACGAACAGCTCTCACTATGAGTAACAAGAAGAGGAGGCCCAAGCATTATGTTAAAAAATGTCTCACGTCTCCGTCTGCAGTAGACGACACAGAGGATGATGAGAGCGATGATGATGAGGAGGAGGAGGAAACCACAGGGGATTCCGATGGCAAGGCCCAGGATGGCCGCCCTGCTCAGTCCCTGGCCTGGAACTGGAAGCGCAAAAGACTTTGGAATAAAGGAAATTCTTTATGTATCATATCATACGAGGATCTGCACCCTGGTTCATGATCACTAACAGGTTCAACAGGATCCTGGAAAGATATTTGCTTCTGAACTGGGCAAGGGAGCATGGAGGCGTTTAGGCAGGATAATCACAGACATGCTTTTAATTACAGGAGCTAAATAAGCCTTATTTACTGTGGATACCTGGTTCACAGAAAACCCTTCCCATTAAGGGCTTGTCATTGGCTGAATCACTGTCCTCAAAGTCGGAAAGGCCCACCTGGTCCGACACTGTAGTTCTGTGAAGGCGGCCCGGTGACACTGCCTGCCAAGGGGACGACTTGGAATATGTAGTTGGAGTTGGGGTCAAGCCCAGAGATCTGCTTGCTCCGGGCGCTGCTTGGCATCACTGCTATGGTTTGAAAACCTCCCGTGTCCCGCTTTCTACGCTGGTTTGTCCCATTACTGGGCTGGAGAGCAGGTCCCTCCATCTGGATATTAAAGCCTTTTGACAGAGGAGTGGAAATAGTGACTGAGCAATAGAACTCACACCCTGTGCATTTATGGCATTGATATTCAAGAAGCAATTTTACACCCAACTAGATTGATAATAAAAGAATTCTGTCCTTTGTACATATTTTCATCATTCCCATTTCTTCCTGTTGGATTACCTGTGAAGACAGAGTTAAGGGGGACATCCCAGGTCAGCGTTACCATGGTGCCTGTTGCATTGGAGATAAGGCTGGAATTTGAGATTGTGGGGCCTGTAGGGAGGAGAGCAGCAGTAAGGAGAAGATTCTCTCTTGGTGCTGAAGGAGGCCCACAGAACCACGATGAATCTGTGTTATGTTTGTGCTACAGATCATCTTCCTACCTATCAGCTGAATACTGTTCTGTAGAGGTCCAAAAGGGTTGCTGAGTTTGCAGGTGTAGGTGCTGAGGTCAGACACGGTCAGGTTGAAGCTGGTGATGTTCAGCTGTGTGGTGTCACTGCTGATCTGATACGGCCCTCCGTTTGACAGGGGCTGAGAGCCTTTGGACCAGAGGATGTTGGCTCCCGGCACAGACCCGATGGCACAGGTGATGGTGACCACCAGGTTCCCATTGCTCACCGTGCTTGAGACTGTGGGCGCAACGCCTTGAGGGGCTTCTACAATGACCAGAACATGACTGTGTGTCACACAGAGTGCAGATACTCTCTGAAATAACAAAACCACTAAAAGCCTACAGATGTATTTCCTTTAGTCTTTTGTTATAATTTCACTCCATTCCTCATTTTTATGGACAGACTGTCATATTCCTAGTAGACCTGCAGGATGTACAATGTCAGTATCAACATTGCAGCTATGCACATTCAACCGTCATTTCAGGTGATGCGTGGTAGTCAGCTGGATGGAGAATGGGCTTGGGCGGTATATTATTTTCCATACTGTCATACCATCTAGACATTATATCACATGGTATTTTGGCAGTATTTTCAGCAGCAATGCTACTGTGGTATTTTGAAATCTTGGCAATAAAAATCCTGACCATCGGTGTCCCCCACCGAACATCTAAAATACCATATTACTGTAAAACTGCCCAAACCTGGTTGGTCATCAACTAGATAAGATAACTAAACCTCTGCGGCTCTGCATTTTAAAACATACAATTGTTTAACCACAATTTAACCCTTACTTAATGACCTGCCAGTACCTGCCCATGATATATGGTAGCAAGAGATATGGATGGATGTACAATACTTTATACTATACTCTGCGCTTACATTCCTGATGTCCATGTACTTACGAGCTGTCACGTTGCAGCTTTGCGTGATGTTGATCTGCATGGCAACACAAAAGATTGCCGTTCCACTGAGATTTTGAGCTGGTGGAACTACAAGGCTTAAGCTCCCATTCGTAGAGGTGTTGTTCAGTTGTGGGAAGGACAGCACTGAAATGGTGTCTCCTGGCGTCTGACAGGTGTAATTCAGATTTGTATTTGCGCTCTGAATCAAGCACACGGGTGGGGCTGTAGAGGAAGAAAAAGAAAATCTCAGAAAACACAGGGCTATCAGCACTTATCCAGCCCATTTACTCATGCTTTGATTAGGTTAGGTAATAAACTGATTAAATGGTTCCAATTCACGGGCAAGAAAAAATGTGGCAGAACGAACTTCTGCACTTTGAAGCTGTGCGCCACTAGCGTTGCGCCGCGTGGAAGCCAAATACAGAAGCTCCTCTACCCATAATGGGGTTTATGCTCCGACGAACTCATTGCAAGTTCAAAATGTTCCAAGTCGAATATGAAATCATAGGACAAACTTGGGGGTTTAGCAAATATAATGGGCTTCAGAAAAAAATGGTTAAACGCAGGGGGAAATATGCATCACTGTTAAACACGTTTATGCTCACAATGACTACAAAGAGTGGAAGCATGGCTGGGTGGATGCTGCTGTCACCCAGCAACAGTGTAGAATAGTGCACTGCGCATCGCAAGCCCAGGAACAGGTCGAAATTGGAAATTTGATGACTACTGTGACTGTGCACTGTAAAGTTGAGATATCACAAGTCAAACCATCATGAAGTGAGTAGCATCTGTATCTGAGAGGCTGCAGAAGGTGCCCAGAAGGCCTCTCTGTGTCCCATAAAGGCAGTTAGAACAAGACAAGCTCTCCGGTAACCAGTATAGATACTTTCGTGTTGATTAGGGTGCAGTGAATCAAAATATGTCTTTCGAAACACAGTGTAACAGCATGACAACAGCGGTATATACCAGCCGTGTCCTGTACTGCCTGGGACAGGCTCCAGCCCAACTTCCCCCACAATCAAAAAAAGCTATTTGGAGGATGGATGTCTTTGTTTTTGGATGGCAAGTATTCAGTTTTATCCTTTTGTTAAGAAGACTTCCTTTCCTCTTCTTTTTCCCCCACTTCAGTGACTTTTTCCTCATTTTAAAAGTATTTCACTCCCGGTATATCCTTCCCTACCTACATTCTGTGCCATTACTCTCATCTGCCTGATCCAGTGATTTATATATGCAGTTTTGTTTTGTATACACACGTTGCAGGTGGAAACAATGGAAAATCAAATACTGGAATCCCTTTTTAATCGTGGGTATTTATTGACCAGTTTCCTTGCAGTTCGAATTTCACATTGTGAGGTCATTTCCATCAGTAATACGTAACTAAAAAGAGTTAAAGCAGCACTTCGCTTGGTGAGCAGTGTGCTGCTGGAGAATGACGCTCACGGAATCATAATCTGCTGATTTTTAGTCTTTTGTTTTTGGAAACCACTTAATTTTGGGATACTGAGCGATTTTTCACAATTACCAGAAGCAAACTGCTTCGACATAGCAAAACACAACAGCGGAGAAGCGGATTTAATATAGTATTTGAAAGAACAAATTATTTTGCTCACACACTCAAGCATCAAAATTCAGGCAACCAGTCGGCTAACCTCGGCGTACTTACCAAAGACTTGGAGAGTGATATTGGCGATCTTCGGTAAAAGACCAAGCGTTGTTACGCTCACGGTGTAAGTGTCACTGTAATTCTTCTGTACGTTGCTGAAGACGAGTGAGCCATTGGGCATCAGTGACACGACGCCCGCGTAATTAGAGGCGATGACTGGGGGACTGGGGCTCGCCATCCAGACGATAGGCAATGCGCCCGCAGACCACTGTATTAAGGGATTCTGGGCTCCAGCGAAGGACACACTCAGAGTCACATTGCTACCAGATTTGGCAATGACCATAAGGGGGCTCTGGACTGTGAGACTTAGGTCGCAATCTGCAGAAGCTACGTGGGATTCAGAAAAAATCAGTCATTGATATATGTTTTTAATAATTAAATGTAAGCTACATTCACTGCCAATAATAATAAACCTACCTAGCAGATCAAAAAAACTCGGCTTTCTTAGACTCACAAATTAGTCAATAACATTTTAGTTTTAAACATTCAAATATACAAAAAAAAACACTGAAAACCCCGGTGTTTCACGTCCAATGAGTCCTCCCAGTCCTCGCTGTTTTATGCCAACAGAATACCAATACGCGATTCTTATGGCAAGAGACCGGTCTTAAGAGCTTCAATAACGAAAACACGGTGATGGATTTTTATTTTATTTTTTTTTTACCTGCAAACAATAAAGTGGTAAAGACTCCCCAGCAAAGTCGCCGAAGGGTTCGTCTGCGACCGACCGGCATCGCGCTTTTAAACTTCAGGTCTCTCTGATCACCGAAACATCAGTTTATCCGCAGCTGAACTACCGGCATCTTCACGCATATCTGCCTTACATACATACGGACTCCTACGAAATTTCTTTCAGATGTGCGTGTTAAAACACCGCCCCGCCTCGCTCCACCTGACAACGCGGAACTCACCTGTTTGCGCGCATGACCTCTATACCTCAGTATGAGAGGCATGCATGGGATCTGCCCAGTTCTGTAAGGATCGCGAAACAACGGGTATGATACCCTGAGTGAAAATTACCTTGTCTCCTTTTTTTGCAGTGCAGTAACAACATAGGTTCGTTTGGCACTAGATGTGATGATTGTTTGATCTTTAGTTAGATATTAGTGATGCATTTGTTGCGATTCATGCAATTATGTAATGTTTCCGTTCGTGATATACAGTAATAGTCAATTATTTCAATTGATGGCATTATTCCAGGGTTGTTGCTTTCATTTTGATTTCTTTGAAACTGAGTCTGTCTTTCAGTCGTCTCAGGTAAAAAAATAAAATAAAATAATAATAAATGATGTCTGTTCGGCTGAATGAGGGGTTTTGGGAACAAATTCCAAGATAGAATAGAATAGAATTCAACTTTATTGTCATTGCACGTCACAAATACAAGGCAACGAAATGCAGTTTGCATCCATCCAGAAAGTGCTTTAGCCATGATATTACAAAATATATATTAGCAATAATATAGATATATCGATATGTTACAAAAATGGGGTCTAATATAGGCATGAGGGTACAAAAATATGGATCTATTATGGGTATGTTACAATGTACACGGTATGACGGTATGTTATGAATATGCTATAAGTATGTACAGACTGTTGTGAGTGTACAAGCTATGTGCAGGATATGAACAAGATATAAATATGAGACTATACAGAAATATAAATATGAGCTATACAAGTTATAAACAGTTGTAGAATTATAATTATCGTGTTGTACAAAATAAATATACAGCAGTAACAGTAGTGCTGTTAGATCAGGAGGCAGAGTTCAGGAGTCTGACAGCTGTAGGGAAGAAGCTGTACCGGGTGGTCTTAGTCCAGAGGCTCCTGTAGCGCCTGCCAGAGGGCAGTAGGGTGAAGAGTCCATGTGCTGGGTGACTGGTGTCTTTGATTTTCCCAGCCCTTTTCAGACACCGCTTCCTGTAGATGTCGTTTATGGCAGGAAGTGGTGCTCTGGCGATGCGTTGGGCGGTTTTCACGACCCTCTGCAATGCCGTCCGGCCTGAGGCAGAGCAGTTCCCATACCAGACTGTTATACAGTCGGTCAGGATGCTCTCGATGGTGCAGCGGTAGAAGTTCACCAGGATATCTGAGGATAGGTGGTTCTTCCTCAGAGTCCTCAGGAAGTAGAGGCGCTGGTGAGTCTTCTTGACCAGCTTGGAGCAGTTGATCGTCCAGACGAGATCCTTGGAGATGTGGACACCCAGGAACTTGAAGCTGCTCACGCACTCCACAGCCGTCCCTTTAATGTAGATGGGTGGATGTGGGTCAGCATTCCTCCTGTGGTCCATGATGAGCTCCTTGGAGATGTGGACACCCAGGAACTTGAAGCTGCTCACGCACTCCACAGCCGTCCCTTTAATGTAGATGGGTGGATGTGGGTCAGCATTCCTCCTGTGGTCCACCATGAGCTCCTTGATCTTTTCGGTGTTAAGCAGCAGGTTATTGGTGTCGCACCACTCAGCCAGACGATCCACCTCCTCCCTGTAGGTGGCCTCATCGTTGTCATTGATGAGGCCAATCACCGTGGTGTCAGAGGGAGTAGAGGAAAGGGCTCATCACACAGCCTTGTGGTACACCGATGTTCATCGTGATGTTAGATGTGCGGTGTTTATCCAGCCGGACATGTTGGGACCGGTTGGTCAGGAAGTCCAGTAACCATTTACACATGAGGGAACTGATGCCTGGGTCTGTCAGTTTCCTAATGAGTTGTGAGGGGAGGATTGTATTGAACACTGAACTAAAGTCTATAAGCAGCATTCTGGCGTAGGTGTTTTTATTGTCCAGGTGTAAGAGGACAGAGTGCAGCGCGATGGAGACTGCATCCTCTGTGCTCCTGTTCTGACGGTAGGCGAATTGGTGGGGGTCCAGGGTGGGGGGGAGACAGGATTTGAAATGTGCTAGGACCAGCCGCTCTAAGCACTTTGTGATAATGGGGGTGAGGGCTACTGGGCGGTAGTCGTTGAGGCTCGATGGTTTGGAGTTTTTGGGTATCGGGGCGATGGAGGTGGTTTTGAAGCAGGCCGGTACCACTGCGTGGGCCAGGTTGAATATGTCTGTCAGCACTCCTGCAAGCTCCCCAGAACACGCTCTAAGGACACGCCCAGGGATGCCATCAGGACCTGCAGCCTTGCGGACATTAATCCTGCTCAGTACCGCTCCTACATCGGCGGTGGAGAGAGTCAGTGGTTGTTGGTCCGGAGTCACGTCTGCTTTAATCGCAGTAGTTGGATTCCCTCGCTCAAAACGAGCATAAAAGTTGTTGAGCTCGTTGAGGAAGGAAACATCAGAGGATTCAGGGGAGGGTTTGGTAGTCCTGTAGATATCCCAATAAATGAACGAGAATGATGCGATAGGTTAGAGACCTAGGCCCTCCACACCCACATATTGGTTAAAGAGCGGCATTTTCAGATGCATATCAATTTGAATAAAGGCTATTGGATATATATACTGTAATCCCTCGCTTATCGCCGAAGTTACATTCCAAGCCCATCAGCGATAGGTAACAATCCACGATATACAAAGACCGTATCATTTTATCTTGAATATAGTTTAAGCCTTAAGATACCCCTCACACACATTTTAAAAGCGATTGGTGAAAATCCGCAATATAGAAAAACCATATAAACAAGCATTTTTTTATAGTTTAAATCTTAAAATACCCCTCCCACATATTTTGTTAACACACATGATATGTGGATATGAGTAGCATAACAATGAACTCTAATAAATAAAAATCTCAGAAGTCAAACTGTGAAAGCCGACCAAAGATAACTTGTACAAGCGGGAAAATGAGTCAAGCGGCACATCTCTCAACGGAAATGAAGGGCAACGCTTCAGTCTCCGCCTCACATTCCCTGTGATGGCATCGTGCATGTTTACACTCGCTGAATACATATATTTAGACAGTAAAAATACATTTAGACAATGATAGACAGTAACAGTAATTATGTAATAAAATACATTTTAAAATAAAGCTTTCTTATTAATTATTTTAATATTAACATACCATTAATACACTTAATTATAATTATATTGTTGTGCCGAGCGGGGACGGAACGGAGACAAAGGCGCAGACGTCATGGGTATCGGGGAATACGGGGTTTAATTACAGGTTAGGCAGCCAAAACGCAGACGGACAATACAATGACCGGACTGGGGAAACAAACTGAAACGTGGAAGGAGGAAATACAGAGGACAACAACCAGAAACAGCTGGCACACTGTAGGAGCGGACGATCGGGGCAGGATACATTGTTTTTGAACTTTACACATTGTTTGGATACATTTATTTTCTTACTTTACAAATTACTGTTTTGATAAATGCGCTTATATCTGTTTAGCACAGTATATGCTCTTCTTGTTTTATTGAGTTCATTTTGTGTTTAAATGTTAAAAAAACATATTTAGGTGTAATCTTTTGGGGCAGGGAACCAATTAATTGGTTTCACCTTATTTGTTATGGGGAAAATTCGATCACAACTCAAACTTTTTAGGATTCGATCCGGAGTTCTGAATGGATTAAATTCGAGTTCTGAGTTACCACTGTGTATACACATATATATATACATATACACGCACATACCGCAGAGAACTGTGATGCGTCGGGGAAAAATCCGCAATATAGCAGGGGATCACTGTATCTTGTATTCTGTCACACCAGTCGAATACAATGCAAAAAGCATGCAGTGTGACTTAAGTAACCGGTAGCACTGGCACATGGGATGAGTTTAGTACTCGTTTAATATTAACAAATTGCGTGTACGCATGCGGGCACATTCCATAATAAACCGTGCTTTGATAATATTGCAGTTTCGATCTGTTCGTGTTTCCATATCTAGGTTTCACTCGACTCGTGTGACTGGTTTCTTCCTTTCATCGAGAGCGTAGTTCAACAATTTTGCCTGACATCTCTTATTTTCGTCAATGGACTCCAATTTTAAAATACTTCAGCATCACTTGACTTACCAGCCGTAAATGTGTCACATACCTAACATTGCATCAAGTACCCAAACCTCATACAGTGTGAACACACGTAAAAAGTAATACTTAAGCACCCCATTGTCTGACTTTTGTGCTCCCACAGTGCAATTTGTCTGGGAGGGAAGGTCTCTGGTGCCAGTTGATATATTTTTGTTGTAAAGTTACAAAACTTGATGGTAGATATGAGTCCAGCACAATGAATTCCTGTGTACTTTACTACATGGTTAGAGGTAACAGGTGCTGTAAGCAAGGTGTAGGCAGTCCACTCCCACCTCGTCATACTCCTACAAAAGGCCATTATTATTCCAGTCTCAAGAACCTGCCAGAATGGGCAGGAGAACAGGCGCTGGATGCAGTGGAGCACATAGAGGCGTGTCTGGGCTATTTGTTATTGTCACATATGTTGACATCGCACAGCAATCCCAGCTGGGCAGTCATTCCCCCAGTTAGATGGCTGCCACATCTTCATGTCACAGTTTGCCAAACACACTTACGGATTGAGGTTTTATATAGGAAAGAAAACCAGTTGAGCTTTATTGTCATTCAGTAACAGTGCATATGTTTAAAATGTCAGGCAGTTCCATCCTGAGAGACACTGTGCAGGGGGAACTAATCCACAAGCATTTACACAACATTTCACTGGGACAGTCTGAGGAAAGTTATTAATCGGTCACCGTGACAGATATGTGTGCCACAGTGACAGACAATAGATACTATTCTCCCTGTGGGGCGCTGGGCCTAACACAGAGGGGTACAGATATGGTATCAGTCAGACAGCACCCTAATCGTCACACACCCCCCCTCCCCCCCCCCGTGGGACACCTAACAGCAGCACTGTCACTTTCAGCATTCAGAGGGAGGGAACGAGGCACACCGAGAAACAGGATGCACAGGAGTCCAGTCGGCCTGATGGTGAGTCATCCTGCCGGTCTGGCTGGTTTCCCCCCCCCCATCTTCTTTCCATCTTTGTTTAAAAAACCGCAGCCAGGCTGCAAGAGAAACAACGAGACTGCTTACACCTGCAGCCCGTCTGCGTGCAGCCATATCTGATTCCTCTCAGCACACAGAAATATCAGCACGGGCACAGGGCTGAATGGTACTGGAAAAGATTTGCTGAGATATTTGATATTTTTGCAATAAATGTCACGATACTTAAAACAAAAGGAACTGGAAATTTACCCAAAATAAATAATTACATGGCTATAATCTGCAAACAGAGTCTGTCAAATAAGTTGGCATGTTGCCAACAGACACAAAACAGTGCTGACAAATCACGTGGTTTGGCTCAATATCATCTCTATGGAATACAAATTATTTCCATACAACAGCAGATTAACATCTTTTGCTGACCAGTTCTTAATCACTTTTCTCCTCATTTTCGTTAAAGCCGCTACCGTCTATGACCAAAAAAAGGACAAAAAACGATAATGATTGTCTTGACTTCACTTATTCACAGTATCCACGCCCAGCTGAGTGGTGTAACCATTGCGACATAACTGTATACATAACATACAATGCCGATATCATCATCGCATATTGTGCAGGCCTGGCATAGCAGCCCCCCTCCCCCCGACATTTCTAAAAGGCAACCTTCTTTCTGTGAGATCCTCCTGGCTATGCCTACCTCTGCTAATCCTTTGCTGTAAGAACCAAGCCTGAATTTTAATGTCATTTGTTTATTTCCCTTCTCCTCAAATACAGTTTTGTTTAGACCCATTTACCTCCCAGTCTGTCCCTGTGCAGAGTCCTTCCTCCTGCCGCCTCTATATCCTTCCACCTTCTTTGAGTTTGGAGACCAGATCCTCCACAGTCTCAACCTTCACCCCTGCCTTCCGCTGGGGTGGCTCCTCCACCCGTAGCACCTCCAAACGCGATGTCACGTCCACACCTAAGTCCCCTGGCTTCACCACACTGATCTTCTTCTTCTTGGCTTTCTGGGAGGAGGAAGAGGAGTAGATCTGTGCTATTAATCCACACTAGGCTCTCCCAGGCAATATGTTACACACAAGCATGCTTTCCTTCTCGTTAAACCACATCCTTCTGCATGCAGAAAATATACAAGACCAGGCCACAGCTCAGTCCAGCCTTGGTATGAACCATGCTGAGACAAAACTATGGTAGTATGGCAATCAAAACTGTCTTTTAATAGGATAAAGAGAACTTAAAAATTAAATTAGTAAAAAAAAATTAATGTTGACCAGTAAAAGTATGAATTTCAGATATCTATAATTCAATTTTGAGTAGAATAAATAATTTCTAATAACTGTATTATTGGTGAAAATTGTCATTATTGGTATCTATAAATCTATCTAAAAAATAACTTTTTACTAGTAATATATTTCCATTGAATTTTTGCCTCCCTTATTTAAAATTCAATTTTCATTAGTAAAAACTAGTGCTGGGGAAATAAACGCGTTAATTTTTGTGATTAATTTGGACATCTTGACGCGTAAAAAAAAATTTACGTGACTGACGCATTACCCTTTTGTTATTTCTTATGACGTACTAAGAATTTACTCACTTGTCCAATTTTGCTATTAAGCATTTGCTTACGCTAGTTATGGAAGCAAAAAAACTTTTAGGTGGAAAGTTCTACTTTAAAACGTTACCAGACGGCACTTTAGAAAAAAACTAAAGTAATATGTTCAATTTGCAAAGCTGAATTTAGTTATCATCGTAGTAATTCATCACTGGCCTATCACCTGAGAGC
>JABFEA020000138.1:12970589-12983090 GCA_019775915.2 Cyphomyrus plagiostoma | reverse complement strand
TTTTTTTTTTTTTTTTTTTTTTTTTTTTTTTTCCTTTTCCCCGGACGTTCCCTCCCCCCCCTTTTTTTTTTTTTTTAGGAATGTATAATACAGTATAGTATTATACTAACCAGACGGCTACTTTTAGTGAGCAGCTTGAAGGTAATCTACGAAGAGCTTGAGTGACTGCAGAATGTTAGGACTTCCTCCTCTGGGATTGTATGTGCATTTTGTTTTGTGGTCATTTTAATTATTTTGTAAATAAGTTTGTCGATAAGGACTCTTGGGGGAAAGAAAAGACTCATTACAGAGATGTTAGTGGTTCCCCTTGCTTGTGTTCTTTGCGGGGCGGGGAATGAATGTGAAGATTGACAGACTGAGAAGCCAACTAGCAACACCTGCCGCCTTCGTCCCGCCTCCAAGAATGATGATAAATAACTTTATATGTCAAATTTTTTTATTCATTTTCTCTTCAGTAGTGGGAGAGCCCTGGAACTGGATATTGTGGGTAGGGGGGCAATAATAACGTCGGTACCCTTCCACGGACATCTCAGATCTCAGAAGCTTCAAATTGGCACCTGCCTCACTTCGCGTGTGTGTGTGTGCGCGGAGTCATCATGCCTTCTGAGTTTGGGGCGAAGAGTCCCCCCTTTCAGGAACCTCTCCGGATATGTCACAGCTGTGTCTGACTGGGCTGGACTTCCAGGAAGAGAAGGATGGCAGATGTTCTCCTTTTTGCCAACTAGTTTACTTCTCCAGTAGGTGCTGGCATGAGATTTCAAAGGTAGAAGAGAGAATAAGCTAAATAGAGAGAAAAAAAAAAATATTTGCTTTTGGCAAATTTTAAAAAGTCTGGTTTATTTTAATGTTTATTTTTTTGAAGTAGCTAAGACTAAAGTATGGAAAATGTGAAGGCTACGACTGGGAAGGTGTGTGCAGGTGGTCACGGAGATCAATGCCGTGAATGACGCTGCACACAACGACAAAGCCACGAAATAAAGATGTGCTAATTTCTTCTGAGAGTGAATTGGGTTTGTTTCCCTGCTTTGTTTTTTTTAAGTTGTCAGTTATCTGTCACCCGCCTGAGTCTGTCGCCACTCAGATGTCCCCCGTTCCCCATGTCCCTCACCTGTCCTGGCCCCCTGCCGCACGTCTTTGTCGTGCTTCTCTTCACTCCTTATCTTGTCTGCCTGCACCACGGCGTTACCCCGTCACACGGTCGCCAGTCTGCACAGCCAGGCGCCCTGGTGTCCGCCGTCCTGTTTGAAGTGACTGATCTCTGATCCCTTGTCCTGTGACGTGGGGGCATTGCACTCCAGCTCTCCGGAGGACTTGCACCGACTGTGGTGATGGTCCTCAGGCCTGTTTTTTTTTTTTGGTCCAGCCTGGGCCCTTGGAGGGACATGGGCCAGGCTGGGGTTGGAATGACAACATTTTGGCAGAAGAGGCACCAGGAACAGGACTGAGAACCACTGGTGTAAGAAAGCAGCTATTGACCATTACCTGGCTTAACATAGGGTTTACCAGATCCAGGCTATCTTAGTGGTCACTGGGCCTGTTATGGCTCCTGTCTGAAGAACATGGTCTCTACAGCGTTGCCATTCTTTCCGGTATCTGGGCCGAGAACAGGACTGGGAGCCACTGCTGCTGACTGAGACCAACAGTGCGGTACTTCCTGGGTTGTCAAGCCAGTTTCAGGCAGTTTGCTAACTGCTAAAGCTTTCCTCCAGCCTCGGACCAGCGTGTGGCTCGGCGGGCTAAGCCTCTGTGGCCGTGATCGGAAGGTTGTTAGTTTGAGCCTGGCCTCTAAGCGAGGCCCTTAACCCCCAGCTCCATGTGTACTGCTGCAGGTAGCCTAACTATGTCATGGAGAGCAAGCTATAGTAGGCATCAATAAAGTTTCATTATTGTTCTTTTTCATGAAACTGGTCTGGCTCATAAATGTTGTTCATAATTTGTCAATTAAAAAAAAGTGTCTTTCTATGTATATAAAAAGAAAAAATATCTTTTCTTTTTTTTTCTTTTTTTTACACAGACAGCCACAGCCCTGGAAAAAATTTAGACCGAACCATTTTCTGTTGAAGAATCAGAATAATGCTGCTTCTGCTGGCAGAAGGCTGTACTGTGAGGCAGGCTGCTTCCAGGCTCAGTCTCCAAGACAGAAATGCACAAGAACAAGGCGAAGCTGGAGACATTGGGAACAAAAAAACAGCCAGGTATAGGGCAACTTTCTAATGGCAAAGTTGACCATCGAATTATCCGGCAGTTTCTCATGAATCGGAGGATGATATCAAGTGACCTTCCGAAGGAATGGGACACATTTAGTGCAGGTGTGAGGTGCACTGCTAGGACAGGATCGTATCAGGGTCCTAGAAGCAGGACTGAAGTCCCATAAAGCGAGGAAGAAGCCCTTCAGTAATGAGAAACAGAAGAACCAGGATACAGTTTGCAAAGAAAAAAAAATTATCAAGAATTGAGAAATGGGTGAAGCGAAAACTTATGCTGTGGTGTCTTAATGTCTTCCAGAGCAGTGTGTGTGTGTATATATATATATATATATATATATATATAAAATAAATAAAACATGCTGCTGATTCACCCCACATGTGACTGTAGAAGAAAGAATGATTCAGCCATGGAGCGTGATGCAATCATTGCTGCACTTGTCAATTTTGCATTACATTGTAGTTAAAGATGTGATACATTGTGTCACAGCCAGGGGGTGCAGTGAGGCATATAGAAGTGCCTGTATGGCTCACAGTGCAGGGAAGGAGGGGGAGTCGGTGTCCTTGGCTGGTGCCAGTCCTGTGTGTGTGAGTGGCGGCCGCCCTACTGGAGCCCAGTCCTGTTTGAGCAGAAGATCCCCCCCTGATAGCGTTGGCGGCTCCGCGTTCTCTGTCTCGGCTGGGGAAAACCCTTGGATCTGTGCTGCAGGTAAACACGGCTGGAAACACGCAGCCCATCTGCCCATGTTCTCCAAAGGACATCATAGTCACCACCCTCCTCATCTGTGGAAGAAGAGGAGATGTCCTGAACATCCGTGAGCTCACCTTAGCTCTACATGGGGTTCTTCAGTGCATCTGCACTGCAGGCTGTTTGACGGCACATACGGTCTCATGCCAGCTTTGTGGCACAGATGTGTCTCAAAGTGCCAACATTTTCACAAGTGATACACCACCAGGGTGTGATATTTCAGTTGAAGGATTTTCACTGGCAGTGGTTATAATTCAGTTTGCCTCCTCTTGGTACGGTGTCCATAGCAAGGGGGTAGGCCCTCGTCAAAGGCTACTGTAACAGCTCCAAAATATTAGACACATTACAATTCAGGATGTATGATTTTAGTACATACTGTACAGAAAATTCTAAAAGACAGAATCTCAGGGGGTCCAAAAAATGAAGAAAGCCACTCTCTCACTCGATATGTATCATTAATGGCAAATGTTTTGAATATGATTTGGAACATTTGCTCCCATTTATTAAGCTTTTTTTAACAGACCTCCACATGTTTGGCTTACAACGTATGGGTTAGCATGTTGTTAGCGTCGGAGAGCAAAAGTTGAAATGTTTTGCAACCGGAGAAAATGCAGCCTATTCCGCGAAAAGTGAACGGTGTACAAAAGAAGAAACTGTTCACAGTTTTTACCCTTAAGACAACAAACATCAGTTTAATAGACAACGTTTTGTTTACTTGTGTATTTCTAAGTCTAACGTTATTTCTGGCAATGCGATTTTATCACGTTCTATTCAATTTTTGGCATTGCTCATCCAAAAACAGTTATTAGAGCATTTTTTGTTGACAGTGGACACCTGCCAGTTAGAAAACCGAGTTACAGATTATCGCTAAACGAGACTGAGAGGTTTCATTGCAGTATTGAAAATTTATACCGCTGGAAGCGTTTCCAAACTCATAAAACACTCCCAACATATTCAAGACCTCAGTGGATTCATTATTTGCATTATAAGGTGCATGTTCCTCAGTGGGAATTCCTAAACGGGATTTCCGAAGACCACTTTCTGTCTCCCCTTCCCATTTATGCCCCGGAATTTCCCGACAGAAAGGGACGGGTTTTCCTGAATTAAAACTCAAAATGACGGATATCTGCTATACCACGCTGACTTCCAGGCCTAAATTAAAGGCGTGCCTAGTTTTTTTGTTCCGGTTTCTCTCCAATAGTCTTTTAAATAACTTTCACTGAGCTGTTGATGAATAACGCACACTCTCAGGTGTGCTTCATTTGAGGAAATCAAATATGAAAATTACTATGTTTTTAAACTGTTCGTTTCTTGCCCCTTGGCAAAGAACAATGTGGTCATCCGTATTTTAATTGTTTTTATCCCCTGGAAAATTAACGAAATTACTGAGTAATTTGTTTTGGTTTAAGTGTCAAGTATGAAAATGATCTAATAAATAATACAGCTGCATGCATTTGATAGTTGCAAGGATCTGTGTCCAGTTATAAATCCTGAAAGATGTGAGAAATAAATCCGTATTGAATATTACAGCGCTGCTATACCTGTATGGAATATATATCATGTAGCCTGCTTTGGACTCCAAGCGTCAGGTCGGTGAAATGTCTCACTACCACGATCTGCGTTTTCTTTTCTTTTTTTTTTTTTTGCTTTTTGCCTCAAAATGTTTTCCCAGTTATATTTATTGGGCTTGACTGCAATGGAAACCATTATAGCAAAACAAGATGTTATTTAATGCAAATATAGGCTACCAAAATGACACATTCGAATTTGTCGCAATTTATTTGAAAAGACCCGAAGTAGTTATAGACATATGCACAAAGTCATATTTCTATGCAGTTAAACATTCTCATTTGGAGTTATGAAATAGCAGAAATTACAGGAATGGGCGGGGCCGTCTGGGGTGGGATATGAGGCAACAGGGTGCATTACAGATATAAACTCATGTGGCCGCATTCTGATAGCAGATCCTCTCTTCAACCTACTGGAAAGTGACTTTCCACCCAACGCTTGAAGACCTCTCCGTTAGCCGATCAGGTGAGGAGCGGAAGGAAACTTTGCAACGTGGTGTGAGAATGAAGCTCCTGTGCATCGTGGCCGTGACGCTCTGCGTTTGCGTCCTTCTCTCCGCGGCCGTGCCCTTCTCCCAGGTAAGCGCCAATCAGTTATGGACCAGAAGCGGCATGTTTGGAGCTCCGATCATCGCATGAATTTACCATACCTGGGGGTTTATTTCCACCGACAGACACTGACACACGAGACCGACCGGTGGGACACGCGAATTGAGGAGCGCTGGACACCCGCAGCTGCAGAGGACACCAATCCATTGGTACGTTACTGGAGCACATTCATTAAAGTAAACTGGAGAGATTAACGTTAACTAAGATTCCGCATATACTCGGTAGGCCTATAATATTACAGTAATATAGTTACTTAATGCTGGACAGTAGACGGACTAAGTGAAGGTAATATGCCAGGATAATACTCAGGAGCTTCTATTTCCACACAGACCATATAGTGACTTGCTAGTTCACTTTTCTCTTAGGTCCTCCTAAGGATGAAGCGGCAGAGCCACCTGTCCCTGTGC
This sequence comes from Cyphomyrus plagiostoma, assembly GCA_019775915.2. Classification (NCBI taxonomy): domain Eukaryota; kingdom Metazoa; phylum Chordata; class Actinopteri; order Osteoglossiformes; family Mormyridae; genus Cyphomyrus; species Cyphomyrus plagiostoma. The sequence continues at coordinate 12,977,554 of JABFEA020000138.1, read as the reverse complement.
CGGTATTGCTGTGGCTGCTGTAAAAATAAAGGCTGTGGTTTTTGCTGTCGATTTTAACCACCTCGCTGGACACACGTGGCCGGTGTTCTGTCATAGCATCCTACCTATCGAGGCGTGCCATCGAGCCTTTCTGCGCATGTGCAGATCCACCGTTTTGGGATTAGGCTCAAGCTTTAGGGGTTAGGGTTAGGTTTTAGGGATTAGGTTAGGGTTAGGGTAAGGGTTTTGGGGGTTTAGGGTTAGAGTAAGAATTTGGGTTAGGGCTATCGATTAGCACTACTGTAGGATGTTTTGATAAAGTAGGACGTTTTGTCAGAACACCGGAACACTGCTGCGAAGATTAATTTATTACTGACATATTTCTTACTCCTGTACTGCACTGGATTTTTTTTCCTGGTCATTTAATTCTTACTTCTGAAACCAGATAAATCTATAAACGGCAATCTTTTGGTTATGCAATCTCAATAATTTTCTTGACTATGCTCTGAGCTCGTCCGCTGGATTCCGTTTTAATGTATCATTTTGTTGCTCGAATCGATTGACAAAGTAACAGATTTGTATTTTTTTATGGATATTCGCCATGTACGTACCAGTTGTTTTGTACACAAGTTTTTTGTATCGATTGATATCGATATGTTTCAGAAATAGCATGTGTTGTTATATAAATAAACAATTTATGTTAAACAATATCCAAGGACACCTATTTTCTTAAATGGGACCACTCCCGGACAACTTTTACCCCATTTCACGTGAAGTCACTTGACCACCAAGGTATAGGCTACAGGCCAAAAGAAAAGGAAGAGCAAGAACAACGCCAAAGTAAAGCAGAAATGGCGCATCCTATATAAAGTAAAGCCTTTCGTGCAGAACAGATGCGACATTACTGATTCATTTCCAGATCGTCTTGTATTTCCCTACCCACCTCTTCGCGGACCCTGGTTAGTCGTTTGCCTTGCGGCGATCCCCCAGGGTCTGTGATCAGCAACACAGCGGGCCACAAATATTACCACTAGGGGGAGCCAAAGACCACGCACTGCACTACCGTGCGACAAACGTTCTAATAACTGACCTCAATTTATAGTGGTTTAAGAAGAGCCAGACGAATCACTGTACAGACATTTTAAGTATAACAGCAGCTTTGAATGATCAGTTGATGCTTGCAATTATATACATATAGGAGTTCAATACTATGTTTATGCAATGCGCATAACTTTTTGCAAGAACGGAAAGCAACGTCTTCGGTGGCTTAAAATCCACACATTTCTCTGTTCACCAGGTGACACCATTTGCATGCACATTTGGCTGTAGTTGAACCGGCTCCCGCATCTCAGCTGCTGGGTCGATACTATAGCGGCTCCTAAAGAGAATTGATGGGGTTTGTAATGAAGGCGAACCACCAGCGCAAACATGCTGCCCGGCCGTCCCTTATCCCCGGGTCAGCGCGGCACCTGGACTCGTTAGTTTTCATTATCCGACAGCAGCGTCGGCGGTTTCCCATTCTCACCGCATACCGATGCGCTACAACAGACAGTTTCGCGACCGGCTTGCATTTCTCCAGTGAAAAATATCCTTTAATCGTTAATGCTTATCTTTCATGCATTTTGTCGTGCCCCTAGGTAGGTTCCTTATGAATTTACAGCAGTATTATCTGGACTCCAGCACCGTCTCTCCTTTTGCACCAAATGTATGTACTGTAGGCCTCCCGAAAAACCAGCCCGTGAAAACTACCCCCAATGTGACCCCCCCTTTCTTTTTTTACTGTAAATGCTCCCCCCTCCGACTCCACACATTGCGCCGCTAACGCCACCCCCCTCCCACAAGTTCTTCAGTTCCACCCTACAACGACACATCCGTATATCATCGGTGCTCATTTAATTAAGGTACCTGCTGCCTGGTGCAGGATGATTACTCTATCAGACCTCAGCTCAAACACATGTGCTCCAAGCCCAGAGTGACGTTACGCTGACACGCCCGGACTGCTCTCTCCTGGTCACAGTTCAGGTTTATCTTGCTTTTTCCCAGGAGGGGGATACCTTCCATAAAAAGTTTCTCACCCAAAGACATTATGAATGCTTTTGCGTACAGCATTCAGGAAGATCTCGTTTAACATGCCCATGCAAGGAAATGTGGGTTACTGACTAAAACACATTTGTTAGGCTTTCTGTAGTAGTAGTTTGCTATTCATTATGCCAATAAATGTCTGCATTTATAGTCATTTATTTCGCGACCACTTCTGTGCATGCTAATGTGAAACAGCGCAGGAGTAAAAGCATAAATGAAAGGCGGGAAACGAACAGCAACGCTAAATCAGCGGCTAGCGTAAAGAAAAGAGTCAAATGCATCTAAGAAGTGAACAAAAATGAAGATAAATCAAGCAAGGAATGCACAAGCCCGCCTCAGACAGCTCCCGCTACGTCCCCACACATGCCAACAGCTGCGGGAGCGGAGACGCGTCCCGGCGCAGGAAATGACACATAATGGATGGTCAGGCCTATGATATAGATTCCGCCTCTGGTTAGCAAGCTGAGATGGAGATATCAGCGTCTTTCAAACAACTGCAACGCCATTACCGACAAGCTGCTCGCAGGCGATTACTATTAGAAGGGACGTAGTCCTATTCTTAGCTGTAAGCATCAAATGATTTCACACTATTCATTCTGGAAAATTGTGTGGAAGCAAACAGTCTCAGGGGCCATTGTTTTTAATTTGTGTTGCTGTTGTAATGTTTTCTTGGGTGGGGGTGGGGGGGGGGGGGTGTCATCTCTGTCTTGTAAATAGTGACAGGTCTGTACTTGGTGTGTTGAGAGAAGGCTCCAGTACCACATACAAGCAGATCTTTTGTCCCTGTTAGATATTCCAGTAAACCAGTGTTTTTGTCGAACAATGATTCACTCAGCTAACGAGACCTATTACAGTGAACACAGCAGCTTGCTGTATGTGGACTCAGCAATGTCCCATTTCTGTATAATAATCCTGCATATTGAGATGTATCACTCCCCCTTGCATTTGCATTATCAATCATAGATGGACTCACACAGAAATGCTGTAATGGATCTCCCCTACTCAGCTGCTTCTCCAGCACCAAAGTGGAACGTTCCAGAAGAGCCAAGAGGCTACATTTAGGGAATCTGGAGTCTCTCCAGTGTCTCTGGAAATCACACCTTTCCACTGGAACCCCCCCCCCCTCGCCTCACCCCCCACCCCCTCCGACACTCCCCATGGCGGTTTTGCTGCTCCTTTTCCAGCACAGCGGTACAGGGTACAGTAGTGACTAATATGTGTCTCGCGGCAGCTTGAAACGGCAGCATCCTGACAGTCTGTGGCCCACGACTGCTGATTTTTATAGACCCTCACATCTGGGAGGGAAGATGTTCTCCTCGCCTCGCCCGAAATCTCCCTCAAGCGGTTAAAAATGACCACAGAGGAGCGACTGTCCCACAAGGCCCATGTGACGTGCGTCACACCGCTTGAGGACAGCAGGTGACAGAGAGTTTAAGGACAGACAATGATTCAAAGGTTGCCGGCTTGAGCTAAGCGGGGTACTTAGTGCGAATTATTTAAATAAAATTTTAGGCTGTATTAATGAGTAAAACTGTAAAGTGATGCAGATAAAAGCACTAACAGACTAATAAGATTATAAATAAATCTCTTGAGGATTTTAATGAAACAAGAGCGGGGGGGAAAAACAGCTTTTCCGTGTGAGTAAATATGACCTTGAGCAGCGTCCGTGGAACGGAAGTGTCATGCGATCCATGGAGCCTGTGGGGGTCGAGGCGGCTGTGAGGTACGTCAGAGCCACTCCCGGGGCCCCCCAACACCACGAGGCAGGGCTGAGAGCCAGTGGAGGTTTTGAGAGTGATGTGGTGCTCTCATTAGAGGCTGCCTCTATTTCCGGCGCCTGTGTGCTTCAGCCATGCATTCCTGCTCCCGTTTGCACCCCTTGCTTATGTAATACTCAGCTGACATCACCAACATGCAGCATTGTGCTCTATGCAGCGCAGACCACCCCCGCGCTGACAGTGCCCCCCCCCTCCCCGTGCCGTGAGCGAGCTGTGACCTTGGCGTGAGCTTGGTTCCCGTCCCTGTCTCAAACAGTTTGTGTTTTCATTCCAGTCACGTAGAGTGAATTAATGTCAGTGTAGTTATGACATGAGGATATTCCTCACTCACTGGGATCCCGGAGGGGTGATGATGGTAGTCTTCAAACAGAGGGGGGCAGCCCCCCCCCCAAATACATATCAAATATATATGTGTATTTTTCTTTCTGTGGTGTGCTGCTGCTTGGCAACATTTACAATCGGCAACCCCACTTTCCCCCTCGGTCAACATCCTGGTCACTCCACTGCTCCCCCCATGAAAATCTTGGAATTGGCTGTCACATTTGTTCTGGCCCTGACACTGGGGCAATAAAAGACTGGGGGCGGAGTGCAGAGGGAGGAAAATTCAACACAAAACATGCAGGGTAACACTGAGGCAAGTTATTCGGCTGAGTCAGCTTTCTCAAAATGAGAGTCCCCCCCCATCCTGCCTACAGCCCTCTCTCACTCCCTCAAGACATGGCCTGCTTTCCCCTGGGCCTCCACTGCTGCCCATGAAAGCCCCCTACATGTGGGAGGGGCCTCACTCATTCCCTGTTTGGGGCAGCATTGCCAGATGGTGGGCAGTCAGCATGCGTGCTGTGGCTGTTTTAAACCTTGCTCTCAGCTCAGAGGTGATTGGCTGCGGCATTGCGCCGCCGCTCCTCGCCTTCAGCCAATCACAGCCCTCATCTCTTCCTACGCTGTACCTCTCTCACTGGTGGAGTGCTGTGTCAAGCCACGCTCGACGTGAGCGTTATTACGACATGGTGATACCCCTCTGCCACAGGCCACTGTGATCAACCCCCCCCCCTCCCCAAGGAGAAACAGATATGAAGCTAAACTATAAGAAAAAACTTTTAAAAGAAATATTTATTGGCGCATGAAGCAAGGTGATAAATACCGTAGGAAAAGCTGTGTTTTATTCAGCGGCTTAATTTTTTTTCTCTCCTCCTGAAACAAATTCAAATTAAATCAATTTACAGCCATTGGAACATAATTTAATGGTTCTTATTTGTCATATGGGCATGAGAAATATGTATTTGGTATTCATGCACGGGGAAATTATTTTGACATTTTTATATATCTATTAATCTGTGTTTCCAATCATGTTGGGGCCCGTGCTTGAAATGTGTTCTAGGGCAGCAATGGGGAAAAACCGCTGGACGGTGCATGGTCGTAGAACATTGATCAATAAGGGCGTCGTAAATTAGGGAGTGAGCCTGGGCGTGTGGGACTGTCGCCTGAAGCGTAGCAGAGGTGAGTGTGAACTTCAGGGCTCCGTCTGTCTGCCTCTTTCTCCGGCGTTTCGATTAAAACCCGACTGATCCGCACAGCCTGGCAACCGGATTCCACGGCACCTGCACTGATCTGCAAACCGATTACCAAGTAAAAACGACTTTTAAACTTCTACATCCTGTCACCTTTTTTTTCTGAAGGAGATATGTAACACAGAGAGAGAGAGAGAGAGAGAGGGAGAGAGAGAGAGAGAGAGAAAATGAAAGAGGGAAGGTGACATGTAAGGATGAGAAGCCAATACAAAACCAATCTGGTGGTGTGGGGGGGGGGGAGTGGAAGCGTGAGTAAAAGAAAGTGTGAGGAGGGAGAATGAGCAATGAAGATGGGGAGGGAGAGATGGAAGAGAGACAGAAAGAGAGAGAGAGAGAAGGATTGGGGAGAAGAAGGAGAAGGGGAGCGAGCAGGGGAGTGATAGGGACACAAAGGAGGCTGGCCCAGCGTGACGTTCGGCTGGGGTCCAGGCGATGCTGGTCTGGGCCGGATGCCCCAGTTACTCCCCAGCGGCCCCCCGCCGAAGACGGACTCCAGCCTTTCTCTGTGGCTGCCGGTCTCCCGTCCTCCTTTCCCAAGGTCAGCGAGGAGACAGGGCCTGTGTGAGCGATGGCATGGGCACAGGCACGGGCATGGGCTCGGGCTTGGGCTCGGGCTCGGGCACGGGCGGTCTACAGACTGCCCAGCCGGGTGATGGGGCTGAATCAGGGGTCTGGGCCCTTCCTGCTGGGCACAGCCCTAACCCTAACCTTAACCATAAGCAGTCATTACATTGCATTCACGGATCTTTCAGGGGACCTGACAGATGGTCCCCACAATGTCAAAATAACAGGTTTTATTACATTGTAATATAAACATAACACACACACACACACACATCAAAAAATGATACACAATTGAATAGGTCCATCTAAGACCAATCATGAATATTAATTTTTCTGATATTCATCTGTTAAAGGTGCAGTAACCAGAAGACCACCTGCTGGTAAACACTCTTTCCACTGAGCCGTCCATCGCGGCGGCGGCATCCCACGGGTCGTGTGCATGTCTGTTTTTATGTCCTGGCCAGCCCCCCTCCCCGCCCTGTTCCCCCTGACTGGTCCCAGTTATGCAGAGCAGTGTGTAGCCGTCAGGCCCGCAGGGCTGTCCACGCTGCATCTGCCCTACGCGACCCCCCCACATGCCTGTCACCCTCACCGGCACTGTCTCCCATCAGAGAAACTGCCGCTTGTCAAACTGCCTAAACAGAGGGTGCGGGGCTCGCTCAGTGATCGAACCAAGTCACAGTGCCCCCCCCCCCCTCGCCAAAGCATCCAGAGCCAACAGCTCATCTACCCCCTCCACCCACACTCACTGCCCCCAGTTATGGTGCTTTAAGTAAATAGCTTAGACGTCACCGAGGATTTGAACATGTCTAGCAGTACAGAGTGATTGAAGGGCCTGGGTAGAGAGAGAGAGAGAGAGAGAGAGAGAGAGAGAGAGGGGGAGAGAGATTGAAAGAGGGAGAGGGAGAGATCAAAAGGAGATCAAACAGGAGACACCAGGAGAGAGATAGAGGGAGGGAGGGAGGGAGGGAGAGGGAAGAGGGGGAGGAGGGCG
>JABFEA020000138.1:12959999-12970489 GCA_019775915.2 Cyphomyrus plagiostoma | reverse complement strand
GTGTGGGTGGGTTTTTGGTTTTTTTGGGCTTGGGTTCTATCAAATCTTTTTTAAATCTGTTTAACTTTTTTTGTTTTTTTGTGGGGGGTGTTGGTTTTGGTTGATGGATGAGGGGGAGGAGGGAGAGGAGAAGAGAGAAAAAGAGCAAGAGAGGGGGTGACTTAGAAGGAGAGGGAAGAAGTGAAGAAGGTAAAGAGAAACAGAGAAAGGGAGATCAAAAGGGAGATACAAAGAGCAATAGAGGGATGGATAGGGAGAGTGGAAAAGGGGAAGGATGATGGAGAGTGGAGGTGTGCAATAGGATAGCTACCTGATGACATCATGCTCAGGCACTGCACTGATCCAGGACGTCCTGGCCCTCGAAGCTACCCCCATCTTTATAAATCACATCTGGCTGGAGAAGAGAAGGGGGCACTGAGGGGATGACAGAGAGTCAGAAGAGTGTGGGGGGGGAGTGTCAGGGAAGAACAGATGGGGAGGGGGGGTGGTAGGAGCAGAAGGATAAATATGTATGCTCTGTAATCTTTCTACCTGACAGACTCTATAAGGCTCCAAACATCCGTGTCATGTCAGATTTAAGCGTGAGGCGTGTGCTGGCAGGACAGGGCCCTTTGAACGTCACGCCAGCGACGTGTGGCTCAGGTCTGCAAGGAGGAAAGGAAGCAGAGGGAGAGAGACGTGTATCTGAGAAAGGAGCGGAGCAGCCGCCACCGCGGCGTGCCTGTGAGGCTGGGTCATGCTGCGGGGTCCTGGGTGTCCCGAGGGTGGCATCGGAGCCGACTGCACTGGGTGGACAGGTGTCACAGCGCGAGTCTGTGGGGGCGCGTGTGTCCTCGTGCACAGGGCGGGGCTTCTGGACCAGGTCTGGCTGGGGCCGTGCCTGAGAGGGTTCGCCGACTGAGTGTGCATCTGTCAGTACCTCCCATACCCGCCAGTGGGTGCCCCTGGGCCCACCTGTGCTCCTGGCCCACGTGAGTGCTGGGGACCGAGCCCCAAAAGTGTCCTGGGACTGGTTCTGAGAGTCAGACGGGCACGAAAGAGGCAGCCCTGGGTACGGCAAGAAGCGCTGCGCTTTTCCTGACATATGCCGAGCCTGGGGGAGGCGGGTGGGGGGGGACTGGCACTCACGGCCCCCCGCCTCTCCGTCATCTGTTACTGGTGGGAGCAAGAGAGCAATGGAAAGAGGGATCGAGGTGGAAGACAGGAAGGTGGCAGAAGGAACAGGAAGCGAAGGGAGGCGGGGCAGGAAGAAGAAGGGTGACACCAGCGTTGAGACGAAGGACAAATGTGCAGAACCAAATGCTCAAATGAAGCACTTAAAAATTTCATGGCCATTAAGCAGACACTTACGAATAATGTATCTTCTTTCAAATACATAAAACAATGTAAGAAATCCTCTGTCACCTATGGTGACGCTCGGCTTAGGCTTAGCTGATCCGTTAAACTTTTTGCCCTTAAGATAAATGCCCCCTACTGGCAGTGCAGCGAAACTACACATTTCACATACTGCTGTTCTACCTGAGGTAGTGATAGTGCTTGTGTTGCTTTGTCCAACACTTTTTAGCAATTTAGCATTTTATCCTAATAAGCTGTCCAGCTGGATATTACATTGATTTATCTCATAATAATGAATGCGAACATTTGCTCTGCCGTCATCAGCACTGACTTACCAGTATTAAGATTCAAATGAGTCACCCCACATGTTCAGCTTTAAAAGGTGCATTTTGCTGCAGCGAGCTGAGCGGAGAGCTTAGCGTTACTGAACGGATTTGACGTGTTTGTTCACTCACGTTCCCAAATGGGCCGTCAGAGTTGTCTGGCATTTCAGGGTTAATTCACAGTTTACTGATCCTATGCGGGAGGCTAAAAATCATCTCCTAGATAACATAAATGTGAGAGATCAGGCTGCTTCCTGGGAAACACAGGCGTCAAAGCCCAGAATCAGAGGAACCTTCCTGAGGAAGTTTTCCATGCAGAGAAACCTTCCCATCTTCCTAAGGAAGGTCATCATCAACGTCTCCATCCAGAGAAACCTTCCCATCTTCCTATGGAAGGTCATCATCGATGTCTCTGTCCACAGAAACCTTCCTGTATTCCCAAGGAAGGTCATCATCGATGTCTCCATCCACAGAAACCTTCCTGTATTCCTAAGGAAGGTCATCATCGATGTCTCCATCCACAGAAACCTTCCTGTATTCCTAAGGAAGGTCATCATCGATGTCTTCATCCAGAGAATCCTTCCTATCGTCCTGAAGAAGGTCGCCATTAATGCTTCGATCCAGAGAAACGTTTCACTTGTCCTTCATGACAGAGTACAGAAGGTTTTTGTAAATTGAATAAGCTTCATATTGAACTAGGAATTCTAAACAATTAAAAATGAATCAGATAATATTATAAGCCACACAGCTAATAACGGCTTGATGATACACAGGTGAATTTGAGGTGGTGAAGTTTACGGTCTGAACCCCAAAGACCACCGCATGACTCCAGAGCCGTCACCCCACATTCAGCCGTCAAACCCCAGTGCAACTCTCCCCCCATAGTGACCTCTGTCCAGTCCCTGTGACAACATCCAAAATGCAGCAGATCTTTAAGCATCCCCCCCCAATCCAACTCTGTGCTGTCGGCCTTGCGGGGGTACCTGATGGATCACCATTGCCGGATGGCGGTACTCAGCAAGACACTCTGCCATCTCTGCGCGCAGGGGCCGATTAACGGACACGCCAGGGGTGTGGGAGGTGGAGAGATGGATGGCTTGAGTCACTGGAGACACTCTGACCACTAATAACTCCACGCTGATAGGCCATCAAGGGAGCGAATGAAAAATCAAACAGACAGAACAGAAAACAGCGAGAGAGAGACAGAGGGAGGGGTGACTGTTAACAGGGGCTGCTATTCCAGGCCCCCGGAAGCTGCAGGCGTCCTGGGTCAGAATCTCTGAGCGTGATCCGCAGTGAGTCGACATTGGCGCAGCAAGAGGCAGGGGCTGTTTAATCAATTAGAGGCAGCTGGGGCATTTTCAGCCATTAATGAGGGGGGAGCTGGGTGGCATCAGCACACACACAATGAGTAATCAAGATATCTAACACATGTCGTACTGACAATTATCCCGGTAATGGCAGGGACTATGATAATTTTACCACTAACCGATGCTGTTGTACCCATAATGACAACCATCACTGTTCTACCAAACAGAAGACACAAGAACTCTGAAGATCTTCACATTTAAGCAGTTAAGTGTTCATAAATAAACACCAGGCCAGTGAATTGGCTCCTTATTAGTGTCATAAGTTTGGATTCATTATAACATTATTATGCTAAGGATCCGGCATGCTATAATACCCAGGTGGCCATTTAGAGAAGCAAACTCATCGGAAGATATTTTAGGGGGCTATCATGGTGCGGGATTACTACATAAAGGTAAGGAATGTGTCTCATGTGCAACGGCAAAATGGGCCCCAGGAAACAAAGAGCAGCGACATTTGGTTCCGGAAGAACGACCTTAGAAGGTAGAGGGTAGATTTAAGAAGGCCACACAAACAGGGTGAAGGAGAGAGAGAAGAGGGAGAGAGACAGATAGAGTCTGGAATGGAGATGGATGGGGCGGGTTCAAGGACAGCAGTGGGAATGGCGAGCAATATTGGAATCAATCCCGACTGAAATGAGAGCGATTGATCTCAGATGGTTGACATCAGTGGGGGTGGGGGGGGCGTGATGGAAAGAAGAGGGGAGAGGAAAAGAGGAACAGAATGAACATAGGGGAAGCCGGTCATGCTGATCCACATTATCGCCCTGCCCTCCTGCAGAGCTGTACCACTGTCTTGCCCAGTACAGACGCCCTGCTGGGCTGGTAAGAGACTCTGATCCAGCCCAGCTGAATCCAGCTGGCCTGCATCTGCACGTATCCGTCGATGGCAAATACGATTCAGGGGTTATTGGATATTTGCAGTCCTCTCTCTCAATAATAATAGAAAACAATTACACATATGGACTGACTGACACGCGATGGAAAATAACCACAAATATCAGCGTGCTTTCAGAATTACAGTGTCGCTGTTACTGGTGGCCAGATGCGCGCTGCTCAGACAGGACAGCAGTGTGTCCTTCCCCAGGAGGAGAGGCTGCTCACTCTGCTTCTGGCATTTAAGTGAAAGGGCCAGGGGTTTGCTGTTTTTATTAATAACAAACTTCCACATTACACTACAGGAGAAACTGTATTACTATTCTCAACTGACTGTCCTCTGTGTAGCCAGGTCACCCTGTGTCTGCCTGAATCTTCCTGTGTTTTCCTGTGTCTGCCTGTGTCTTCCTGCATCCAGTATCTGTTGAAGCCCATGTGACACCCTAGGCAAAGATCACTATCAGCATCCCCTGCTTGGTGGTCACCCCCGCCACCTAAAGAACTGACTGACGCTGCCTTTGTCTATGTATTCCTGTAGCTACCAGTGTTTATGGGTGTCTTCCTCTATCTGTTTGTGTCTTCCTGTGTCAGACTGTGTCTAGCAATGTGTTCCTGTATCTTCCTGTGGCTGCCAATGTCTATCAGTATCTTCCTCTCTCTACCCATCTATTCCTGTGTATGCTGGTGTCTTCCACTGTCTGTCTATGTCTTTCTGTGGTTGCCAATCTCTCCCAGTGTCTTCCCCTCTCTGCCCGTGTCTCCCTGTGTCTTCTTCTCTACGCCTGTGTCTCCCTGTGTCTGACTGTGTCTACTGCTGTCTGTATGTCATAGTGTGAGCTTCCTGATGAGCTAACTAAGGGTTTTAGGTCTATGTATTGCAGTGTGTCTGCGGAGCTGGATCACTTGTGGATCCAGGACTTTATGGATCTGCTCTGCGAGGGAATGAGCAGCGAGCGCCCGCCTCTCTCTGCCTTCATGCGTCGTTGGCTCCTCGACTTCCTACTTGCGGGATGCCTCTGCAGAATCGCGCATGCAGGGGCTCTGAGTTTTGTCGCAGGTTTGGCTGGCCAGTACGGAACTCCTGTGAATGGCAGGGTAATGCTATTAGATATTCTGGACCGAGTTCTGTCGAGCATATACAGCCATTCTGGTTTCAGCTGGAGCTCAGTCACTGCCAGGTTCAAACCCCTTGATGCACTGATATTCAGGTCCAGGAATGTGGTGAGGGTTCGGGTCCAGGCCATGTTCTTTAGAGTAAAAATGCATTTGATTCTGAGGCTCTTGGCTTCTTTCAGCAACGTCCTGCTTGTGTGACTGCGTTGGTCTCCCACAGCCGCTGTGACTCACTCCTCCTCCACCGTGTGAAGAATTTTCTCATTTATCGCAGATTTTTAAATCACATTCACTTTCTATGCATGTTAATATTATCATGTTCTTCACCTCCTATACCACTTTGAGGGACTCCAGCACAATCGACATTGCCAGATAAAGCAAAATGCTTATTAAAATCCGGCAGACTCGCTCCGGGTGGGATGACGAACGGAATCGGTGCCACAGGGATGGAAGGAAGGAATAGGGACTTTGGGGAAGAGGGAGGAAACGACATGAAGTCAGGATGAAAAGCGCTGCAGTGAGGTGAGAGCTTTGCTTTGGGCACGGAGGTGTGGATGCATTTTCTCAGTCAGGGAAAAACAGGTGAATTGGAGGAAAATGCTGGTCATGTGACACTGCCCTAACCACATCCCCTAATAGGAGAAGTAATAAGCAAAGGGTGTAAATATGGTGTTTTGGCAGGAAGCCAGTCTGAGTCTTAGCCAGGACAGGAAGAGTGCATTGCAGAGCCTTCCACAGATTACCGCTCACATAGCGGAGCCGCAGTTTCTGGGTCAAATCACTCCCTAGTCTTATGAAGGACACCAGTATAACTCTTATGAGGTTATAAGACCTTGATTGCGGGAGGCAGGGAAACAGCCGGAATGCAGAAGTGGGCTGGATGGATGAGTCACGCTTCTTGTCAGGGGGTCCTGGGTTTCGGTGACCTCAGGTAGTGTGAGCTTCGCTAACCGGCTGATCAGTTAGCGGCTTTGGTTTTAAATGGTCGTTTCAGCATTTGCCTGTCTCGTGTTACTGGTCATTTGTCTTTTTTTGTGGCGGAAGGTCGCTGTTTTTTCCCCAGAATTGATTTTGACACATGGACAGTTCAACCCCCCCAGTATTTCCAGGGGGTGTGTCTGTCTTCCCATCCAAGGTTGCTATCCTCATTACATCCCCAGCTTACTCCAGGTCATCCTCACCTTCGCAGCTTCTAATCAGTGCGCAGACTGTCAGCCTGATGAACGGCAAAGAAAGACAGATTGGAAGGAGGAGAGCAGCAGGGGAGGAGGCATGGAGGAGAAGGAGAGATAGGTGGAGAGAAAGAGTGAGAAGGAGGTGGAAGGTGTAAAAGGGGACGAGGAAAGTGCATACTGAGACAAACTAAGGGTTAGCCACCTGAGGTCATTCCGCACTGCTTCAATATGTGGCCCTAGGCAATTTATTTGATTTGATAAGTATGTACAATGGAGTCCCACTTGTTCATCAGTCCTATCCACTTGGAATACTGTGGGCTACCGGTTCACTGTAAAGGAAACTCTAGCGACTCCTCTTGAGTCGAGAACAAACACCCCCACGGCTCTTGCCTCCGTTTGTTCAGCGGGATTCTTTTTTTTTTCTTTTTCCTTTTTTTTTTCCATAGCTCTCTCCAGGGTAAAGCTTGGCAGCTGTGACGTGAGCAGAAGGAGAACTCAAGGTCAGCATCTGTCACCGTACACGTCTCGCGATCATTCTGGTTTCGCTTCCCAGTCTCCGTGCTTCACACTTCACCGCGGTTTAAACAGCGGGCGTCAGAGAAATGACAGGTTGAACCCTTCGAGCGGCCGCGTGTGTTTGTCCGTGTGGATGCGGATGCAGGAATTGGGGAATGTGCCATTTTACCCATCATTAATACCGCCATTGCTGAGCCACTTGCCTGACACATTTACCCAGCCTGATCCACAACTTCTGCCATTTATCCAGCAGGATGTACAGCAGAGCTGCTGGGCAATTCAGGTTAAGTGCTTCGCTCAAGGACACAAAGGCAGCGTCGCTCCTGGGGCAGGGAAGCAAAGAGACAGCTATTGTGAGCGACATCTCCAAAGTACGCCGTTAGAACATTTGGGGGAGACTCAGAGGCACCTCCATGACCCCGGCTGTTGGAGCTGTGCGTGAAAATGCCAAAAATATCCGTTCAGCACAGAAAAAGCACAAAGACAACAAACAGATGTGCTTCTGTGATGCGTTTCCCAGAGATCAACAAGAGCTCTGCACTGAGCCCAAGACTGGGGCTCCGGGCAAGACGCCATGTGATTCTCTCCATATCAAATAGTAATAAGCCATGTACCAGCCACTTACCCAGGCAGCACAGGGCACAATATTGGGATACAATGGCATGGAATGGAATGGGGATGGAATGGCAGTCCATTGCAGGGCACGCGCGCGCACACACACACACACACACACACACATGCACGCACGCAAACACACATAATCATACACCACAGGCAATTTAGAGATACCAGTTAGCCTGACTGCATGCCTCTGAACTGTGGGGGGAAAACCCATAATAATAATAATAACAATAATAATTATTATTATTATTATAAACAGGTTATATTAATTATTGTCCTTTACATACACTGTATGGACAAAATTCAATTCAATTTAGTTTGTATAGGGCATTTTCACAACATGACATTGTCTCAAAGTGCTTTACATTATTCCTACCCAAAGCTAGAGAGCCAGAGAGCAAGCCAGAGGCGACAGTAGCAAGGAAAAACTCCCTCAGGAAGAAACCTTGGGAGGAACCAGACTCAAAGGGAGAGCCCATCCTCCAGGGGCCGGCAGAGAAGGCAGTTAAGCAAAATCCTAATTTACACGTCCAAATTTTAAGATTTGAGTCTTGATGCAGGGAGCAGGCAGGTGAGGGCAGGCAGGATGAACAGTGGTACAGCAGCAGGGAAGGGAGGAGACAAAGGGCAGGCAGGCTGGAAGCATATCACAAGTAGTAGAGGCATCACAGGAAGAAGGGTAGGCAGAGTATATTGATTTTTTGGGACACCTGGCCATTACACCTACAGGAACTTTTATGACATCCCATTCTAAATCCATAGGCATCAGTATGAAGGTGGTCCCTCCTTTGCAGCTATAACAGCTGCCACTCTTCTGGGAAGGCTTTCCATAAGACTTTGGAGTGTGACTGTGGGAATTTTTGCCCATTCATCCAGAAGAGCACGTGTGAGGTCAGGCACTGATGTTGGACCTGAACGCTGGCCTCGCAGTCTCCATTCTAGTTTACCCCGAAGGTGTTTGACGGGGTTGAGGTCAGGACTCTATGGGGGCCAGTCAACTTCTTCCACACAAAAAGTGACAAATCTCACCCAACCGAGTCTTTATGGACTTACACTGTTCCCCAGTTGGAAGCATAGAATTGTCCAAAATGTCTTGGTATGCTGAAGCATTAGGAGCTCCCTTCACTGGAACTAAGGGGCCCCAGCCCAACCCCTGAAAAACAACTTCATACCCCTCCACAAAACATTATCTTAATGACATTTGGCAGACACTCTTAGCCACATTTTCCCAGCATCAACCAAACCTAGACTCATCCATCAGACTGCCAGTCAGAGAAGGATGAGTCGTCAACCCACAGAACACGTTTCAACAGCTCCAGAGTCCAGTGGCAGTGTGCTTTACACCACTGTATCTGACACTTGGCATTGTGCTAGGAGATATGAGTTGCATGCAGCTGTTTGGCTATAGAATCCCATTCCGTGAATCTCCCGGCCCACTATATTTGTGCTGGGGCTAATGCCAGAGGAAGTTTGGAACTCTGCAGTTACTGAGTCAACAGAGCGTTGGCGACTTTTACACACTATACGCCTCAGCACTCAGCAACTCTGCTCTGTTATATTTACGTGGTCTGCCACTTTGTGTCTGAGTTTTTGTTGTTCCTAAACACATCCGCTTTGCAATAATACCACTTACAGTTGACTGTGGAATATTTAACAGAGAAGAAATTTCATGAACTGGCTTATTGCAAAGGTGGCATCCTATGACAGCACCACGCTCGAATTCACTGAGCTCTTCAGAATGACCCATTCTTTCAGAAATATTTGTAATCCTGACTGCATGGCTAGGGGCTTAATTCTATTCACCTGTGGCATTAGCTCTGAATGAAACACCTGCATTCAATGATTAAGAGGTTTGTCCCAGGACTTTTGTCCATATACTGTTTGTTACTCAGAATGAATATGTCAACATTCCAGGAACGTGCAAACTGCCCTTCGCCCCTGTGGTTGAGTGGGAGGTCATTATAGGGGAATCATGTCACTTATGGTGGGGAGGCTGGTTTCAGGAATTAAATCATCAAAAATAATCAATTCAAAATGGGATCTTATGAGAACCGCAAATACAGAGGGAACGATGGAGATGATTGGCCTGTATGGAAACATCAACTGCTGCAAACAAGCACTGGGCTTGGACCTAACGGCTGAAGACAGTGCTAAACGTATTGCTTATCACATCTGGGCCTTTGATCCACCTTCAAGGCTGCACAGCCCAAGAGTGTATTTTTACCTGCCTAAGAATGTGGTTCTGTTGGGGAAAAAGGCCTTTTCCTCAAGGGACAGACCCAAACACACCAGTCTCTATATGTCAGTACTGCAAAGGTGAAGAATCAACTTATGTTTCACTTAATTTATATATGTTATGAGGAAAGACCCCTCCCTCTGTCCATTTGTCTACCTCTCAGTCTTACTTTCTTTCTCCCTCTCTGTCCCATTCCATTCTCTTCCCACAATCCTCCTCTCCACTCTTCCCCAGCCATTCACCATTTTTAGCTCTAACTAAAAAGAAAAAAAACAAATCGACCAGGTATCATCAAAGCGTGCACGTAGCAAGGATGCATTTCCATATACTTTTAGATAGAAAAAATATAAATATATACAAACAAATGAGAAACCAGAATCATTGAGCATGATTCTTTGGCTCCCAGGAATAGTCTTTATTCCGACAGGTGTGTGAGGTAGTGGTCACCCTGCTTTTGTCTATATATGCATTCTCCTTCTTACTTTTAATCACTGAACTTAATTTTCAAAGTAAGATTCCTTTGCATCAGAGGCGCAAGAGGGAATGACGTGAAATATGACTGTGTAGGGATTAGCTGAGTACAGCTCTCAGCACTTCTTTTTTGAGGAGGGTGTTCTGTTTTTGGGGACATGTGCTGTGTCATTTTCAGTGTTCATTGAACTGTTCAATCAAAAGTAAAGTAAAATCTCTCTGCATCTTTCACCACTCTCTGTCACCCTGTCTTGCTACTGTCTATCACTCTCCGTTCTCCAGGCTGGCCAGTGAATGCATCACCAGGGAGACACAATTCTCCCCTTGAGATATGGATGTGGGGGTTAGGTTGGGTAGGAACGGCGTGGGACCGGCACTTTGGGGATGGTGATTACAAGCCGGCGTCATCTGCCTCATCCATGGCGATTAGTGGCCAAGTTGAGGGGCTGGGGGGTGG
>JABFEA020000138.1:12914261-12931849 GCA_019775915.2 Cyphomyrus plagiostoma | reverse complement strand
AGTTAAACAGGGACAGGCAGTCCTGGCACTGTTGTGTGTGTGGGGGGGAGGGGGGGCAGGGGCGTGTTATTGCAGACGTCATGGCCGGCGTCCTGGGAGGGGGGGCTGCCTCTCAGCTCCGGCTGGCTTGTGGTGTGGCACAGTGCTACGGTGTTTGTCAGCACATGGGTCATCCAGGCTCGGGTGTTTATGTGAGTCAAGGAAATTAATGGTTTTTAACAGGGAGGGGGGGGGGTTTGAAATGAGAGCTTCTGACCCCTCTGACCAGTGCCAAAGCCACATCACGAATGCTGCTCCCCCAGGTCTGATCATGACCAGCGCAATGTCTGTATACATGAGCGAGCGAGGGGGGGGGGGAGAGAGAGCCTGCCTTTGAATGAAGAGACCATTCAGTTAGCAGAACGTCACCAGCCCGAGGCTGATTGTCTAAGACAGGCCAACAGCCCCCGGCTTTTCACTGATTAAAACGGGGGATGGTGGGGGGGGGGCACCAAAAGTATGAGAAGCATCAAAATCCCGTTCAGGGCTCAGCAGGAAACAAGGTCGCCATGTTCCCTCTGCATGTGACTCCCTTGGGGTCATCTTAAGGGGAAGTACCATGCGCCAGAGGAAGAGGGGCCACTTTTTGGGTTGTACCATTACGGACCACTTTGGCCAGAAAGCAGGGGGGGGGAGCCGTGGCACCATTGCTGCCTTTAAATGATTGCTGTACTCTATTACGCTGCTTTGGTGGCAGTCCAGTAGCCACTCAGGTTTTAAGTAAAAAGTCGTGTAATTTGTCACTGATGAAAAGCATTGATTAGGGCCTAATTATGCCTGTGTCGTCGTTAATATTTCACAATTTGGTAGAACATATGCTGTTTGAAAGGGGTGAATTGCATTCATCAGCATGTCAGTTACGTTAGGAACCATCAAAAAGCGATGGCTACCACAGCCTGCCTTGTCCACCTTCACCAGGACTGAGGTACAAGGCTTCCTTGCCCTCCCCGCTGCTTCCCCAAGGTGGAAGATTCCATCACCTTAGTTTACATACCAGGATGTCCCATTTATGCCAGTGTTGACATAAATTGCCGGGCTTCAAACAGCAGCATTTCAGGCAGGGTTGCACGTGAGTGTGGAGCGTGTCTGTCTGTGTGCACACGTCTGTCGCCCTCCGCTTCCCCTACACGGCGCTCACGCTGCGTCGGGCTCTGTAATTGCAGGTGACATTAGCGCCATAAAGGCTAAGCGGCAGACAGGCTGCCTCCCATCATCTGCGAAGAAAGAAAATTCACCCCAAGCTGACAGTCATGATGTGCTGACATGGGGAGGAAGGCGAGAAAAAGTGTGAGACAGTGTTCAATCACAATGAGCATGAGGCCGTCCTACCTGCAGCGGGGGTGTCTGTGAGTGTGTGTGAGTGACTGTGTTGGTTTGTTAGTGTGTGTCTGTGAGTGTTTTTGAAGGCCTGATAGTTTTGGTTTGTTGGTGTGTGTCTCTGGGAGTGTGTCTGAATGACTGTGTTGGTTTGTTAGTGTGTGTCTGTGAGTGTTTTTGAAGGCCTGATAGTGTTGGTTTGTTAGTGTGTGTCTCTGTGAGTGTGTCTGACTGACTGTCGGTTTGTTAATATGTGTCTCTGTGAAAGTTTTTGAGGGCCGGAGAGTGTTGGTCTGTTAGTGTGTCTCTGTGAGTGTGTCTGAGTGACTGTGTCAGTTTGTTAATGTGTGTCTCTGTGAGTGTGTCTGAGTGACTGTGTCAGTTTGTTAATGTGTGTCTCTGTGAGTGTGTCTGAGTGACTGTGTCAGTTTGTTAATGTGTGTCTCTGTGAGTGTGTCTGAGTGACGGTCTCAGTTTGTTAATGTGTGTCTCTGTGAGTGTGTCTGAGTGACTGTGTCAGTTTGTTAATGTGTGTCTCTGTGAGTGTGTCTGAGTGACTGTGTCAGTTTGTGAGTATGTCTAAGAGCCTCAGAGTGTTGGTTTGTTTGACTGTGTCTCAATGTGTCAGTTATTGTGTATCACTTTTTGTGTAATAGATTACATTTGTTAGTGTTTATGCCCATGTGTGTAATATGTGTTTGAACGTGTCTGTGGGTCGTTGTCTTTGCAGTGTATGTGAGTGTGTGTACAGTGTGTGTACATCAGTATTTATCTGTTGTGTGTGTCTCAGTGTGTGTGTTCATCAATGTATGTATCCATTGTTTTTGTACGTGTCAGGGTGTGTGTGCATGCGTGCGTATGTGTGTATGAGTATCGGTGTGTGTGTGTGCATGTGTGTGCGTGTGTGTGCGTGTGTGTGTACGTATGTGTTAAAGTCTGATTTGGTGGCACTTTAACTATGTGTTTACCAGTTAGTCTGCTGTGTAGCGATTGGCCCCAGCCACTCGCCGTCCATTCAGAGGCCCGTCACATTAACATTTATCATAGTGTGAGGCTCCATCAGCTGCGGCCTTCTGTCGTTAAGGGGAAGCCAAAGCGGGAAGCAAATTCAGGAAGTGTTGCTCACGTCCGAAAACGGCCCAGGAACCAATGCTGAGGACGCGGGCGGCCTTTGGATTATCATGGGGTGGGGCGCGGCTCTGCTCAACTGTTGCCAGGCCAACCAGGCCCCCAACAGTCAGGGCCTAGCTACGGCCCACATTCCAGGAAATGTACCACCAGAGCTGCTTGTGTCCACACCTCCCTCCCCCGCCCTCCTGGTGATGCTGACAGAGCTTTGGGGGAGCGGGGGGTAGATCAATTGCACTGTAGTGCATCGGGAGGGAAGTGCCAGAGCACAGCGTATATGTGCAAGAAATTGCATCTTGACGGAGGCCGGCCTGATGGGGGGGTGGATCAATAGCCATAAGGCTGAGCAGAGCAGGGGCTGAATGGCAATGCGGTCATGTGACCAGCCCCACTCAGTCGGCTGACGGCACCCTGCTAACCGGACTGCTCCTGGCCAGGTCGGCGGGCCGGCATGGAGGGTGCACCCATACAACCGCACATTCCTCTAATTAATATCTCTCTGACATGCTAATTACGCGCTTAAGGATGAACGACAGGCAGACACTCGAGGGGCAGTGGCGGATACGCCACGCGTCAGCGCGCACACACACATGCACACATGCGTCGGCCCCGCTCACAACCACGTACGCGTCCTCACGCGCCCCTACGCTCGTGCTAGCCGGCACTGCGGCAGAGATTTTTTTTCCCACTCCCTCGCCCCCCCCTTCCTGTTTCCATGGCAACAACCTCCAGTTTCTGGCGCTGAAAAGTGGAAACTGACAGGAAGTGTGAGTAGCCTCCAGGGGCGAAAGAGGGAGCGAAGGAGAGAGAGAAGGAGAGAGGGGGATGAGGGGAGAGGAGGAGAAGGCTTTGCTGGAAGCGGCGGAGCAGGTGTGGGGCAGAATAGTGATCAGGCTGCTTTTGTGTCTGGCCGCATGCTCGCCCCGTTTGGCTTCCCTGGCTTCCTGCGTAAACACACATGGTTTGTGGCTCTGGGCCATAGAAACGTCTGATAACAAACTGTGTCTGGCCCCAAACGGGCGTCGCGCAGCAGTGCGTGTGTCAGAGCCGGTGACCCTGAGCTGGCCGCCACCGCTAGCTGGGGATGGGCCAGCCGCCCATCAGGGGGCCCCGGGCCCCGGGCCCCACGTATAGCTTTCCAAAGCCTTGTGAGTGCAGCTCTGCCATGAAGGGCTTCCAGTGTTCCTCAGGCAGTCGGTTGGGGGGTTATTATGGGGGATCTGTCCTCTCTTGCCCCCCCACCCTCTGCTCACAGCTTTCTGTGTCTCTCTCACCTCTGGCCCTCTGCTCACACCCCCTGCTCGCTCTTTTCTCCCATCCTGAACATCAGCCCTCACGGCCATGTCCTCAGGTAACCCCCTCCCATCCCACCACATCGCTCTATGCTTATTCGTCTTCCACAGTCTTACATTCCTCCTTCCCTCTTTCTCCCTCCTCTTTTTCACTCCCCTTTTCTATTTTTCCTTCTCTCCTCTTCTCATTTCACCTCCTTCCTCATTTTCTATAGCTGGTTTTTCCTACTCCTGTCCGCTTTCTCTCTTCTTCTCCTTTATCCTTCTCTCTCATTTTCCTCCCATTTTCTCCTTTCTCCTTCTCCCTCCTCTCAGTCCCTCTTCCTTTCTCCTTCCCTCTTTTCTCTTTTTCTCTCCCTTCCTCTATTCTCTTTGCTCCTTCTCACTTCTTTCTCCCCCACTTCACCCTCTCCTTTCTTTTTCTCCCTTCTCTTGTTCTCATTCTCTCTCCTTCTCCTGTCTCCTTCCTCTCCCTGTTTCTCCTCTTCTCTCCTTTCCCCATCTTTCTTCTGCTCCCTCTCATTTCTCTTTCTCCCTCCTCCTCTTCCTCCTCCCCTCTCACTCCTTTCACCTCCTCTTTTCTCTCTCCCTGTTTCTCCTCCCTCCTCTTCCCCCTCTGCTGTCTGACTCTCTCCTCCCTCTCACTCAAATCTGAAGAGTTTGTCTTTAGTAGGCTCTGCTGCCTCGCGCGCCATGGATAATCCACAGACGGCTGACTTCAAAACGCATACGGGAATGAGGCCCGGCTCACGTGCGTGTGAGAGAGCAGATGGGCTGCTGCTTCCTCCTGCCTCGTGTATAATTCCCAGACAAAAGATGGGCCCGGGGTCGGCACTTCTCGCGGCAGGGCCTGGTACATCAGGAGCTCCACCTGTGGAATCGGCCGAGCTTGTTTACCGCCAGCGGGGCTTGTGGAGTGGGTGGGTGTAGGGTTACGTGTGTCTGCTCTGCTCAGCTTTAATGCCGTAAACTCGGAGTCATGTCGGGTTCAAAGCACACCTGTTGCAGACCGGACTGAGCTTTGCCAACTCCACTGGCGGAATATAAAAACGAGTTGTGTTGAACCTCGATGTCCACCAGGGGGAATTTGAGTTACTGCGCCACACTTTCCATTTCAGCTGAATCGCAGTTGCATCTCAAACAACAGTTTTGCCAAACTATCACTCAGGTAACAAGTTGGCAGCAAAAACTGAGACTGGCACGAATCGCATTGGACAGTAGTCTCACCAAATCAGACGCTAAACCAAAGGAGTTACATGAGCTGGGGGTTCTCAACAGTGACTGTCAGGCAGCCTTTTGACCTTTGTCCTCTGAATGGAGTTCCGCTCTATAATCCAGAATTGCAGATTTGTCCCCCCAGCATGGGTCCCTGTCTCCCTGGCCTCACAATCGAACCTTTAATTGAAGCTCCCCTGCCCCCACTTCCTGATTGAGGCTCTGCTTAATCCTCCCATGAGACCACCTCACCGATGCCTCTCCATGCATCTCTCCCTCTCTCTCTCTCTCTCTCTCTCTCTCCATTTCTTGATTTCTTCCCTCCTGATGTGAAACAGACAGCCCTAATTCTGCCGGCCCTCAAGTCCCCACCCGGCTTCTCAGTCTTCTGCTGTGATGAAGAAACCTGAGGATCAATTCCCCCTCCGTAGTGCAGGGACCCCCCTCACCGACAGCCTGCCAAACAATTACCGCACACGCCTCACTCTACCACCCCGCTGGGCTCCACCCCCCCTCCAATTTGCCCCTGTCCTCTTTACACTGGCCACCCTTTTGCCCTTCTGTCCTCTAAATTACTGCTTAAGTGATGGGAACTAGTCTGAGGCCTGTACATCCCATTGGGTCTTCCGCAGTTATCGCCCCTGACATTCACCTTAGGGCATCCTCTTCATCCAGCCCCCCCCCCCATCCCCCACCCCCCATTCCTTAAAGTGCTCACAAACAGGCTGAGAGCGGCGAGGCTGGTTTTCCGATGCGGCCGCTAACAGGTAGCAGCTAAGCGTGATCTTCCAGAAAGGTGCTTTCTGTCATGTCTCACTAAACAGACACGCTTGTCTCTGGCTTTCCGTCAGCCGGGCCCAGAGAGAGAGGGAGAGCGAGAGAGAGAGAGAGGCATCTGCGTTCACGTATATGCAGGACACGGGGCTGACAGACCGGTGTAGGAGTCTCTCCCTCCCCAGTCTTGCCCCTGGCTTTTTACCTCCATTTAGTTTCCTAGGTGGGATGACAGTGATGGAGGAAACACAGGCCGTATAGGAGAGCCCACCCTCTGAGACACCTGAGTTACCTGGGGTTCGAGCCGCTGGGCTGCGTGTCCCTTTCCAGTCACCGTACACGCCGTGGCCGTCTGTCTCCATCACACGTGGCACCGATTTACGGCTCGACGGCTCCTCTGTGTAGCTGCTCGCTCGAGGTAAAAGGCCGCTGCAAAATCGGGCAGAAACGTCCTGATTCCTTCCATTACCCACCTCCAATCCTCATAGGGTTCAGGGGCTGTCAATCAGAGGTCGTCTGATGTTTTCTAAGATGCACGCCAGCGAGCTGTAGCAGGAGCAAGCATAGACTATAAGCCAGAGGTGGAGAAATTTACCGTCCTGCCTCAGGAGCTCGCAAATCTCACTTCTCCTGACGCTATTTATTAGGAAATAATATTTCCAGGCCTCCAACCTCCCCTTGGGGTCGACTCACCGCGGACCTTGCATTTGTCCTGCCTGCCACCCTGCTCGTCACATGTGTGCCACCCCTGCCCCCGGGGCTTCAAAGTCCGACCTGTAGCTCCATCCCACAGGTTCTTTGAAGTAAAGTTCACTCCTTAATATTTTGCAAGCAACTTACTTTACCTTGATTCCCTATTGATTGCCATTCGCCCCAGCTGGGTGGAAAGACAGGGGAAGGGAACACGGTGCATGCCGGTGGAGAGGGGTGGGGGCATTGATGCAAGCGTGAGCCCCCACAGGGGTATCAGTCGGTGTCCTCACCAGCGATCATTAACCAATCCCATCCAGCCCGCTTCAGCAGAACAACAGAAATCCAGATTTTTTTTGTCATTTCACAAAAGATTCAGATTTCCATGCAATTATTTTGTTCTTTTTCACATTGAATTCACATATTGGATTTTGTTTTTGCAACGGTAGTCGCTGACGCCCCCACATCACGCGGAGCTGTCGATACGTGACCACCCGAGGCTTGGAGGGTGGGTGGAGGGGTAGCTCTCCACGTCCCTCTGTGCCAGAATGTAAGGTCTGTGCCAGAAGGTGGTCTGTTCAAGTCAGAAAAGCAGGAGTCCCCCCCTGACCTTTGACCTCTGATGACGCTTACCAAACAACAGAGACCCCAAAATATGAAAACTGTACCTAAGGGGACACCCCATTAGCCAGCAGCACCCACTGTTGGTCATCTGGCATCAGCATTGCACCTGGCCACCGTGTCCTGCAGCACTCAGAGAGCGACACCATCCTGCTTGTTCTGGTAGTCCCCTAGGGAATGTTCTCAGATTGGGTGCCTCCCTCCGTCCCTGGGTCACGGGGGCCCAGTGCCCCCCCCGGCGCGTGACACCGTCCCTCGGCCTCCCACGCTGACATTTCATCTTCGCGCTTCACTGGCCTCGTGTTTCGGTCGGCAAGAAAATAATAAAGATGGTAATGATGTCGCCGGTGTGCTGGAAACGTGGGGGGGCGGGGGGCGAGGCGGTGACCCCGCGGTTTTACACGGCGCGCTACACGCTCGCGATTACGACGCGGCCACCCCCGCCTGCCGTGGGCTCCCCGTCCCCTCCTCCCTACGGCCAGCCCCTTCATTGCCGCGATCATTTTTTCACGCGGCCCCGGGTTCGTCGGGGATCGATTGAGTGATCGGCTTTTAAGGAGACGTCGGCGCTGTGTGTCCGCCGCGGTTTAAGCCTCCAATCCGTCACCGGGTCTCTTTTCAGCTCATGTCCTTTTCTGCCACGTACCTCCCTCTCTCCCTTAACTGGGTTTGGAAAGGGAAATTATCCTCTTATTAAGTTTTAATTAAAGGCCATTTAACTTTTTTCTGAAATGCCTGTGGACACTCGCTCTTGCTCCCGGATCTTCTGCTCAGTTAATGAACAGTTTTACCTCCCGCTTTACCTCCCGCTTACTGTAGAACTTCCCCTTTATATTCGTGAATCTGATCTGGTCGGCTCAGTATCCTGTCACATGGAGCAAACAAGCCTCACTGTCAGGAAAGCTGGATGCGTCCAAACGTCCAGTGAGGGGGCTGGGAGGGAGCACGAGTTTGGAGGTCTGGGGGTCCGCAAGGACCAAGTTGGGCGCCACCTTTGGGCTGAAACGGCATCCGCGCCCTGCTTATCCTTCAAACGGAGCCCTATAATTTGCTGCTGAGCCGCGGGGTCAGAATATGAATCTAGTCTGGCCTGTGTGACAGGACCAATTAAGCCCCCCAGGCCCTGAGGTTGGGGGGGGGGGGGAGCAGTTAGGGGATGGATTATTTCATTAGTCCCTGACACTGCAGCCGGTAGCTGATGACACGGCCCCTCACTGTAGCACAGCGCCCCCTGGGGGCAGAGTTGTCCCTCTACAGAAACCTTGTCCAGTTGGGGCTTTAATGATCTGTGGTCCAACAGGCGGCAGCCAAGGTGGCGACGCATTAGTGTGTGTGTGTGTGTGTGTGTGTGTGCGCTTAGGATCACAGTCACCTGACCATGGTGGGCAGCAGCCGTGTATCTGCGGTCACGCTTCCACGACGGTGCAAGTGAGCATGGGAGTGTGTGTGTGTACGTGTGCGTGTGCGTGTGTGCGTGTGTGTGTGTGCATGTGCGTGTCTGTGTGTGCATGTGCGTGTGTGTGCGTGTGTGTGTGTGTGTGTGTGTGTGTGAGTAACTGCAGTGCTTTGGTACAGTGTGATGAGGACGCGGTGACAATGTGGCCTACCTCCATCGTGGTTCCTCCCTTGTCCTTGTCCTCGAACCTTGATGCCTCCCCCTCATAGCCACAGATAGACGTTTTCAATGCTAAATCAGACTTTGTGTTGGTTCAGTAAAAACTGTGATATGTGCACAAGAGAGGTGATAGGTAACAGTTATAGGGCCGTTGGGAAAGATGATGGGTTGTTAGGTGCTGGTGGGGGGCAGGGCAGGGGGGCAGAGGGCTAATTACTAGGGGGCCTGGGCCAGACTCACAGATCTCAGATCTGTGGTTGCCGGGTCCGATAAATTATTAATAAGATGCAGATTAGCAGTGGTGCTGAAAAGCAGTTTAATGATGGCTGATGGCTGCCTCACCACTTTGTCCCCAGCCTCCCCGAGGGAGAGGAGGGTGAGGAGGATGGGAGGAAGAACGGGGAGAGGAGAGAGGGGCCCCAGGGAGAGTGCTGAAGAAAAGTGGCCAGCAACAGGCTGCTAGTTTGTTTACTCCTCTGGAATGTGCGTGTGTGTGTGTGTGTGTTTGTGTGTGTGTGTGTGTGCGTGTGCGTGTGTATGTGTGCGTGTTTTTGCGTGTGTGTGCGTGTGTGTGCGTGTGTATGTGTGCGTGCGTGTGTGTGTGCGTGTGTGTGTGCGTGTGTGTGCGTGTGCACAAAAGAGCACAAAGATGCCGGGAGGCCCCTAGAAGCCCCAGCGAGGTCACGGTCATGAAGCCGCGCTCAGGTTTCCACGGTTACCTGCATTGTCCTTCACTGTTCAATGCCTTCCTGAGACAGTCGCGTCGTGCAGCTTCAGGTGGGGATTCTGTGAGATGTTTGAGGGACCTTGGTAAGTTCTCAAAGTCCTGATCCGTCAGTGTGACATTTCATAAACAGGTGAAAAATTAGAGAAAAAGGCGATGAAATAGAACGCCTGGCCTCTGGAGGGGTGCGCTCTTCCAGCTCTGCCCTGAGCGATGCTATGGGTCCTGGAAAGAGCCCCCGCCCTCGGTGGCCCCCTCCAGCATCTAAAGCTGCCGACAGTCCCAGAGTTGTTGTTTTTTTTCTGTGTGGGAGGGGGGGAGCAGGAGGCGGGAGGGAGCTGAGAACGCGACTCCGTGGAGACAAAGAGGGAGTCAGCGAGCGAGCTGTGTGGCGGAGCTACTGCCTTTGAGCCTGTCAGCCGGCAACCAAAGAGCCGGATCTGTGTGACACATCTGTACAAAATCTCTGTCAGAGTTCCTGTCTGTCTTTATCTCTGGCCCAGGGGTCCCCGCTCCTCCGCGCCCGTCTCTCGCTCCGAATCGCTCCTGCTGTCTCTCTCTTCCTCTGCCTGTCGCTCTTGGGGGCTCCGGGCCTGACTCCCGTGCTCAGATAAGCCAGAGAATTACGCCCCAGTGGGGGTCGGGAAGGGAGCGTGCGTGACCCACGGGCCCAGCGGGGAGCAGCCCCCCGCGAGTGTGCGCGTGACTCTGCAGCAGTGCCTTCTCTCCAGCCGGGCGCACTCAGGAGAACGCAGCATGGGAACAGCGGCGGAACGGGAACCCTCTGCAAACATCGGCGTGTGGCGCGCGTGTGAGAGAGAGCGCAGGAGCGGCGGTGGTGACTCAGACGTGAGATCGGCCTTCGCTTTTTATCAGCGGCGGCCGGGGGAGGTTTTTATACAAAGAAACAGAACATGTACTTAGCTACGTCATTGGACGCTGCTGTAAATGGACGGCTGGCGTATCCTAGCGACAGCCTACACCCGAACAAGGGGACATTTGTCCTGTATGGCAGTGTGGTGATCTGGTCTCCGGTCCAGAGCGGGTGCGGACGGCTCAATGTCAATGTGGTGCCCTCTTTGGTGATGGGCAGAACAGAATCTCTGGGGGGCGCCGCTGTGCTCCGTGGGCTGAGGGCTCCGCATGCACCCGGCCTAGCACAGGGGCCCGCTGTGCTCCGCGAGCCTGGCTGCCACCGCCAGGTCGCCACGACGACGGCAGCGGCTTTTCATAGAGGGACGGAGACCCACTGGGCATGTGGTCATGTGGGAGTGTAGCCATGAGGGCAACCCCCCTCCCTTACAGGGATGTCTTCAGCTGCTTAGAACTGGAAACTTCCAGAGTGCTGCTGTTAGTGGCTGGGTGTTTGGAGCTGGTCAGAGCAGATCATAGTGGATGGTCAGAAACTGGCAGTCAGAATGGGGGTGTGGTCAGTGACAGGAGGTCAGAATGGGGGTGTGGTCAGTGACAGGAGGTCAGAATGGGGGTGTAGTCAGTGACCAGAGATCAGAATGGGGGTGTGGACAGAGACAGGCAGTCAGAATGGGGGTGTGGTCAGAGACAGGAGGTCAGAATGGGGGTGTGGTCAGAGACAGGAGGTCAGAATGAGGGTGTGGCCAAAGACAGGCAGTCAGAATGGGGGTGTGGTCAGTAACCAGGGATTGGAATGGGGGGTGTGGTCAGAGATCAGAATGGGGGGTGTGGTTATCACAGTCATTATGGGGGAGTGCGGTCAGCGCTGCTCCCCCAGTATCGGTCAGCTCAGCATTCGACTGGAGCTTACTAAGCAGCTGTTAGCTAAGATCTCTCTGCTGAGACAAGGCTAAAGGAGGGGTGGGGGGAGTGGTTGAATTACTTTTTCCAAGGAGATGTGAATTCTCCTGACTGTGCGCATCCCCCCCAGCCCCCCCCCCTCCTCGCCCTCTCCAGCTCCCCACCCCCTTCCTGGGGGAGCAGCAGTCAGCACTTGCTGTCAAGCCAGCACTCTTCCCCAGTCTGCGGAGGTCTGGGTGCTGGAGACTCGGCTCTGTAACACACTCTTTTTGTTCACCTTCGGAATGCAGCTTCCCTCTAACATGCGGTGGGACCCAAACCGCCGGGTCCAGAGTAGGGTCTTCCCCGGCCTGGTGTGAGCAGAGGGATGCTCATATCAATCTGCCAGGGTGTCTGCCAGCTCTTGTCATCTATTATAGAATAAACCCAAAACCTGGACAGATGATCCCACTTTAAGCCATGACTTGCTTTATGATTCTCCATATCGAGACCGATGAGGGTGTGTTTACAGCCACGTATCTAACGAACCACTTAAGGGTTAATCGGTATCACCTGAACCATCTGTTAACCAGCATTCTCCTTACATGCCTGATTCTCTCATTAAAAGTAGTTTATTCACATATTTTTTCATAGTTAGTTTACATTTAACTCTGCAGGCATCACCCGCAATTAAAATCTGAGCTTTTCATTTCAGATTTGTCCAAAACAAAAACTCAGGCATTTTCCGCAAACTTCTGTCCTGATTTCTCCGTTTTCATTGTTGGGAAATAACTGGTACTGTGTGGGAGACTGCAGACACAAAGACAGCCAGTTGTGTTGAGGTGATTATACTTGCTGTGCTATACAGTGTCTGAATAGAGGAAAGATCGTGTTTGAATTCAGTAGACCATACTAACTTTGCAGGGGGTTTGAATTTGCTCGTGGGAGTTTTACTTACACAAAAATATTCTGAAGGCAGAAGGAACAATGATTGGTTTCTGAGTGATAACAAATCAAATTGTAGAAGAGGTGGGTCAAAACAACTAGAGGACGCCGGGCCAAGGCATCTGATTGGTTAGTCCAGCCTCCTCTAGTTGCTTTGACCAATCATTGTTCCTTCTGCCCACCAAACATTTTGTGTAAGTAAAACTCCCATGAGCTTTGAATTTAGCAAAGATTGTATGAACTATGCAGGTGGTTTGAATTTAGAAAAGAATAGTACTAACTGTGTCAGGGGCTGAATTTAGAGGATATACTAACTGTATGGCGGAGTGTGAATTTAGAGGAAATTGCATTAAATGTGTTGAGGGCATGAATTTAGAGGAGATTGTATTAACTGAGCTGGGGGTTTGAATTTAGAAAAGATCATATTGACTCTGTTGGGGGTTTAATTTATATGAGATCATGCTAACTTTGCAGGGGGGTGTGAATTTAAAGGAGACAATACTAACTGTGCAGGGGGATGTGAATTTAGAGGAGGTCAAACTAACTGCAGGGGGTGTGAATTTAGAGTTAGTACCAACTGTGTGTGGGTGTGGCGGTGTGCATTTAAAGCAGATCATACTAACTGTGCAGGGGGGTGTGAATCTAGAGGAGATCATACTAACTGGGGATTTAAAGGAGACCATGATAACCATCTGTGCTACTTTTGGAAGAATCCTCTTCTAATATATATCAATCACATGCGAAGTAGCACAGATGGCGAGATCTTCTCACGGCTCGTTGAAAACGCGCCCGTAGATGAATTCTTTGAGGGCCACTAATACGAGACCCAGGCGCTGCCTTTTGTGTGTGAAGTGGAGGAGATGTAGACATTTCTGTAGGCAGAGGTACTGGGGTGTGAGTCCAAACGCTGCGTCTTCATTGCCGCCATGCCCACAGGCCTCTGCCTTGCTGTCACTCGTCAGCTTTCCCAGATAAGCAGCCCTCACCGCTGTCGTGGATGGATTTGCCACCCCCTTGGGACTCCGTGGCATTGTGCTACCCCAGATTCTGTTTACTGAAGGCATCCAGCTCAAGTTTGATGCAATTCGACTTAAATACCTTCCGTGGCATGGAGCCTTTGGACTTTTTTCGCACCTAGATAATGTATGTTGTAATCTAAATTCCGATAAACCCACTAGTGCAGAAATCCATTTAAATACGACTTCATCCATGTGTCCTCCTCATTGCCATTAGCAGTTGGAATTCCTATTACTGAAACAGCCACAAACACATTTATAAATGTCACTTATGAGAAACATAATAACTGTGTTTTATTCAGTTTTTCATTTATATCAATTTGGTACATTTTAACTGGATATGACACAGCATCTGCTGATATTTGGATATATTTTTCATGAAACATATAGTCATGTACCATACCAAGGGCACGAAGGGCTTGTTTGCCAAGAAACAGAGGCATTGCACTACTCAGGCCCAGTGCTGGTTGGTGACGGGGACAGGTCACAGGGAGGCAGACGACAGCCCTGATCAGTCCACCAGGAGGATTCACCTCTGATACCAGACAGCTCATGCTGAGACTCGAACCCGTCTCCCACAGTGAAGACAGCAACTGTAACCTTCCATCAGCGGTGCAAGGCCTTTTAGTGAGGCCTCTGCCATCGCTATAGGTACAGGAGCAGTTTCTGTTTAGTAACTAGCAATACAGGGTTTATGCGGCAGATAACATGGTTACCAGCGTGATTCGGGTGGGTACCTTAACCTGGGTTAGAATTCTACTTGTTTCATTTTCCTATTTACAATCTCCAACCTGGCATTTTTGAGAGCAGCCCCGACTGCTAGCCGTTCTTCCGCATAAGATTGATAACACCCCCAGGACTGTGGCTGTTAACATTTTGTTAGTACCGGCAAAATCGTTGATCAAACTCAGATTTCACCTCTGTGAATTAATTATCTGCCCGTCCCTCTCAGTGTTTGTTCCTGTCGCAGCGTGTTCAGTATCACACACCTCTAAGAAGAGTTTGTGCTTTCGAATGAATTGACATAAATTGACTTAGTTTTTTTTTTCATTAGAATCAACCTGGAGTATTTTCTCCCTAATTTATCATGCCCTTCTGCCCTTATGTCAATGGCTGCACATTCAGTGCGACCCATCGGGATGTGATGGAGTATGTGTGTTAGGCCATCAAACCGAGCATGCTCAGAAGCCCGTTCTCTCTGCTACCCACTCCCCAGGCCTCTGGTGGTGCCTGATGTGTGGGGGCACGCGGCTTAGAGATGGCAAGACGACCCTGGTCTTGCTCAGCAGTGCCGCCATCCACAAGGTCACAGAGCGTGACTTTACATGGCAAGCGTGGGCGAGGTCCCTGAATCCTCAGCACGGCGTGATGTCCTCCCAGAGCCCGCAGGAGGAGCGATAAAACAGGGCAAAGCCAACATTTTATAACCTGGCGTGAATAAAACATGTGGCTCTTTAATCTGTAATGCAAAGTCTCCTGCGTCTAGTTTCATGCATTCCTACATTTTATTATCTTTTATTAGATTTTTTTAATGCTTTGCTTTCCGGCAAGTTCTGCCTTGTTTCTACAGCCAGACGTCCTGTCAGGAGGTAAAGCAACCGGAGCTGGGGTACGTACAGGCCCCTGGCAAGAGACCATACCAAAACGACGGCCCCCACAGGGATTCACATCGAAGTATTTACAAGGTGAAATCCCACACGGCTATAGCATCTGGTTAAAAATACTAGCATCTGCTCCAAACAGACTTGATAACCATTTCCCCGGCACTAAATACGCCTCTGCTTTGTTGAGACCCGCAATGGTGGCAGATGTCAAGCAATCTCCCCCTCCCCACGTGCACGCGAGAGGAAACGTGCGTTGGTGCAGGCGATGGTGACAGCGCTCTCTTTAATATTTTTCTTCCAACAAAATCTTAATCACCTCCAGATTTCACATTCCAACTACACTTTGGTAGGGGGGTAGGGGCGAACATCCGTCTCCAAAATCAGGTTTCTGTTCCGAAGCGGCCTGATTCAATCTCGAAAATCAATTCCATCCGCTGGAAATTGGAGCCAGTGACTACAAATCAGATGCGACAGAGCGCTCACTTGAAAGGTACATATGTGGCACCGCTGCCCAGTTCCTCGCCTACCTGTGGAGCCAGCGCGATGGACGAGGCTGGCCCATCTCAGGTGGACACCTACCCAGATGTCCCTCAGGGCAGTGCAAATGGAAATGGGTTGCAGCCCCCCAACAGTGAGAGACTTATCTTTACGCGAACATTATTTTCACCTGTGTGTCTTAACGCTGAGGTGATCCCTCTGTGGCCAGCGCTGTGAGCTGACTGGCTGTGTATCTGACGGGCGGTCTGCGCTATCGCTCCATCCATGCTGGATGTAATATTGCGGGCAGCCCGGTGGGCTCGCGGCGGACGGCCGGCAGAGCAATGGTCGCTGTGGGGGTGTTTGGTGGGGGCAGAGCAACAGAATTAATGGGATCAGGCAGAAGAGTAGAAGGATCTGTGTCCCAGTGAGGCATTAATCCCTACCCCAAGCTCTGAGCACCCGGGGGTCTGGGGCTATGAGAGCATCTGTATATGTCCGATTGGAACTCTTGGGGCTATAGTGTTCCCCGCCCTTCCTGCCCCCCTGATCTTTTCCTCCTCTCTCTTTTCCTTCCGTCTTTTCCTTCATCCCCCTTTCCCAGTATTCACCTCTCATTGATCAGATCGCTATTGAGTTTTCGATTCTTTTCACTGTCAAGGAAACCAAGATGATCAGATTGAAAGACATGCAGACTCTGTGACGTTTTTAATGGGGGGGGGGGGGGTGGTGGTGGGGGAAAGGGGAGAGGTGAGAGGTTAAGCTCCACTGATGATTTCAGCAGAGAGGGAAAAGATTCTTGATGATCCAGAGGCCTGCAGATTGAGATAGGGCAGGGGGAAATGTGAAGGTGATGTGGTGACCAGGGTAGGATGACTGACACCAGTCCCGCCCACTCCGCAGCCTGTCTGGCTCGCAGTGATTAATGTCCTCTGGTGCAGGATGTGGCTACCAGCTGGAAGATCCTGAGAAGGTCAAACTCAGAGGCTCAGGGCTGCACAAAAGGCATGGCTGGGCCCCTGAAATACTCTACTGAACTCCACCCCCCTTCACTGAATCAAAGAACCAGTGGAAAAGAGAGCCAATAAGAGCCAGGGGGCGTGTCCTTTACCAAGTAGGACATACGGAAATCTCTCTCTGTCCGTGGCACAGTGACACCAAGGATGATCACAGGGGTGTGAAAATGGGGGCTGGCCTTCTGGACTGGTGACCTTCACAGCCCATCAGTTAACATACCTTCATGTCCGCAGGGTGCAGGGAGGAGTTACTTCGGTGCAGCATGTGTCGCACCCGAGGGCCGCAGCCAAAGTTTTTCCAAAGAAAGAACGCCAGTGTGTCTCCCAAGCAGCGTCACAAGCTTTCTGCCACATTTCGTTAACGTATCACAGTGCCGCCCACCCCTGCCCTCACTGTGTGTGTGTGTGTGTGTGTGTGTGTGTTTGTGTGTGCAGCGTTGCGCTGATGTAGTGTTGACCAGCCAGGCTATGCTGCAGCAGACGCTGATGTGATTATCGTTCTTTGCGAAAGCTTCGCTCTGGTGTGCTGCCTCTCACACACATGTACACTCACAGACACACTTACTCGCAGTCTTCTAGCTACCGCTTTATCTGATGTGACGTAGTTTGAGGCGCAATAAAAAGAAGGACTCCTAATTTAGCAGAGCACCCCCAGTCACATGCCGCACTGACTCATGGCTTTTTATCCGATGACGCTGTTTCCGACACAGATCCTCCTCGGATCGGATGCCCGGCTGGTCCCCCCACCGTCCCGCGGTAGACTCCCCCCCCCCCCCACCTCGCTGAGGTCCTTGCAGACCCGTCCTGACAGCCGCCTCCAAAGCTGTCCGTCCGGTAGATGGGGGGTTGGTGGGAGACCCAGCAGTGACACGGAGCAGTGCTTGGCTGACGGCACAAGGGCACAGATTGGCTCCTGGTGGAGAGCACCTGCTCCTCCGTGCCACCGTTGGCACAGAGCGAGGGGGGCGTGTTCCTGGTCACTGCGTGTGTGAAGGGTGTGTGTGTGACAGTGCAGGATTCTGTGTGTGTGTGACAGTGCAGGATTCTGTGTGTGTGTGATGGTCTGGGATTCTCTGTGTGCATGAGAGTGTGTGATTCTGTGTGTGTGAGGGTGTGGGATTCTGTGTATGTCTGTGTGAGGGTGTGCAATTCTGTGAGGGTGTGGGATTCTGTGTTTCTGGGTGGAGGATTCTGTGTGTGTGTGTGTGTATGAGGCTGTGGGGTTCTGTGTGTGTGTGAGGCTGTGGGATTCTGTGTGTGAGGGTATGGAATTCTGTGTGTGTGTGAGTGATTCTGTGTGTGTGAGTGTCTGTGGGATTGTGTGTGTGTGAGAGGGTGTGGGAGTCTGTGTGTGAGGGTGTGG
>JABFEA020000138.1:12890244-12902203 GCA_019775915.2 Cyphomyrus plagiostoma | reverse complement strand
CCACTGATTCCCCCCCCCCCCCCTCCATCCTTGGTCTTTCTGCCCCACCTCTGTGCCAGCCCGGCACAGCCCAAATCCCTCCTCCCCATCACGATTTTATTTCTTCTGCCAGAATCCTGACCTGGCATCTCTGTGTTCTGTATACAGTATGTGTGTGTGTGTGCGTGAGCGTGTGTGTGTGTGTGTGTGTGTGTGTGTGTGTGCATTCTCTGGCTAATAATGGCAAGCATGTTGAGTTATAGATACAGACTTCAGCTTTTAAACGTGTTTAACGTGTTAAACTTTCCAGACCACAACATTGGACAGAAAAAAGAAACGTTGTCTTCCACATAGACAAAAATATGTGTCGTGAGGCTATGGTTGTTCTGTTTGTTTTCTTCCCAAACTGTCAGTTGCATTTCTTTATTTGTGTCTTTTTTCAAAATTCATGATGAGAAAAAAAGAAATCTAATGGAGAAAAGGATAAATAAACAAACTTTGTTTTTAACATAACCCGTGTCTGTATTCTGAAAATGGTGCCTTAAAAATGAGTGGTGGGTCCGAACATTTTTGGTCACGGAGAGAAATTCATTTGTATGCTGTAGCAAACATGCACAGATATATACAAGTACTGCAAAACTCAAGGCAAAAGACAATACAGTGCAAACAAGGACCTATAAGTATAAATCAATTTAAATATAAATGAACAGAAGGTGTACACGGTACGTAGATCTTATGTCGGGTATTATTTGTTTTGTGACAGTCTTTAAGGCTGCGGTTTAGGGGACTTCCCATAATGCAACAGCCTGGGCTAGTCTTGCTGCATCACTCAGGAAAACATAAAAATTGTGAACCACTTCGTATTACTAGCTATGCAAAAATTAGCTGCGGTTTAAAGTGTCAAATTACTAGAGGCAGGTGCAACAAGCAGGTTATCGCCGATCTTCAAACCACAATAATTATCCACAGCTGCAGCCCAAAGTCACATTGCCTAGGGAGGTACCAGAGATGGGGCCACAGACTGGGGCCCGGGACATGCAGGGCACGTATCTGTAGGTTGGGTGAAGTGCTGCTTCATTCAATCGGCCAGTGCGGGACCCTCCGGTGTGCTTACTGACTGGGAGATAGAATCGACGGGGCGTTTATGGCTCAAACACCAGGACGGGGGGACAGGATGAGATCAGCCCCCTCCCCAAGTAACCTCAGCAAGCCCATGGGGGGTATTGGGATGTCTGAGCAACTGCCCCCTTTGGCAATCCCCCTCCCCATTTCACAACTTTTACCGTAACCCCCCCCCCACACACACACACAAACACACACACACACCCCTCCCCCGCCTTGGCTCAGGCTGGTTGACAAGTATGTGCCAAAGGGCCTCAAGGTACTGAACCACACGAACCACACCAGACCATTGTGCTGAATCTGCTCCGCTGTCATGCTTCTGCGTACCTTGTTCTTAAACAGACCTCATTTCGTAAACCACCTTTTGCTAAATTGCCGGCTGGGAGCAAGAAGAAAACTCCGCAGTGGCAGAAGTTTCGGCGCTTACTGGTTTCACAACGTCCACGTTCTCCTTCTGATGTCACAGATGCTGTAATCATCGTACCATGTTACTGCAACTGGAATGTTGCTTCACCCACCTAAAGAAAATGTCTTAATTCCTCTGGAACGTTCAATAGGTTTTCTACGTGGTTTTCTACGTTTAATACGTGCGCATGTTGTTGTTAAACATGAGCATGCATTACCTTTACCCGAGAGACATAAAGACATCCACGGCGACAAAACAAACACATGCAGTCCCCAGGTTAGGACGCGATCTGTTCTCTAAGTGTAATTCGTGAATAAATCCGAAAAAAATAACACAGTACACACTAATAGTAATTATACAGTAACAATAATACTAACTAGACACAGTTCAATTACTGCACCACAAGCCGACAAACAGCTGAAGCCATGCGATGTTTTGGTAAGCGTCACAATGTAGTGTACGCGTTTGTTATTACGAACCATTGTACTTAACTCAAATTTTTGGAATAATAGGTTTAATGGTAGTCCGTTTCTAAGTTCAAGTTGTCCGTAAATTGGACTTTCTTAACCCGGGGAGGTTCTGTCATTCTACTTCTGTACCAGCCACGAATTATTTACATTATTCAAATGAATTGAAACAGCACCCCATTATCACCACAGTTCTTCAGATTATTGTTTAACCAGATATCGATCGCATCCGGGAGTGCAGGGATGAAGTGCAGTCTGACTTTTGTATCCCTTAGAGAGACTGGGAGTTAATCTGCATCCTCTGACTTGGGTGGTGGGGGAGGGGGGACGCTAAACAAATACGAATGGGTCAAGAATGAAATCTCAACAATCTTTGCTCTCGGTTAATCTTCTCAGCCAGGCAATTACCAGGCACAGTGTGGGCTAATTATCCAAGCGCAACGTGAAAAGCACGGTATCGATCTGAACAGGAAATGATTGTCCGTGAATTTCTCACTACAATCGTTTGAAGTAAGGAGGTGATTAAGTATTATGTGATGGAAACTCCCAGCCTGTGCTGGCAGCTGCCTTCTGAATTGCTTAGTCCAGTGTTTCCCAATCCGGTCCTCGGGGACCCCCAGACAGTCCACGTTTTTGCTCCTGGTAAACACATGGTTAGACTGGTGGTCCCTGAGTACCGGGCTGGGAGACACTGGCTTAGCCAACAGTATCCATTAGGAACCAACGCTGAACTTCAATTATTCATGCTTTATTTATTTCTCTGGCATCAATGTCCTGAATGATGTAAACTTTTCATAACGTAGCACTTCTTACCAGTATAAACAAAACAGATCATAAAGTAATTTCCCCGGCTGCCTAATATTATACGGGCATTTTACTGCTGTGCAAAGTCTACGCTCACAGCTATCCTAATGTCTGATTCTCCCAGACCTCTCCCCACCTCCACCCCACCCAAAAGGGGATTTGATACAACATTTGATACACCATTGGGGGAAAATTAACAATAGGGATAAGCTGGACACAGACCACAAATTAGCAGGAGAATGGAAAGATAAGAACAGCCCGGGACATCATTCTGAGCTCCCTATTAATTGGATATCAGATTCAGATGAACAAATGATTTATAGATTGGGCCTATATATGAATGTGACATTTGCACAACTGCAGGCGGAACAGATAAGGCAGCGTCCCAGTCGCAGGCTCCCACCTGATCTTGGGCACCCTGGTAAATTTCTCTGGGTGTGATGTTCACACAGCTCATAGCCACTGGCTGCAGGGGTGATCAGTCCAGGCACCATCCAATCACACACAAGGAGGCCAGAAGGCAAATGAAGGATGGACCTTGCAGGTCAGGGTGGGATAGGTGTGGGGGATGCGTGAGGAGGGGCAAGTACCAAACTGGCAATTCTTAATGTCATCTAGGTGACGTTGCTGTAGAAGGAAGCCAGGTCAGCCTACTGCTGACTGGATGGGTAAAGTGCAGATGTGTGTAAATACACACCTCACACATACAACTCATCCCATCTCACCTGGCGGATTGTGGTTGTGCTTTAATTATTGTGGGCTTAACACTCCGGGTTTAGTCAAAATTTGAGTTTGAGATGGTATTCTACACTAGTGGCCAAAATCGTGAAAACAACCAGCAATTTTGATATTATGCTTTAAAAATTGCTATATAAACATTGGTGGTAATGTTTATAAATAATCAAAGGATGTTAAACGGTTGAGGTTGAATGTTACTTTATTGTCATCAGCAGCTTCATACATGTACAAAGAGTGATGAAACAACGTTTGTCCATGGCCTAGGTGCAACATATAGTACATTTAACATCACAGTAACAGGGTGTGCAAGGTACAAACAGGCAGTAAATGAATAGTGCAGAGATAATAAACAGTGCAAAGATATAAACTTTGTAAGTAAAGTGCAGTTGCAATTTAGAGGTAGTTTTTGTATATGCAGTTTAGAGGAATTTAAAGAGAGACAGTGCAGATATTAGTGTGTGTTCAGGGTCCTGATGGCTTGTGGTATGAAGCTGTTTCACAGCGGATGCTTCGATGTGTAGGTTTCCTCCATGTATGCAGAACTGTTGTTCTTGATGAGGCCCACCACAGTCATGTCATCCGCAAACTTGAAGATCTGGTTTGAGCTGGTCTCTGCTGTGCAGTCGTGGGTCAGGAGTGTGAAGAGCAGTGGACTGAGCACAGAGCCCTGTGGCGCACCTGTGCTCAGGGTGATGATGTTGGAGGTGTTGGTGCCGATTCTGACTGACTGTGGCCTGTCAGTCAGGAAATGGAGTATCCAGTTAACCAGGAGGGTGTTCAGGCCCGGCCCGCTCAGTTTGACAGGCAGTCTCTGGAGGATGACGGTGTTAAAAGCTGAGCTGAAGTCGATGAACAGCATACTTACGTGAGAATCTCTCTATTCCAGGGTTAACGCCAGGTGCAGCGCAGTGGATATTGCATCATCGGTTGACCGATTGGGGCGGTAGGCAGACTGGAGAGGGTCCAGAGTGCTGGGATGGGCTGCTTCGATACGGCTCATGACCAGTCTTTCAAAGTACTTCATGATGGCCGGAGTGAGGGCCACAGGACGGTAGTCATTGAGGCAGGTCACCGCTGATTTCTTTGGGACTGAGATGATAGTTGTGGTCCTGAAGCACACTGGACTGCACAATGGCCTGAGTCAGGAAGGTGTCGAATGAGGTGTTCGGTGAGGACGACGGCCAGCTGGTCAGCACACTCCTTCAGCACTCTTTAAATATGTAACTGGAGCAACAGTTAAATAAATTTCTGAAATCTCTAAAAAATCTTTCCACAATTCTGGCCACTAATGTAGTCCTCTCCTGGGCTGCTCTGCTCCTTCATCTGGTCCAGTATGCTCCTCTTCCTCAGCCACACTGTTCCTCTTCCTGGTTGAATCTGCTTCTCTGCCTGGGTGACACTGCCTCTCTCCTAGCCTGGTTTATACTGGCTTATACATTATAAGCTGTCAGCTGCAGCTTTGTATACATCTTAGTTTGTTATTCCTGCTCAGTATCTGCACATGCCATTGAATTCTTACTGATACCACCCCCCCCCCGCCCCCAAAACCCAATCCTCACTCAGCCCTCAATGTATGGAATGTGAAGTACCAGGGGGTGAGGTAGGTGTGTGTTATACTGCAGCACAAAGACAAAAATGCAACAAACACAGACTTTCACCCAAAATAAAATGCTTTATTAACTTGACACAAACATAAAGTCTTAGCCCCTTTAACCAAATACCACAAAGAAAAATAAAACACAAAGAAAAAAAACACAAAACACACCGACCAATCAACCAACCCTGGTCAGATGTTTCAAATCTCCCTAATTCTCCCACATCCTCTCAGCTGACCCTATTTAAACTCTGACCTGGGATCAGTGTAATCAGGGTCAGTTGAATGTCATCACTCAAACCGTTTGTAGGGAAGTGGGTGGCTGTTACATCACCCTCAGGTCTGCCACAGGCTTCAGAGGCATGTCTGCTGGATGAAATCCTTCCTATAAAACCAGCTTTAGTGTGCGAGTCCCTCAAAGTATGACCTGATCAGTGACCAAACCCAAGGTGGAGCATGAAATAGGATTCTTCAACTGTCTGGTTTCACACATTGTACTTTCAATCTGTTTCGATGTGCTGCTTAAATCCATTTAATTAGATTTTCTGCTCGAATGCATGACTAATGTGTAAATTAAACGTTTCTGTTTTTATGATGTTTTCCAGTCGCGCTTAATGACCAGACGTGTACTCTGTCTTTCAGTTCCTCGGCTGTGACCCTTTTAAATGACCTGCCCTTAAAGGGATGGCCACTTACACATGGTGCGATTACCACTCACTGTCCCCTGTCCACCAGAGGTTTGGCTTACTCTGTAATCCATGAGCCACGCCACTACGATGTTGACACCTCTAGGTTATCTCAGCGGTCGAGCGAGTGCCATGTCACAACACATTTCACGAGCATGATATTTGGACTGTAAGTATCTGTAAGTTTCCTCCAGCTGTTCTCAGATAAATAAAATAAACCTTTAACCCAGTGATGGTGGAATCATCCCCCCAGGCACCGTCTTTTCTGGCATGAATTAATATAATGAATTAAGATAAATATTATTTGTGTTTACACAAGCGAGGCTGCTCTGCTATCGAGTGCAGCATGAGCATAAGATGAGAGTTGAATGAGTGCATTCATTCGAGGGGTTTTATTGCGGCGAGACGCAGGTCATTATCACTGCACCATGCAGACCAAAGCCCTATCAGTGCATATGCCCCCTGCTGTGTTTCCTGCACTGGAGAGTATCACATGCTACACGCCTTGCTTTATTGTAGCCATCCCACTGGGCAATCTCCCACAGCTGCCTCACGGTGGACCGCTTCTGTTTGCTTTTCTCCTCAAAGCAAAATTGGATGTAATCTTGTGTACAGTTGCGTGGATTCTGTACATGTGTACGCGTGTAGCAATCAGCAAATCGTGCGGGGTTCCCATAGCTATCCCGCGGGCCGTCAATAAAATCAAACAAGGCGTAATGGAAAAGTATGGGTATAGATACTGTGCACATGTACGCTAACACCAATACGTAACTCAGCCCGTGATGCAGCCCATCAGAGGGAATTGGCCACCACAGAGGCCTGGCCCAGATCCATGTTAGTCTCAGATCGCTTCAACAGGGGGCAGCAGTTAGTGCATGGGGAGCTCGGGCAGTCAGAGAGACCCAGCCTGCTCACAAGCCCCGGCAGTAGGACACGGAGCTTGCTCCTCACCGTCGAGGAGGAGAAGTAGAAGATCATGGGGTCCAGACAGGCGTTGAAGGTGCTGAAGAGGAGGGTGATGTATCTCCAGTGGGGACTTTTTCCAGTGGTGAAGCCCACCACGTGGGAAGCATTGTAGGGGCCGAAACAGAGAGCAAAGACCAGTAACGTCACCAGCGCCAAGCCGATGGCTCGCTGCCGCCTCCGGCTGCTGATGTGGGGCAGCCTGCACAAAATGCGGATGAAGTTGATGTAACAGTAGCTGCAGATGATGAAGGGGATGCAGAAGAGAACTAGACCCAGCTCCAGACGCACGGGCAGGAGGATCTTGAGCTGCTCATCGGTGAATTCCTCGTAGCAGGCGTTCTGGGGAGTCGGTGTACTGAAGCGGTCACCCTCAGGGTTGTAATAAGGCATGATGTAAACGATGCTGAGCTGCAGCAGGGAGACGACCCAGAAGAAGATGCTGGCCAGCACGGCATAGAGCGGCCGGCGGTTCAGCTTGTGCTGGATGGGAAACGCCACGCCCAGGTAGCGCTCCACGCTGACGGCCGTGAGAAAGAAGGTGCTGTTGTAGATGGTGGTGTAGAAGATAAAACCGGAGAGTGGACACAGGAAGTCTGGCATGTACCACTTTAGCCCGTCCGCCGCCTCCTTTATCTTGAAGGGCAGGAAGATGAGGAAGATGAGGTCGGACACTGTCAGGTTGAGGAGGAGGATGTCGATGGGCGTGGGCTTCTGTCTCACCTTCACACTGAAGGTGTAGAAGGCCAGGACATTGGCGGGCAGGCCCGTCATGAAGGTGACGACGTAGACTGCCAGGACCAGCTGCGAGGGCAGGGGCAGCAT
This sequence comes from Cyphomyrus plagiostoma, assembly GCA_019775915.2. Lineage (NCBI taxonomy): Eukaryota > Metazoa > Chordata > Actinopteri > Osteoglossiformes > Mormyridae > Cyphomyrus > Cyphomyrus plagiostoma. The sequence continues at coordinate 12,894,619 of JABFEA020000138.1, read as the reverse complement.
GGTGAGGTGGTCGTTTCCGGGCAGCTGCTCGACAGCGGGTGAGAGGAATGGTGGCATGGCACTGGAGAATCTGGGCAGAGTGACACAGACCGGAGAGAGGCATTTAGTGTGACCGGCAGCCGGCGGTGTTGAGCTGAACAGAAATATAGTGCTCGGCACGCTGGTATAGGAGATAGGAGTGTGTTAGGAAAAGATACCGGATCGGCTGGTCAGTCGGGGGGAATTCTAGGATATGGCCCATAGGGTTGCCATTTCATTTGCAAATGACAAAATTTGGGGAGTGAGGGGCCTTCCTTCAAGAAAAATTGGGTAGGCAGAAATATGAGACAAATTGCTAAATCGATTTAAGGTCTAGAAGTGCCTGTGATGGCAGCCCAGGTGGAGCCTGAGGGCAGACAGCAGCACCTGTAATACAACATCACAGCCGCCCCCCCCTCCTTAACACATTTTATTAATTACTTCAGCTGCGCATTTTTAAATAACTGATACATCTGGCTTCAGTGTTTTATAAACCCAATAATAAATTAAGTCTGGGATGCGGTAAAGTAACTACTGTTTACAAGACCACATACAGTATAAAGCATATTTTTATGCTTCGCATTAAAATTCATTTTACTGTGAAAAAGTCTTAGGCAGTCAAAGACAATTATGTTTAAATGGTCTTCATATTGGTGTAAAACTATGATATTATGTCAGCATAGCCGTTTTAGTACCTTTCAGTCCCTACTGAGTTACCCCAGTACCAGTTACTACCATCGGATTCTCCCACGTAGTTTTCTATTCCACCGCCAGCACACCTTGTTTATTATCATTAATATCACCCGTCTCGCATTTTCTACACCCTCTTATCCTGTTCAGGGTTGCGGGGGTGTTGGGAGCCTATCCTGGAAACTACGAGGGCAAGGCAGGGAATCACCCAGGATGGGACAGTTACTGGTCACAGGTTAAATAACATCTCATTAAATTATTTTAACTAATTAAGCCAATGGTGATATGACAAATTGGGGTGTCCCTGAGGAGAGGTTTGGGAACTGAAGCGGTGTTCATCTAGCCGTCCAACAAGATATTAGTAACTTTTTTTCTATTTTTTTTCTGAAGAAATATTCATTTACTACACAGAAAAATAGCTTAAACACTTTCTTTGTCTGAGACTTTTGCACAGTACTGTATTTATTGAATAACATTTCCAAACCAGAAGGGATTCTTCAGTAGTTTCACAATCCAAAATATATGAGTCTTAATCACTCCAAGAAAGCCTCGGAAAAATGAACCAACAGACACGTTCACCCAGCATTTCTAGGGAGGTTCATAAAGCCATCAAGCTCTTGCTCTTAGCGTCCTCATCCCCTACACTTGTTAACACTGACCGCTACGTCTTACAAGTTTCATCATGAGTTACGCCTGTAATGAACAACAGGACGTCCAGATTAAAATCTATATATTATGTAAGAGACTTGTGCTTTAAAAGAGAAACACACGCACGTTTTGGCACTTATTACACTATGGGAAATAATTGCGTTTGGTGCTGTAAACGCACGCGTCTCAGGATCCGGGCGTCCTGGACACCTGGCAGAATTAATCGGCACAATTTGAGGAAGAAGGAGCCAGAGGGAGATGCAGGGGGAATGAAAGACGGCTCCATTAAGTCAAATCCGAGAGCACACTCAAGGCTGGAGTTTAAGGGCTCTCTGGAATTAACCTGACGGAGGTGGCTAATGAGGGAGATGTAATGAAGACATAATTACAACTGCCCTTAAATTTCATTCTCCAGCAGGGGGAGGGGGCCCCTGCTCTAGCCAGACCCTGCGTACTCACCCTAGGGAAATGCAGCTGCAGGACCTCCCATGCCTGTAGTAGATCGCGCCCCGCGGATCTCCCCGGCTCTCTCTGTACAAGGCTGCCGTGGGTGGCTGGCCACCGCACTTCACTGTTTGCTCACTCACCTCAGCTCACAGGCTGGAAAATTAATAAGGCAGCACTGTAATCTACATCCCACCCACACTCCTCCTCTGCCCTCGATCCCCCCTCTTCTCCAAACAAGGTCACCTAGGTAACTATGTCTTCGGTAGGGTCGGTGTGGGGGTGGGGGTTTATGCTGTACTTCTTTGGAAGCCTTTTACAAATCGGAATTGTGTCAGAGATATCAGCCAGCTGACGAGTGACTGAGATAGGGCACTCTCTGATTACGGCTCCTCCCCTGGGGGTATATTTTTGAAGATGAGAAAATAAACAATCAACAAGGGTGTACAGCAACCCCCCCCAGCCCTCAACCCCTCATTTACCGGAGGTGAGACTTGATGGGGCCATTCAGCTCTTAATTGATACTATCGACCTTGCTCTGTCTGAGCTGTTTACCAGCTGGTTGACTGGAGGCCCTAAAGGTCACGTGAATTATCACAGGTGGGCAGGAAGTGATGTAATTCAGGGTGGTGGGGCTTCCGGAAAAGACCAATGGATTTGCAACAAGCCTTCAATAAACAAATGTATATTTTGACTCGACCACTAGCATACCTTGTAAGGAATCCACTTGCAGAGTCTCCGCAATTTCAGCAAAATGGTGTTTTTATTGAACAGTAAAAAATAATATAAGGTAATATAGTGTAGACATACACCGGGTATTGAAAAGCAGCTCGAATACCAATTAAGAACATTTCTTCACCCCCCCCTTTATGCCCCAAAAGACCTTCCCCACAAAGGTGCTGTGTGTAGGTGTTGTGAGTGAATTTACACATGAAGACTGACCCCCTAGCCTATGAGGAGCCTGGGGCAGGTCAGAGTGGAGACTTTCTGATCATTGTGATCAGTGCGTTCGATTATTTCTACTCGGAATTTCCGAGTTCCAAGAGAAGAACGAACACATCATAATTCAATCATCTTCCTTATCACCCTAGTGGTGCCGACTGGAAACCCCATTCCCTGCCTGGTCTCCCCTTTCATCATTAACAGCTAACATTCTCTGTATTTACATTATCAACCAAGAACATTGGGACATCTTTACTACTTTTCCTTACAACATCATTTGGCTAATCAGTACCTCACTGACATTTTAAACTAAACTAAATCAATTAACATATTGAGCTAGTAATGATACTTAACAAATACATGGAATGGCTAAGGTGCCCCTGAGAAGAGGTTTGTGAACTGAAGCGGCGTTCATCTAGGCATCCAACTAGATATCAGTAACTTTTTGGAGAAAGGAAGAAATTCTAGTTAGTTTTGTTATGCTACTCTTAACTGGCATATGTTCTTATGTTAAATTATTATTATTATTTTTGTTCAGAGCAAATACACACTTATTACCAGATTAATGGCTAATCAGTTTGTCTGATTGCCTAACACTTTTCCACAGTACTGTACTTACGTATTGTATATGCTGGTAAAAATAAAGAGGTAAATGAGTTTTAAAATCGTGACCACACCACCCAATAATGTCTTATGAAGGGAATCTTCCTGGTTACCATGAACTCTGACCTGTGCATCTCTGCATGTGTCTGTGTGGGTTTTTCTCTGACCCCATTTCCCGCAAAATACCCGTAAGATCCTGCTGACGTCGGATGACTCAGCTCGGATGAAGGCGGCAGAGTTAATTAAAAACCATAGGACACAGTTCAGGCATCATCTTTTTATTGTACTGAGGATGACTGTCCCACATTTTATTCCCATTTCCCAAAATTTACAGCACTTGATCAACATAATGTATAATTCAGAAATCCTCCACCAGACTCACTCTGGAATCATGGGCCTTCTGATCTTCTCAGCTACCGGGCCGATGCACGTCGAGAAAGTGTTACACCAGTGCATTACGCCATGAGCCACATGCCTGAAACAAACGCCAGCTACTCGAAACCCTCCTTCACTCCCACATGTAGACCATTCCAATTATTACCAGTTTTATTTGCCAAATTGCTCTGTTAACGTGACTCATTTACCGGCATGATTCCTTCAGATATATTTCCGTGAATTTTCTAAGATGAGGTCATGGGAGATGGCTTTTCTCATCTACATACACACTCTAAAACACATGTGAAAAGGTTTTCAAAAAATGATGGTGCAAATCTGCATAGCTATCACAAAGGATAAAGTGACATGTCCCTGTGTACATTCTTATAGCAGAAGATTTTGCTGTATAACAAATAGACATATTAAAAGTCTTGTTCTTTACAATATCTTACTAATGCCAGACAAAAGACAATATTCTATCGACATAAATAGACAAAAATGCCACTCCACATATAAACATAATATACACTCATCTAAAGGATTATTAGGAACACCTGTTCAATTTCTCATTAATGCAGTTATCTAATCAACCAATCACGTGGCAGTTGCTTCAATGCATTTAGGGGTGTGGTCCTGGTCAAGACAATCTCCTGAA
>JABFEA020000138.1:12864867-12875171 GCA_019775915.2 Cyphomyrus plagiostoma | reverse complement strand
TAGACAGAGACTAGTTATAGAAAGTGTATACAGAGCAGGCTTGCTGTGACTCACAGTAGACAGAGACTAGTTATAGAAAGTGTATACAGAGCAGGCTTGCTGTGACTCACAGTAGACAGAGACTAGTTATAGAAAGTGTATACAGAGCAGGCTTGCTGTGACTCACAGTAGACAGAGACTAGTTATAGAAAGTGTATACAGAGCAGGCTTGCTGTGACTCACAGTAGACAGAGACTAGTTATAGAAAGTGTATACAGAGCAGGCTTGCTGTGACTCACAGTAGACAGTGAGGCTGGCTGTGGCACTCATAGCACTGACAAGATTGGTGACCGTACAGCTATAGACCCCTGCGTCACTTCTGTTGCCCGGGTTGATAACCAGAGAATTGTCCGTAACTGTAATCCGGGAGTCAGGAGAGATGGCGGTCCCCCCCTTCTCCCAGATCGCGCTCGTCTCTGTTCCCATCGTCCTAGTGCAGGTGAGTGAGATGTTGCCCCCTTCGAGAGCAACAGGGGGGACGGACAGCTTCACCCCAGCAACTGCATCTGTCAGCCGGAGAGGAAAGAAGATTTTCAAATGGTGAACTTTCAGATACTTATATATGAGAAGTAAGGCAGTATTGCCATGGCTCTGTCACCTCACCGAACACGTGTAGCAGGACGGAGCGTGAGCTTTTCGTCATGCCGACGATGCTGCCAGGATCCACGATGACGGTGTAGTTTCCGGTGTCCGTCAGAAAGATGGGGCTGATCTGCAGCTGCGTGGCTGTGATGGTGATCCGGCCCGTGTACTGGCTCACGTTGCTCAGCACTGCCCGTCCCCCCACCCACAGTCCCAGTGTGACCCCCGTCGGTGACACCCAGGTTATCGACAGGGCACTTGGCACGGTGATCACCTCCAGCACTGCCGCAGCCTCAGTCCTCACCAGCACCGGAGATGTTTGGAACTGGACCGGGACGGGATTCTGGCACAGAGCGGCTGGCCAGGCTGCTGCCACGAGGAAAATTGTAAGATCATTCCTTTATTTCATGAGCTTTGTGAGTCTATTGAACATTTCAGCCTGTTAATCTGCATATTGTAGCATATCAAGCCACAATGAAGCGATAATCATCAGGCATACGAAGACCATAGATACAAAAAAATGATCAAGATACACTGAAAAATAACCCTTATTGCCCTGGGGTGGGGTCAGTGTCACTATGTGAACCTGTCTGAAACTTTGCTCTCTCTATCTCTCTGCTATTTGGTTTCTTGGAATGACAGAAACCTCACTATCACTGACTCACCGACCGGCTGCCATTTTTTGTTTACAGCAACATTCTTGACATGCTACAAGTTTACACTCCCATGCAGTCGGGCTGACGGCTCCATGCACGCACCAGTAAGCTCTGGTCAAATACACGATTCAGAGCCTTTCACAGTCCTGTCCCCAGCTATCACATTTCAGAAGCCCGCTAGTAACCCCTCATGTGATTGGCTGCTGGTGGGACTTGCTGACGACAGGATAGGTAGATGAGGTGATTTGCAGGCAACAACATTGGCTACTGATTGGAAGAATTGTGACGAAGTGGATAGATTTCTATTAAATCAAAAAGCACATAACAGGAAGCCGGGTCACAGCAGGAGGCGCCCTACCTGCCAGAAGACAAAGGACAACAGGGGCGTGTTGCATTTCCTCACCCTGGATAATGCGTTGGAAGGAAAACATATTAATTCAGGACGCTAGATCCAAAATTCAGAACACATGTTGTATGAGACAGTGAAGGCTGTACAGTTCCCTGAAGTTTGATTGTACCGATAAAGACTAAGTGCCATTTAAAAGTCAACAGATGTCCTTCCGAGTGTATTCACCAATTTATTGTCAGTAATTGAAGACGCACAAACAGCACAGAAACTAAACAGCAGGCACAATCACTCACCAGGATCCTCATCCCCACTGTTCACATTTCCACCCCACATGCTGGCAGGATCATGTCCTCCTTCGAGACACCTTCTCTTTACTGTTTGTTCACTATGCCGGGAGACACTCAACCAGACAATCCAGTCTTCCCCCCAGGGCTGGGTGAAAGCTCCACCCCACATTAACTCGTTTGACGCCATCGTTCTATTTGAGGATAACTAGTTAGTTAGCTGTCTCAGATCAAGAACTTAAGAACATGAGAATTTTACATATGATAGGGGTTCATTTGTCCCATCAAGCTCTTTGGTGGGAATTTAATTAATAGCTCAGAGTTGTTAAAATCTTATCTAGCTCTGATTTATAGGAACCCAGGGTTTTAGCTTGTGCTACAGTAGCAGGAAGACTATTCCGTACTCTAATTACACACTGTGTAAAGAAGTGCTTTCTCAAATTCATTTTAAAATGTTCTCTCGCTAATTTCCACTTATGGCCACGAGTTCCAGTATTTAAACCAATATTGTAGTAGCCATTTGGCTGAACAGCATCTGGACCTGTCAGAATCTTATATACCTGGATCATGTCCCCCCTTAGTCTCCTTTGCTTGAGGCTGAACAGATTCAGCTCTGCTAACCTCTCCTCATAAGACATTCCTCTAAGGCCAGGAATCATTCTCGTAGCCCTCCGTTGAACCTTTTCCAAGGCAGCAATGACCTTCTTAAGGTAAGGTGACCAAATCTGCACACAATATTCTAGGTGGGGTCTTACTGAAGAATTGTATAATCATAGCATCACCTCCCTTGACTTCACACACGTAGATCCAGGTAATCTACCATTTTTATTTGGATAATAGCTTCCATTACTTGTCCAGTTATGCAAGTTAAACTGATTGGCCCATAGTTTGCTGGATTACTTCTAAACCCTTTTTTGAATATGGGCATTATATTAGCATGCTTCCAATCAGAAGGTACCACACCAGCAGATAAGACTCTTACTATCCTGCAAATTAATGATTTGAGCTTTTAGAGCTCTTTTAGAGTTAAAATGTAGGAAGAAACTTTTAATGTCATCCTTAGCCTCCAATGCTGTCGTGCAATAAGCGGGACGCAGAGCGGAGACAGAGCAGCAGCAGGCAGGAAATCGAGAAACACTGGGTTTAATCAAAAGGGTAGATATACATAGGAAAACATACACTGACTACAATGACCAGACTGGGGAAACAAGCTTAAATGTAGACTTAAATACATTGAACTAAAGACAGCAACAGGAAACAGCTGGTGAACATGGGGAATCCACACGAGATTAACAAGGGGACGTGGCACACGGAAGACGCGGGTGATCGGGGCAGGACAAACGCAATCTTCCTTTCGACGTTCTAATAACTAATGTTATTTTTTAGCCCAACCTGTAGACTTAGATGCTCCTGCTTTATTCCGACAACATTAGTTATTTTCCATTTTGCTGGAAACAGGCATGTAGTCCTCTTGCACTTGCAATGATGTGTTTTTAAAACATTCCCATGCCTCTTCAACAGTTTTGTTATTCATCTCCATCCAGTTTACAGTTTCTAATTTCAGTCTCATACCATTAGTGTCGCCTTCCACACATCGTAAACTTTTGTTTTGCTCTTTGGACACTAAAATTATCCTCAAATTTAACCTTTAAATATTGACAAGATGTACATTCCCTCCCACCACTGACAACAGCCATGACCACAAGATGTCAACAGAAAAGTTTTTACATCAAAAGCAGCAAGTAACACGTAAAGTTATGTGTGCCACTGTCTTGTTTATTCATACCCAAGATGGGTTGTTTCATGGAATCATTTAGAAACATAACTGGGCCGATAAAGAAGCCGATTAAAACTCTAAAAATGATGACTTTCCATTTCTCTACAAAAACATCTAACCAAGGCGACGTGCGCCCAACCTCATTCACGTGTCAGACTCATCCGTGTCAAGATTTCAGTAAAAACAGGAAATTCTCAGCCAGCAACTGTTTACAGAACAAACTGAGTCCTTTGGCTGTAACCCTAAAAGGAGGCAAACTGTAACGCTAATCATTTCCAAAGAGGTTTGCCAGGCAATATGATATTGCTCACTAAAAAAATTACAGTCAAATCGTGTTAAAGGGTACAGCTTTTGAACCTAGTGACAAAAATACTCCACATATCAGCTTGTATCACTTTCAGCAGAATTCATGTGGGCTGTGGAATTTATGATAGTCGCCCATATTAAGGCATGTTTTCGCATAGTGGTTTTATGTTTTAGCTCATCATACCAGTTTCTAATGGTCATTCTAGCTGATTTAGCTGGCAATGTCACTATGACCAACTAGATGAAACAATGAAAGATTAAAAAAACATCAAAGAGCAGCAAGAGCTAGAACATAAACCATCTAAGAGCATCTTAAACCACTGTAGACCAGCTAACACCGGCTACCAGCATAAGCTGGTTCTTAGCAGCTTTTTTTTCAACAGGGATGGGACAGCATAATGAAACAGCTGGAGGCGTTTGAGTTCAAAGCCCTCTGCCTTTCAGGTCCCGGTAGTAACAGCAGATGGATGTAAATTTAATCGCCAAAAAGATAATTCATCCACTCCACAAACAAACGCAAAGGAAGTCCGTCCCCTTGCCACTCCTCCGCGCGTCAGAGTGTATTTGTTCTTTATGCTATTACTGGTCTTTCAGTTTCATTATACCTGCCCCCAGCTCACTGTGACTGCTTTGTAAAGACAGCGTGAAGCTGAGGTAAGAGTAACTCCTGTTTAAACCTTGCTCACTTTTAGACTGTAGTTTCACAGGGCTGGTGAGCATTGACTGAATACGGAACATTTTGGTAAATGTGATATAAAACGAAGCTGGTTTACAACAAATGTGCTGTGAATGATCTACAATTTAAAAATATGAGACCAAGGGAAGCGATCCTAACATCTGTTAATTGTGCTAACAACACACTGTTTACATTTTATCGTTTAAAATACATTTATATGCTCACATTCCACTGAGCCGCAGAAATGTGGGGCTGATGTTTATGTCTCTCAGCCACAGGTGACTCCCCTCTGATCCCTATGACATGCGATATTTCTGTGACAGGATCCCAGCCTCCTGACCATTAGTAGCGAAGCCTCTGCTATTATTCCAGGACTCATTGCACGATGGGAGTCCGCCCAGCATATTTAGTGTTTATGATTAGTGTCACGTCTCTGGGTAAGTCCTACTCGCATCCTCTCTCATTCTGCATTTAGGGTGCCTGACCTTTTGGCGAATGCTGTAAGATGGAACCTTGCTCCGCTAATGGTTCAGATTCAGTGGATGTTTAAACTTGGAGCTTTGAAGTTCAGCCAGTGTCAGTGCATTTTGCAGTTATGACTTGCAGTCCTTCTTTCCAGTGCCAGCTCTGCACCACTGCATGTCTGTCCACTTGCTAAATGGGGAGCCCGTCCAAGTTGCCCTGGGTCAAACGCTGGTTCTGGAAGCTCAAGTCAACAAAACCCCAGGACATGAGATTTCAATGGTGACGTGGGAGAGGCATAGAGGGAACTACAGAGACAAGATAGCCGAATATCCCAAGAGGAAACTCAAGCCGCACGTCACCCTGGACCAGCAGGGGGCGCTACTGAGAGTTGCTGATCTGAACAAAGAAGGCTACGGAATTTATACTGTGACTGTGACTGACAAAAACGGGAAAGAATACATTGATAGACGGACCGTAAAAGAAGCTGGTGAGTTGGACAGATCACTTGTGAAGCTTTAGTGGTTGTGTTTGATGAGCATATATCTAGTTAGTTAGTTAAGACCTTGTTTATATAATAATTATGTGCACCTATGTTACAACTCTTGACAACAGCCATGGGCACAAGATGTCAACGGAGCAGTATTTCAATTAAAAACAGCGCATCGTGACTCCTCCACTGTGCCAGCAGCCCTAACGGCATTTTGTCCATTTCGCTGTGCGTGCTTGCACACAAACAGTTAGCTAATTTAGCAATTAATTGAGGAGCAGAGAGTCATGTGTGTGAACAGTGGGTTACAGTGTCCCCTGTAATGGCCCAGTGGGTGGTACCAAAGCAGGTGCCCATCTCTCATTTACCTTCCCCTCTCAGTAACACCACCAGAAGCATCCATCTCGCTCTACTGCGACGTGCCCCTCACACGGTGGGATGCGCCGGGGTTCGTGTGGCTAGTGGATGGGGTGGACGTGTCCAACAACGCGAGTGTCCTCTCTGCAGACGGCAGGAAACTCTTCCTTTCCAGACAGAAAGGGCTAAACTACACCTGTGTAGTGAGCAGCAGCCAGGGTACCAGTGTTGCCCAGTACATCACAGGTGAGCCTCCAGATCCACCATCACCTGGATCGCAGGTCTTAGTTAATGATCTGATTTTACCATGTCTACTGGAGCCTAGGAGTCATCTCAGCATCCTGTGATGGGCTTATCTGCAGCAGCTGGATCTGGGTCCTGGTGATCCTGCCCTTTGCTGTCTGCTTCTAGTGGTAAATATTTTCTCATGATATTTATATACACTTCATCTCTTCTGTTGTTAATGTAATACAACCACAGCTCAAACTTTCAGTCTATTTTTAAATACCCTTCATTGCATTATAGCCATTCTTTTATTATGAAACAGATTACCACCATAGGAAACTCAGAATTGCACATTTTTTTCAATCTGCAGACTATTTAAATTGAGGCAACAAGGTGGCCCTTCCAGCCAATCATCAAGCTCTATCAATTGACTCTGCCCACTCACAGGGTCTTGTGCTATATTGATAGCATCCATCAGCACAGTGTGATTGGGACCGTGCAGAAGATGACCATAACCTAACAACTGAGGTTTCTGTGTCACAGTAATGCAGAAACTGTTATCTTCATTAATATTAATTGTGCCATTTTTACTATTGTGGTGTAATAAATATGTATTTTGCTTGTGATTATTAAAAATATTTTCATAATTACACGACACATTTGTATCTGTCTTTGTAGGTCCTGATTTTTCCAATAATACGATCCAAAAACAACACTCTTTTTTTGTTGTTGTTTTTAAGTGTGTTTTTAAGAGAGAGAATAATTATTTTCATTTCAGTTCCTGAGAACATCCTTCTGGTTCTGTGAATACAGCCCACGTCACAGTCAATCACAGACGAAGAAAGTCCTAAAAAACACTGCAAAAGAACCTTTACTTGCAGATTTTGCTTCCTGCCACCCAGCAACGAAAACCCCCAGGTGCATCTGAAGCAAAAGTAAAAATGAGAATTGAATTTCATCGCTCACAGCTAGACTCTCTGCTCCTCTTTCTGTCACGCAGTTTCCTTGTTATTCCAAGACATCAGCTCAGCAAATTAGGTTGCGAGAGGATACAGCTTCGCATTTAGTGTTTTAAAGAACAATCAGTGAAAACTCTCTCTAAAAGTTCCTGTACTCACAGTCGACTGGGACTTGTTTACCTATATAAGGTTACTGGCTTCTGACTCTATCAAGAGGCAGAGGGGTGAGAGAGAATGATCTCTAGGGAGGGAGCAAAAATGTGGACTGTTTGGCAGTGTTAATTTTGTTGACGAAAAACTTTCGTCATAGTTATCGCCAACGACCTTTATTTTCAGACTATAACGAGACGATAACTAGATAAAAATGATTTCGTGACGCCTAAGACTTTGACGATGTGTATTGACAATTTCGTAAACAAATAAAAACGAGACGAAAATGATTGCCAGATACGAGATACAATCAGAACTACTGTAATTCGCGTAAGGCAGGGATCAGTTAGAGAAAATTTCTTGAAGCAAAGGTTGGGCTGCATTTCAAAATAGAACATAAATAAAATGTGAAAATTGCGCGTGTTTAAATAAAGTGCTTAACTTAAGCCGTAGAACACTGGTCCTTTCGGAATAAGACTGGTCACCTCTGGTCTAGAAGGTCCTCCTGGAAGCACTCCACTTTTTTCTATGTGGATAATCTCCTATCCTGAACAACAGACCGTGCACAAGTTTGTGCTAGCAGGAACAGCGTTCTTTAATAATAAAACTGCATGAGAGAACCCCACAAGAAAGGGTCTTAAACTGAGCCCGCTTCCTGCGCAAGACATTCTCATAACCCTAGTCAGTTTTATCAGACACCTCTGTGACGGCACCGATCTGTGTTCCCGCCCTGTCTCTCCATTATCGGACAGGACGAGCCAGTTGACCGTTTCCTACATGATGCCTCAAGCCAGTTCGGTCTTAGCCATTGGCTGCTGAAGGATGTGACTAAGTACATCCTAGCAGGTGGCTCTGGATCCACACCGATAGTAGTGTAGGTGTTGGAAATCCTCACCCTCAGCCGCACAGACTGGAAAGACATCTGACTACGTGTGAATTACCGAAACCCCCGTTCAACACATCCTCAGCCCCCGCACTATGCAAACATGTGAGATCAATGCCTGTTTAGTACACCCTGGCTTACCACACGCTCTCTTTTACATTAACTTTCTGGCATGGTGGGCTGTTTGGGAAACACATCAAAATGAAACAAATCAAATTCAATTCCCAGGTGAGTGTCTCCCCAGCCTCAGCACACCCCACTACTCTCTCTCTTCTCTCCCTCTCTATATGTCACAGGCTGTGTTCTTCCTAAATTCTACTGTGACATATAAACAGTGACAGAAGGTTTGTGTGAAGATCTGGTCACTGCAGGGCTGGACCTAAGCCAAGTCAGGTGGGCAGGACAGATTCATTTGCAGAGTGGCAGGTGGTCCAGCCTGTGACATTAAAAATGAGCATCACAGTCAAGGATCATTAGGGGCGGCGACAAAAAATAACCAACACCTGCAGCATCGCTGTTAACCTCAGCTTCCTGAGCAGGGTTTTCTTCTGCTTTTATATTAGCAGATTTCTTTCAGTTTGTCACTCTGGCAGGTGTTCTCCAACAGTTACTGCACCCTGGGTGATAGGTTGAGATCTGACTCTGTCTGGCCCTGTCCTATGTGTCTTGTCCTCGTTTGGCCAGCAGGTGTCACTGGCCAGCCTTTTCCTTCCTCTCTTGTACCTCTTAGCCCCTAGTGTGTTTGCCTGCCCCCGGTGTGGTTTAATGGGCTGAGTGAGTTGTTACGAGTTTGAGGCAGGCCAGATGCCAACCTCAACTAGTTGTTAACCAGTGGTGCTTGGGTCAGAGCACCTGTCCCTGGCGTCAGACCAATTAATATTAATGCAAGCCTAAACACATTGGACAGGGCCAGATGGGACTGATCCTGAACGGAACAAGAATATTAATTACGTTCAAACTATACAGGCCATCAGTCAAAAACAGGCCCAGGCTACTGTACATTGTTAGTATCAAAAACATTCCACACCCTCTGCATTCTCATCAGACTGACCCTATTTCAACTTGAGTAATCAGAAATTTCTCCCTCCCCCGTATACCCTTATGATCCCCCTGGGACAATTCTCTTTTCATCTACTCCGCTTTGCTCCTTCTCTGTAGGTGAGAGTAAGTTTGGCAGCAAATGACAGCCGCCTGTAGCGGTACCCAGGGAGCAGGGACCTTGCTCAAGGGCCCACAGGTGTGCCCAGGCTGGGCTCAAACCAGTGACCTTTGGATCACACAGAAGCTTAACCCACCGAGCCACATGCTGCTCTCGGGCATCATCAGGGTCAGCTGTGCCGATCACTTACACTCACAAATATTAGCACAACCTCTCGCTGCTTATTTTTTCCGATATTTTCAGAGTCCTTCATTGTCCACCGTCACATTTATTCCTTGGAGATGAATGGGTGTGTCAGTGGCTGGATTACATTTCTCTGGTCTCTGCTATTGTGTTTCCAAAACACTCGAGTCGATTGATTTTCTTTTTCCCAAAGTCTTGCTTGTACACGACTAACTATCCGGATTACTTGCTGCTGCTTATATTGCAGAGATGCCACAGAAAATCTCCTTTGGGTGACTCAAGACATACAGCAGTGAGGACAGATCAGTAATAGTAAGAAAGCACATAAACAGATTCCCATGAAAAGCTTTTGCATCAAAAATTATCAATCGAACAAAACACCAGTGTGAGACTGGCATATTGATTGTTGTATAAAAAGAAGGGAAACACGATGGAATGGCTTCCAATTACAGTGGTACCTCGGTTCTCAAACTCACTAGAACTCGAATTTCTTCAAAGTCGAACAAACTAGTTTGACCTAGAACTCGACCTGAATATCAGAAATCGAACCGTGAACGCTGACCTAATATAAATTGTACGCGCCAGGAAATGAGTCATACTACAATACAATTCTTACGTGAATGCCCTCTTCACAGACTGGACGATTAACCAAATGAAGCAGTGCAACGTTGCAGTAACTAACAATAAAAATAACTTACGTGTACTATTAGAGCATTTATGTCATTTATTGAAACTTTATTTTACCAGGTAAATTAACTGAAAACCAG
>JABFEA020000138.1:12854254-12864767 GCA_019775915.2 Cyphomyrus plagiostoma | reverse complement strand
AATACAGAGGACTAATGACAACAACCAGAAACAGCTGATCACATGGGGATCCCACACAAGGTTAACGAGGGGGTGTGACACACGGATGGAGCGGACTATCGGGGCAGGATGGGGGTAATATTGGGGTAAGACCTTTATCGTTTTGGAAGCCATTAAGAAAAAAAGCTCTTCTAATTTTATCCTGTTCATTTTGTGTTTAAATGCTAAAAAATACATGTTTAGGTGTAATTTTGGGGGGCCGGGAACCAATTAATTGGTTTTGGTATTTTTTATGGGAAAAATTCGATCATAACTCGAACTTTTTAGGATTCGATCCAGTGCCCGAGAACCGAGGTACCACTGTATTTGAGAGCCAAGCTGGCTTTTCTTTAATTAAAAATGGCGTATATGTGAGCAATGGCTTTCTTTCTCAGTACAGGTCGTCATTGACTTACGACCATGATTGGTTACGACTGACTGGTCGTAATACGATTTGGTCGTAAGTCGCATATGTATAGCCTGCTGTACAGTAATGTGTTGTTATAAAAATCCTTAAATCATAGCTTATCATAATTTTCTTTGTTCATTATGTATTGTCATACGTCGTACTTTTCTCTGTTCATTATTGTTATACATCATGATTTTCTTGGTTAATTATAGTTATACTGTTACTGTACTAGATCTTAACTTTCTTTGTTCATTATTGTGATACTGTACCATATCCATTGTATCACCAACGTCTAAGTATTGTACAGTACTGTGTACTAATAAAAGTTCAACCTTTTTTAGTTAATTTTTCGTCCTTTTTACGTATTTTTCTTATTTTCATGGTTTCTTTACATTTTATGCATTTGTATCATCTCTACACCATTTTGTTTCTTATTTTTACATTCGTTAGGTTTAAGTAAAACACTGCATTACCAGTACAACTGGTTTAATATTTGCAAAACAACCTGAGGTACGCCCAGCTGGGCAGCATTTGCGCTGCCAGACATAAGAGCTACGATCATAGTCGTAAAGTCGATTGGTCGTAAATTGGATAGGTCGTAAGTCGACAAGGACCTGTATCTCTGGACTCTGGAGTGCCACTGCTTAACAGTTTACTGCCATCTGCTGGTAAAAAGGAAAACACAATACAAACGTGCAAGACGATACCTCGTCTAGGATAGGCCTATAACAGGGTCACCCTAATGACTGTATGTTTCGAATAGTTTCTTTTTAATTATTTGTGTAGTGACAGTGGAATTATATTTTATGTATATGAAGTGTGTATTTATAAAATATTTTTCCCCTTAGAAAGGCAAACTGTTATTTAATACGCAGACTTCTTTAATACTCTTGTCCACAAACCAAAGCTTTCCTTTGGCTGACACATTTTTTAAAGAAGAACAGTGGCCTATTTTTTTTTTTTTAATCCTGTATTCTTATAATACAAATGTTTTATTATGGAATTGCTTTAGCCCAGTACAAGTGTGAAATGGAAATGAGGATTAGAGAGCTGCATGGGGATGATATCTATCTTTATCCCCATCCGTCCCCGCGAACAACTAAACCGTCCCTACAATATCCCCGCGTGCACGAAAGGCGTCCCCAACCCCATCCCCGCATTCACCGACAGTGCAGTGCACCATTGTGTACATGTCCATAGGCCTATTAGCCATTGAATATATCTTAATCATCATATTCCTCTCTTGGTACTTTTCCTCAGACATAATTTTGCATTATTCAGTTAGAACTCACAACTATATAACTCATCTGAAATTATCGGAAAACTATGTATGCTATATATTGCTTTCTTATTTGTGTATATTTATGTACATGTATATTTGTGCTGCGTGTATGAAGTATGTCTCTCTTGAGACATAGACTACTTAGAACCTAGGATTAGACTTTAAAGCAGCGTGGCATTTCGTACATTACACATCCAATCCTCGACACTAATTAACATTCGACATCTTGTCCATCGACATTAATGAAATTACATTTCACATCCTATCCGTCGACATTAATTAAATTACATTTCACATCCTATCCATCGACATTAATTACAACGAAATGCTCCCGTACATTGCTTTTTCTTAATAAATTTTACGCGGTGGCTATTCAAGACATTTAATGTCCGTCTTATAAAGCTGTTATAAAGCTACGCGCATACACTTGTTTTCTCGTTCTCAGCAGCCTTGTGCGCGTCCTACACACGATCTTCATCGCAGACCTTGGCACACACACGAAATCTGGTGGAGTTTTGTTCTGCTAGAAGCAGCTCGGATTCACGTATTTGACGTAATGCCATTGGACAGGAAATTAAGGTAATTTGAATATAACGTTAACAACGTATAACTTGGTCGCGAGGTGCGACCGTGAAACTTTAAACCAAGGTAGTCAATTTGAATATGCAGACTATTTACACAGTAAAATATTAAAATCTACAAATACAGATTATACAACGTCGTCATTTATTGCACGCAATTCAGCCATACCCCTTGATTTTTTTAGTTATGATTTTTTAAGCCAAATCGTATTTTGCTCTTGTTTTAGTCTGTTGTTTAGTCTATTACTTTGCGTTTATGCTTTTGACAAGGTGACAAATTAGTTGAATAGTGTATATGTGTTAAGATTCTATCGGCAAAGATGGGGAATGGCTATTCTTACCTCTCAATATGAATAAAAACAAACATTGCCCACCGACAGGGCAGCACAGGAAAGGGAAAACGCGGTCCTTAAATACTATGCGGCGCGCCCATCATTCACTTAAGGAAGGAAGGGAAGCGCCACTTGTTTTTGTTAATTCTAGAAAAGTACCTTGGCCACTTGAGCTCCTCCTCTTATTAACCATTATCTTTGCACCCTGAGATCGGAGAAAAGGTGAGCGTGACATAACTCTGGACGTGCGGGACCGCCCTCGGGAACGCGCAAAGGTGAGCACACTGAGAGTTCCGCAAAAGGCGCGCCTCGGGCTTTCTTTATACGGGACGCCGATGCAAGGGAAGTGTGCGCGATTTCGTTTTTCACGCCGAGTTCCTGGGGTCATGGCGCTGAATCCGACGTGGACTAAGCTACTCCTTCTTGCGCTATGTGAGTGTTGCTTTTCTGTCTTGCTCATTACACATTGTAACTACTCGATTAATCGGTTATGACTTTCTCAGGACCGGTTAGTTCGGAAACAAGCAGTTTTTTAAACTTTTATTATTGGACGGTTAGTATAACTGCTTTGGCAGATGGAAAAGCTTCCGATTATTCGAGAGCCAAGCTGTAGATTAAACGTAGTATTTATGTGAGCAATGGCTTTCTCTCTCAGTATCTCCGCAGTGCCTCTGCATAACAGTTTATATCCAGACTCGACAACCTCTGCACGTGATTCCGGGTAGTAGCCTGGTGCTGAAGGCCCAGATTTCCAAGAAGACTGGAGAGCAGATGACCAAAGTGATGTGGGAGCGAGATGCAGAGAACCGGGCGGGTCTAGCAAAGGTCCGGGTGGCGTCATTCCCAGATCAGAACGCAGACCCGCGCATGAGCGTGGATGACGGGGGGGCGACGCTGATCGTGAAAGACTTCAGGGTGGAGGACTGCGGTGTTTACACCATCTCAGTGATGAACCAGACCAATGTGCTACACAGCGCCAGCTGCGTCGTGAGAGAGTACAGTAAGCTACATGTCAGTAGTTCTTAGGCTAGCAAATCAAAACTGTTCACTGCAATCCTAAAATCCTTTTTCACCCCCCCCCCCCCACCCACCAGAAGCCGTGAGCCAGGTGTCCACGTCGATCAACATATCCGACCCATCCCTACACTGTGAGGCCTCAGGCACAGACCCCCATTTCAGCTGGCTACATGAAGAGCAGACAGTCCCGAAGGAGATGGGGTACCTGTCAGCTGACAGTCGGGTGCTCTACCTGTCTTCTGAGCCATGTGGTCACTTTACTTGTGTCGTCAGTAACAGTATTGGGAAGGACTCAGACAGCTTTATGGCAGGTGGTGTAAACCAGCCAATTTCTCCGCCAATCCTGTACAGAAAATGCATTGTATGCTTGCTGCTTGATACTAGCTGTACTTGTGTGTGCATGTGCCCGTATATATTTATGTGTATGTGACTGCCCCTGTGTGGCTGGACACTGAACTGCAGCCACCCATTTGCCCCCCTGTCTCAGAGCCCTGTAAGAGGCATGGAAGCAGCACACTTGTGGTCACCATCTCCCTCACTGTCCTTCTCAGCTGTGTTGGCATCTTCACTTACTACTTGTGGAGGTAGGATGCGTCCAGAACACTCCCACCAAGAATTCCCCTAAAAATAGCTGGAAATTTGCCTGAAAAAAGTCAGTTTTGTTTCACGGGTTTGGTATTACAAAGATTTGTTTTTATCGACGTATTTAATAATAAATTAGTAGCTGCCTGCGGTCAGTGTTGGAATCCCTTTTCCCCAAAACAATCTGAAGGTGTGTTAGTTTATCTGAGGCGTACGATGGCCTTTAACCTGTCGGTAAATGACCACCCGTGTCCTGCCAGGAGATGCAGCAGACTGAGTATCAGAGCGGAGAGGCTGCATGAAGAGCATCTGTGAGGAGCCCCAAACTTTCCTGTCACTGGCAAACATCCTGGAACGGCAGGAAGCTCATGGCTTTCTTTGGGAGTGTTTTTTTTTACTTTAGGCACTGACCTATATGCGGATGCATGAGGGGAAACTCCCCCCCCCAACCTTATTCCATGAAATTTCCACCTAACGCAGTAGTAATTCTTTGTAATATATCTGTGTTTTGTGCAGTGGCCCCATACAAAGTATAAATGCTGCCTTTCCTGCTTTAATATGTATGAAATCTTTCTGTTTCAGCACCATATTGCCATAAAATGCACCAGGTTTAATGCATTTCTGAAACAGAAATTGAGTGGTGATGAATGGGCTGTGGATTGGGCTGTGCAAAGGACCAATAGAAATTGTCTTTATTACTCTAGTGAACTTGCTCCAGATTGGTTAGAATTTATTTTGAGTGGAGCCTTTATGTAAGATAATAAATACCTGAAGGATTTTGTATCCCTGGCTTTTGCTTACCTGTGGCTACATGATAATAAAGTACTAACTCGTTTGCAGGTAATTTCTGGAAATAATATATGCTTGATAAAAGATGCTTCATATAATGTATTATAAGTAGTAATATAAGTATTTGTATAGTAGCGTTCTTAAACGGGTAAATATGTCAGATCTGAGGAATGTTCTAGAAGCCAATCATCCATCTTCCAACTGCTTACCAAGTAAAGGGCCAGGTGATTCTGTATCCTACACCAGGCAGCACAGCACTGCACAGGATGCCCTTCATTTGCAAGGCAGACAAATGCTTGCATACATGTAGAGCTTCATTTATACATCCCACATTGCTTAAAATTCTTTTACAGACTTTTTAAAAAGTGCATATTTGCACCAGCAGAGGGCACTCCAGTGAGACTTCCTCCAGACAGCTATTCTGATTCTGATCTGCAGAACTAATTACCTCAGTGCTCTGTACAGTCTCATGGTGCATGGATTCCCCTTCACTGGATGCAGGTAGACATCCTGATGCTTGGAGGGCACCAGTGATGGGGTGTAGCAGTAACTAGGCTCCCAAAGGTGCTGGCCAGCTTCCAAGGAGCACTGCAGTGAAGGTAGGTCCTCCTCTAGTTAGGCCTGGTGCTGCTGCAGGAACTGCAGTATCTGCCTCAGGCAGGCACAGAAAAAACACAGAGGTTCTGCAGTTCAAAGACATGCCTGTTCCCATGGCTTCCGCTATGGCGCTACAGGGCTTTCTCTGGGGTAATGGTCCACACATCGTCAGGTGTGGCCACATAGAGGAAAAACCGGCTGTTTAGCCGGATTAGCATCGCTCACCAAGCCAGGAATAGGCTGCCCTGCAGATCTGCAGTGCCGTCTTCCAGCTGGGCAGCCTTGTTTAGTGCCCTATATCCCCGACAGGCTTCAGTATCACATGAGGACCACGCGGAAGCATGCTGATACATAGCTGATCTAATGCTAGCATATTCAGGCAGAGACCTCAGTCCCAATGGTAACACAATCGACAGCACAGAGAGACTGCTTCTGTGCCTCAACCTGGTCTCACATGAATCATTTCCCCCGTAAGAGGGGATCCTGACAGCTGCTGGATTTGCTGCACTGCATTCTGAAACAATCAACCCCTAGGGGGCATCTGTGGCATGGACTTTTGGTCCATAGAGTTAGAGCAGGTTGGACTCAGTCATCCTGAGTACTCGGATGCTGATACACATCTTACATGCATGCACAGGTCTGAGGTTTGCAAGTAGAATTAAGGGAAAGGGACCACCCTCATCTCAGCCTCTCCTCTACCTTATCAGCCTGTCATCTGTTCATTCCTGCTGGATTATGAGTATTGTGTTCCACTTCCTCCAGAGAAGAACAACCGGCAAAAAGTTCAACCAGCAAGTGGAAACTCAAACAGGAAGATGGAACCCGAGGAGAGTCACGTTGTGGAGATCCGGCACCGGGGTAAACCTGAGGATCTCAGCGTGGTTGGCTGTTTGGAGAGTATGACGGGAAAAGGAGGAGAACACGGAGAAAGGAAGAGCGGAAACGGCAGGGGGACCTTCTGAAGTGTGCTGAGGATAAAAGGTGGGAAGAGAGCAGAGGGGAGGGGTATACTGAGGAGGTATACTGAGGAGGTATACTGAGGAGGTATACTGAGGAGGTATACTGAGGAGGTATACTGAGGAGATCCCAGGGTTACTGCCTCGTATTTTCACAGCAGCCAGTGCAAGTGGGAGGGTGTGCAGTCTTTCTAGAGCAAAGGGTGGCTATTTTGAAGAAACTAGAATATAAAACGTTTTCAGTTATTTCACCTTTTTTTGTTAAGTACATAATTCCACATGTGTTCATTCATAGTTTTGATGCCTTCAGTGAGAATCTACCAATGGTCATGAAAATAAAGAAAACACATTGAATGAGGTGTGTCCAAACTTTTGGCCTGTACTGTAGGTCTGTGAATTGATAAAAAAAAAATAGTTCATTGATCATAGTTTTCCATGATTTATCATGATTAATTACATTTAACATTAAAATGCAAAATAAATATGTACACACTAAATCCTTAAATTAATGTACAATTAACACAAAGGGGAGTATATGACCAAAAATATACTTATATCATAATATATCCTATTATGTTCATCGTTTATTGTGGATTACATGCAATGAAACTGAATGATTTAAAAACATTTTATCTGCACTACTGTTCAAAAGTTTGGGCTCACTTAGAAATTTCCTTGCTTTTGAAAAAATGCAAGTTTTTTGTCTGTTGAAATAACATCAGATTGATCATAAATACTGTGTATTTGTTAATTTTGTAAATGACTGTCATAGCTGGAAACGGCTGTTTTTAATGGAATATCTACATAGGTGTACAGAGGCCCATTGTCAGCAACAATTAGTCCCGTGTTCCAGTGGAATGTAATATTTACCAATGCAAGTTTATCATTTTTAAAGGTCAATTGATCGCTAGAAAACCCTTCTGCAATTATGTTAGTACAAATGAAAATTGTTGTGCTGGTTAAAGATGTCTTTGGACTAGCTGAGTATCTGGAGCATCAGCAATTGTGGGTTTGATTACAAGCTCAAAATGGCCAGAAACAAAGAACTTTCTTCTGAAACTCTTTCGTCGGTTCTTGTTCTGAGAAATGAAGGCTGTTCCATGCAAAAAATTGCCAGGAAACTGAAGATCTCGTACAATGCTGTGTAGAAACTGACTCTAACCACAATAGAAAGAGGACAGTGCATAACTGAGCAAGAGGATAAATATATTATAGTCTGTAGTTTGAGAAACTGTGTGCTTCATAGGTTTTCATCTGATAGCTTCATTAAAGTCTCAGCGCCAGCAGAGAAGAGGCACCTCCGGGATGCTTGTCTTCTAGGCAGAATTACAAAGAAAAAGCTGTATTACAGACTGCCCGATAAAAAGAAAAGGCTGAGATGGGCAAATGAGCACAGACACTGGACAGAGGAAGATTGAGAAAAAAAAACGCACTATGGATAGATGAATCTAAGTCTGAGGTGTTTCAATTACAAAGAAGAACATTTGTGAGGCTCAAATCAAATGACAAGAGGCTGGTGGAGTGCTTGACGACATCTGTCAACCATGGCGGAGGCAATGTGATGGTCTGGGGCTGCTTTAGTGGGAGATTTGTACAAAGTAAAAGGAATCTTGAAGAAGGAAGGCTGTCACTCCATTTTACAATGTAATGCCATACCCTATGGATAGCACTTAATTAAAACCACTTTCATCCTATGACAGGACAATGACCCAAACATAGCTGCAAACTATGCAACAACTATGTAGGGGTATTCTGTGTATAATGGAGAGGCCAACACAGTCACCGGATCTCAATTCTCTTGAGCTGTTATAGGAGCAGCTTGACCAAATGGTGTGTAAGAAGTGCCCGTCAAGCCAAGCCAGCTTGTGGGAGATGTTTCTCATTAGAAATCTCATTAGATTACCTACTGTTACTAAACTGCCATCTTGAATGTCCAAGGTCTACAAGGCTGTAATTCCTACAAATGGAGGACTCTGACAAAAGCAAAGTTTGAAGAACATGCTTATTTCTAACTTTGTCAATGACTATTTCCTATTTATTTAGCTATACTTCTTAATCAAACACATTTCATGCATGTTTTCATGCAAAACCAGGAAATTTCTAAGCGAACTTTTGAATGGTAGTGTAGTTTTGTGTTATTAGATTTGTGGCTACCTACAAAATCATCCAATCAGAGTAACAAATAACAAAATGTTACGGTAATGTGACTTGCTCTAGACACAGCCAGAAGAGTACAAATAGTACCCTTAGCTGTAGGTAAATGTACCTTTCAGTATAATTTAAGGTACATAAATGGACTCTGAGGAACATCCCGAAGGTACAAACAACATTTATGTACCCCCAAAGACACAAAAATATAACTCATAGTCCATTTCTGTATCTTAGTAGGTACAGTTACCTACAGCTGTGGTTCTGATTACAAGAACAGAGTATTACTCCTCTGAGGCACACACTCACACAGCAAAGATCGGTCACAAAACCCACAAGACGACATACTTACCCAGAATAATCCAGCAGAAAGTCGCGTCGCAGTATGGTGGTTGAAAGGCACTTGAAATTTGAAGGTTACAATCTCGAGTTCTAGAGTAACATATGTTTGAACCCTTAAAGTACTCCAGTAAAGTAACCTTCGGATAAAAGGACCAGCTAAGCACTGTAAGTTAAACCAATTACATTGTCTGAAGCCAGTAAATATAGTGTTAAAGGAACCTACAAGACTGGTTCTATTGATTTTGAGGTAAGAATCACAGAAGAATCACTTTGCTAACAGCAGCTGCTGGAGTAAGGCAACACCAAGTGGTGAAGGAGAAATGCCGTCTGACTTTACGGCTTTATATCAATACAGTGGTTATTTGGGTGATCTATAACACATTTATTAGCCTCTTCCCATGCCTCTTCATTATACATCTCACTCTGGGCCATAGCATTCATGATTTTCTGTCGGTCGCTTTGATACTCTGATAACTATGGAGCACTATCTTTTCCATTCAGGTGGAACTCCTCCCCCTGCTGGCGTGAGATGGAACTGCATGTCATGTTAGATTCTGCGCACAGGACGTCCTGCATAAGTGCCGTTAACGTGACTGCTTCTAATAGTAATATTATAATGCATTTTTTTTTTTTTAAACGAACAAGGTAGAAGAGGATTTTCTAGCTATTGCCCTGGAGGTCGAGGGAAGCGTGTCCCCTCTGTAATCAAAAGAAAAAATATTCTTTTGAGTACTCTATGATGTAGGTGTTATATAAGCAGGGTTGTGACCCGTTATTGTGACAGAAGAATACCTTCTATGCTGATTATTTTTTGCTGTGACAGTGGGGCTTGGCATTGGCCTACAAGGAGATCTCCGGTGAACTAACTAGGAGTGACAGGGTGCTATAATCGAGTCCCCTGTCTGCCCACGGAGGTCAGAGGTCAGCCACTGCGTCAAATGACACACACGACACCAGGACCTCACAAGGCATCTGTCTGGCACACAGTGCCAGTCAAAAATACTGGCAGTGTCGCCAGTCAGTCTCAGCACTCCCAGTCAGGGCTGCCTCACGCAAATCTTAAAGGTGGACAGTAATTATATGCAGAGGAAGTTAAGTTGGTAATTATGAGATAATCATTGCTTATTTAGTCTATTTTTGCACAGTTGTTTTACTCTGCTAAACTAGTTCCGTCTCACTTGGAGAGTGAAGGCTGCAGTGTTTTTCAGCTTGCTGATACGCATGCATGCACCAGGTGGCCAGACCATCACACGCGCGCAGACAGCGGTTAACACCGACAATGTATTCATATTGGTTATTACCTTGTGAGTGGATTTACGCCCTGTAAGATTAATAACAATTAAATATGGGGGGGGGGGGGGGGGGTAAAGGCCAGAATACCCAGGGGCATATCAATGAACATGGCGGAGAAGCCCCCCCCCCCCCCCGAACAAAAAATTAGGGGGGTGTGGCACAAGGGG
>JABFEA020000138.1:12778222-12790436 GCA_019775915.2 Cyphomyrus plagiostoma | reverse complement strand
GAGGCAGGGAACAACCCTGGATGGGGGGCCAGCCCATCGCAGGGCACACTCACACACCAGTCATGCACACCTATGGGCAATTTAGCAACCCCAATCAGCCTCAGCATGTTTCTTTTTGGACTGTGGGGGGGAAACCGGAGTACCCGGAGGAAATCCTACGACGACATGGGGAGAACATGCAAAAACATGCATAAAATATCAATGATATTTGCATTAGATGGAAAATAAAGTGCATATTTGCATCCACAATGGTACATGCATTACCGTTTTGGGAAATAAATATTGGTAACACTTAAAGCAGTCATTATATAGCCGTATACATACCTTCATAATGCATTATAATAGTTAATAAAGCATTATAAACACGGCTATAACTATTCATAAAAAGCATAACCCTTTGTCATGTGTTATGCATTATGAATGCTCAAGGGAAAGTCTCATCTATAATGCACTATGAATACCTTCATAATGCAGCACAATGCATACTTAATTGTTATACTGACCATTATTTTTCATTATGAAGGTATTCATAGTGCAATATAAATGAGACTTTCATAGAACATTCATAATGCATGTGAAACATGGGTATGTCTTGTTTCCTTTTATAAATATTTATAACCATCTCTATAATACTTTATGAATGCTACACTGAATTATAAGAACCATTGTTAGGCTTTATGAATATGGGCTTCATAGAAAGTGTTAAATTATAAAAATTTTCTTATTATAAGTCTTGGTCTTGTCTTGAAATGCTCTGGTCTTGGTAATAACTTGGTCTCGGTTTAGGTGTTCTTGACTACATCATTACCAGTTAGTTGAATGTGCCAGTTACTTTAAGCCTAGATAAGAGTGCTTTT
This sequence comes from Cyphomyrus plagiostoma, assembly GCA_019775915.2. Lineage (NCBI taxonomy): Eukaryota > Metazoa > Chordata > Actinopteri > Osteoglossiformes > Mormyridae > Cyphomyrus > Cyphomyrus plagiostoma. The sequence goes on along the minus strand of JABFEA020000138.1, from coordinate 12,789,579 downwards.
ACTGTGCTTCACATTAAGAGATTGCACAGTGAAATACAGGGTCTCAGCTATACAGAGCAGGATTGATTTTAAATTAGTAGTTGACAAATGGTAGCTGGCAGGGTGTGACTGACTTTCTGAATAACATATCCACTGCCCAGTGACGTCTCAGAGTCTCTGCTGAGCAAGTGCCTGTATAGCAGTGGCTCCCCTGATCCTGACCTGCTCATACGTACCTCAGGGGAGGTACGCCTCAGCGACTTCCTGCTCTGGCAGGTGCGTGCCACTGCTTCCTCTGTCCCTGACACACCAAATGCATGTATATGTGCCATCCTGCCTTACATGTGACATGCTTATGTGCTTCATTAAGTCAAAGTTGACGGAGCTCTTATCCATCCTGTAGACTGCCTACTCTTGCCTGGTGTTCCAGTCTGTCTTATGGCCTGAATATTCCTTTTGGAACCTCTGTGAGGCAATCTTGCAGTACCAGCTCAATTACTGGCCCCTTCAGGTAGGGTCTCCTGCCACTTTACATGCAGTCATTCCTACTTATGTTGGTATCTAACAGTTTATCAACTCATCTCAAACTAGTTATACTTCTAAGATTGCATTAAATAAGGTCACAGTCTTAAGAAAGTAACCTGTCATTCCATCTCATTGTTCACTCTCTGTATGTACATTTTTAATTGTCTGGGTAGAAACTTTAATCATTTTAACATCTGGAGTACATTCGTAATAAGAGGCAGGTGTGTACACTAATGTATATAGTATAATCTTATTGTTTGGTTTAGTTTGTACTCAGAGAAATGTAGTATAATGTGTGTCTAAGATTTTTAAACTGAGGTGGAAAACAAAGGCAAGCTGGGTTATTGTGGGTGAGTGCAATGTCGCTTATGACTCATCAAGTTTGAGCTTTGTGGGGAGGTTTCTAGATGCGGGCTGCACATCGGTATGCCTGTAATGCACCTATTGTGCCGAGGAGTAAAAAATCTACCCATATGCAGGTCTGAATATTGAAATGTAAAAAGTTTAATTCTGGGCTAAACGAATCCTAGTGATTTAGTGGGTCAGGTATGGTGTGCAGTGCATGCATGAACAGGGACACTTCACTGCATCTACTTAGGCCTGGTACCTAGTTGTCACTTGCACTGTTCCACTGCTTTGTCCTGAGCCTGCAGGGTGGGGGCTATATGTAAACCACAGTTGTGAAACATGTTGCAGAAAGCACGGGACCAGCACCACGAGGAGCAAGCCCGACAGCAGCTGGAGGCAGACTGCAGCTGTGTAGCAGAGCTTCTGCAGCAACATGGGAGTGCAAGACCAGCTGAGGCCCGCACCAGACAGGACCTTCTGCTGAGCTACGCAGTGGACAGGGACCAGAGGATACAAGGCTTCCTCAGTGCACTTCAACATAAGAGGGACAGTTTCTTCACAGACTTAACCAGCCAGGCTGTTCTTGCATAGTCCAGAAAATATGAAGGATAAGTCTATTCTCAAGTACTTGCAGGTTGTGGGAAATTGGCAGTTATTTTGTATTTTATCAGAAAGTACTTACCAGGTGACTCAACTGTGGTTTTACCCCTATGGGGAATTGTATTATCAAAGTCAGATTTACAGGAACCCTGTCAATATCCCTATAACATTTATACAAACACAGCCACATTTGAGACTGGTTCCCAAGTGCTGGAAACTCTGGTGATGTTCTCTGGTAAATACTGTCCTTCATCGAAATTCTGTATCATACACTGCAGACTCTGCATTGTCATACTGCTCACAATCCAAGACGAGGTGTGGGACGAGGTAACCATTTTGAACTTTTAATATTGGTTAGCTCTCACCTGTAGATATGATCAATGACATTCGAGCAGAATTAAAAGCTTGGAACTGAGTTTGGGATGAAGCTGTTACATTGTGCAGCTGTCACACTAGATCTTAATTGGACTACTTGTTTAAAATGCATTTTGCGGTATGACAACGTTTAATGTGATTAATTGCTTTTTTTGTCTGCCATAAGTGTTGGTGTATTTGTAAAATATCTTTATTTTGGGTATTTTTCATCGAGCCCTGGGACGTAATTCAGTTTTCTTGTAATAAACTGAAAACAAATTAAATAAAGCTAGTGTATGCAATTAATATTTCACGCATACACATTTACAATCTATAATTTCACCCTCGTTTTTCTGGACGATAAAAATTTGTCCTTAAATATTACCGCCAATGAAATGATAAAATTATGCAAGAAAACAATTCTTGGAGTTCGGCCGTGAAAATTCAAACTTGACAAACTAGATAAAATATATTTAAAAAAATAGATTTAAAATATTGCATTCAAAACCATTTCCTTCCATTTCACAAATTCGGCGGTCCTGGAAATCTTATGAAGTCCGCGAAAGGCGCGGTGTCTCTGTCTCTTTAAGAAATGCGCGACTCCCCTGAGCACGTAATGCCGTTTGTGTCCAATGGCTGTGCGCAGAATGTGAAATCTGGTTTGAACCGGTTTCCATCTTATATTTCTATATAAAAACTTTATAAAACATACAGCCGTTATTATTTTACATTTAGCCACCATCGGCTTGCGCAGTGATATCTGTGGCGGTGAAAGAGCCTACTCCACTTCGCTGAATTTTCGTCCTACTTCAGACGGTGAACATGCCTAAGAGAAAGGTAGGGAAATGTCTTGCAACTTAATGCACTTTTTATGTTTTTATGCTGCGAATCAGCTCGCTGTACTTGTTTCTGACATTATGTACAAAACAGTGAAGTTTTTTTTTCTCTCTTACGTACTCTGGTACACTTTACTTTGCAACGCTGTAAAACACAGCATTTCTGTCGCTTCGCGGCGGCATTTATTTTTGGGTGTAGAACGGCGATTTTTGGAAGTCTAGTCAGTGGTGCTGCTCTGTAGTTATTTCTGCGTGCTTCGCGGCCGAGCAGTCGACTGCACCTCGGTGTTGGCGGGCTCAGTGAGGCTGAGTGACAGCAGTCCGGCTCGTAGGCTACAAGCTGTCCCTATGAGAGCGATGGCGCCGGCGCCAATTTGTTTCAGCATTCAGCCTCGGCTAAATTAGCTGAAATCAACGTCTTTGCAGGCAATTAAAATTATTTTTTTTAATGTAATAATATTTTGCAAACAACATAACCAGTAGTTGGGTGTTTTTAAAATTAATCAAATTTGGTGTGCCTTTGCATTAGCGTTTAAAACAAGGTGACTGCTGCGTTTATCGTATATGTATAGAATTTTATGGCAGAAAGTTGAGTTTGTTCAGTATGTCGGGCAACTTTTTTTTTTTTTTTAAAAAAGTCGCGGACGGTGCCCGCCTCGGTCTTTCACGGCCACTTCCCTCCAGACGTTAAGCTGCCATCTTTGTTATTGTTGTGTTCGTTAGCTTGTCATGTCCGCCCAGTTCCATGCGAGCTACCACCTTATTATTTAGCGAAAATAATCTTTACACAGGCGCGAAGTCTTCCGTTAAATAGGTTGTTGCCTCTGCGAAGTAGTGGTTAATAAATGCTCATAAGCCAGACAAAAAATTAAAGGCAATTCTGATTTGAAAAATAAAACACCTGTTTTTTTTTTATTGTGTATGGTGTGATCGTTTGTCATGCAGCCAAATAAATAATGTCGGAGACGTTACAGCTTAGGCGTCTTTGTCGCCTTTAAAAGTGGGCGGTTTCCTTGCTTGACCTTCCCGACCAGCTGGATGCTAATATCGGCGATGGGGAAGGACGGGACGCTGTGTGCAGCCGCGGGTTAAAAATGGACAGAAATGGTGCGGGGACGCGGACGAAGCTGTGTGAGAAGGCGGCCACGGCGATAAAAATGGACAGAAACGGTGTGGGGACGCGGACGGGACTGTGGGGGTAGGCGGCCTTGGGGCTAATAGTCGACCAAAACGTTGCGGGGAAATGGACTGGGGAATTCGGACGGGGCTGCGGGAGAGGGCGACCGGGGAATTAAAAATTAGAAACGTTGCAAAGGCTCCGGGAGAGGGCGGCTGCACTGCTCGCCGTTAGAACCGCGCCTCCTTCTTGCTGGCAGTCCTGGCGCTTCGTGAGCGCGCCTTGTTCTGTCAGCGAGCGGGGGAAGCGCGCCGACGGCGCTATAGCTCACGTTTGAATTTGAATTTGCGCGGGAGACTCACTGCCGTCTAACCGTTAATCGCGCCGTCGGCGACGCGGAAGCTCGTTCCCGCGCTGCATTTCCGCGACATTTGCGTGCATAAGGCATTTTATATATATTACTGCGATTTAATTAATAATATGATAACTATGCACGATGATTTTTTTTTTTGAGGGCCAGTGTTTGAATTTTTTAATTAGCTGACTGATGGATGCAGGCAGCAGCCATGATCCATAAGGATCATTTATTGTGTATAATGTCTATTTCATATTAAACATGTGATTTAGGGTGAGGTTGGTACTATTTTTCTCCTTTTGCAGTGGCTGCTCCCGTGCGTTGGACTAAAGTTTTTTTTTTTACTTCCTTTGCAGCTTGATGGAGAGAAGACAGCGAAGACCAAGGAAGAGGTTTGTGTCTTCGCACTATTCTTCTCTGTGCTCTCTGTCTGGTTTGCGTGGCCAAATGGTACGGTTTTCTGTGCTTTGACCCCTTCAGTGTTCAGTGACTGATTCTTTTTTGTTTTTTTCTGTCCTGCAGCCCAGACGCTCTGCAAGGTTGTTAGCTGTAAGTACCCTCCTACTGTTTTGTCCTGCATCCTCCTGTGACTGTCCCTCGCCTCCTAACCCCTGTACCTTTTGTATCTTCATTAGAAACCTGCTGCCCCTAAACCAGCACCCAAACCGAAAAAGGCTGCACCCAAGGTTAGTCTGGGCTTAGTTTTAATGGTCCCTGGTGATGTGGAGTGGGGAGAGAGTCTGGGAATTTGGGTGTTTTTCACAGAAGCCATGTGCCAAATAGGAATCACTGGGTTTGTGTGACGTTTGTGTTCTAATTAACAGAAGGCGCCCAAAGGAAAGAAGGGAAAAGACAACCCCGCTGAAAATGGAGATGCCAAGATAGACCAGGTATGCTTCATTTCCAAGGTGTGCATGTGCAGCTTCTATTGCATCCAGACCATAAGCATTCATAGCGTGGTCAGTGGCTCAGTGTTAAAGAAGCCGTTTCCCAAGTTCGTTCTCAGGGTCTCCTTTTTGCTTTTGAACACCATGTAATCAATTAGGAAGAATAGTCATATGTCACCCTTCTCTTTTAATGTATGTGATTTATTATGCATAGTGCTTGTCAGGCTTGCAAAGGTAGATTTTAAATGCTTTGTATTTGATGTCACATGTGACAAAAGCCTTGTATTTTCCAGGCACAGAAGGTGGAGGCTGCTGGGGACACCAAATGAACAGTGTTTTTTGAATTTTTGAGCATTCTATGTACTTGGTGACTGTACAGTTTGAAATAACTATTTTTTACCAAGTTTTATATAAAAATGCCCTTTTTAGTTCTATCGTTAGTTATATTTGATGTTTTGAAACGTGTGTAAAGGGGTCTATCGTGTTCTAATCTTTTTTTTAATGCCATTGTCATATAAACTCCGTCCTTATTCTCTCAGAATGTCGTGCCCTTTCTAAATCCAGTTAAACTGCTGAATGTTACGATTTTTATCCTACATTTTGGTTTTTAAAATGCAGTTTTAAATACCAAACATCATAAGGCAGCTAAAATATTTGTAAAAGAAATGGGATTGAAGGTCCCTTGTTATAATGTTTTGAATCCAAACAGCAGCATTATGAAGGTAAATCGGTTAGGAACAGCAGAATTAACATTTTTAAAAGTAAAATCCTTCCCAATTGACATGATGCAAACTTTGCAAAATTAGTTTGAAACGTATGTTTTTTGTGTTTTCATGAAATATTTTTGGAAATATTGGAGGAAAGTCATTTTCATGAATAAAAAAAAAAAAAAGAACGTGACTTCTTTTGGTTTGGTTTGATCGTTTTAAAAGTTTGTGTCTCATTCCTGTACAAAAGGCTGAGAAAAAGCTTGTCTGGTAATGTGTGTTCTAGCACACATTAGGACTGGTTTCAGGGCATGCTAAATGCCCACTTTAAACTGACACACAAAAAAATCTTCCCATCCACCCCTGATTTGTTCATTATAAGTGACGGCAAAGAGTAGCCTGAACAAATTTAAAGGGAGTCAAGTTTGACTAAGCATTGTGTACAGTAGGCCTGCATGATGTACGGTACACATGAAACTATCACACCATGAGGACTGTGTAAATCTAGGTTGTGACCTGGGGTGCTTTAATGTACAGGTTTACCCAAGCTGAAGCCCAGGGCCTCAACTTGCCTTGTTTAGTGTCATTTTAAATTTGTAGTTGCCACCCATATATTTTATGGGACTGACCAGTTTTGAACCAGCACATGATTTATCCTGCATTTTGTGTGTCCAAGCCAAAGTCAAACTTAATCCTTATGCCCCCCTTTCCCTAAGTAGTTATAAAATTCTGTTATTGAGGGTTCATTCCCCAATTCTATATTTTATCTTCTGTGGGGAAGAACCATGCCATCACAAAATAGTAGGGGCCTGTCTGACAACAAATAGTTCAAGATCCTGTATACTAATGTGTTTTGGGTCAATTTTGTTTTATAAATACTGCTAAATTTATCAAAATATTTTAGATATCAGAATGATCGTTTTTGCAGCTCTTGTTCACATGGTACTTGCTTTGGTACATCTTATGGCTAATGGTAATGAGGAAACCATAGGTCTTGGGTAGTGCATCACCTAATTAAAAAGATTATTTGTTAGAAGGATAGATGTCAGACTTAAGCAGTTAATGTGCAAGACACAATATAACCAATAGTCATTCAAATAATTTCCTGTTTTTAGTGAGAGCTGTGGTTTGTGTAACAGTGGAATTTTGCTGAATTTCATTCATAGTGTAAATTATCGTTCAGAAAACAATTTCAGATAGATAAGCTGGAATTAGGAATAAATGGGAAAGAAATGCTGGAGCAGAAATATAATAGAAACTAAATCAATGTGGTTCCCACCCACACAGTCCTGCATGGTTGTGTGTGTAATAAATTAATAGACTGATTTTTAAAAATTCACTCTGAATAAAATCATTATGGAACAATCCTCTCTGGCATTTCTTGTATATTCCATTTTGTTATAGTAACTGCACTGTCAGTGGTAACTGACTGTCTAAAATTTTCAAACGCATAAACAATGACGCTTTTATGATTAAGTTGGGATAAACATTTGACACAATACCAGTCTGACATAATAGTGACTATGCTGTTTATAAGGCCTTGGTTTTTTTTTTAATCTTTTGATACATACAACATTGTGTTACTGAACGTTTAACGTAAATATAACCACTATATATATGAGAAACATTTGTCAATATGTGTGAACATTGATCCACAGTGAATGAACAGGCCTAATTAATTGCTCACTCTCAGAGTGATTTGATTAGAATCACTGAACACATCTCAGAATCAGCTTTATTGTCATTCAAACCATTTGACATGATTAGAACGAAACAGATTCTCAGGTCTTGGTGCGTGCAGCATGCTACTAAATAAATAGTAAAATGCTATAGTAAAATATCTGAACTGGAAATGAAATGAGCTAAAGTAAAACCTCTGAAGTAAAAATTAAAAAGTAATGGCAGCAGTGACTTCAAGCGATCAGTGCAGTTTCAAAGGTAAGTGACAGAGTGACAAAGCAAGTAATTATAGTGCAAAATGTACTTGGGTGGAGCAGTTCAGAAGTCTGACTGCAGCTGTATAGAAGCTGTTTCTCAGTCTGGACGTTTTTGCTTGGATGCAGCGCAGCCTCCTTCCTGACAGCATGGGGGTGAACAGTTCATGTGCAGGGTGGGTGGGGTCATGAAGGATGCAGGAGGCTTTTTCCCCTGATGTAAATGTCCCCGATGGGTGGTAAGCTGCACCCGATGGTCCTCTGGGCAGATTTTACCACCCTCTGTAGTGCCTCCTTCTCTGCCACAGTGCAGCTGCCATACCACACAGAGCACTGTAGTTTTCATTTAAGGTGTCCCAAAATCAGATGTCCAACAGGTCTGAGGTTGCTTCCACCTGAGGTCCTTCCACTTCAGTGAATGGAAATGTACAGAGAATATTTCTCTCTATTCTTAATATACCTCTAACCTAATCAAACTGAAAAAAAAATCTGGTCTGAATCTGCCAAATGGTTCTGCTTTTGAAATACATAGATAGCATCCACAGATTCAAGAACAGTTTCTTTCCCCCAGCCATCATCATCATCATCATCATCGTCATCAACTGCTAAATCTGAAGTGCTATTATAGTACTTGCATCTACACTTTATGTGAATTGTCCTTTTTTTATACTGCACGATTGCATGTCTATTGCTATTAGTTTATATGCTGATAGTTCTTGAACTGGGTGTGGATTCCAAAGCACTTTGTCCACATGGCCAATGAAGCATTTTAAATCGTGGATTATTTTCCAGTGAAGGTATAGGGAATAAAATGAGGTAGCAGCAAAAAATCACAAAGATCCTCAACAAAAATGCATTAGTTTAAAATGTTTATGGGCCAAACAGAGTATGTTGTGGGTGAGGGTCATAAATGGATTCTGTGTGGCTTGGTGGGTTGGAAGGTCATTGGTTCAAATCCCCTGGTTGGCAAAGTTATTTTACCACTGAGCCCCTCAGAATGGCCCTCAAGCCCAATTACTCCTGGGACTGGTTGTCCTGGCTCTCAATTGAAAATTCCTTTGAAGACAAGCATCCGCTAAACAGGTGGAATTAAATGTAATTATTAGGGTGATGTCAAACCATGTGTGTAAAGACAATGTATGCAGTAGACAAGGTTTACAGTAGAGGGCAGCCTTACACCAACATTGGACGTGTACTGAACAAAGAGAGAATAGTAACAAGTGAAGCATGATATCCTCTGTCCAGCAGGTGTCACTCTCTCTCCCAGCCTAAGATCAGTTTACAAAAGACAAAGTTTTGATTATAGTTTATTTTCCTTGCAATAAGCAAATTTTTATTATGACACAGTTTAAGGAGGAAGAATACACAATACATTTTTGCATATGAAACCAAAGCTATAAATTAATTGCTTTTAATTATGTCCATTTATATAAATAATGTACAGTTGTGGCCAAAAGTTTTGATAATGACACAAGTATTGGTTTTCACAAAGTTTGCTGCTTCAGTGGTTGTACATCTATTTGTCAGATGTTTCTATGGTAACTGAAGTAGAATTACAAGCATTTCATAAGTGCCAAACCTTTACTGACAATTATATTAAGTTTATGCAAATAGTCAATATTTGCAGTGTCGGCCCTTATTTTTCAAGATCTCTGCAATTCATCCTGGCATGCTGTCAATCAACTTCTGGGCCAAATCCTGACTGATGGCAGCCCATTTTTGCTAATCAATGCATAGAGTTTGTTGGAGTTTGTGGGGTTTTCTTGAGGATTGACCGCAAGATCTCAATCCGATTATGGTCTGGGTAGTTTCCTGGCCATGGACCCAAAATGTCAAGGTTTTGTTTCTTGAGCCACTTAGTTATCACTTTTGCCTCTTGGCACGGTACTCCATCATGTTGGAAAAAAAGGCATTGTTCATCTCCAAACTCTTCTTGAATGGTTGGGAGAAGTTGCTCTCGGACAATGTTTTGGTACCATTCTTTATTCATGACTGTGTTCTGTGAGTGAAATTTGTGAGTGAGCCCACTCCCTTGGCTGAGAAGCAACAACACACATGAATGGTCTCAGGATGCTTTTCTGTTGGCATTACACAGGATTGATGGTAGCGCTCACCTTTTCTTCTCCAGACAATCCTTTTTCCAGATGCCTGCAAATTTATCAGAGAAAATTACTTTACCCCAGTTCTCAGCGTCCCATCCCTGTACCTTTTGCAGAATATCAGCCTGTCCCTGATGTTTTTCTTGGAGAGAAGTGGCTTCCTTGCCGCCCTTCTTGACACCAGGCCGTCCTCCTAAAGTCTACGCCTCACTGTGCATGCAGAAGCAGTCACACCTGCCCGCTGCCATTCCTGGTGTCCAATTCCGCAGCTTTCGGAGACAATCCCAGGCCTTGCTGCACTTTCTTGGGCCAGCTGAAGCCTTCTTCACAACAGTTGAACTTCTCTCCATGAAGTTCCCGATGATCCAATAAATGGTTGATTTAGGTGTAATCTTACTAGCAGAAATATCCTTGCCTGTGAAGCCCTTTTTGTGCAAAGCAATGATGACTGCACGTGTTTCCTTGCAGGTAACCATGGTTAAGGGGAAGAACAATGATTTCAAGCACCACCCTCCTTTTAAAGCATCCAGTCTGCTATGCTAATTCAGTCAGCATGACAGAGTGATCTCTAGCCTTGTCCTCGTAACACTCTCACCTGTGTTAATGAGAGAATGAATCACTAGAATGATGTCAGCACTTCCTTTTGTGGCAGGGCTGAAATGCAGTGGAAATAGATCTTTTGGGATTAAGTTCATTTTCATAGCAAAGAGGGACTTTCCAATTAATTTCAATTGATTTGATCATTCTTCATAACAACCTGGAGTATATGCAAACTGCCATCATAAAAACTGAGGCGGCAGAGTTTGTAAAAAATTATATTTGAGTCATTCTCAAACTTGTACACAGCAGGACCCCAAATTATAGCTAACAATAATATTGAATATTGTGATCTTCAAGTACCTCATCATTGAAGGTGACCTGGGATTAGATCATTAACATTATCTGGCTTTGCATTGGTGCAACAGCTCTGTACTTAACGGAAAATCTACACTTACACCAAAGTAAAACATTAATTGAGTGGAAGAGGCATATAAATATTAGCTGGATTTGAGAGACTTGTATACTTTAATGAGAAGACGTTTAAATTCCAGGCGAAAGCTATTTCGATTTTTTGTGTGTAAAATCGAGGTTGGGGGGATGGACCAAACAACCACCTGGGAGAGCTAATTATAGTACAAAAGTATTGTGAGCTGCTGAGATCCAGGAAAGCAAGAACCTTACCCGGCACTGAAAGCAGTGTTATCCCTCTGTAGTTCTAACAATCCAGGCGATTACCCTTCCCTTTCCAGACAGGGACTACAAGTCCTGTTTTCCAGTCAGTTGGGATGATGCCTGACTCCCAATTGGAAGCAAAGATTGCCTGCAATCCCAGGGGAACAGCCTAACCACCAGCCTGGAGAAGTTCACTCTAGATACTACAGAGGTAATTTAAACTGGTGAAAATTAAATCTGACAAGTTATATCATTTACATTTACATTACATGTGGATGCCATCTCGAAGGCGTGCTTCCTACAGCTACGCAACATCGCCAAATTGCAACGATTCCTCAATGTTCAAGACACTGAAAAATTGATACATGCATTTGTATATAGTAGGCTAGACTACTGTAATGCTT
>JABFEA020000138.1:12759862-12778122 GCA_019775915.2 Cyphomyrus plagiostoma | reverse complement strand
TAGTGATACATTGTATGCTGTCATTCATAAGTAAATCTAGATCTAACAAACATTAACGTATCATGGTGAAGAAAAAAACTACGATTTTCTGGTAACAAAATTGTGGCTAGTAAAAAGGCTGAATGGCTAGTGACTCCGGAAATCCACTAGTCACATTGGCCAGTGAGCAAAAAAGTTAATGTCATGCCCTGGTGTGGGTGTGTAATGGATGTGAAAATCCGTGTGAAAAGAGAAAAAAAAAGTATAGTTTAAGTGAATTCTAATGCGTTTTTCATGTGAAAAGAGACACTTTGAAATGACATTAAAATATTTCGTTATTCCTCCAGATTTATTACTGTTTAATTAATAGTTACTCGCTCGATATCTGTAATCGATTATTCCAGTGGAGTAACCTGTTCTGCTTGATTGCTTTTGTCTTTCGGAACCCGCCTGTAGGGGGCTCGTGTTGCTGATGGCTTGTTCATTACAGCTTGAACTTGAAGCCAGCAACACTGTCTCTGGTTTGAATTTTATATTTCCCCTTACAGGGGCATAACATTTTGGAGGCACTGCTGGGATGAGCACAACATGGGCTAGCTTCTATCAAAAATCACCCAGTTGTTACTCAGCCACTCAACTTACCCAGTCCGGCGACATCAGGTGGTGAAGTGATAGCAGTGAATTGCTTGTTTATTACAGATCGCACTCCGAGCGTGGCAAGTAAGATGGGGAACCCAAGGGAACAGATGAGAGGATGGGCACATGGGGCCAGGACATGGGGCAGGACCAAGGGCACCTAACAGGGTAGGACACTAGACGTGCAGATTTTTTCAGGACCAAGGACTTTGGGAAACAAACACAATCAGGACTGGGCAAGCAAAACTGTGGGCTATGATACCAGACAGCACAGGACTACTTAGAACAGGGTACCACTGGACAAGGCAAGACATCACATGAACCAGGGGGCATACACTACAGTGAACACCAATCGGTGACACAATCAGACAGAACAGGACTTTACTTGGGCCAGCTGATGGACAGAAACAGGGCGCAAGAATGACAATGTCAGACAAGAGGACAGAGACAAGACAGACATGTGGAAGATTGACAGGGACAGGGATAAGGACACTAGTATGAACCATAGGGGAAGTGGGCCAGGGCAAGACAACAGATAAGAGTGCAGACTAGGGTAAAACCAAGATGAGATAGGGTAGGAGGACACACACTTAAGCAGGAGAGGGGTAAGTCAAACTCGGGGGCCTGCAGAACCCCAGGGTGCTGGGTGTCGGTCCCACAGCTCAGGTCTGCCTCTGAAAGTTATGTCAGCCAGTGGGACCAAGTGGGACCAAGGGGTCAGCAGAGCAGGGTAGCATGGAAGGGACAGCTGGGACAGGACTGAAGGGTGCCACAGGACTCGCAAGGCAGGAACCTGAGCAGAAACAGGTGGGTTCCATGGAAACTGCAGGGCGAAGGGGGTTCCACTGGGACTTTCATGCCAGAACCTATGGATGCCAAGGGACCTGCCTGGCAAGAACAAAGACGGGGACAGAAACTGGGACAATAGGGCCCCAAGGGGCCTGCCTGGCAGGAGGGTCCTGAGGGCCCTGCAGGGTCAAAGTTGGGATAGGCTCTGGGAGGGGGCCCAGCTACAGCGTGGTGGACTCTGGCGACCCTGCCGTACCCTCCTCCCCATAGCCTCCTCCTGGAGGGCCATGGAATAGGCTACTGGAGGTGTAGGGAGAAGATGCTGATCCAGTAGGAGCTCAAAGGGTCTTGACCCCAACTTAGGTGGCTGACGGTGGGTAGACTGAGACAGGTGGGGCCACGGCTGCTGAGGTGTGGGTGAGCAGGTAGATGAGCAGGCTGAGGCCAATGAGACACCGATGGTCGAGCAGGTGGGTGATCAGGCAGGAGCTATCTAGGCAATGGCCACAGACTGGGCAGGAGCCATCTGAGTGAACAGAGCACAGTCGGAGCACTGGCAGGCAATGAGTAGAGCTTGGCAGGTGCTGCTATCAGCGGGCAGAGTGCGGCAGGCACTTCTGTCGGCAGGCAGTATACGGTGTGTGCCTGTGGCAGCGGGCAGACCACAGCGGGCACCTCTGATGGCGGGCAGAGCATGGTGGGTGCCTTTGGCAGTGGGCAGAGCACAGCCTTGCTCTGCTATTATTTTAAAATTTTGTGTCACCACTTAGCATCGTGGTAAAGATGGTTTGTAGTTAACAATTCGGAATTCTGTTTAATTTATCTCGACAGAGTTCCCTTTATCTTTGCAAGAGGACAAAGGTCCAAATCTTTAGAGTCCTGGTGCTCCCTGTCTTGCTGTATGGCTGTGAGAAATGGGCGCTGTCCAATGAGCTGAGACGAAGATTGCACTCCTTCGGTACTGTGTCTCTTCGGAGAATCCTTGGGTACCACTGGTTTGACTTTTCGTCAAATGAGCGGTTGCTAGAGGACTCCCGAATTAGGCACATTACCTGCATTGTGAGGGGGTGTCAGTTACGGTACTACAGCCATGTGGCGTGTTTCCCTGAGGGTGATCCAGTTCGTAGGATCCTCATTGCTGAGGACTCAAGTGGCTGGACCAGGCCAAGGGGACACCCATGTAACACTTGGCTGCAGCAGATGGATAACCATTTCTGAAGGGTGGTACTGGACCATGTCTGCCTGGGGGATTGCTGGCTGGGATCCCGAGGAGTTTCGCTGAGTGGTGGGTCAGCATCAGCACATTCTCCCCAACCTGACCTGACCTGTGTTACCGAACATTTTAAGCTGGACATGACCACTATATATGCGAGAATCATTTGTCAATGTATGTGTACATTGATCCACAGTAAATGAAAAGGCCTAATTAATTGCTCACCCTCAGAGTGATTTGATTAGAATTACCGAACACATCTGCACTATAGTTTTCATTTAAGGTGTCCCAAAATCAAATGTCCAATAGGTATGCTTCCACCTTCGTTCTATTCATTATATATCTCTTACCTCATCAAGAAATCTAGTCTGAATCTGCCAAATGCTTCTGTTTTTAAAATACATAGATATTTAATAAACCCTCTATTCTTTTTGAAGTACTGCAAGTAACATGATGATACTGTATACCTGGATTTCCTGAATAAAACATCTGTCCTGATAAGATTGCTATCTGAGTACAAGCCTGTACTCCCTCTTCACCTATATGCTTGTGTTGCCAAATTCAGGAAAAACTGCATCATCGAGTTTGCCGATAATACCACAGTAATGGCTCTCATCACCAACAATGATTAATCCCCATACAGAGGATTGGAGTGGACTGACGGAGCCGATGGAGCGATACTATAAAAATAACCACAGTCTGAAGCTCAGTAAAACAATGGAGATTATTGGTGTCCTCATAAAACAAAACAGCAGTCACACACCGATCATCATTGTTGATACTCCAGTGGAAACTAGAAATGACATCAGGATCCTGGGGCTGCAGATCTCAGTGAGCCTGAGGTAAACGGAGAACCCTGAAGTAATCCTCACGAAAGCCCGTCAGCATCATCACATCCTGAAAAGGATAAGTTGAAGATGTGCAAGAATCATCTCACTAACTTCTTCTGCAGTACCTGTGGTACCTGGCCTGTGGTGTTTCAGTATGGTAGGGTGGAGCTACAGGACAGGAACTCCATAATGAGGGTTAAAAAGTCACCCATCAAATCTTTTAAAAAAATAAAGTTAAGTTCGCTGGAGGGCTTGACAGCATTCCCAGATTCAAGAATAGTTTAATTCCAGCCATCATCATCTTCAGTAGCTAACTCTGAACTTTTAGTGTAGTACTTGCACCTGTACTTTATGTCCTGTTATATGTTTACATTGTACTATTGCATGTCTGTTATACACTGACAAATCTTGGATCATTTTCCAGTGAAGAGTGGAGGTATAGGGAACAAAACAAGACAGTAGCTACAAATCACAAAGAACGTTAACAAAAATGCATTAGTTTAAAATGTTTAAGGGCCAAACAGAGTATGTTGTGGGTGAGGGTCATACATGGATTCCATATGGCTCGATAGTTTGGAAGGTCACTGGTTCAAATTCCCTGGTTGGCAAAGTTATTTTACCACTGAGCCCCTCAGAATGGCCCTCAACCCCAATTACTCCTGGGACTGGTTGTCCTGGCTCTCAATTGAAAATTCCTTTGAAGACAAGCATCCGCTAAACAGGTGAGATTAAATGTAATTATTAGGGTGATGTCAAACCATGTGTGTAAAGACAATGTCTGCAGTAGACAAGGTTTACAGTAGAGGGCAGCCTTACACCAACATTGGACGTGTACTGAACAGAGAGAGAACAGTAACAATGAAGCACGATATACCATGTCCAGCAGGGGTCACTCTCTGTCCAAGCCTAACGACAGTACAGCATCCATCCATCTAGCTATCTCATTTTCACTTGCACTGTTTGTGCAAGGAAATAAAATTATTTGTGGCCATAGTTCTGATAATACTTTTCACATTTTCCTTATAATGAGCAAATTTATGTTCTGACAATGCTTATAAAAATGGGGTTAACCAAGAATGCACAATACATATTTTGACTATGAAACTGAAAATAATAAATTGTATTTGCTTTTAATTATACCCATTTACACTATATGGATAATATAGCATAGGCACACCACTTTGCAGCTATAACAGCTGCCACTCTTCTGGGAAAGCTTTCCATAACACTTTGAAGCATAGCTCTGAGGTCAAGTACTGATGTCGGACATAAAGGCTGACTTTAAATGTTCGGTTTTCAATTAATTACAGAACTGTTGCACAAGTGCAAAGCATCACGACTTTACAGATATAAGTGTTCCCAGGTTACTTTGAATGAGGGCATACACAGTTATGGTCTGAGGTCCTTGAAGATCACAGTGTTCATATTATTGTTAAGTTAGGCACTGATGTTGGAGATGAAAGCCTGACAGGTTTCTATTCTAATTCATCCCAAAGGTATCTGATGGGGTTGAGGTCAGAGTTCTGTGCCGACCAGTCAAGTTCTTCCACACTAAACTTACCCAGCCATGTCTTTATGGACCTTGCTTTGTGCACTGGGGCACAGTCGTGCTGGAACAGAAAAGGGCCTTCCCCAAACTGTTACCACAAAGTTGGTAGCATTGAATTGTCCAAAATGTCTTGCATAAATATGCTATGGTATGCATAAAAACATAACTGGGTGAGCTCTGACCTCAACCCTATTGAACACCTTTGGGATAAGTTGAGATTGAGAGGTCTTGACATCCACCATCAATTCTTGACCTCACAAGTGCTCTTCTGGATTAATGGACAAAAATTCCCATACACACACTCCAAAATCTTGTGGAAAGCCTTCCCAGAACAGTGGTGGCTGTTTTAGCTGCAAAGGGGGGACCAACTTCATATTGATATCTATGTGTTTAGAAAGGTATGTCATAAAAGTTCCTGTGGGCATAATGGCCATGTGTCCCAGCACTTTTGTCCATATAGTGTACTTACAGTGTGCACAGCAGAACCCCAAATTTGACCTAACAATAAGGTGAATACTGTCATCTTCAAGTACCTCTTCATTCAAAGTGACCTGGGAAATCTTATATCTGTAATATCAGCTGTTTTTGCACTGGTGTAACTGCTCTTTATGCAACTGAAAAGCAACACATTGCAAACAAAATATTGCAACCAACACATTGCATACAAAAAAATCAACTGAGTGGAAGAGACAAATAAATATTACTTGGATTTGAGAGACTGTGTAAAAATATTTCAATTCCAGGCAAAAGCCAGTCGAAAATTATTCCTTTAGCAAGGGAAAATCACATAGCTTTGTCACTAAATGCCACTTTGTCATTGTCAGACTGTGTTTGATGGTACTCTGTGTACGTGAAGGGGTTTACCGGGAAGGGTTAAGAAGACTGCATGCGCAAGGTGGGGGCAGGGGAGCAGTCAGTTGGTAGGAGGGAGAAAGAAATTTCCATTATATGTGAGGAAAAAAGTGAAAGGAACAACAGTGGTATTTTGGTTCGCTGTTGATGAGATACTTGGAGTAAGACTGTTCAAATTCCACCCATGAAATGCATAACGTATCCCTCACGAAGACTGTCCCTAACAATGGAGTTAAACTAGTTCTTAGACTAAAAGTTAAATTTTTACTACTTCATTAATTTACTTGGACTTTGGTATTTGTAACAGAATATACACTGCTGAACAATTAATACATATATTTAGCATGGTAAACTTCTCTAAATGCAGTTTTAATCAATTTAGAAAGAGGATCTTTTTGGTCAACCATCAGAAAGGTTCAGCATTGGAGGCAAATAAATTACATTAATTTGAGGTGGACCAAACACCCAACTGGGAAAGCTAATTATAGTATTGTGAGCTACTGAGATCCAGGAAAGTGTGTGTGTGCGTGTGTGTGTTTGGGGGGGGGTTGCGTACATACAGTAATCTGTGAGCTCATTTGTCAGCCCCTTCCCCACCCTCGAACATATAGGCTGCATTGGTTTTCTATGTAACGTGCTACGTGAACACCGTGAGTTGTCATACAACAGCCAGAGTTCGGTCAGGACCGGGACAGAGGGGCACAGGGGTTAGGTAAGAGGGTAACGTGCTTCGGCGTCGAATGAACAGATACGGCAAACAATGGGTTAATCTGGTGACCAACGGAGACGCACAGATTTCATGCAGACGAAAAATGTTCGAATAACCGCCGCACGACTTTACATCGTGACGCAATAGAGCGTTGTTCCGTAAGCTTATTTTTATTATTTGAACTGGCAGTTTTAGATTCTTAAGCGAGAGTTTCCGACACGGCTGTCTGGACCGGGACCCGGCTATGGTGCTCGCGTAAGTATATTTGGAATAACTTTAGAGGACTTCGTGGTTATTTGGCTGGGTGACTAAGTGTAAGTTTGCGAAACGGTGTAATAGATTGTTTCAATGCGGCGAGGCATACTGAAATAACCAACATCTGAGGGAAATACGACTTTATACGAATTAAGTTAACTGATCGAAAACAATCGAAAGATTGGATATCACTCAAAAACGCCTTCGACTGAAAGGGAGCATCAACTTCATTTTCTCTGAACATTTTATCTGCACGTTCTACTCTAGTTCGCTTCTTTGGTGATTTTGTCACGAGCCGATCGTGACCGACACTTACCTTTCATGCTCCTTCATGTTAATGCAAATGATTCGGCAGCATTGGGCGTATTTTACGATTCCAGTTTAATTTACGTCCCGTCAAAAGTTTTTTTTTCCTGCTGGCGGGGGCGTTTATGTTGGATTTAAGTAGAAGTTTGGGAGGGGAACGGTAGATGGAGAGGAGGTTCCCCGCTGAATCCTGATACGTGGTGAAATTCCAGGTCTAGTAGTGTGGTTAATCGGATCGTCGTTGCAGAACTTGGATATTAGCCCGTGAGCCCTAGGACCTGGTCACTTTGGCAGTCAGCGAAAGGAGGGAATTTTGCGCTTTGGCTACTCTTAATGTGTAATTTCATTCATTGGCTTTTTCAGTCTCTCTTTTGCGCAACAATTTTTGTTAACCAGTGATTAGGTTTTTTTTCAGGTTCGCTGCAGTTTAAGTATGGGGCTCGTGCGTAAAGATGTTATGAAACCAGCTACTCTAGCTGAGGCATAGTGACTCTCCGAATGTTGTCCGAAAAACATCTCCCTTTTCTTCAGCAGAAGGTATTTTTTAAAATGTATAGTACGCGTTTGTGAAAGATGAGAGAGAAGCCTAATTCCGCTTGTTTCTAGTCATCTAATCAGTTTGTGTAGTTTTCACGTTCTTGCCATACTAAGCAGGTTCCCTCTGAGTACTCTGCTTTTGGCTAGCAGTCCTCCATGTCTACCCAGAGATGGACTGGAATCACATTCAGGGTGTACCAATGCTATACTAATAGGCTTTAGTCCCACCCCCATCTTTGTACAACATAGTTTGTACCTGTTGGCTAAGCTAATTTGATTGTATAGACAGGGAATGACATAACTGGTATGCAAGTATGCAGTTGTGGTATATAGATTAAAATGCACTGTAGTTTCTTGTCATAACAACACAGACACTTACTGTTCAGAGGAGTGGAAATCCTTCAGTGGGGTGTGGTGAGACAAGGGAGTATGTAAGGGAGATATGGGTGTTTTGCATAGGCCTCTCATTGGCTTCCTGGCCATCTTCACCCACACCTATGCAAGCATCAGGGGCAATTAGAGCTTCCATTTGAGCTGATCTGCATTTCTCTGGTTTGGGGAGTGGGGGATGGGCGAGGAACCCAGAGTGAGGTCGCACACCCATATGCTGTATGCATCGGCAGCTGGAAATGTTGTTGCTTATTGAATCCAGTTCAGACTTGTGTGTTTAATTCAGTGCTTTCATAAAATGGGATAGGGCGGTGTTGGTGTGGGTTGAATCCAAAGCAGGACCAGATGTGAAGGGACTGGTGTGATCCGATTGGTTACTCTGGAGGGAGATGGTACAGGTCAAAGATGGGGTGGGAGAGTGGGGGGATTTTGATGCTCATGTTGGCCTGAGGCATCAAGTGTTCCTGACCAGAGGGAGATGGGGGGTGCTGCTGGATTTAATCTGCCAAACGGTTTGTGTCAAAGGCAGTCAACCAGTCCCCTTAATGAATTTTTGGGAGGCTCACCAGACAGCTGCTCCTCCACCCATTTTACGTGGTTGTGTTTGATGGAGATCTGAATTATTTCGCTTTTCTTCAACGGGCGCTCCTTTTGTGAGGTGTAAACGTGTCAGTAGCCTCAGGTGACAGGTGTGACTATATTGATGCCATGTTGGTGTTGCTCTGTGAAATAAGGTCACAGAGTTAACTGGGGTGGGGGGAGCATGTAGTGCAGAATGGAACCTATGCTGCAATGGGCTTTGTAGCTGTATTTTACCACATTGCTCAGTGGTCAAATGACTGTCTGGTTCGTGCTGAGTTTTGCGTTTACACATGGGTAGGGTTTGTGGCTTCAGGCATAGTTGGCGCTGTCACATTGCATTAGATGTAGTCGCTTCATTGACTGTATGCAATTTAGGCTTTCGGTAAAGGAGCCATTTTGGTTGCGTGACCTGCAGGCAGACTGGAATGGGCATGCCCGCTGTGATGTCACAACCCATGTGGTCTGCCTGGCCCTCTATGGTGGTCGCCAGTCATGTGACTAGACATCCCGGTCCTCCCTCTGGCTGCCTTCCGCGAATTTGCTTTCTGCTTTCCACTAGCCTAGTGGGTCAGTTAAGGTACTGTGGTTATCCCGGAAATGCTCCATAGCTCTTTGATGCAATTGTGTTTTTAGGCTTGTTGTAATCCCCACACCCCACAAAAAAACATTCCCATGTGCCTACTAGATGAGAGAGTCTCTTCTGACAACTTTGGAGGTATGTCTGCTGATAAAGTGACATGTGCTGACAGCTCTGTGAGTGTGTGTTGGTTTGTGTGAGCGCGTGTCGGTTCGTGTGAGCGCATGCGTGAGCCTGCCCTTCTGGTTGGATGGGGTGGGTTGTATAAAAGGGCGGAGTGTGAGGCCACTCAGTACAACGAGTTTTCGCTGAGCACTGGGATGTTATCTGCTGCCAGGGGCTTTTAGTTGGTGGGCAGGCGGGCCTGTGTGGAGAACCGGCGGTCCCCAACAGCCTGTTGAAGGTGAGAATTCTAAGGGTCTTCCCCTTTTCTTAACCCCCCCCCCTTGCCCACACACACACACACACACATCTGGGTACTCAACCTGTTCCTTGAACCTGCTTGAATTCCTGAAATCTTCCATGGCCTGGGATTTCATTTTGGTTTAATTTTGTTATTCCATTTTCACACCTGAACCACAGAGCTATATAGCTATGTTTGTAGAACGTTAAAGGGACCTCCCCTCACTCCCACATATATTACACTGCCGACTTCTCAGAGGTAGATGTAGTTTATATGAGTACGGCTGCTCCTGCTTTCATCTCGATAGTAGTCCTGGGTAAGCGATTCCCTCAGTCTCCTCTGCACGGGTTAATGCTTAAACTCCACAGTGCTGAGTCAATTCCCCATCTGCTGATACTGTGGATCTCCGGACCTCTGGGCAGATTTCTACAGAATCCCAAATATTGGTCAGCTTCTCCCGCTTTCTGTTGTTTGGTCAGAAAGCTCCTTTTCTTTAACTGAAGTTGGCAGTTATGAATCGTGGGGGAAACAGTTCGGTCTGAAGCCTGCCTTAATGTTCCACTTTTTTTTCCACGAGAGTGGTTAATTGGACGTCAAAGAAAGCTCTGTTGTTGCTTATTGAATCCAGTTCAGGCTCGCGTGTTTAATTCAGTGCATTCATAAAATGTGATGGGGCGGTGTTGGTGTGCGTTGAGTCCAAAGCAGGACCAGATGTGAGGGGACTGGTGTGGTCACGCCATCTTATCTGATTGGTCAGTCTGTAGGGAGATGGTGCAGGTCACAGAGGGGGTGGGAGAGTGGGGGGATTTAGATGCTGATGTTGGCCTGAGGCATCAAGTGTTCCTAACCAGAGAGGGAGGGGGCGGGTGACTGCATTCTGGGTCTTTGGGTGGTGTGGAGCCCAGCCTAGCCCCAGTTTCTTGGTGAGGCAGGGCTGATACACTGCTGTGCGGGGGGGGGGAGCCTGACCTAGGGTGCTGTCTCCCTCCCGCAGATCATAGCCGTGCTGCGGTCATCTTGCCGTGCTGGAGCCATGATAATCAGGCTTGGCCGTCTCACTCCGGGATACTTCAGGCTCCTGCAGGTCAGTGCACCTCTGATGGGGGTGAGGGCAAATGGTGGTGATGCCAATGGAGGGCAATATTAAAGCAAAATGCGAAGGGAACATGAATGTGGAGGGGGGGCAGGCGTTCTGTCCCAGATGGACCCGCTAATTCGCAGTCTCCCTTCAACAGCGGCAGGCGGCGGGTGAGGTGCGGACCCCGCCTCAGGACCGAGGCATAAACCAGCTCGCTGCCCTGCTGGCCGCCATGGGCCTGAGCCTGTCTTACTACAGCGCACGGCGGATGACGGAGACGGTACGGCACGGGCCGGCAGCCTAAGGCCCCCCCTCCTGAGCCGCTCTGCCCCCCTGCTCCACGCAGCTACTGTCGATGTGAGCACCAGATCATGCAGGGGGGGTGCCTGCTTGGGACTCCTTGGTTTTGGCGAACCAACTTAAAAATTGCCATTGAAAGCTGCTGGGGGCTTCTCCGCACAAAATTTCACTTCTGTTCTGGAATTCTGGGAAGATCAAGTAACAAATGGGCAACTTTAGAAATAGGGGTACTTTTGAGGAATCCCCCCCACCATCTTTTAGGTTGTCTAAAGTGATTTTAATGGAGCTTTACTGAGCCCCTGGTCCATACTATGAAGACAAGACAGATACTGGTCAATATTGAAATCGGCTGTATCCCAGACACAATGTCAGCCTGAGAGTCCCAGTCATGTTGAAATGAAGGGATGCTTGCTCGCCACCAGGGCGGCGACATTCAGCCTCTTTCCCATTTCCCATTTGGTGTGAAATCTGTTTCAACTGACTATTAAAAGCACATCTACAAGACTGCGGAGGTACAGAGTCACACTACGAAGATTCTGGAAGGCTAGATTCTGCATGGGTGTGGAGATGATGTTTTAGAACGAAATAATATGATGTCTGCTGCTTTATCTGTATTTTAAAACTGTGAAATAAAGCTGTGACCTATATGTGTGAAGAGAGGATCTTCATGATCTTGTGTACGAGCTGCCCTGCTTTTAAAGGGCAAGCTTGCAGTTATTTGTTTGTTTTTGCCACTGCACATGTGCTCTGGGGCCGGCCACTGCTGCTGCGTCTTCCTGCATAGCTCTGCAAGAGCGTGCCGTCGGAGAGGAAGTGGGCAGAGATGGGGGGGTGGGGCTGGAGCTGTGGGTTCCAGCGATTCCGCCTTTCCGCAACCCAGGCGTGCCGTGCCAGCTTGTGCTGAAACGCCTGCAAAGACACTCACGTTTACTGTAGGTTCTGTTTATATGTTTGATATTTTTATTGGCTGGTTAAGTAGCTTTTTAAAAATGTAACGTGTGGGTACATGTGCATTAGCTTTGTGTCCATGGACGTTATTGCACACTAACAGAGTAGGCATTGCTTGGTGTGTGTGTGTGTGTCTCAATCTCAGATTTGTGGCTATTTTTTAATTTATGGAATAGCTGCAGTGCTGGGTAGCCTGATTTTCAGGCACCTCCCTATGGCCAGACAGTGCTTTCTGGGAGTGGGTGGGGGGGGGGTGCTCTGTAGGCAGGACCCAAGAGTCACCGCCAGCTGATGTGATGCTGCGCGATGGGTCGTAAGCTTTTGAATCACTAAGCCGGCTGGAACAGCAGAGCAAATTATCCCATTGGCTGCCGCTGGACGGTATTTCAGTTGACCCAGATACGAGTTGTGTAAAGGCCCCCCCCCCCCAGTGGTGACACATGAGATGGCCAGTTTAGCTGTAATAATTTCACATTTGGGGTTTTTCTGGTGAAGTTTCATTAGCATTTTTGGTGATTCGAGGAACTACTTGAACCGGTTTTGAAATCCTGTTTAGCTGTAACTTGAAAGTTCTGCATGGTGAGACTGTATGAGGATATTGCTCTGTGGTTGTGAGGGGATCCCAAAACACTTTGGGATCAGATAGGATTGAGTTTAATGTTTGTGTGTGGCCCATGAGCTGTGCGTGATGTCCCTCCCACACCTTAGGCTGTGACCGCTTTGTGCAACTCCGTGAAGGTTATATGTTTTTTAACAGGACGGCTCCAGGCTTATTGACCACCAGCCAACTTCATTCTGCCCTGATTGGACAGGTTGCTGTCTGAAAGTGTTCCTTTAATGGCTTGTGAGTGCCCGGATGGGAGGGGCTTCCTCTGCGATATGTTCTTATCTGTATTTAATAAAGATTTTAACATAAGGCTTGGGAGTCTGTTTGCTTCTTCTCTGATCTAATTAATGGGTTTTAGACCATGCACAAAATTGTTGACCATATTTCAGCATGAATGATTTTAAAATCTGCGCTTAAGTCAAAAATGTGGCACATTAAATATAGTTCTAGTTTATGAATGTCCTTGACTCTGTTTGTTCATCCATCGTCCACTGCTTATCCGATTCACGGGGGCGGCAGTCTGAGCAGAGATGTCCAGACTTCCCTCCCCTAGCTACCTCCAGTTCCTCTGGGGGAATACCAAGGCCTTCCTAGGCTAGCTGAGAGAGAGAGAGTGTGTGTGTGTCTCTCCAGCGTGTCCTGGGTCTCCTCCTGGTTGGATATGCCTGGAGCACCCCCTGACGGAGGCATGTGGAAGGCATCCCTGATAGATACACGAATCACCACATTTGAGGCGAAGGAGCAGCGATTTTACTTTGAGCTTTTCCTCAATGTCCAAGCTCCTCACTCTATCTCTAAGACTGAGCCCAGACACCGAATGGAGGAAACTCATTTCTGCCACTTGTATCTGTGATATTGTTTCAGTCAGTACCCTGAACGCGTAATACTGATGAGGGTAGGAACACAAATCGACTAGTGAATCGAAATCTTTGCCGCCTTACTCAGCTCTGTCTTTAAGATGACAGACATGACCATATAACTGCTTGATGCTGCACTGATCTGCCTGTCGACCTTCCGCTCCATTCTTCTCTCACTCGTAAGGTCCCAAGATGGTGAAACACTTCCACCCGCTTGACGCAGTAACTCATTTCCAACCTGGAGGGGGCAATCCACTCTTTTATGATTGAGAACCACGGCCTCCCATCTAGTAGTGCTGGTAGGTTCTCGTTTTCAGCTCATAGTATGATGTTTTCTATGCTTGGAATACCTGCACACATTTTATATCCCAGGAAAAGGGGGAAAAGCCTGTAGTTTGTCCTGCACTGTCTTAACTGGTATTGCACTGCTGTTTGCCCTGCACTCTTACCCTGTATTGCACTGCAGTTTGTCTTACACTGTCTTATCCTGTATTTCACTGCTATTTCTCCTGCACTCTTATCCTGTATTGCAGTATTGTTTGTCCTGTATTATCTTATCCTTTATTTTACTACTGTTTGTACTGCACTTGTCCTGTATTTCTCTATTGTTTTCCTGTATTGTTTATTATTCTGTATAGCAGTGCTGTTTGTTCTGCACTGTCCTACCCTGTATTGTTTTTTGTCCTGCATGGTCTTATCCAATTTTGGACTATTGTATGTCTTATACTCTGATACCCTAACCCTGCAACTGCAGCATAGGAATTTTCCTTGTGTTCCTTGGAACACATGTGACAATAAAACTTCAAAGTTGTTTGTTTCAGTACACCAGTGTTCAGAAAAATGGAGTGGTAATTCAAACTTGTAGGTACTGGGGATAATGTGCCTTATGTCCCTTTCTGATTGGCTTGTCTTTTAGAGGCTTCAGACCATCCTGAGGTACAGCTATTGCAACTTTGTGGCCCTGCAGGATTTCGGTGACAGCCGCTTCCTTTCTTTATGTTGGTCCCCACAGAGATTAGGAAGGGATCAGCGTGTGCTGGTTAAGGTTACTTGTGGTCAGTACTCACTCAGCAGATCTGTCAAGGAAGGCAGGGCGTGGCCCTTTTGGGGTGTGATCACTGGCAGTTGAGAACGACCCTGGTGACCCCGTGACCCTTATTTCACTTACCCTCCATCATAGTCTTCTGATTAGCACAAACGCCACGTGCTGTGGGTTCAATACCCACCAAATTTCTCATCGTCGCCCAGCTTCCCCTGATGGCGGGCATGACGCACAGGCATCATGGGTGCCACAAGCTTCCTCGACAAAATGTCCTACGTTGCCACTGACAGAGATCGACTAGAGAGACCAAAGTATTACTACATATTACCCTGCCCCTCTGCTCTATGTACTTAGGTTATTTTAACATGTCGTCTGCATATTTGCACAAGTTAAGGGTCTGACACCATATACCATCTTCTGAGAGTAACGCGAGTGTGTTTAATTTTATTGGGTGCTGCGTAAGTGCCATTTGCTGCTTGGCCCAGGATCTCGTTCTGTAACAACTCTTCATGCTTGACTGGAGATATTAGTTATATTTAATGGGCACTAACTCTGTGCTTGTCCTCATGTTTCAGAATTCAGCATTTTACATTCTGGTCATTTCCATTGTGTCCTACATGGAATTCTGTTGGTCTGCTGTGATCCCCGGCTGTGGAGCGACAGGTGCTGAAAGTCATCCAGAGAAGTTGCGGTGACCTGCAGGCAGACAGCTGCGGGGCGGGATGGGTTAGAGACGGACAGTTGAGGGTAAGAACATAGACGGCAGCCAACAGGACTAACAACATGCCTATTGGACAAGCAAACTGTCACAAGTCAAACAGGTCCAGGATTGGTCAGTTATTTTCAGTTTAGTTCATATAATTTACACTGGTGCACTGTGAATACCTACAACATAACCACAAAAAAATCCATGTCATAGGTCAGTCACAGTCACATGACCACATTACACACTGTGTCCTTTTTAGCCTTTTTCTATCTTCCTGACCTTTTGGCAGCGAAATGTATTCGGGCTGTCAGGGGTGGTCATGCAGTGCCTACTTAACTTTCCCCATGTGTGGCGGACAAAGTTGATGATAGGGAAAGCAGTTTGAGATCTTGCCAGGGGGGCCTGCAAGATTATCTGCCCCCCCAACATACACGCACACACACACACACACACACACGCACTAGGTACCCATATTATTCTGGGGACTCTCATTCTTATCTGACATGCATTAATGTGAAATTTTGACAGCTATCGATAACTGATTTATTTCTGTTTATTGTTGCCACTGGTGGTGAAATTTGCTGACCTGAATTTTTTAAAATGTTGTGTAAAACGAAAGATTAATGTATGGCAGGGTTCTTCAAATCTGGACCTCGATTCAAAATCCAGGCCTTGTTTTCAGTTCTGCCAGGCAGTGAGTTTATTAATTACTGATTATGATACTATCATATTATTGTTGTGTTTTTAGCTCTGGTGCTGCTAACTTTGAACATTGAGAAACTTTGTTTACTAAGAAAATTTTTTGAATCACAAAATTATTAGAATTAGAATTATATTTTACCCAGAATTGCCCAGCCCGACTGCTCTTTTTACACTTCTGTTGCAGGTGTAAGGTCTAAGAGCATGCACAGAGCATCCAGGCATGCAGCTGCAGGCGCCCATGGGATTCGCCACTGGATGTCTGCTTCTCTGCAAGCTTACGCTTGTACAAGTACCCAGCGGAGCAAATGGGAAGGTAGCACTGCATTTTGACAGCACAGATTCCTAATCTGAATCAGGTATTTTCTCCTACCCAACTCCACTCTATTTGTTAGAAGTCCAACATCTCTGCAGCTGATATCTCCAAAACTAGGCTTTTCCCAGTAGAACGACCTACAGGGTTGACTTTGGTCAGTTGGCTGGCATGAGATTTTCAATTCGAGACATGTCTGCACACACATTTTTATGTATGTAAGAATTATATTACCTTGTAAATAGTCTGTAGGGTTTGTAAACTACCCCAACGCTTTAGATGTCACTAATTTTAAGTTTATAATTAATTGATGTATATTTGCAGAAAGCGTGTCACGCCACATGCGTGAGAGTTGACAACCCTCGACCTAGATGATAGATAGCACTAAGCTCCTCTAAAATATCTTTTTTTCAATTTTAGGGTGAACTGCCCCTTTAAATTCAGTAAGCAAGGGCTATTATGGATATTCATGAAGGACCTTCTTGTATTGCTTTACATGTGTGTTGTTAACTAGCGTTGTGTGGATGATTTGGATGTAGTCCTTATCAGGTTACTATGGTGTTTTCCTGGTCTCATGCAGATCTTCTCCAGTGAGTTTTTTACCACCAGCCTCTAGGTCTGCCAAGAGGGCAAAGCCAAGGTCAACATTGCTGAAAATGCAGAGACATGTTTGTGAATCTCCATAAAAAGATGAACAGGCGTCGCTACCAACAGATCTGGCCACTAAGAAAGTGGGGAAGCCTGTCATGTCAGCCGGCGTGCTGTTATTTCAGCATAGGAAGCTACTCGCTCGACATCGCAAATGGGTCTGCAGGGAGGGTAACCGAGTTCGCTGCAGAACACAGGGATGTCGATCACAAATGGGTCTGCAGGGAGGGTAACCGAGTTCGCTGCAGAACACAGGGATGTCGATCACAAATGGGTCTGCAGGGAGGGTAACCGAGTTCGCTGCAGAACACAGGGATGTAGATCGCAAATGGGTCTTCAGATCTAACTCATCCAGCTGAGAAGTTGGCATATGTGCCGGTTAATTTACTATTAATGAAGTCAACATACTACAGCACTTAGGTATTATTTTTCTTTAAGATGGCCTATTTATTCTTTATCCTGTGAATTCAATTCCATGTCAACACTGGAAAGCTGGAAAGGTTCCTGCGGGTTTATCATTCGGTTATTCTGGAATGTCACCTGAGGCCTGTAACGGGACACCTCGCCATGACAGAAGGACTGTGGGGAGCCGGTCAGCACGGCCGTGAGCCAAACGAAAGCAACACGAGAGCTGGCGTCTGAAGCATGGGGCCAGCCGAGGAGCTGGGGATTTGGAAGGAGCAGGGCAGGAGCAGAAAGGATCTGCCCGCCATTTTTACACAGCGTGTTTTCCCTGTCAAATATTCCATGGTCAACTGTAAGTGGTATTACTGCAAAGTGGAAACATTTAGAAACATCAGAAAGTGAGCCTAGAAGTGGCAGACCATGTAAAGTAACAGAACAGGCCAGCAACTGCTGAGGTGTGTAAAAGTCGCCAACGCTCTGTTGACTGGCTTACACAGAGCTATGACCTTAACCCTATCGAACACCATTGGGATAAACTAAAATGGAGATTGTGAGCTAGGCCTTCATGTATAACATCAGTGCCTGACCTCACAAATGCTCTTCTGCTTGAATTGGCAAAAATTACCACAGACACACTCCAAAAACTTGTGGAAAGCCTTTCCAGAAGAGTGGCAGCTGCAAAGGGGGAACCAGCTCCATATTGATGTGTATGGATGTAAGATGGGATTCCATAAAAGTTTCTGTAGATGCATTGGCCATGTGCTCATGTAGTGTGTGTTGGGGGGTGTGTGTGTTTACCTTTCACACAGATTGGAGTAGCACCATCTGCTGGCCACCAATACAGGACTGAAGAATCTTCATTCCGATTCAGTTCCAGGTCCAATCCATCACAAGTGACAAGACTTTGTATGTCATGTTACTCTGTTATTCTGCAGGTGGTCTTTGTATGTCATGGAACTCTGTTATTCTACATGTGGTCTTTGTATGTCATGGAACTCTGTTATTCTACATGTGGTCTTTGTATGTCATGGAACTCTGTTATTCTACATG
>JABFEA020000138.1:12743327-12759762 GCA_019775915.2 Cyphomyrus plagiostoma | reverse complement strand
GAACTCTGTTATTCTACATGTGGTCTTTGTATGTCATGGAACTCTGTTATTCTACATGTGGTCTTTGTATGTCATGGTACTCTGTTATTCTACATGTGGTCTTTGTATGTCATGGTACTCTGTTATTCTGCATGTGGTCTTTGTATGTCATGGTACTCTGTTATTCTGCATGTGGTCTTTATATGTCATGGTACTCTGTTATTCTGCATGTGGTGTTTTTATGGTGTGGAACTCGGTACTTCTGTTCACATGGCTCATGCACATAGGGTGGTGGCTTGCTTTCCTTCCTTGGAGTCGGGGTTTCACTATCAGACCTGGTTCAAACAGCAGAGACGGTGCCATTTCCTGATCCAGATGCCTCAGAAGACATTAACTGAATGGCAGCATTTACTGGAGAATTATATAAAGAAAGCTTAGTTGCCACCATGTGTGGTGATGCCCCTATGGTGCAATGGCATTAAATGCAGGGGAATGTGTGGACCAGGGGTCTAAAACTCAAATTACCTGGGGGCTAGTGGCTAGGAGGTCTCATCACTATAGGATGTGAGTCAACCGTGGATGTGAGTCACACATGCACTGCATGATCTGAGTCAATTGCGTTAAACTGTTAAAGTAATAAAGGATTTTAGACTATCTGCTAAACTTGCATCCTTACAAGTTATGGAAAGTTAATGTCATGCCCTGCTCATCCGATACTCCCGTGTGCCACGCCCCCTCGTTACCTCGTGTGGAATCCTGATGTCACCAGCTGTTTTCAGTCATGTTGCTTAGTCCTGTGTATTTAAGTCCATGCTTGAGTATGTTTCCTTAGTGTTCTCATTCACGTTACTGCCTGCTTTTCCTCGTGTTTAGTGTTGCTTTCCTAATAAATCCCTCATTCCCCGATTTCTCCATCTCTCTGCTCCTGTTTCCTTGGTCCATGCCGTACATCTAATGTACTTGCATAAATTGGCATAAAATGGCCGATTGCCTTTTAATTGAGGTACTTGAGAGTGTAAATGAGAGCGAAAACAATTCGTTTACCATCTGTATTCAGCTAATCTTTAAGAAAACCAGTATATGGAACTTAAATGAAAATTTACAAACTAAAAAACAAAAGCTAATTAATAACGAATTAAAAACATGCAAAGGGCCATATAAAACCTTCTGTCTGGTCAGATTTGTCACGTTGACCGGTAGTCTGAGACCTCTGGTGTTGAATAATATGTTCTGTACATCATGTTCATGTTTGCTTCAGTGAAAAACGGGGATATAATTGAACGTGATGGGAAGATGGCTGCTTTGCTGCCATCTGGTGGTCACTTTCTGTACTGACACCAAAAACTCCTCTCTCACATTTTATTTCCATTGCTCCAAATTCAGAATTCAGTTCTTCCGTTGTCATTTTACATAGGTCAGGACAAAACATGTAATATTTCCAATATGCACAAAATACAAAATAGTAAATATGTTCAAATCAATAAATATGTGCAAAGTACAATGCTAAAAAAAATGAAAGGAACACTTTTGAATCAGAGTATAGCATAAAGTCAGTTAAACGTCTGGGATATTGATCTGGTCAGTTAAGTAGCACAGGGGGTTGTTAATCAGTTTCAGCTGCTTTGGTGTTAATGAAATTAACAACAGGTGCACTAGAGAGGCAACAATGACACAACCCCCAAAACAGGAATGGTTTAACAGGTGGGGGCCACATTTTTCTCTTCTCATCTTTTCTGACTGTTTTTTCAGTAGTTTTGCATTTGGCTACAGTCAGTGTCACTACTGGTAGCATGAGGCGAGACCTGGACCCTACAGAGGTTGCACAGATAGTCCAACTCCTCCAGGATGGTGCATTAATATGTGCCATTGCCAGAAGGTTTGCTGTGTCTCCCAGCACAGTCTCAAGGGCATGAAGGAGATGCCAGGAAACAGGCAGTTACTCTAGGAGAGATGGACAGGGCTGTAGAACTCCTTAACTCATCAGCAGGACCAGTATCTGCTCCTTTGTTCAAGGAGGAACAGGATGAGCACTGCCACAACCCTACAAAATGACCTCCAGCAGGCCACTGGTGTGAATGTCTCTGACCAAACAATCAGAAATATACTTCCTGAGGGCCCAACGTCTTCTAGTGGGCCCTCTGCTCACTGCCCGGCACCATGGAGCTCGATGGGCATTTGCCATAGAATACCAAAATTGGCAGGTCCGCCACTGGCACCCTGTGCTTTTCACAGATGAGAGCAGGGTCACCCTGAGTTCATGTGACAGACGTGAAAGGGTTTGAAGAAGCCGTGGAGAACATCATGCTGCCTGTAACATTGTTCAGCATGACCGTTTTGGTGGTGGGTCAGTGATGGTCTGGGGAGGCATATCCATGGAGGGGGACACAGACCTCTACAGGCTAGACAGCGGCACCTTGACTGACATTAGGTATCGGGATGGAATCCTTGGACCCATCGTCAGACCCCATGCTGGTGCAGTGGGTTCTGTGTTCCTCCTGGTGCATGACAATGCCCGGCCTCATGTGGCAAAAGTATGCAACCAGTTCCTGGAGGATGAAGGAATGGATACCAATGACTGGCCCCCACGCTCACCTGAATCCAATAGGACACCTCTGGGACATTATGTTTGAATTCTTCCGATGCCGCCAGGTCGCACCTCAGAGTATCCAGGAGCTCAGTGATGCCCTGGTCCAGGTCTTGGAGGAGATCGTCTAGGACTCCATCTGTCGTCTCATTAGGAGCAGCCCCGACATTATTAGGCATGCATACAAGCATGTGGAGGCCATACAAACTACTGAGTAGAGTACGATTCTGAGTTGCTAAAATGAAATTTCAGCAAAATGGACCAGCCTGCTGCATAATTTTTTCACTTTGATTTTTGGGGTGTCTTTGAATTCAGCACTCTGTTTGATTGATAACTTTCATTTCCACCAAACCATGTGGCATCCTTTTGGTCCTAACACATAACCCAGTCTGTACCAGGATATCCAGCATGTATTTTTTTCTCCATTTTGACCTGATGTGTTTGCAAAGTGTTCCTTTAATTTTTTTGAGCAGTATACAATTTACGGGGCTGCAGCATTGGGGCTTGAGAGTCCGTAGTGAAACACTCTCAGGACACATCTGAGTAATATCCTCTATAGAGATGACATCACAAACACTGTCATCTTACTGACCATAAATCCAAATAGGGAGGTAGCCAGTACAGCCCTGTGTGGAGGTCTGAGCATGGATGCAAGAGAGATAACAATAGTAAATGAACGAGTAACCGTAACAAGCAGTCAGAAATGGGACCAGATCGTGTGTGGCTCAGTGGGTCAGCATGCTGTATCTGTGATAGGAAGCTCAATGGTTCAAAGCCTGGGATCGGCATAGTGTCTCTGCCACTGGGCTATGAGGCAGGCTGCTTCCAGGCTCAGATTTTCTAAGACAGCAGTACAAGATGAACAAGAGAGTGAGGCAGAAGACACTTGGAATGACCAAAAAACAGCCGGGCAGAGGGCAGAAGCATCTTTCGAATGCCAGAGATGACCATCAACTTATCCAGGAGAGCCTCATAAATTGGAGGATGGCCTCAAGTGACCTTCAAAAAGAATGGAAATAGTATATTGCGTACAGAGGAGCACACCCATAAATTAAGAAATGAGTGGAACTGAAAATTTTGCTGTGGTCTCTTATTTCTTTGCAGAGCTGCATGATGCTTTGAATTTTGCTGCTAAATGTGAACCAGCTATTTTTGAAGTTAAGAATATAATATATAATATCAACATATTGCAACTTCATCTTTTAAATACTTGGATGCAAACTAATAAAATGCACCCTTCAAATGGTGCTTTTGGGTGCCACACGACACCCATTTCCCACGCCTTGTAGGGTATACACACAGACTACAGCTTTTTGTGAGTTTGCAGTGGCAAAAGCGGGACGGGGACTTGTGATTGGCTGATGGCTCCCTGACAACTGGTGCGAGGGAGCAGAACTGGGCTCTATTTTGAGATCTCAACTGCAGTGTTGGGTCTTCGTGAATAATGCAGGCCGCTTTTCCAAGAAGACTGAAAGCCGAGCCCACGCGGTCATATTTATTTGGTCATGGGTCAGGGGTGGACTGAGACCTACTGGGCCTGTAGCTGTGGACTTCCCAACACCAAAACGAGAGGTTACCTATCTGACTAAGCAGTATGAAGTGAATTGAAGTTGCCAGTGACTGAACAGTGTCCAGGTGGTTCTCCTGGTAGCATTTATGTCAACATCCATCAGCTGCAGTTGTATTACTAGATGTTAAGTTTACACATTTTTGTAGATTTATAGGCTAGCCAGTGTTGCATCTTCTCATAATATTACAAATTATCATAGTTTTTATGGTAACATAAAACAGGCTCTTTGGATGGGAGAAGCACAGCACAGACTCCTCTAATGCAGTTTATGAGACATACCTGAAAATATCACCCGGGGAAGTAAGCTCACCGCTGGCTGTTGCCAGGCTGCCCATCCTCCGCTGGAGGGATAGCAAACTCTGTCTCAATTTTAAGGATGTGGCGTGGAAATATCTGCAATTTGAGGAACTGCCAGTGGTCTGTGGAGGGTCCAGTGGCCGGGATCACGTTGACAGTCTGTATCTCATGTTGTGCCTGTATTTACTCCCACTGGAGTGTCATTATTCAACCAGGATGCTATCTGCTAACGGAGGACTGCCAAGTATGGAGTAAATAGTCTCCACATCATCTGTCTTCATGTTAGGATATCTGTACAAATTAAGCACTTTGTTTTGGCTATAGTGTCAGGTTTTTTATGTATGCAGTTGTTCAATGGATAGTTCATTGGCTTTTAAAGTGTTGTTTTGTGATATTTACTGTGTGTATTCTGGTGACGTAGAGTAATGCTGTAGTATCTCATACAGCGGACTCACTAAGTGCTCTCTTTGCTTTTAATGTGATTATTGCCTCCTTGTCTCCCGAGTCACTTCAAAGAAAATGTTTAAGGTTATTTTTCTAGGTAGTAAGTGTACTTCCAGAGCCAACAAGAAATTAAATGAAGAGTAACACAATAAAAGTAACAGGGATGAACAAAAAGAACGCCAGAGAACGCCACGCAGGCTCCCAAACCTCTCCTCGGAGACACCTCAGCTGGTGAAATTTGTTAAATTTCACCGGCAGCACGGTTAATTAATTAAATTAGTTAAATAACTCAATGACGTATTGATTAGCCAAATAAGATTTGCTAGTGGTCGAGTGAAATAAATGCATGAGTGTCTTGGATGGTTGCTGCAAGTACTGATGTGACTTGTTTATGGAGAGGTCTATAGATATAAAATGAAAATAGATTTATATGCTGCAAATGTAAATTTTCTACATAGAACAGTAACAAAAACATAATTATCTATAAAAAATAATCCTTCTGAACCATTGTCTCTTCAGAGGGAAAAAGCAGAGTGACATTCTTAAAGCTATCAATCTTTTATCGTGTCCCAGCACATATCAAGCTTAGGCTGGTTGCTAGGAGACCGTGATGAAGAGACCATTTTCTGATTGGCTGATACCTTAAATGACATTATTTCTCCACCAATAGCAGTTGCGGGAGGGTGTCTTAGGGCAATAGAGCAGAAATAATGACTGTGATGTATTTCTGAGTGTTCATGCATAGGAAAACATGTACCAGTAAAAGCTGACATGAAAGCACAGTCCTGCATTGAATGGATGTAAGTGTTTATGTTACCATACTCTACTCATGGCAGGATATGTGAGCAGAAGGCTAACAGACTGGTTTGAGTTACGTGTCCTGATGAGAACTGTCCTACACCCCATCTTACACGGTCAGCAAATGGGAAGGCAGCAGTGAGGTACTCGTATGGTGGTTTATGGTGATCAGATTAATATTTGTAAACATAACTGTTGAAATTTTCTTCCAGCATCCAAAACTCTCAAGGTTCACGTGCTTCCTTCACCCTTGGCACACTGCAGACATTCCCACCCTTGGCATGAGAGTGGCCGGTCTTCAGGGTCGCTGTGCCTGTTCCACAGCTAGAATTACACATCCCATATTCCTGTCAAAGTCACAATGGCTGCCATGTATTGAAAAGGGGACTCCTAAAAGTTTCATAAGAAAACCCATACCTGTCTCCAGGTAACAGAGCCATGGTGGGCGTGTCCTCGCCTGTCATTAGTCTCGACATTGGATGGGAGCGCTGTCTGCGTTGGGTTCGGACACGACACCTGGCCAGGACACCATGAGACAGCTCCCACCCGCACTGGTCTGAAGAGCTCAGGACTTCAGCTTAGTTTATGTTTTCTTGTATCTTCACAAATGAATATATATGTATACATGTGAAGTAGAGCTTTGCTTGAGTCTGTAGGTCCATGACTAGGACAGCAGTCCCTTAAGGAATCATTTAATGGTGATAAAGCCTGAAACACAGGCCCTTTTGTCGTGAACATGAATCCGATTTGGAAAACGTACAAGAACAAGGTTATGAAGACCATCAACCCTGAAGTGTCAGAAGATGCTGTGGATGAGGTAGAGGTTGAACACTGCTGGTGCTTCCTAGATTTTCCTCTATCCCTGCCTGGTGCTCTTCTCTCTTGCCCTTTCTTCTTACAGCCCTACAGCCAAACTGACATCTGGGTGGTGCTGAAGCTGGGAAGGCTGGGGGGCTGGAGGGGGGCAGGCTGGAGACTGTTGTGGTTCACGTTCCCTTTGGAAGTGAGCAGGCTCATAGTATCTATCCCTGGATGCTCTGTGTGTATAATGGTTGGTTGTCTAATATCTAGGAATGCTGTGGTGTGGTGAAGGATGTACAAATACTTGAACAGGTTTTTATTACATCCTTTGAATCCAACAAACCAAACCTTCCAACTTCCAGCTGATTTATTATGTCATCTTTAGCAGAATGCTAGTCTCTATTATGTTGTCCTTTGGATGTTAGATTTTGTAGAGTCAAATTTGTCTACTTTCATTCTTTCAAGTCTATAGTCTACTATACAGCCTGTGAATGCTGGGAAGACATTGGCGAGAGATATTTAAAAGTTGCAGTAACACTTTGTTTAAAGCATGAAAAATACATTATATATACCTTCATAATGCATTCATAAAGTGTTATAAACATGGCCATAACTATTTATAAAAGCCATGTTTATTATGTATTATGAATGTTTATTATGTATTATGAATGCTCTATGAAGCTGTCATCTATAATGCAATATAGACATCTTCATAATGCAGGACAAAGCATCCTTGATTCTTATACTGACATTTGGAATGCATTATGAAGGTATCCATAGTGCATTATAGAAAAGAGCTTCATAGAGCATTCATAATGCATAATAAACATGGCTAAAATGTGTTATGCCTTTATTATAAAAAATTATAGCCATGTTTATAATACTTTACGAATGCATTACATTTCATTATGAAGGTATCTATAATGCATTATGATGTTTTAGGTACAGTGTTACCAGAGTTGCTTATGGGAAACTAGATGGCTCACTGTGCTGACAATTGATTAAAGCCTCAAAACCAAAAGATCTGTTTGCCAACAGTAGCCCTTCAATGGTTTACTTAGTATGTCTAGGGCCTCCTTTCATTTGATCTCTAAAGCTGTGGTGACCTTCTTCGATTCTTCTGTGGAACTATTTGTAACCATAGACCAGAAGCGGAACGTAGGATAGAATGACATTACAGTGACTGACAGATGATATGCTAGACTGACCAGGCCCCCTCTGGAACCAGTCACCAAATATGTTCCGCTATGGGCTATTGTAGTATTTTCGAGTTGACTAGTCTTTCGCCAAAGTAATTTCTGCACTGCTGGTGGGACAGCTGACATCGGCCCAGAAGTCAGACCCAACAGACCATCCAGAAGCTCTCACAGTATGACACCTTCCTCCACAAAGAGAGGCCTTACAGGGCCGACTGTAACGCATAACGGCTTCATTCACATGGAGAGCTACTCTTTGACAGGCAGAGACGCATTCCTACGCATACACTATTCTGGGCATGGTTGCAACTAATTACTCTAAACTTAATTTTAAGAATGTAAAAAAATTGACTGATTTGCACTGAAAGAAAGGAACTTATCTGCAGTGGCTGGAACATAACTAACTTTTTGATCTTAGATAAAACCAAATCCTCAACTGTTAAACTGAAAATAATGAATACATGTATTACTCTGAAGAAAATACTGCAGTCTGTGCTAAACATTTTTGTTGCGTTTTGCCTTTCACACCAAAGCACTAATAAACTGGCATGTCTTTGGTCTGAGGACCTCAGCCTAAGTGTATTAAGTGTATTTAGCTGAATGTAACATACGGGTATGCCGTCTGATTTGAGTGATGACCTTTTGGCTGTTTCCATGTCTGTGATGAAATGAGGCTGCAAACAATTGTGCCACGTGAGGAAAAATTAGACCCAGCGCCAAACAAGTGTGCAATCACAGGTATATGCAACTTACCACATTCAGGGCACGATTAAAATCTCATTGGAAACAGTAACATTCAAAGATCGAACACAGAAACCAGTTTCAGAGACTAATACATGTGTACCATGCACACCACCATATAAATATACATTTATCTAACTATTTATCACACATATATATTGTAAAGCTGTTTCTAACACTTTTACACTATGTAAAAAATGTCAAACTGCATTACATTGTTTGAGTATTTTGGGCAATGTCAATAATCTAATGTAATCTGTAATATTCCTCATAAAACTGATAACAGCATCATTTCCAAAGACAGGAGGCAGCGTTTGTTTTATGGGTACAATAATTAGTTCACAGCGATGCTTTTGTCTTTTTGTGTGGACTGAAAATAAGCCTCTATATTTACTGCATGTCAAAAGCAACAAGATAAGATAATATTAATTTCATACTTATATTATTACAACACTAAAAAAAGCCAACGCACTGAAAATCTTCATACAGAATGTCAATACGGCTGGTGGAGTATTGACAGTGCATTGCCACTCTGTTTATTAGCAGAGCAGCGAACCGGACAGCAACCTGACACCAGTCCAGGAGAATGAGAATCCCAACACAGTGT
This sequence comes from Cyphomyrus plagiostoma, assembly GCA_019775915.2. Taxonomy (NCBI): domain Eukaryota; kingdom Metazoa; phylum Chordata; class Actinopteri; order Osteoglossiformes; family Mormyridae; genus Cyphomyrus; species Cyphomyrus plagiostoma. Next base: position 12,750,745 of record JABFEA020000138.1, on the reverse strand, counting down.
CCCAGTTGGCTAAAAAGGTAAGAGTTGGGTTGAGTCCAGAACCTTCCATCTGTGGTCATTTCACATGAACTATGACAGGTACCGGATCCTGAAACACTATTTATACAGTGCAAATAGCATCATTCAGATGATCCACTAGCATGCATATCTCTGTAGTGTAAAGTACTGGACTTATGCTACAGCTGATGGCATGATGGTGATTAATAATGGCCTACTGCCTCTCTGAATGCACCGCCAACATCAGTTAGCAGGGGTATCCAGTCCCGCTGGCTTGGTTTCAGAACTAATGATCACACAGAGTGAATCCCAATCCTTAGCAGGGTAGGTAGGGGCACTGAAAGATAGCCCCTGTGTCTGCCCTTTATCGTAGATGCAGGGGGCGGGGTCCAAGGGCTGGAAGAGCATGTCGGCGCTCTTCAACAAGGAAGATGAGCACCAGCTGCTAGAGGCAGAGACCCAGCCTGCTGCGGACCAGTGAGTAACTCCGCCCTTTGAGCACAGGCTCCGCCTTGCCAAGCTCCACCCCCCTAAGATGATTGGGCATTGTATTCTTGTAGAAAAATGAACTGAGAAGCTCAGATGGAGCTTCTATCCTCAAAGCATCAGATTATTAAATACGTAATCGATGGTTATAATTTAACATTTGCTTCTTTAGTATGTACTTCAAACTTTTTTTTTATTTTGTTGTACATCTCTGGTGTTTTTCTTTTTTTTCCCAGTATAATTCTGTTCTTTATTTATTATATTCATTACATTGTTACCTTTCTGCCTTATTTTCATTATGGCGGAGCTGACCACCTTGCATTCCACTGTAGGTTATAGTTAGACTGTAAATCTTGCCCATGACAAATAAAACCCTTGAAATGAGCTTGACTCAAACTCACTTGTAGCTTCAGCAACTGCGTCGTCTTTGGTGTCTCGAGTAAGTCTCAAGACTGGTTGTCTGGGTGACCAGCCATGGTCTGGTGACAGCAGATAAGGATCATCTCGTGTAAGTTAGACGTCTTTCTCCTCCGGCTTCTGATCTTCTCCTCAGTTTCCGCAACAAACCAGTCACATGATCTGAAGAAGTCATGTGATCTAGGAGGCAAGTGAAATCTGACCTGTCTTCTTCTGCAGCAAAATCACTCTGGTACGGGGCATTTAGCCCGAATCACTCCAGGAAACAGGCTTGGCTGCGGAGATTTGCATGTTTCTCACGATAAGGTTTCATCGCATTGGACTTACTGTACTGTGTTTCCATGGGCCTGATAGCCATCAGTGCACGATCATGGCCATTTATGAAATGTAAGGTCATCTGTAGGTGTCAGAATCACTGCTGGGAAAGCGAGAGAGAGGCAGGCAGGGGGCGCCACTTGGAGGGGTGTTAGGATCAGAGGGGCGTCTGACATACCGGGCCAATGGGTTTGTAGGCTGACAAAATGTAGCATCTTCGGGTTAGTTAGGTTAGGGTTAGGCACCAAGCAAGTGCTGATCATTCTTATTGCAGGAAAAACATAAAACTATACATAAACTTCACATTTTACCATACGTGATAGCAAGTGGCCTTAGTGGGAAATACACGTTTATTGCTTGTTGATTCTTAATAAAGATGTATATTACTTTTATATTATTCTAACAAGTGACATGTATGATCTTTCCACATTCCGTTGGTTTAATTAGACATGAGAAAATTCAGTAAGATTTAACTGAACTATGTTAAGTTCTAAGAATCCCAAGTGAATGCATCAACTGAGAAAAAATGTTTTCATTTCAAAATAGTCAATTCAGCTCATTCAATGAACTATACATAAAAATGAATACTGACAAATCATTCATTTACTGTGCATTTTACTTTAATGTTGAACTTATGTTTCACAAAATACATATTACATTAATGTTTGACATGAATAATCGTCTAATCAATGGCACATTCATTTAATATGGATTGTACATGGACAAACTTGTAAGACTTGTATGTTATACAGTAAATTAATTTTATGTATTGCACATGAATGTAGGACATATATGTCTAAAGACATTCAGTAAATATGCATGGTAAATTTATTTTCGGAGTCATATAAAACACTCAGAGTCAACTGGTAACACATTCCCTGTGTGTGCCAACATATTTGGCCAAAAATGCCCTAACTCTGATTTCGATTCTGCTTTCTGTGAGAGATCGTGAACGCCACGCCCCTCAACCTTTCCCATGTCCCCCCAGCCCATTGGCCATCAAACCGGAGGAGCCACCGCCCAGCAAGCAGAACACGGGATTCTGGGATAACTTCGCCACCAAGTGGCAGCAGGCGGCCACCGTGAGACAGGGTGCGGCTGGCGGCAAGGCTGGTGAGGCGGCTGGAGGCCCAGAGGGGGATGGGGGGCAGGGCCAGGAGGCGAGGCAAGAGAACGAAGGGGGAGACGGCGGGAACGCCTTCTCCAAGCACGCCTCCCCCGGAGGGAACAGCGAAGACACCGCATTTAAGTGGAACTTTGTCACCAGTAAGTTGGTGGAATTGAAGTCCAAGAGCATGAACAAGACAAATTAGCCAATGGCCTGGGGAGTGGGCCCAGAAATGGGGGGGGGGCATGGTGCAGCCTGCCTCCAAGGTCCCACATCCCACCCACGGCCAGCACACAGATTTTCAGCCCCGCTTACACGTCCTCCACAGATCACTGTGATCCCCGTGACATTAGTGGTTTATTAGTTGTTAATAGAGCACTAGACACTGTGTGTTAAATAGGAGCCTTCATCACTGCTGTCCTTCCCTACATGCTTGTCGCTGTGAATGTTGATGTCTTTGAGGAAAGAACGGGGTCCATATGTGGACGGCAGAGGCACGCTAACGTCCAAGGCCCTTGGAAGAGGAGCAAAGGAGCTGGAAGTTTGAAATATTCTGTCAACACTGGGATTTTTAGGAGCAGCTGGGGATCTTTAATTTCTTTTTGCTTCCGTTTGTGGCTGGAGGTGGTGAAGTTTGAAACCCAAAGCGTCAATCCGATCATCTGAGAATCTCATGGTTAGCAGGGGGCCCTGGGTTTCAGCCCACAAAAGGCCGTGCATCAAAGCACGTTGGGCAGACAGTAGGAGATCCGCATGTACCTCACTTCTGCTGGAGGAAGAGATATTATGGAGAGAAAAAGAGATATGGAGAGAGGAACGGGGGGATTATGAAGTAAGGAAGAAAGTTGGAGGAAGACAGAGATTTACAGAGAGATGGAGAGAGAGAGATTATGGAGGAAAAGGCAGACAGAGAGTGAGGTCTGATCCACTTCACCTTCACGATGGACTGGCTTCCTTCCTTCACGAGGCTTCATCACGTCTAGGGCATCCGGTTTGGCTCAGGATGAACAGAGGTGGCATGAGATAGATGGGAAGGTGTCTCGCCCCTGGGTCTGGGGGTGGCGGAGCCGTTAAAGAGCCCTTTGATCCGCCGGTCTGCAGCGAGTCGACTCTGCGGCGCATTCTTCTGAAAAGCTGTCTTTGTTCTCGTGTGACAAAATGTGAGCAGCTCCTGTGTTTAAATAAATGCTGTTGCACTGAAAATCACCCGATGCTGTGAAGTCATTTCACACTCATTAACCCCTGTGATCAAATCCAGCTTTTACTGGTCTTGTCTTGCCTGTTGCACTGTCCTATCCATGGCCAGCCAACTGTGCCTGTGGTGCAGAATCAACTGAATTATGGGCCTCTCGATTCATATACTCACCAGCAGAGGGAGCTCTTGCATCATACTTGTGCTTAAACTGCAGCAATATTTGTGATGGCAGGAATAAGCCACAGTGATGACTATTAACCCATCTGGAAATAAAATGTCAAGCTTCAAAGATGCAAAATCAATATCAGTAATATTAATGCTGCTGAAAAATCATGTGTTTGGCTGTTGGCCTTGATTTTGAAACCCCAACCAAGACTGGCTCTCTCTCTCTCTCTCTCTCTCTCTCTCTCTCTCTCTCTCTCTCTCTCTCTCTTTTTCCCCCCTCCCAGTCATTATGGATGCCCCCATTTCCTCCTCTCTCCTGTCTCTCTTGAGTCTGCCTCCTCCTGCTTAACAAGAAAACAGCAGTTATCCGCAGACTTCCAGCTCCGGGGCCGCACTTCCTTAGGGCGACCCCCGCCTAATCTGAAGTCTGTGTCTATTGTCACACCTTTCAAATTGTTCATCTGAACTTCCTGGGCCGGGAAGTGGGAGCAGAGCTGACAGGAATTACGGGATAATAAAAGCAGGGACTTTCAAGTGGATTAAAACACATTCAGGTTTCCGTGCTACAAACTTCCTGTCATTAAGAATAACAGAGCCTACACCCCCCGGCCACCCCCAGACCTGTCTTTGCTTTCCGGACATCAAAAACAGCTTTTGAAGCAGATTTTCCGAAACAAGGTTAGCGTGTGGCCAGAAAAGGGAAAAGGTCCATGACAGTGTGCTTGTCCCAAAGCCAGAATGGAATGAGAATTCCTATTTAGGGAAATAGAGTAGTTTGTTTATTATTGCATAACTACACACGGTACATTACACCATATAGGTGGTAGTTAGAATGTCAACATACGCGAGACATCTGAAGGGATCTGGAGACATAACCATTAGAGGAACAGGAAGCTGTGATCTGGGAAGCAGAGCGGATATGAAATGACACTGGGGGTGGGGAGGGTGGCAAATGGATGCAGGATGGAAGTGGATGACGGGGGAGCTCATATTTCACATTTAACCTTCCTATAAAACACTTCATTCATGCCACCACAACTATAGAGGGAGATTCCGTGTGACCATCAGTTAGACCGGCTCCCAAACTGCAGGGCGCCAAATGATTTGGAGGAATCCCAAAGTTGATGTGTTAGGTGTGCTAAAAGATTTTTTTTGTTTTTGAGTTATACATCCAAAATGTGCCCTCTCTTCTTGAGCCTCAGGCTGCAGGTGCATTATGGGACTGCTGGATAAAGGTTGCCTATACACCAGCTTCAGTGTCAGTCACCAAAGATAGCACAAAGCTAGCAGATGCCTAATCCAAAGTGACTTAGATAGCTGACGGGTGTCACTCAGTGCCTTGCTGGTACATCTGTACCTGCTTCGACAGATGGCTGTCTGTAATAGTGTCAGTTTTAACTATGATACAGGATTTCATTTCGGTGACCAGTGATTGGCCAGAAAAAAAATATAATCATGTGGTGCAATCAGATTGGATTGGTCAGAGCATAGGCCTCAGTGCTGGTGAGTGGTCAGACATCGGCATCTGCAGTTCCGGCCTGAGCTTCTTTGGGGCTGGGCCCTGAGCCTACATGCTGGTTTTCCATTTCTCTACAGTTAGACCTTCACTAATACCCCCTAAATACGAGATGCACAGACTCATAAACAATCGGCATTGTCTTTCCCTGTCATCTCTTTCATGGTTGCTGCTTTGACTCTCTCCCTGTCTGCCTGACAAGAAAAGTAATACGACTGCTGGGGAATTTGAGAGAAATCCATAACAATCTCCAGCAATCCATAAACAAGCCACAACAATCCACAACAATGCATGACCATCCCTAACGATCCACAGCAATCCATAACAATATATGGGGCTCCATTATCAAAGGCTTATCTAGTCTAAACCTAGAATTAAAATGCTTATGTTCAGGCCAACCTGCTCACACCAAAATGCCAATACGTGATCGTATGTACACACCAGCACCTGTGGGCACACGCCAGATGAGACGAGCACGTGAGCGGTGAATCACGCAGCCTGGATGGTGAGCCCATCTGGTTAGAACTGGTGTAAGCAGAGTCATGGCTGTGAAACCCACCTTTGCCTGAAGCCAGGTGCCCCTCCCCCACCCCATCTGCACGCTCAGCACTCTGAGGAACAGATGTTGGCATGTTGTGAGGCATAATTTTGGATAGTGCTCCTTTCAGGGACCTGGGGGTAAAACTTTTTGTCAAGTGATTCCCTCAAATCTCCTGTTTTTCTAATGGCGCTTAAGAGTGTAGTGCAATGTGTCAACCAGCAGGGGGCAAATCACCTTGCAAATTGAACAGCGCAGTGCCGCAGTCTCTGAGAAGATGCCAGTGGGGGTCTTTGGGGAGAAAACTATTACAGAATTGTTTTGGTTCCAACCTCTCTGGCTTCCGCCTCTGTGATGTGGAGTTCGATCTCATCTGATAATCTCCTGGGTCTTTAGTGTGGATTTATGGCCTCTGCCTCTCTGTATCCCTCATTATCTCCTGAAGAGGGCTAATCTCGCTCTCAAGCCACTCACCCTTCCGCAGCTCAGACACAGCCCAGTCGCCCTTCAGCATTCTTCTTTTAGCACGAGGAACCTGATCCGTAGGCCAGTCCAGAATTACGTATATCTCCATTAATAAATGGAAGGATTCTATTCACGCCTGGTAATGAGGGACTACACACAAGTAAGCAGCGCAAGGCTTTGTTGTCATTCTTTCACATGAGGGCTTGGACTAACCTGGAAATTGATTCTTCTGTATCGACAATACCATTACAGAGACTTGGAGAACACGTAATCGAATACAGAGCCAAAGAACTTACAAGCCAGCTACACGGAGACGTCCTTCAGACTGGGATACTGTGGACATGTCCGAAAGCTGCGCCAAATCTTAGCTGGGAAGCACTGATCCGTGCTGCCAAGCTGTACAGCTCCTGAGCCGGATTCGGTGAGTCTCGCCTCAGCTTCCCTTTACAGGGCCACACGTTCCCTCGATGGCTTTCGTTTCTGTGGCTATGGTGAGAGCAAAACCCTGTACCAAAGAGAACTGCCCCTTGCCCAAGCAGGAGGGCCTAAGTGACACATGATACAGACAAATGAGTAGATGAAGGAGGCAAAATAACAAATAATGAGGAAGAGGATGAACGAGGTCTGGATGTTTGGCTGGTGGGGGTGGGAGGTAGGTGGGACTTGATCTTCCATCCGCTCTCGTTCTGCCCGCTAAGCCCTGGCTATATCTGGTTTCTGTTTCCACAGCTGTTGAGGATGTTGGTTTTTTTTGTCCTGCTCCTAGGCTGGAGCCACCAGGGACCTTATGCCCCCCCCCAAACCCCCACCATCTATCAGCCCTAACCATAGCCCCAACCGCAAGCTCTGTTGTGAATGTGCTCGTTATGGCAGTAATCCTAAGCTGGTCAGTGATGTTATCTGGAAGGCCCACCTTCCAGTCTTTGGCGGGCTTTCATAGTCAGGGGATGGGGGCAGAAATCCCTACCCACCAGTGGCTCCATGCAACATGGATAATGTGCCAAACCTCATAGGGATTCCACAGGTTCACAGCAGCAGGGTACTAATGGCCAGGGGGTGGGGTCCAGCGTGTGCAGAAATGGTGGAGGTGGCTGGACGTGGTGGGCTGCAGTTAGGGGTGCAGTTACACCGTTAGGGTCGTAGTTAAGGCTGCAGTTAAGCGTGCAGTTACGCAGTTAGGCCTGCAGTTAAGGATGCAGTTACGCAGTTAGGGCCA
>JABFEA020000138.1:12677658-12688045 GCA_019775915.2 Cyphomyrus plagiostoma | reverse complement strand
GTCTTTATAATGCTCACTGACGCCGGTTAGCAGACGTCTTTATAATGCTCACTGACGCCGGTTAGCAGACGTCTTTAAATATTACACCATCCTTTTGCCATTTTCCCTGTGGCTGTTTTATGCTTGTGGTGATGAACCCGTTTCTGAGCTCTTTGCAAGTATTAGCGGTTTTTCCTGTAGTGTCCACTTTGAGTACAAAGAGATACGGTTTCACTCCCCTCTTGGCTGGACTGGTTCAAGAAGGTAGATGGCCGATTTGGTGTGACTGATCAGTTCACTTGAGTGTGTGTGCAGTGTTGTGAAAGGAAGTTTATCGGATAAACAGTATGTTAGAGACAGAAATGATGCAATGTGTTTTGGCATAATAACGCACTTTAAAAATGGGGCTTCTACTCTACCTTCTGGTTGAGGCTGAGCATGTGTGTGCTATGGTGTCAATAGAAGATAAACCCACTGGAATACATATCGGTTTGCAATGAAAGGATGAAGATAGACCTGACAACCCATCTCTGCTCCCTCCCTCCCTCCTTTCTCGGCAGGCTTCCACCTCATCCCGCGTCTCTCCTCCATCGTTCCCGAGAGTTGCCTGCTCATCGTGGTGGGGCTGTTGGTGGGCGGACTCATGAAGCTGGTGGGTGCGGCTCCCCCAGAGCTTCAGTCGGACGTCTTCTTCCTCTACCTGTTGCCGCCCATCATCCTTGACGCCGGTTACTTCTTGCCCATCCGGCCCTTCTCGGAGAACCTGGGCACCATCCTGATGTTCGCCGTGGTGGGCACACTGTGGAACTCCTTCTTCATCGGGGGCCTGCTGTACGCCGTCTGCCAGATAGAAGGCACTGACCTTGATTCCATCGGCCTGCTGCCCTGCTTCCTCTTCGGCTCCGTCATCTCTGCTGTGGACCCGGTGGCGGTGCTGGCCGTCTTTGAGGAGATCCACATCAACGAGCTCCTGCACATCCTGGTGTTCGGGGAGTCGCTGCTCAACGACGCAGTCACCGTCGTGAGTAGGCGCGCTCAGAACCCCCCCCTCCCCAATCCCCAGGATGTCTGTGTCTGCCTCATAGTGATCTGCTGAACCTCAACTCCCGAGATACCACTCCAAACACAAGAAACGATTAATAAGCCTAGATAAAGCCCTACATTCCCACTCCCTACCCCTTACCAGAGGTGGAAAGTTCAGGTCCAGAAAGTACAAATCCAGACCATTTTTTTATTTCAGCCAACCCAGTGAGTATAAAAACTCAGTCAACATAGTACTGGTTGGTTGAAACAAAACCTTGGTCTGGATTTGTAGTTTCTGGTCCTGAACTTTCCACCTCTACCCCATATATATTAGAAATGTACCTTTCTCTCAATTCCTGATGACTCCTCCACACTCGACTGCTTCCATGATTGTGTTCCTCCTTCATGTGTTCCACTTCCTCTTGGTCCTCTCATGCTGACTGGGCATTGTGGGTTAGGGTTAGTGGTCCACCAGCATAGAAACTCAATGACATTTTAGCTTGTTTGTCCACAATATCTCCCAAATAAAAGCCATTGTGTCGGCTGCGCTGTCAACATTGGGGAGGATTGCAGTTTCCTCTGAGGAAGAGTTTATCTCTTCCGTGATATTTCCAAAACGGAAGCATGAAGCGTGCTCCGTTAACTCTACCTACCTGCGCATTTGTTGTCTGTTCTTAAGTTTTTTTTTTTTTTTAACACAACTCCTTGTTGTAAAACTTTTTATATTAGTGATCAGTGATCAGCCCCAAAACTGCTGATTAAGGCATCCTTACTGGTAACTAATGTATATTACAAATATACATGTTCTGGTTCCTGTGGTGTGAAAGTGCCTGTTGTCTTTACCTTTGGTGCAGTATCAGCCAAGATTGCCACATTGGGCTGAATCTAATATCGTGTTTAGTGCCAAAGCTGGAAGACTGGTAGGCTGTCCACCCCTTTTGGGGCAATGAAGATATTCCTCCATGTATGAAAATGGCTCACACTTACCTGGTTCATGGTTTACATATACACTGTTCTCCTGCATCAGAGTTCCTCTTTTGGTTTGTTTGCATTCAGTCTGCCAGCTGCTGTGTGCAGGGGAGATTGTGGATCTTCAGAATGCATCGAAGCAGAGAAGCGCTGCAGTGGCACAGGGTGGGGGGGGGGGGGGAATTGTGCCTGGGACTGATTCCAGCTTTAGTGTTGTGCAGTGCCTCTGCATCATCGTTGAACTGCCTCGACCTCTTCTGCAGGCTTGGGCAGGCCCCTGAAACTTCTAGAGCAGAGATGACAAGGGAGAAAACGCTGCATGGTTCAGAGAGGGAAGGCCTTGTCCTGACACTGGCTGGGGGGAGTGGTCCTGAAGGACCGTTGCATTTCTGGGGTTTGTTAAACCCTTAATGGTCTAAAAAACATTCCTGTGCAAGGACTTGTTTGAACTGACTCAGCTCAGGATTAGCTAGACCCAGTCTTATTGATTTTCTGCAGTGATACCTTCCCCTCTCAGCACAAAGGGCATCTATGCTAATAATAGTGTCTCTGTATGGTCATCAAGATGTGTAAACGGCTTAATGGCAAGGGTGAGTCACAGCCGTTTGTGGATGAGTCACGCTCACAGGTGCCCACAAGGCGGGGGGTTTCTGCATTCCTGCTCAAGCACGCTCTTGCACACACACTCAGCTGTGTCTCTTCTCTGAACCGTTCTGGGGATCTCACTGTCCCCGTCGGTCTCATCACCCCATGCCTGAGCGCTGGTTTTGCCCAGCACCCTCTCTGTAGCAGGGGGCTGTGCACAGCCGGACCGTTCCGAGCTCGAATACCTCAGAGATGAAGGAGAGGTTTAGCTGCAGTCTTTCTTAATAAATGGCTCGTACAGGGCACTGCAGATATGTGAGTTGTGTGAAAGAGATTGTTAGGCAGTCATTTTTACGGTGTGAATGACATCCCGAGGGGCTCTCTGGCAGACTTCAGGAAGTCAGACAGCAACAAGCAGCCTAGAGAAGAAGCTAAAGAAGCCAGTATATCGGTTAATGGCTGATATTCGTTAGAATCCAAGTCATAGAGCCAATCTGTCAGTCTTGGTTGATATTGCGAGCTAGTATGTAAACTTCATCAATACACAAAGTTAGCGGCATCAGAGCTAAAGATACAACTACTAAAATAATGGAGACAATTGGGAAATCAGAGATCGGCCATTTTTTGTAGTGAAGGATGAGGGATTGTTTGCTCATTCATCACTTAGAGGTCTACTGGCGTCATTAAATGTGGCCTGGTAATTAGTCTTTTGTTTTCCACAGAGAATGGCAGATTGACATTATATAATTTTTCAATCACTGTCAGCAAGTAGGTAAGGTTCTCCAGTGGTAACCCCTGCCCCACCTCTACCGCCACCCCCAGTTTGGAAACTTTCCATGGGAATTGACAGGAATTTATTGGAATTAATGGGAAAGCTCCCATAATTTTGCAATCCCAAAATTGTCGGTCGCTTAATTTTGAGTGGATGGATGGATGGATGGATGGATGGGTGACTACCTTCTCGTCCCCTTCTTCCCAGGTCCTGTACCACCTGTTTGAGGAGTACTCGGGTTTTGGCGTGGTCACATTCCCGGACGTCTTCCTTGGCATAGTCTGCTTCCTGGTGGTGTCCCTGGGCGGCGTGCTGGTGGGGGCTTTCTACGGCATCCTGGCTGCCTTCACCTCCCGCTTCACCTCGCACACTCGCGTCATTGAGCCACTCTTCGTCTTCGTCTACAGCTACATGTCGTACCTGTCTGCTGAGGTGTTCCACCTGTCCGGCATCATGGCGTAAGCTCTTAGACGTTTGTCCACCTTTCCCTTCATCCGCATTTTCATCCAGGGTATCGGATACTGTCTCATCGTGGAAACTCCAGTTTTAGAAAGAAATGAACAAGATGGGGAAAATGTTACTCAAGCTTGTTGGACTCTGTAACTCAGACATAGTTTAGCTTCTGCAGTCAAGTGGTTCATTAACAGAGTGGTGCTTCTGCATGATGCTCATGCCTGTGTTTTGGTTTGTTGTGTCTGGATCAGCTTGCAGAAACAGGGCTTGATTTGGGCATGGTAGGCTCCTGGTGGCTCTTGTTTGATCCACTCAGGGGTTTTTTGTCTGGTGTCATTCTCCTATGGGGAGCAAGTGGAATCGTAACTGGTGTCAGCAAGTAGGCGATCAGTTGTGACGGATTTGTGGTCGGAGTCTGTATAAAATACGGCTTTGGTAAAATTGCTTCCCGTATTCCAGTTAAGCCTGTGCACTTCTGAAGGATGGTCCCGATCGAAGGTTCTCTCTTGTTCCCCTTGTGCCCATGTTGACGTCGCCCACCAGGCTGATCGCCTGTGGCGCTGTCATGCGCCCCTATGTGGAGGCGAACATCTCCCACAAGTCACATACCACCACCAAGTACTTCATGAAGATGTGGAGCAGCGTGAGTGAGACGCTCATCTTCATTTTCCTCGGCGTCTCCACGGTGGCTGGGCTCCACTCGTGGAACTGGACCTTTGTCACGGTCACCATCATCCTCTGCCTTGTGGCTCGTGTGCTTGGTGAGAACCCGCCCCCAACACAACTGACTCCTGCGCCGTATGTCAGTGATGTGTCTGTAAGGGTGTTGAAGGCGTGTGGTATCCTGGACATTATGGGGAATAGAATACTGAGGGTAGCGATATGATTCATTTGATCTGTGCATTATCAGAGGCATTGTGACAGGACAAAACAGGGCAGGCAATTAGCTAGGGCTCTAAGCTGGGAGAGCGCCCCCCGAAGGTGGCCGATTTACACAGTACATTGCAATGACAAATATGCTTTATTCATGCATTCTGTTTTTCACAAAAGTAAAAAGGAAGGTCATTAAAGGTCATTGTGTTCAATATATTCTCTTTGATATTATTCATTTATACTTAATGCTAAAATAGTAGTAATAAATTTCACCATGTCGGGGGGGGGGGGGGATTTGAAGGGGAAGGGCCCCATGGAGTAGTTTTTTGTGTAGGTCCCCCAGTGTCCCTAGAATCACCTCAGTTTATGGTCCTGTAACTCTTGGCCCCTTTCCCCATCGACACCCAGCGGTGTTTCCTATTGAGGCTTGAGTAGTTTCGGTCTTCGGTCCTCCCAATAGCTGCCCCCCTCCCAAAACCCCCCATCCCCATACCGACACCTTTATCCAGTGTTAGTGTAAAACAGCAGGACTTCATCACCCTCTAAGTTGTCTGCCTTTAACTATCACTTGTTCACGCCCGTTTTTTGCTCCCTCAAGGGGTGATGGGCCTCACTTTCGTGATCAACAAGTTCCGCATAGTCAAGCTCACCAACAAAGACCAGTTCATCATAGCCTACGGTGGCCTGCGAGGGGCAATAGCGTTCTCCTTGGGCTACCTCCTGCATCCTGATGAGTTTCCCATGCGGAACATGTTCCTTACCACCATCATCACAGTCGTCTTTTTCACGGTCTTCGTGCAGGTAGGTCTTGTGTGGAACGAATAGCCACAATTCTTGCAAAACTCTTGAGGCCGTAGTTACTGTGATGCAGACTCCTTTCAGAGAGTTAATTGGAATAGTATGAGTAATTGTGCTTTGTTCATCCCCCATGGAGAAATTGGGTAGTCTTTGCATATGTCCCCTTGAGAGAGACAAGCACAAACTCAACCAGCACCCATTCCCAGGGTTCTAAGGGTCTCGAACAGATACCCCATAATATTGTTCAGCCAGTCGCTGTATTTGAACCCGTGACCTCCCGGATACGGCACAGGTCCAAAACCCTGACCCTGTCCCATTGCGGCATGTGAATGGAGAGCTCTTTTGGCAGAGCTGGCAGTAGGAGATCTGTGTAGTGTGTCCTCCCAAGGCAGATCATTAGCCACCTGTTTGCAAACTGGGTTTGTGACTGATGGGTTCAAATCCCAGGAGGAGAGCTGCTCTTGTTTGCTTCAGCGATCTACTAGGATTAAAGGTGTTTCCAGCCCCGGAATCTTCCACATCACTTAATGATTAAATCCCTTCTTTAGACCTTTTGTGAAATCCTACTCTTTGCTGTTAAAAAAACAATTGGTCATATATGCACATTGCATGATGATGCCACAGAGACTGATGCTACAGGTTAGGGATGGATCTCTGTATCCCTTTCCAGCCTCCCACAGCAAGTAGTTCGCTGGGTCAAGGACACCTGGATCTGTGATTTACTAAAACGTCTCGCAGATACGAGGCGAGATTCTGAGAAAGTGCAATAGGTAGAAATCCGGGCTGGTATTATCACGAAGGCTAGGCTGGGTGATGAAGCTTCTCTGCCTTTGTTTGCCTCAGCGTGAATAATTTATCTCCACCTTTGGATGCCTAATCATGGTGTTTTCGTCACGTGGCCTGTGGCACAATGGGGTGGACGAGTGCAGAGGGGCCCTCCTGCTATCGGTCATTAAGGTCCACAGGAGACTTTTTACTGAACCTGGTCTCTCGGCATGGTGGTCACAGCTAATGATGCCTTTGTCAAGTTTTGATGTTTTGTCATGCCTGTAGTTCTCCAGACTGATTCATCCTGCTGTGTGATCCCCCCCTTATGCATCAGGGCATGACAATCCGACCTCTGGTGGACCTCCTGGCTGTGAAGAAGAAGCAGGAGACCAAGCGCTCCATCAATGAGGAGATCCACACGCAGGTAGGTCCTGACTGCGCCCATGATGACGGGCGAAACGGAACTGTGGCTACCCTGAGCGGTAGGCCTGGTTAGACTTGGTCAGATTCCAGGCGTCAGACGGCTTGCAGGGACTCATCACCATTGACATCTAATCTCTCACTGGGCATCCGGTTCACAAACCCGTTCTCTATGTTATTCTTGCGTGGGACTGAGGTACTAGGTGGTGCTGGGTTCTTCTTCTGGCCTAATGGAGTATTAATTCGAGACAATACCTGCTGGTCCCGTGGAGCTGCCGCACTAGGTATTCTGGGGCCTAAGATAGCCAGGCTGCTGGCTGTCTGCACATTCATAATCTGTTGGTAGATGGGACATCCCCCCGCCCCCAGGAAGTGACACCTGACTGCTGTGTTCCGAGCCTCCAATTGCATGCATGAGTCAACAGAATTCTGCCACTGTGGCTGTGTGCAGCCACAAACGTCTGCCTGCGTGTCGGAAGCTGAGGCCTGCAGCCTGCAGCACTGGGTCTCTCTGTCGCAGATTCAAGCTGCAGATGGGACTCATGACAGCTTGTGCTCTCTCTCTCTCTCTATCTCTCTCTCTCTCCCCCCCCCTCCCCCTCTCCCTCTGTCACTCTCCCTCTACTCTTTCTCTCCTGTTCCCAGTTCCTAGACCACCTGCTGACAGGCATCGAGGACATCTGTGGGCACTATGGCCACCATCACTGGAAGGACAAGTGGGTTTCTCTTCCTGTATCGGATTTACAGCAAAAGGATGTGCTCATATACTACTGATCGGGATGGGGAGTCTGTGTGTTTATGTACTGCAGGACGGTTATGTCTGGGATTTTGCAGTAATTTTACAGACTGGGCCGCGGGACATAAAATAAATGTAAAATAATGTTAGCAGGGCCCCCGGCTGAGCCCCCCAGCGCGGAACTTCTTTTAATCTCCACTGGATTAGAGGGCTGACTTGACGTCAGTGACGGCCGCCAGTGACGCTGCATTTTAGTGTGAGAAGCGAGGGGGGTGGGTTCCTGTGCTCCGCTATCGGGGGCTTTTCGTTCGCTCATGTCACGCGAGCGGCTCTGTGGCCAGGGTAGGAAGTGTGGAGGATGGTCTCAGCGATTGTGTCTTGCTCTCAGGCTGAACCGCTTCAACAAGAAGTACGTGAAGAAGTGCCTGATCGCAGGAGAACGCTCCAAGGAGCCACAGCTCATTGCCTTCTACCACAAGATGGAGATGAAGCAAGCCATCGAGCTGGTGGAGAGCGGCGGCGGCGTCAAGCTCCCCTCTGCCGTGCCCTCTACCGTTTCCATGCAGTAAGCCCCACCCCCAAACCCAGCTGTTCCCACCTGATCTGCAGAGGGTAGTGATGATATGCGGTGGTGTTGTTGTGACCTGAGAGACTTGGATCCAGTCAGAAGAGCGTGACGCCTCTGTGGCTACTGTGACAGTCAAACCCCAAACTCCAGCTGAGGGTGTCCTAAAGTTCGCCCTATCAGCTCCCCCCAACTTTTCAGGTCTACGTCGGGTTTGTCTACTTTTAGAACCTTGCTGCTGTATTCTCAAGAGTTTCCCCTGGGATCAGATAAATGTTCCCAGCTCTAGACCACAGATTACCTCAGGCTTCCGCTCGCACAATATAGCCTCTTACAAAAATAGCTCTGAAAATACATTCCAAAAATAATCTTTCGGGTGTGTATTATTTGGTTGGTCGATGACTAAGAGTTTGGCCTTTATTGGGTAAGTGGCAGCTGTTAAACGGTGAATCCTGGGCTCCTAATGAACCATGATGGGTCGCCGAGGTGCTGGAAAGTTTCTTCTGGGCCCCCACCAGGTCACTCTGCTCTCTTCTAACAACACCTGCAGATTTCATTGAATAGGATTTATGGGAGGCCGCACATCTCCTTTGGTTGTATTTTGGACAGACGTCGGCTTGCCCTGTGGTTGGGTGCTTCATGTCGTTTCTCTCGTTTTCCCAGGAACATCCAACCCAAGAAGTCCAACTCTGACCGCGCTCTGCCCCAGATCTCCAAGAGCCGCGAGGAAGAGATCCGGAAGATCCTGCGGAGCAACCTGCAAAAGACCCGGCAGAGGGTGAGACTCCATTTCTGGGTTCCTTCACCACCCAGAGTAACCTAGGGCTTTAATCGATGTCCGATCGATAGTCCGATTCGTAGGGCGCAAGCTCGGTCTTTCATTGAAGTGTTCGCTTATTTTTGGTCACTGTGTCCGTTTTTAGCTTCTCCTGTGTCGGCTGCCGGAGACAGTGCTCATCCGTAAATAGTTGGGAATCTCCTGTCTTGTAGGTCGATTTGATCCCTGTAGTGTAGCACAAAGATTTCAATTTGGTTGACTTCACTTCAAGATACATAAGATGGTGTGGCCAGGCACATACACACTCCTGCCTGCTTTGACTGGATTGTGCTTTTACTTACTTGTATGTCAGCATTTGTCACTTAAGGTCATATGACACTCAAATTTAGGATCGCTGTCTACTTACGGTGTCTTTAAAGAACCGGCTCAGCTTTTGCTGGAGATCAACAGCAAACCAGCAAAGACCTGAAGAAAGCAGTCTGGGGTAGAAAACCGACCATGTCGGCTAACAGTTACATGCTGACCATTCTGTCTTCTCAGTTGTTTACATGCCATTCCATGCATAACCGCATATCGCAGATTCTGACCTGTATAAATGTTCAGCAGTCACCAAACCAGCAACTTGGACTCGGTCCTCATCATAGCCAGGGACTTTGACACGGCTGACGTGAAAAAGGTAATGCCAGACTTGGACCAGCAAGTTGATTGTCCGACAAAGGAAGAAAGCGACTTGATCACTGCTAATCGCATTTCAGGGTCTGTTACAAAGCACTGTCTCGCCCTCCGTTTGGATGACTGGATGCCTCCGTTTTCTTAACTAAAATATAATCAAAAGGTGAAATGAGAAGCTCAGAGAGCACTCGCGGGCAGAACCTGAAAGCCTGCGCAGACTAGCTACCTCTGGTGTGTTCACCCATAGTCAACTCATCACTGTCGCAAGCAAGAGTACCACCGTGCTTCAAAAGGACCACCATCACCCCAAGTCCCCAAGAAGCCCCACCCACCATGTCCTAACGACTGTCTCCCAGTCGCACCCACCTCAACAGTTATGAAGTGCTGTGAGAAACTGAAATAGATCTGTTCTGCACTCTCTGTTTCTCCTGCAATTTGTTTACCCCTCTGCTTTTAATGCAATAATCCCTGACAAGCTCATCAGCAAGCTGAAGGACTTGGGGCTGATCTCCACCCTGTCTGGCTGTGCTTTCGGACGTGCAGACCCTGGGCTGTCACATTATCGTTAGCTTCGCTGATGACACGTGGTGGGTCAGATCTTCAGTGATGTTGAAACGGCCTACCGGAAGGAGGTGCGGAACCAGGCAAGCTGGAGTCAGGGATACGATCTCCTCCTGAACATGGTGTGACAGAAGAGCTGATTGTGGACTTCGGAAAGAAACAGATGGGCCACTAACATCCGCTTGCAATCGGGTCTTTTGTCTGTGGAGAGTAGGGGCATTATGTTAAAACTCAAAGCTGTGGCGTTTTCTTCTTTTTGCTGCCTAATCAAATTTTGACGTTAAGTACTTGTTTGGTACTCTGTATCGGCAAGTACACAAATGTACATACTCATACTCGGTCTGGAAAAAAAAAAAAAAAGGTGTCTGTGCAACTCTAGCGGAGAGAGTGTTCAGCTTCAAATACCTGGGTATCCATGCCACTGAGGACCTGGCG
>JABFEA020000138.1:12597124-12631777 GCA_019775915.2 Cyphomyrus plagiostoma | reverse complement strand
GACAGACTGGGAAGACATCAGACGGGGATGGACAGACTGGGAAGACATCAGACGGGGATGGACAGACTGGGAAGACATCAGACGGGGATGGACAGACTGGGAAGACATCAGACGGGGATGGACAGACTGGGAAGACATCAGACGGGGATGGACAGACTGGGAAGACACTAATCAGAGAGACAAAAATCTCCAGAAAGGGGAAGATACCAGAGACAGACAAACTAAGAACGACACCAACCAGATTACTCTTGCAGAACATGGCAGTGATGTGAAGTGAAATTAAAAACTTTCAATTTACAACCACCCAAGCATTTTACAGACTAAGTCCAATCAATATGAATTACTGTCAGCTCAAACAACAGAAACCAGCACAGCAGACAGACGTTAAAGATCGACACAGGCCTTGGTAAATGAAACCGGGGCCTGCAACAGGACGCCAATAACCAGGCAGCAGCGAGGTGTTCCTGTGAAGGGCGAGCAGGCTGGCCGGGCAAAGGAACTCGCCGTAAACGAGAGACACTCCAAGGGGTCTAATTAAACTGCGCAGGCGACAAGCCGAACACATCAATTATGAAAAAAATCATCGGTGCTACTTTAACCTGTCAGCGCAGCAGCAGAAAGCAGCTCTATACTGATCATATTTACGGATTTATCCAGCAGGCCCTTTCGGCACAAGTGACATTATTTTGGGAGAGGAGGCTCAGTCAGTCCCGGGAGCAATCGGGGGTTAAGGGCCCAGGCTGAGATCAATCTACCGACCAGCGGAATTAAACCAGCAACCATCTGATCACAGGCACAGTGTCCTAACCTGCTGAGTCACACCCCTCCATCAGAAACTAATTTTCCAAAAAAAATGATGGCAAGACCAAAAACACCCAAAGCGTGGTGGGGGGGGGCAGCATCACAGCAGTACAACAATGATGCAGGTAGGAGGAGGAAAAATCATAATTAGATTAGTCCATTCAATACAAATAGTCTACCCTCCTTTTCACTTTAAGGAATGTTCCATTCTGAGGAAACGACAGGGTTGGACAAAACACGGGCTTTACAGAGTGATGGCCCTCCCCACCCTTATCTTACATCAGGAGCATGTCAGACTTTAATAAGCCAGTGACAGCCGGACTGGAGCTCTGCCAACCAATCAACATTCACGAATGACACCGACATGCCCATGAGAAATTTAGTTAACACGATGACACCTAGAGGGATTCTTGGCGAATCCAAAGTGATTCTGCTGGCTGAGCCCCAGTCAGGGTCTCTGCAGAGGACACAGACCCGGCCACAGATGGCAGGCCGACTAAAATGAATGGCAGGGAGGACGAGCACTTTCACGGCGGAACGTGTCTCCAGCTACGTTTGGAGCCGCTTGCAAATTCTGCCCAGCGGCACTTTTGAAGCTGGGTTATGCTGGTCGTCTTTGGTGCATTTATAGCGTAGATAACAAGAGAGGGCAAAATGTAAAGGGCCTGAGCTCACAAACATCTAGGTCAGGATACACAGACAATCCAAAGCTGGACACCAAAGCATCTTCAAACCCGCAACTCAGGAAAAAAAAAAAAAAAAAAAAAAACCTTCCCTAAGGCCAGATTTTATCCCTGCAGATGACAGGAGAGAATCGTCAGGTTTTGAGAGCCGTGTAATTCAGCCTGACAAGCACAGAAACCCGACAGGCTAACGAATGGCCCAGACTGCCCCCGTGCAACTGCAAGGTCCAGACCCTTCAGGAATTTCACAAACTGAGCGCAGAACACAATTACAAAGGATAAAACAGGAGGTCATTACTTATAGAGAAACCACAGGGGCTGAACAACAGGGTCTCCAATCCGCGTCTGCAGGGGCTCCGAGGGGGTGACTGTATTCACCACTCACGAATGCATTTTCACTGGGGGAAAAACAGAGATATACGATTCTTCAGCAGCAAGATGGCAAGAAATAAAACAGCCCAACTCCCTTGTAGCCCCGGAGAGATGTTCCAACATACAACTTCATTTATATCACTGCCATTTTCCCACTACAATTCACTGAACCCAGAGAAACGGCATCAGTGCCCACAGGATTAAAAAAAAAAAAAAAAAAAAAAGGGGGAAGATTAATCTCAGCCCAAGCTCATGCCGGCTTTCCCAATACATCTGTCAGAAGTTTCCAGAATGCGCCAATCACCCACTCATTTTCTGGGTGTTCCACATACAATTAGCTAATCTGGAGGTTCTGGTTGGAACCTGTAGGATGAGAACTGCTACTTAGGCCAGCCGGGCCGGCCAAGACTCTGCTGGCCAAATGGGCCTCGTGTGTGTTAGGGCGATACATTCGGCCTCCCGATATGGGAGACCACACTGGAGAGAGCAGGGGCGTGGCCTGCGCTCAGAACGGGGACTGTAAGCATTTCAGAACCTGAAACAGATTCTCACTGATCTGCAAGGAAAGCAGAACTGCATGCAAGCGGGCAGCATGGAAGACACCTGCAGCAGTGCTGATGTCATGTCGTGTTACGGGGCCTGTCCACAGTGAGAGGGCCGTGTGAGCCTGCAGCGCTCCCCCATGCCGAGCAGCACACAGCTCCATGTCACGCCCCCAGTGCCCTGTTAGACATGCTTACCCCCCCCCCCACTTGCGTGAGGCGGCCCCCCCCAAAACCAGGGCAGAGCCAGGGAACATACACGTCTCTGTGGAGAGGCAATTTAGACATCCCTACCCCCAGTCCTCTCATCTACGCCGTGACTGACTCTCTCCACCGCAGGGGGGGATGGGGGCTGAAAGCCTTTCGTTCTGCACCTGAGTGTGAGGTTTCAGGAGGTGTTAGGCTGGTGTTTAGCAAATCATCATGCTTAACAGTGAATAAACAAACAGGCAGGGAGCAGTTTACTGAGCACATACTACACTAAATAAGTCACATGGGAATTCCTCCTAGCTTTGGGGTTCCAGCAGAGAGCCCCCATTGGCCATCAGCAGCAGAAGTCATTATGCTGCACTTATATCGGCATGCTAACAGTACCCTAACCCCCACCCAGGCCGAACCTTAACTGGAAGTAACCAAAGAAAATACAAGACTTTTAGGCATTTTTACTTTTTTGATATTTAGGAAACTGTGTTTCCCCTTCTGGGGACTAAAAAAATTGTCCTCACAAGATCAAAATAACAGGTTATCATCACATTGTGGGGACACTTGGTGCCCATAATGTAATACAAACATGACCCACACACACACAAAGTATTTACACACATAAAAATAGTGTCACAGCAGACACTAGTGTCACAGAAATACCAACCGCGACCCTGGATGTGATTCAAAGTCGCTCAGGGAAAGGAAGAAACAACATAGAAGAGGATCTACCCTCCTCCCCCCGAAAACCAAAGGCCAGCAAGGTCAAAGCTGCAAGCCACTGCCCCGCACTTACACAGCGGTCACCCTGGGGTGGGGGGTTAAGCAGAGATGTTAGATAACATCAGGGAGATCCTCAGTAGCTGAACACTGCTCACCACCAAGGTCACAGCAAGCTGGATACCAACCGGGGAAGAGAGATGTCGCTTTAAATACGGATCTGTCACCAGCCCTGGCCGAGGTGAATGGTACCAGCCAGCGTGTGATGAACCCTCCACATTCAGCTGCACATAAAACGCTCCAAGGGAGCCGTCCCCATTAACCAGAGACGCGGAACTCGCTCCTTGTCCGAAACAGCTGAGGCCGGCGTGCTCTGGAAGCACTCAGAAACCCCCCCAAACTCCGAATGGGGCAGGGGTGACCACGGTGCGGCCCAGAGCGAGGGCAACGCCACAGGAATGGTGTGGATGGCACAGCAGTGGAGGCGTGAATCTCAGCGTGAGGCAAAGTCTCAAGGAAGGGAAACAGCCGCAGTGGGAAAAAACACGCTCCAAGATGTTTATGCGCCAGGATGATTGGGGGGGGGGGTGTTTTATGGAAGAAATTGCCTGGTTGTTTTTCATTTGTTTTTTAATGACCAAAAGACAGGCTGAAAACAAACTCGACGGGCGCGTCCCAGTTCAATTCCCCAGTAAAACACCAGTAAATAACAGGAAAATGACACATAAATCGAAACTATCCAAATAACAGTGTTGACAGTGTGTGAAAACACCCTTACAGACAATAACAAAGCCAAAGCTCTGCAGATCAGAGCCAAACTCCTCTACTTCTCAGCGCATGCAACCCTGCTCACTCCTCACCTAGTTAAGCAATACTCCGTTACCTGCACTATGCCCACCCCCTGCTTGCCAGCTGGGGGGGGGGGGGGAGGGGGGTGCATCTCAACTCCTGCAAATCATCACTCCAGCGGGTTTATACATTTCGACTCCTGCTGATTGCTCACAGCGGTCCGCAGAAATCACTCGTCATTTTGTTGTGATGGAGATACACTGAAAGATGAGCTACTTTTTCACCAATTATATCTGTCCAGAGTTCAGTCCACTGGCCTAATCCGTACGTATGCCCCCAAAAAAGCTGGCAGGCCATGAACTTATACCAGGCCATTACAGGGAGTCGGCATGGCCACACCTTACACTCCATGTAAAGGCGCACTGGCCACACCCCCCAAAAGAGACTCTATACCGCTTTGTATCATTAGAGTGGAGACAGATGAGATGTTCTGACCTCGTACTATGGTTACGGCTGACTCCAGCTGCTTTCAGACTCCCATCATACTTCCCTTTTTGCAGAGAGCCATCACCCCCAGAGTGAAGGACACTGTGTATATGGGTGTTTTTGTAACTATTACATTGTGGGGACCAGATGTTTGACAATCTAATGTTTTGTAATGTTTCACCTTGTGTGGACATTTTTCAGTCCCAACAAGGATAATTTTATTAAAATTTGTGACTGCAATCAAAAAAATTAAATGCCAAAAGTATTTTGTTTGGTTGGTTATGGTTCGAGCTGGGAAGGGTTAAGGTCATCATTGTTGGGATTAGGGTTATGCCCATAGAAAAATAGAAATGAAAGAATGGTCCCCACAAAGAGTACAGATGTGTGTGTGTGTGCGCGTGCGTGCGTTGACCATGGTGGAGGAGTGGTCAGAGAAAAAGTGGATATTAAACGATAAGTTAAGATAACAGTGTGGCTGACAAAGGGTCCACCAGCGCCATTTTGGTTCCTTGAACAAAAACCAAACTCAACAAAAAGCTCAACAAAGAGGATGACAGACAGACAGAGACAGACAGACAGAGACAGACAGAGACAGACAGAGACAGACAGAGACAGACAGAGACAGACAGACAGACAGACAGACAGACAGACAGACAGACAGACAGACAGACAGACAGACAGACAGAGCTCATATATTCCTATCTTTGAGGGGATCATACATTCAAGAAAAAATCTGAATCCCAACAATGACCAGCCCTAACCTTAACCCTGAGTAACCAAACAAAATACAGGACCTTAGCCTTTTCTTTGCATTCACAGATTTCCATTGTGAGGGCCCGAAAAATGTCCCCACAAACTAAAAAGTAACAGATTTTGCCACATTGTGAGAAAGTTCAGTCCCCAGAATGTGGTAAATACAAAGCCACACACATGCTGGCATGCAGACGCATAGACGAGGAGGAGAGGCACCAGTGAGCATCTCACACATGCTGGTCATTAGTGAACCTGCAGCAGAGGGTAGAGCTGTACAAATGTGCACAAAGAAAGGTGGATATAGACATTCGGCATTAGGTCACTGGTAAGGTCACACTGGCCTGGGGAGAGGGTCCAAAAGGCATGCACACAGACATATGAGAGAGAGAGAGAGAGAGAGAGAGCGAGAGAGCGAGAGAGCGAGAGAGCTCCCCAGCCACCCAGCCCTGACACTACAGTGTGATTATTTACAGCCATCAGGACCCACATAAAACTGACAAACCCATTTCCTGATGACATCACTCCACGCCCCCCCGATCCACCCCTTCCCCACCCCACCCTGGGGACTTAAATGTAATTCCTGTCATAAATCCCAGGGGGAAAAAACACACAGCAGACTCGCAGAGTCACATCCAACCGCCCCACACACCCCAGACGCACACTGGGTCGGGGCTGGCCACCACAGGACCAGGAAGCAGAGAGAGGAGCACCGGCAGACTGCAGAGGGCTTTTAAAGGGCCGGCGTGCGGCGGGTGGCTTCGCAAAGTGGCCGGGCATCAGCCAGCAGCCCGTTAACAGCGGCACACAGAGACATAAGCCTTAAGCGCCACTTCAGAGGCTGCCTTAACCGCCTCTGCTGGCAGCTCTTAAAAGCCGACCAGACTGCGGCCGTGACGACTTCCGTGCTAAGAGGCGACAGCAGCCAGCGTCAAGCCCTTTTAACCGCAGCGGTACAGCGACAGGAAGCAAGCGCGTCCATTTACAGCTCACAACCGTGATCCCTGCACACGACCGCTGGAGGTTCCCAAAAGCCGCTGCCGTTCTGGAAGCTTCTTTACAGGTGAGGAGGAGACAGTTCACTGCTGGGAGGTTTACTAACACAAAAATGCTCTGATGGCAGAACGGAAAATTATTGGTTCATAGAGTTAAAGAAAACAGATTGTAGGGGAGGTGGGTCCAAGTCATCTGATTGGTTGGTCCCACCTTCTCCAACTGCTTGGATCCACTTCCTCTACAAACTGATTGGTTGTTTCTGTGAACCAATGATTTTTCATTCTGCCCCCAGTTCATTTTCGTGCAAGTTAAGCTCCCATGAGCTATAATTCTTACAGAAGGGCCAACCTCATTGCAAACCAATGATTAAAAATCAGTGAGTGACGGGGAGGGGGCACTTTGCTGGCCAATCAGCTTCCAGCCACTATGGCCCCCCCCCATAAACACCAGCACAAAAAAAGCACTCATTGCTGAAGTCCACACAATCAAATCAGGAAAGTATTAAGGTACAAAGAATAAACGGCAACATTAAGCCCAGTGCCAGGGGGGTTCATTTCATTACCGCCAAAGATCCTGTGTGCGCTGGGTCTGTGGTGCAATGCCCTCTACTGCCCGAAGAGTGTGCTTGCGTGGTCACTCAGCGGTCAGCTCGAGTGACCGACCGAACGAAATGAGGTGTGGGGAGAACATACCGCATAACTGGGGCCAGATTCACAGTGCTGGGATTCGCCTGCCTGCTCACATGAGAGACGGGGTACTGGGGCACAGCAGAGGCCTAAGACCCATCACCCAGATTAGCAGAGACCAGCGCTGATGCAGCCACACCCTGTAAATAAACCCTGTCGGTGTGTCAGCCCAGACTGGACATCAACATGCCTTGAGGCTCCACGTGGCAGGCAAAACCACACACAGCCACATAGGTCTAGCTGTCTGTCAATCGCACCACCCGCGTGCACTACAGACACCACAGAGACTAGTGAACCGAGGAAAACTGAAAAATGACCGCAACATCCGTACAAGCGTGCAAGAAAAGCTGTCACGCTCGCACAAGCCTCAAGTAGCAGAGGCAAGACGGAGATGACCTTAGACTCACACCTGTACTGTACGCGACCTCCGCAACAGAGTGGCACTCTACCGTGGCAGGACTGCGCTCATGGAGCGTAAAGATGGGCCCCTCCCATTGGCAGGAATCCGCCTCCAACTCCAGAACGATGGAGTGCAGTCAGTACAGGCCGCGTGACCCAGCAATGCGAGGTGATCCTGGACGTTTACAGACCTGGAATGACTCTGATTTTTTCCTTGAATGCAAGATTGGGTAAATAAAAGTCACAAGATGGTTATAATAGAAATGTTACATTGATACGGAATGCTAAAGTACCCAAGGACCGAGCTCACGGTCCTGACTTGCCACTTGAGCTTCACTCTGCAAGCAAAACACAGACAGCCGTAAAGGTCAGCGGCTCCGCACTTGGCAACCAGTCTGCCGCTGGACACATGCCAACTGGGGTTCGGGATGGGGCTGGAACTCAGCTCCTGGGGAAGGGCCTTGAAATGTCAGGGGGCAATTACCATCACGGAGAGGGTCTGGTCACGCGTGAGCTCCTCCGGGGAGCCGGTCTTTGCAGCCCCGTGGCTTTCCAGGGCGGGTTCACTGTCAACGCCCAAGCACTCATTTCTCCTGGGTGGGGTGCAAAAGGCTGACTCACGTCTAGCCTGCCCAGGCTGTATGAAAGCGTCGCACTTACAAGTCATTTAGAACTTGACCTCCTAATCTTCACAAGGGATAATCTGCACCTAAACATACTTCAGCTATATTAATCATTAACTAACAGTCAACTCACCTGCTTGTTAATCAGAATGTAAAGTGATGTACAGATTTAAGTACACTGGGCACACACCTTTCAAAGACTTCATCAACCTCGAAATGTACAATTTGCATTTCCCTACTAATGAGACTAACCAAGACTTTAGGTCCTCCCTCTGCACGATGAACAAACATCCATGAATAATTAACAGCAATCATTTTGATGGAATCATTTCCAGACAGACATCATCCAGCCACAGTCCGTCACAGCGCCATCAGACCACGCTGGACCCACAGCAGCCATGCCCCACATCCCTCTGAGAGACCGGCCTGGCCGACAGGCAGAGCAGAACCCAAGCAAGGTATGGTACGGGGCAGCAGCGGGGGGTGTCGACAGCAGCAGACCCATGCGCTTTGAATTGCTACCCAATCGAGCGCAGGCGAGGTGGCTAGACGGACACGTCGCAGGGTTTGCTGCAGCCGCTGTTTATCTGGTGCAGTCTGGACTTTTGCCTAGTTTTGACTGCCATTCGGTACGATCTGATCCGGTACGTCTTCTACACATTCACCATTTCACCAATAATTAACCAAAACGCATATTTAACCTGACTGAACAAAAAAACATCACACACCCACTGTGGAGAAGAAACAGAATCCCGCTAGGGGTAGCTATAAAATTTATTAATAAATTAAGTCTGCTCCTGACAAATTTGACGTTTAATCAAGCCTTCATTTATACGTGTGTATCAGAGCATGTGAGTGGAGCGGACTGGGGCGAAATTTGGTCAGAGCACGGAACAGTTTTTTAATTAAGGCAGGAGCGGTCGCTCTGTCTCGCTCCCATTTCGCTCTGATACCGCTCACACTAAGATTCTGAGACGTGCCCAAATCTACCCAGAATTCATCTGTACAATTATCAAGACTGCCACACAAACTGGAATGAGATGGAATTCGCAAAGTGTTTTGATAAATCATACAAGTGTACTATTCTTATCAAACTTATAGATGACAATAATGTAGAGCAAGGACAACAATGTGGTGAAACTTTCAGTGAGTAAGGATTCACTTTGGAATCATTTTTCTCAGAAACATGAGTGTTTTACGCGAACAGGCGGAACAAAACATGAGCAAATTCTAGATGGTTGTAGCATATCAAGTCTATAATGTAAAGTATAAAAGCCTATAAAGTAAATATTGGTAATTAAATAAATTAGTTTTGTAATTCAAAGTAGGTCTAATAGGATTTTTAAAATTTGACGTCACGCTGTCTGAAATTTTATTTTATAGAGAGACGCAGCAGCAGCATCAACAGAAAAAAATTGAGGAATTTAAAAGGTGACAATGTTCTTTAGGCTATTAAGCCCATTGATTCCTTTATTTTTAAGCCTACTTTTGTGTGGATTATCATTGCCAAACCTGTCCGTTGTTGCCTATATGCTTAAAAATAAACATTTTCTGTTCTGACTGGCAATGTTGCCGTTGCTCATATTTCTTTATGATATAAAGCTTCGGTTTAAGGTGACATTTGTTAGGCATGCAGATTATTTGTCCCTCTTTTAAATTGGAGCGAATGGGGAGCGATTTGACTGGAGTGGGAGGAAATTTTAGTGGAGCGAGGAGCGGTGTTAAGCGGAGCGGCTTAGTGCGAATTAGAGCGGCGGAGCCAACAGCCTAGTGAGCGAGGAGTGGAAATTCTCACCACCCCATTCAGCTCACATGCTCTGATGTTTATTCATATATAAAACACAAAATTTATATATACGCTACATATCGCAATTAGGTATGACCACACACACACACAAACGACAGGGACACCCACTTGTTCTAGCTACAATGGAGATATCAACACGGCATGTTATGCACACAAGCAACTGTCACATGGCAAGGATGAGATAACCCACCAGGGCTGGGCTGAGACCATCAAGTTACCCTAAATCCTTCACATTTAACATGAATTGTTCCCATTCAGAGACTTTTGATCTCATTTGGAACCTGACCATAGCAGGTCAGTCTTCCTTCCGCCATATTGCCAAGTAATAAGAAAGCTCATTGTAACATCGATCCTTTTTTTTAAAAAAAAAAAATCGAGTAACCGCTCCAGCTCTAGATCCTACAGTCACTCATGTTCTTGACGGGAAGTGATTTCCACCTTTCTACTCTGTCCCGTACGCCATTTTTGAGGAGAGCCTTGCCAAAGCTGATAGAGGTCTGAAAACCTCTGGATGTGGTAATCTAATTTTTACACCTTGTCTGTGACAGAAGACGCAGTCCTGGGGCGGTCTCCGGCTGTTCCCATTTCCCTACACTGACAAAAAAGGACTTCGTCGTAGCTCTGGGGAAGCCTTCTAGGATACCATATGCCCCAGCACAGACAGGGATCAAATTTGTTATGTAAACTTTGATTCCTTGTAGCATATCCTGCAACCAGAAGTTTTGTCCCTCTGTTTGGATTAACTGCCCCGAACCTGAAGGCTGCGCATCAATCATACACAAAAACACACAGTTCATCTTCACTTCACCTTCTTTGTCATGAGCGTCACAGCAATGGCTCTCTCTCGCTCCCTCCCTCCTTCTCGCTTCCTATCCCCCTCCCTCACTGTGGGGAGAAGCGGAGCGGCCCGACACCGGCTCACTGTTTACACAAGGAGTGGCTCCATACAGGCTTAGCACTTACATGTGGAGCAGCTTGACACCGGCTTAAAGTTTGCATATGAGGCAGCTTGAGCCTTGAGCCCCCACCCCCTGCCCGTACAAACATCTTGCCGCTGCAGTCTAATGGCACTCAGCACGGCCCCCTGCGTGTTGGACGGAGACAGCGGCTTGCGCTTCCTGGCCGTGCTTGAACCAAGAGGGAGCTGCCTGCCCAGGGCGAGGACTGACAGCATGGAGGAGGTCTTACCCTCCACTGACACATCTGGATCATTTCAGGAGGGAAACAAAAGAAATAACAGCAAAACAGATGGAGGTATAAGCAAAGAACTCCGGCTCGCTGTCAGCTACCCAGCCTTTTGCAGAATGAGCTTTGTCAGGACATGGCTGCAAGTTTCCATCCAGGAAACACCTTTCGCAAGGCTACTCAGTGAGGGAGAGAGGAAAAAAAACCACCACAATCCTTTGCCGTGATTTTACTAAGCAGGAGGAAGTGGGAGGCGAGGGGGGGGGGGCTGGCCTGGAACGGCAGGCGTCTGACTGTAGCCCCTACATTCTATAGAGCAACCACAAGCGGAGCAGGAGAAGCAGTGTACGGCACGATGGGGCCTCGACCCCCCTCCAGCTGTAAACCCCAGCTGTAATCCGCAGATTACAGGAACATGAGAGGACCACGCTGGGCCCAGGCTGCTGTCACCGTGCTGATAAGGGGCAGCCATCACAGGGGAACAGCAGAGGCACAACGGGTGTGAAATCCAGACAGGAAACTCCCCAACAAGAACCAAAAGGCTGCTCATGTTCTTATCTGGTACATCAACATCTTCTGCAGTGCCTCTCTCCAGCAATGGGGCTTGCCAACCCTCAAAGCCGGCCTTAGTGTCGCTTCTCGTCACGCCTCGGGTGACGAGAAGTCTGTACAAACTGCCGGTAGCGTGGGAGGCATTTTCCGACGGTCCTCTGGTGCTGCTTGAAACATCAGTGAGTTTCAGAGAGCACGAGCGGCCACACAGCGAGTCATGGGACAAAGAAAACAAGCAGAAGGTCCGATGAAGGTCACACCACACTCACTCCGCTATTAGGAGGAAAGAGAGAACGAGTTTGGTTTGACGTTCACACTGAACACTTGATTTATGGGCATAACAGCCAGATCCCACCTGGGGACACCTTCAACCTCTAGCTACAAGCCCTCTACCCCGAACATCCCAAGAAAGTGCTTAGATACGGAACCTACTATCTGCCAGACAGCACTTTATGATACTATTTAAATAGAAGTATCCTTGAATGGTTAAAGAAGGCCGTCTCACCACAATAGTTCTTGCACAGGTGGTAATGTGCAGACATATCAGGACATTAGATGTGACTTCTGTGAACTGGAGAAGGTCCAGGACTATCACAGGTTGGCCCCTAGACATTTCCAGATGCTCTACAGCAGAGTTTCCCACTCCGGTCCTGGGGGAGCCACAGACAGTCCACGCTTTTGCTCAGAAATGTGGACTGTCTGGCAGGGGGCTCGGAGGGAGCAAAAACATGGACCGACTGCGGGCCCCTGGGGGCCGAACTGGAAAACACTGCTGTACAGCATTGATTCTCAACTGGTGGGCTGCGGGACCTGTTTCAGTGGGTCGCATTCTACTGCAAGTTTTACAGATTATACAAATCTCTTTCTCTCATTCGTAAACATTTTGGGAAAAAAATTCTATGGCATGCAGGAGCAGCCTCGCCCCAGCGCGGCCTGCCAGTTCCATCCACTCTCCAGCCTTCTCGCAGTTACCGGCCAGACCCTTCAGAGGACGACACCATCTGCCTGGCACGTACACCATTTTGTTTCAAACTCTGGCAATGAAGCACCGGTCAAAGATAAAACCAGCAATCACAGACTATGGAAAGCCACGAAAATCTGGCCTTCCCATCTCATATGTGGCAGATCCCCACCTCACACACACCGTGTAACTGCGGCCGTTCCAACTTCTCCCATTTTCTGCTAATCCCAGAACATTTACATCAGTAACGGAAATCAGAGTGACACATTCATGAGAAACCGAGAGCCTCTGCAAACATCACCCAGTTTCGCAACATTTAAAACAGATCCTGTTCTATAAAATAGAAGAGTCACTAGCTGACAGATGAACCAGAAATAAGCTTCTGCTGACATGAGACAAAGACACTGGCGTGGCTGGGTGATGTTGAATGGTGTGGGCGGGATGTGTACAGGACGTTCATCTATAGAGAGGCTCCTCGCAAATTTGCCCAAGATGAGGTCGCAGCACTTTGTTGTGACGTACTACCAAGAGCTCTCTGTTCACATGAACCTCAGAGGCACTTGCTGGACCAGAACTCCTTGGTGTAAGAAAAGGAAACTTCAGTCCTTTGCCCAGGATTAATCAGCGTACAGGAATGTGCAATTCCATCCAGCTTCCATCAGAGCTCCTCCAATAATTTTGGTGGCACCAGTCTGGATCACAAATTTCCATATACAGCATGACAGGACATCAAAGGTGGGAAGTTTGTAAAGTGTTCATGGTTTCCTCTGCACCTGACTGTCTGTCACAACTGTATCCCAGTTTGATTTAGAAGTAAGTCAAGTAGTCCGAAGTCCTGAAGGAGCCTTATAAAAAGCGGCTTCCGATCGACATGAAATGAATGGTGGGTGGGGTCCTCATAAACAAGCTCACGCTTTATCACCATCTCCTCCAGGGCCCCGACCTGAGGCCCACCTGCCAAGGTCAAAGGTCAACCAGGGCGGCACTGCTGTCGGTAATGGCCAGCCTCCAATCCCATTACGAGAAGCCACTTACAGTGCCCAGCTGAAGGAAACAGCTGTGATCTCCTCACTTCCACCGAACTGCTCCCTCGACTGACCTAACAATAACATTTTTCTTTCTGCAGTTATCCTCAGACTTTGAGACTTAAGTATCTACTATGGTGCCTACAGACTTAACCCTCTCAATGGGCCATTCACAGAATCCACAGGGCTAGATCTTCCTGTACTGGCTCTTTCCTCACCCCCCCCTTCAAAATTACATAGCTAAGGTGACTGTGCATTCTTCTGTGCATCCCCTGAAACTGAACCATTAACCAAAAGGGCATCATCTGACCTAGTAAGAAAGACCTGGAAGACTCCGTCTGGTGGCTCAGTGAGATGAAGTACCTCAAGGAAGCCCACAGAATCACCCCGCGTGGTACACCCGGGATGAGGCCAGCAAGTGAGCAGTCAGCCAGGTGATCGAGATGCGAGGTCCTCACCTCACACTGTCATCCTGCCATTTCTAGAGAGGCGGCTAATGCTATTCCACCATTCTGACACAAGAACTGTCCCCCTAATTAACTAAATTAACAGATGAACAGGACCAGCTGCCAAAACAAAAACAAAAAAAAAATGCAATTCTATTCTGCAACTTATGGGTCAGCAGAGTGTTTAATAACCACAATCCATTTTGGTTTCAAAGAAATGTAAGAGTTCATACAGTACGGATTAAGGAGATTAGTACATTTTATTCTTGGAATTCAAGGCTTGGCTAGTAGAAAAAAAAAATCCTCGTACAAAGAGAGCATGGGACAGTAATTACCACATCTACAGGCCGGGCCTGGAGAAGCCAGCCTTTCCAGTGGGCTCCTTCAGAAGCCAGCTACACAGAGTCCAACCAAGCTACTGATTTAAGGGGGAACTTGCTAGGCAGATTAGAATTGAGAATTTGGTGATCAGTGGTCATTGTTCATACAACACAGCACACAACAAGGAAATGTGTCCTCTGCATTTAACCCATATGTGACATTGTGACATAGCAGGGGGCAGCTAATTCAGCAGCCAGGGAGCAGTACTTGGGGGTGGTACCTTGCTCAGGGTACCTCAGTGGTGCCTTGCTGGTCGGAGATTCAAACCTGCAATATTTCAATTACAAGTGCTCTTCCCCAACCATTAAGACACCACTGCACACAGACACCATAAGCCCAGAATATCCCACATTCCCAGTCCCTGAATGACAAACCAGAGCCTCAGGGATTGACTGGTAACAGCTAACGCACCGAGGACTCCCTGATGGATCACATATCAAACTCCTGGCTCTCAGTTTCTAGTGGAAAACAAAGAATTAAATAGTGAGGTGTGAAGTCTTGGTGCATTTCCATACGTCAGAAGACAATGCAGAATTTCTGGCTCGACGTGGAAATGCCACAGTTATGCTACAATGAAAAGCGGCACTGAGCGAATCCTGGGCTCCTCTCCGGGGCAGTAACAGCTTGGCATTCACAAAGCACGCCAAAGGAAAGTTTCATCTATAAAAAAGAAACCCTAACCCACATCTGCGTAATCGCCTTTGAACTCAGAAGTATCTGTACAGCTACATTCTCAGTAATGCTACCTGGGGCTGAGGTGGGGAGGAAATATTGGAAAGTCTGCTTAGACCTTCCATACAGTTGGACTGCCACCGGTGGAGAATTAATCATTTCGGGCAAACGAAAAGTACAAGGCGAGAGTGGACGGGAACAAGCGTGGCACAGAGCTGCGATTCCCCGGAAGGTCAAACATGGAAAATTCAACATTTGTCCAGCTCTTTTCATTCCAAAAATTCTGACCTCACAAGGAAAAGACCCACTGACACCCTTTACCCTCACCCATCCTTGCTCAGACCCACACTTGTGGGGGAAGGAGGAATCCTTTTTCCAAATTCCCTCCCCCGGCCACACAGGTGGCACAGGTGGTCCTGTCAGGATCATTACTCAAACAGCCCCGGGCTCCCCTCAGTCCAACCTGCACACAAAAGCAGCCAGTCAGTTGCTCAGTAGGCAGGGGAGGGCCATCATTTCATTGGCACAGCCCCCTCCTCATGCTAACTAAACGCAGATTTAATATTGACCCATTTGGAAACTATGGTAGATGCTTAAGTCTCAAACTCTGAGGATAACTGCAGATAGAAAATCACGTAAAGCAGTGAGAACTGGTTTTCAGTTAATTTACCTGGTAAAATTAATGAGATAAAAGCTCTAATAGCACATAAGTTAGTGGTTTATTTATTGTTAGCTACTGTAATGTTGTGCTGCTTTATTTGGTTAATCGACCAGTATGTGAAGAAGGCATTCAAGTAAGAATTGCATTGTAGTATGACTCATTTCCTGGCGCGTACAATTGATATTAGGTCAGCGTTCACGGTTCAACTTCTGATATTCAGATCGAGTTCTAGGTCAATCTGGTTTGACTTTCAAGAAATTCGAGTTCTAATGAGTTTGAAAACCGAGGTACCACTGTAAATGTATTTAAAGGTATTAATTGCAAAACATGAGTCTCTGTACTGGATGACACTCAATCCAACAGCCTGCCACCAGATAGAGGAAATCTGAAAGGGAAGGTGGAAAAAGGAGAGAATTATTTCAAATTTAACAGAGAACTATGGAAGCTGAAGAACATGCCAGCTCCACCAGAGTCACATTAATTTGAGGAAAAACTCTCACGTTTGGCGCAAGTTCACTGTGGAGCATTTAGGCCATTATGGCAGATGCAATCTCAACAGCTGGCTAAAAACACGTCACGGGAGTTAGTTTCACTCCTAATGGAGGGGAAACACCCCCAGTCTCCACAGTCTTCAAATGAAAACAGGCAAGGAACAGCTGTAAGGTAACATGAGGCATCCTCCACCAGAGATAGTTCAGGTCCAGAAAGTAAAAATCCAGACCAAGATTTTGGTTTGACCAAGCACTGAGTTACAGTCACAGAGTACTAAACTGGTTGGTTGAAACAAAATCATGGTCTGCGTTTTTATTTTCTGGACCAGAACTACCCAATACTCAGGGAAATGGCCGACAAAGGTCCGGTGCCATGAAGTGCTGCTTATCTGCATGCCGGACCAGGGCCCCCCAATAGCAGACTATGACCCACTTCGCCATAACACTATACTTGATGTGATCGAAAGAGCCGGCGTGCTCAGCACTTGGGCTGCTATTCAGCAGTCCCCCTGGTTTAGACACCGAGGCACGGCAAACGAGCCGCCAATCGTCACAGAAACCACAAGGTCCGGTTTCAAGGGCAGCGACATCCTGCAGGTTTATCCCCAAAATACAAAACAAAATACACAGAGCTTCACTTTCCAAACCTTTCCACAAACATACACACAGAGAGAAATGAGTTCAGCACACATTCAGGAAGTATCAGCAGTAAATATGCATAAATCCCCCTGTTCACGGCAGCACAGTCATTTATTTACGACTGCATCAGAAACGAGAGGCGTGCTGAGGTTTGAGGAAACCCAGAGAGAGTCATGGCAAGAAGGCCGGCCGTTGGGGGAGAGCTGGCACCGGGGTCAATAAGGACCCTCTCAGACAGAACAGGCAGCATAATCAGTATTATGAAAGGGTGAGTACAGATATAAAAGTTGACTATTAAACTGACAGGACAGAACAGCATAACGTGTAGGTGTGAATAAAGGCTGCTAACTTTTTCATTACATCACACCCTCTGATGTGCTCAATAGAATGATTGATTTGTGAAATCTTGCTCTTTCTGCCTAAAACGCAGCAGCTGATCATTTCCAGAAAGGTGCACAATCACTCACATAACATTAAACTGAACAAGAAACCGGCAGCCAAGTTCAAACTGAAACTATAAACGTACTCTCTCCCGCTGGTTACACTGCGCACACATTTCTGACCTGGGGGTGCTGTGCATTTAAAGACCTGCAACAAAAACAGTGCGCACACCCCCCGAGCACAGCCACGGACCTTAAGGCTACATTTCCATGACACTGTCTGAAAGGGCTTCCTGACACTGGGCGGGACCTAAAATCCAAGGCTGCTCATTGGACGAGGAGGCCCATCATTCAAATTCCAGGTCCTGGTCCCTCCGCCCATAAGCCGCACTCAGGGTCAGGCGGCTGGCTGGCCTCATTAACTACAGCAGGCCAGTGAAGCAGCCCCTGTCTCCAGAGTGTGGCGCTGCGAGGTTGGACCCAGTCACTGGACAGCAGGGGACAAAGGCGTTCCTGTACTGCAGGCCGGCAGGTGCCAGTGGAAACCCAATTCGCAGTGCGTGGCACGGCCTCCGCGGCGGCCCACAAAATAGTGGTATTGTTCGAGGCCGAGCGGCCCTCACTTTGTAGCGTGGAAGCACATCTGCTGTGCGAGGCGGAGCAAAGAGCACGGACGGAAGTGCCACCCCCCCCCAGCAGAGGACCTGTAACCAGGCAGAATGGGGACAGCCCCCAAACATAAGACCTGTGACTGGGCCCAGACCAGAGAGCCCAGAACCATGCAGAGAGCCCCACCAATCAGGGGGCCAGTAACCTGCAGTGCTAGAAAACATAATCCACATGATCATGTCCCCAAAAGCAGAGCCTGTCACGCACATGGGCTGAGCACAACCCTCAGACATTAAAAAGTTAAAGATTGTCACCAGCGGCGCTTTAATGCACAGGTTTACCCAAGCTGAAGCACAGGGGCCTCCGAAATCTCCTTTGCGGCTGTGCAGATACATTATTATTATGTAAAAAACTTCTGGTTAAATAATACGACTGAAGTGTACATTTCCAACTACCAAGTTTTAAATTTATACTGTTCGTCTAGTTTTAAAAAACTACAACCAACAAACAGCCACTCCGCACAAACCTCATGAATTGGAGGCATTCGATAAAGTCAGACAGCAGTCTGTAAGGAAAACAGCAGAAGCAGGATGAAAGGTGAGAGGCGAGTCGGATCCCTGACCTCACAACTTGCAGCCCATTAGATGTAATTACATCTTGGGGCGATTCTCTGGGGCGATTCTCTCCCCACCATCACAGCACAGCCTTAGATGGGACACCACCTGGGGCCCCACGCAGCCTGCAGGTGACTCCCAGGTGTGGCACCATGTAGGATTACATGCCGGCCACAAGCTAACTGCTCCACTCACAGACATTAACGATCACTATCCAGTCCAGAGCCCAGCTCACCAAGTGCAAGGAAGAAAAAAAGAAAAAAAAAAAAAAAACACTGTCTACACACAGAGCACTTTTTACTCATGCACTCTCACACACACAGAGCACTCTTTTATAGCTTGCTCTCTCTCTCTCACACATACATACATACAGAGAGAGAACACTCTTTCCTCTCTCTCACACACACACAGAACATTCTTTCCCCTCTCTCACACACAGAGAGCACTCCTTCCTATTTCTCTCTCTCTGTCACACACACACACACGGAGCACGTACCTCTCTCGCTCACACACACAGAACATTCTTTCCTCTCCCTCTCTCTCACACACACATACAGAGAGAGCACTCTTTCCCCTCTCTCTCTCACACACACACACACACACACACACATCACTCTCCCTCTCACACACACACACGCACGCACAGCACTCTTTACTCGCATGCACACACAGAACACAGTCGTTCACAAACAGCGGATGGCACAAACCCGCGGACAGTCAGGAAACTCAATCAAACTACCGGATCTTAACTTTGGTTTCGCCGTAGCAGTAAAGACGGGTAAAGAGAGTCCAGACCCGGCGCGGCATCCTGACACCCCCTCCCGTGGACCCCCCTGACCTGCCAGCGATCACCTTCAAACGCGACATTTTTAACAGCGGGGATACGGAGGAGGAAGGGCCGTAAGGGGATGCCGCAGATCAAGCTCTCCGCCGGCACGTCGGGCATGATACGCTACGTACCTGGGGGGAGGCGACACTCCGAAATGTCCCCTTCACTGGTAATTTCACACAGATCTCGGGGGTCCCTCCTCCCCGAAAAGAGACACGCTTCAGGTCTTCGTCAGCCCCGCCAGATGAGCCCGAAGGCGCCCATAGGCATGCGGAGTAGCGGGCCGGGGAAGCGAAGCGCTGACGGGGATCGGGGTGGCTGGCCCCCCGCTCGCTGCAGTCCGATCTCCGGGATCCAAGCCAAGTGAGCTCGGCGACACAGAACGGGCAAAAACGGGGATTATGTCATGCCACCGAACGGCGTCCTCTACGCGGCGACTAAAAAGCGGACAGTCCACGACTCGGGACTCCCGCTGCCCGCGCTAGGCTATCCGTCCGATGAAGCAAACTGCAGCTCCGCGCTGCTCGGCGTCTAGCGCTGACTGCGGGGCTCAGAAGCGGCGGTACCTAGCGCCCTCCCCCTGCAGCCCGGACCCGGAAGGAGATGCCCCTCCGCGCCGCGTCACCGGGCCGGCGTGGCTAGGCTGGGGTGCACCCGGGACGGTGTCTTAAAACTTCTCAAACCGATGTGTTTGTGGTTTCCACGTTTCATGTAATTTTTCATACAACTTGAAGTGCTTTAAAGGTACTAGTTAATATACAAGGAAACTGCTCATGCTTCAAGAACTACATCCGTTTAACCACGTGCTTATATTTCCAGTGTATTGGCAGGGAAATAAGACGTCCTTATACAATATTTATTATTAAAGAGTTATTAAATAATTGATTATTAAATGAATACGGGTGATGAATATAAAATCGCATCGATGAAAATCAAAGTTAGCTTCAGAGGCCCCTAGGAGTTTGGTGATAAAAAGAGCAATATATAAGATACAAAGAAAAAAAAGATAGATCTCTGTCGCAACTACAACCGCTATGAGCGGGTTTTGGCGGGGGGGCAGGGGGATGATATCAGGCCCCCTTGGGGGTCTCAGCTGGGCCTGGAGATGCAGGTCCACGCTGGGGAGCATGGTTAATCTCAAGTATGCGCCAGGCTAATAAATTGATGCGTGATGGGGCAAAAGCCCCTCAGCTCATTAAAATTCCATGATGTTCAGGTTTGCATTGCGCTAAAACGCTTTTTAATAAGCTGTCCCAGAGTCTGTTTACATCTGTACATTTTTTTAATCAAATGAGATGTCTACTCTGGTCTCTCACCATATTCCATCTAACTTGTGACTGTTCAAGCCGTTCTGTCATCTTTAATCACTTCATTTGTCATTATAATTAGGCTTTGGCTTCAGGAACTGATGTTAACTTGTTTTTGCTACATAATTACTAAGTAAATGATTGTGCTATTTACTGTGTAGATCAATGAGGGTCTGTTACTCTGCACTCATCCCAAAAGGTCTCTGGTATCATACCCCATCAAGGGGTGGCGTCCAAAGGCAGGCACAGGGCAATGGTGGAGATGCGGCTGTGAAGGCTGTGGCAGCACAAACGGTGGCTGAAAAGAGGAGCCACATTGCTTTCCGCTGCAGTTCCACTTGCTTGAAGTAATCTTGGTTGTTGTCTAGTTTTTGAGTTTTGTTCAAAACCATAAAGCTCCCTTTAATATGATGTATGAATAATGCTGTTAATCAGGGGCAATTCTAGGATTTGACCCTGGAGGGGCTCAGCATTCAAGGAGAATGTGAGACATACTAGGATTAAGTACTTCGAAGTATTCACAAGAGCACAATGCTCAATTTTTTTCTGTCTACCTCAGATAGAAGATTGTATAAAGATTGGTGCTAGAGACTTTGGTTTGGGTCAAACCAACAATCCCAAAATGAAGGGGAAATTGGAGTTTGCTGAATGTTTACTGCTTTGCTGCATCTTCAGAGTCCGTTCTCACTCAAAAGAGATTAGAAAAATAAAGAGGTTTCAGTGGGTTTCAGAAAGAATGACATAACAGTTTTAAGAGGGGTGGAGAAGAAAGATGGGGTTTGAAGCCTCCTTAAATTGGGTCTAGCACTGCCTAATCTGTTGATGATGATGATGATGATAATCTTAAACAAGGCGTTCCTTATCTAAAGAGCGAATGACACCATGTCTTTTCTGACCACAGTTAATCTAAAACGTCTTTCCTCAGAAAGAAACTGTGGCTTGATGCCACTA
The DNA here is from genome assembly GCA_019775915.2 of Cyphomyrus plagiostoma. Taxonomy (NCBI): domain Eukaryota; kingdom Metazoa; phylum Chordata; class Actinopteri; order Osteoglossiformes; family Mormyridae; genus Cyphomyrus; species Cyphomyrus plagiostoma. Next base: position 12,610,219 of record JABFEA020000138.1, on the reverse strand, counting down.
AAAGGATCAAGTCCCAGTTAATGTCGCAACTAAACAAATCAAAATTTCAGGTCCAGAAAGTAAAAATCCAGACCAAGCTTTTGTTTCAATCAACCTGTTGTGTATGAAGAGTGTAAGTCACAAAGTATAGGGGTGGCACAGTATTACGGTTGTTGGCATTGCTGCTTTACATGGCTGGGGCCAGCGCTGTAGTCTCTGCCCTGGCTCTATTTGTCAGTTTGCATGCTCTGTCCGTGTCGGTGTGGGGTTTCCTCTAGTCCCCCCCCCCCCAGCCCAAAAACATGCTTAGGCTGATTGGAGTTACCATGAGACCCATAGGTGTGTGAGTGTAGCCCTGTGATGGGTTGGTGCCCCATACTGGTTTGTTCCCTTCCTTGCACTGATAGGTTCTGGACTCCCCACAACCCTGCCTAGGATTAGTGGTTTCAGAAAATGGATGGTTTCACAGAGAACTCAACTGGATGGTTGGTACAAGATCATGGTCTGGATTTTTACTTTCTGGACCTGAATTTCCCATCCCTGGTGATTTTAAACGATTCATTCACAGTTCGCCATTTTCAATGCTTGAGCACCTCCTCTTAGGGCCTGCGAGGGCTTTAGTTTTCTCTCTCTGGCCAGCGGTGAGGAGATCAGATTCTCAGGTTTGCCGTTCAGTCAACTTCTGACTTTGACCCAGCACTCGAACAGAAGAGGCACTTAACCGTTACACCACATTAGTCAGAGCTACGCAGAGCACATGCGGAGCACAGGAAGGCTAGGGTTACCCATGGGTAATACCTGGGCCCATTTCTGAAGAATACAACATAAAAGATAGAATCTTGCACTTTAATAGTCTTTCTCTGTATGAAATGAACGGGATCAGATATCATAGTCAATTCTCAGAGCAAGAAGGAAAGCTAATAAAGGGGTTAGTATCAAGCCAGTCTTCTGAAGCTGAAGTGAACAGAGACATTATCTTTGTCTTTCTCCATAATTTGGCATCTCAACTACTTTAGAAATATACCATGTGACTTTTTGTACTCACAAATTATTCCTGAACAAATACAAAAATTCCCAAAAATGTTAACAAGTGCACAAATTTTACTCTTTTTTTGTTCTGCAGATACATAACATTCCAAGTTTATTTCAAATACTGATGGCATACTTGTCATCCTACTGGGTAGAGTAAGGAATGACCAACCAAATAGTAGGGTGATAAATCTCTGTAATAAATGTCAATGCCTGGACTTTATCCCAGTTTAAGAACATTGTCAATATCGACTGGGAGACCACAGAGGGTGGAGTGAACCCCCACCCCCCAACTATGAAAAACAGCATGACTTCAGCACATCATGGTAAACAAGAGTTTCCTTTACCTGACAGAAATGATTGACTGGGACCTGCAAAGCAGGTGATGGCTCATTTGGGAGGCCAACGGTGGGGGGAAGCCCAAATCTGCTGACAAAAAAGTCAGCCTCCCACCACCAGTGGAGCTATAAGCAGTGCAGTTGCACTGGGGCCCACAGAAACAGGGGGTCCACGGAGGGCCGATGGCCCCCTCTGCACAAAAGATCAAGAGGCTATTGACCTATTAGTTTAAATTACAGAAGCACAGTTCATTCATTGTATTATGAACTACTGGACACCGAAAGATATATACAATACTGACTGGCAAATCTGTCTCGCTCAGAGGGTCCAGTTTTTAATTTTAAGGTTAACTTTCTTATAAGGCTTTAAAAGTTCATATTTCAAACCTTAAGGATATTTCACAAAGATACATGGTACCTCTGTAACATTTGTCCGTTAAGGGTCAGAGACTTTCTTGTTGTGCCTGGACATGTGTGGAGAAATGAGGAGTCATCCCCCAAAAAAATCCTGCCCTGGGACCCATTATAAGAAGCTCAGGCCATTGCTTCAGAAGAAGAAAACGTGAAATAACTTTTAAATCCTCAAAAGATTTCTGATGGGAGAATGGAGCAGTTCTGACTTCTGCAGCCAAGATCAACTTTTAGTGCAGCTGGGTTGTATCTAAAGGGACTCAGCAAGTGCAGCAACCAGTGCTGAGTTTTGTCAGCGGTGGCCCATGTGACCTGGGCTTACAAAGCCAAGGGGCACAGAGCAGCCTCAGATTAATAATGTGCACCGTTAGCTGGAAGCCAGTCAGCCCATGACTGTAACTGTGTTGCAGGTAGCGACATGAGAAACGGGGGAGGTGGGGGGGCGTACCTTCCAATATTTGATTTAGCTTCATTCGTCCCCCGAAAAAATAGATCTTTGCATTTAAATTATTAGGTTGTGTCGCCCCCAATATCAAACTTTCTCCTACGCCCTCCTTTGTACCTCCTCCTTTGTAGGTCAGTGAAAAGGCATCCCACGCAGCTGCAAGAAAAGTGTCCATTTGTCCGCTTTCATTCCAGCGCTCGCCGATCGCAGGTGGTTTGCTGCTCTGCCTGATGGTGAGAAGCCGTCTTACATTTCACTCCACAGTGAGTGGCTACGACCAGATGCTTCAGTGAAAATGGCTACAGAGATTTATTGTTGTAATAATTATGTCGTCTCTTTATCTGCTGCTGACGTACTTCAAGAAGCACATGAACAGAATGCATTGCTCCTCCATTTACTTTGGTGCCTATTAAAGACTCAAGAAAAAATGAATTTCTTAAGAAAATCACACACACACACGCACTCTCCCTCACACACACACACACACACACACACACACACACACGTATGTACGTATGCATACTGTGAAGCAGATTGTCCGTACGCCTCCAGAGCTTTGCAAATTAATTGCCTCTGAGGCTCTTGGGCAGGAATGCTGCTCACTGTTAATTAGTCATCCTTCGTAGGCATGGAGGGAAATGGCAGCGGCTTCTGTGAAAGTCATTAAACCCAAGCTCCTGTACCTGTGGCAAGATACAGAACAGAACTGCAGCTGCACATAAGTACAATTGGGGATAATCATACACTCACTCACATAAATGTGGCGTCTATATTATATGCGCAAATGTACAGAGGTTTGCAGAAGTCTTAGGCAGCCAAAAAAAATTCTACCAAAATGATGTAAAACTTTGATTTTATGTCTGTAGAGGTATGTCAGCTAAGCCGTTTCAAAAGCTGTCCTCAAGTCACCCTTGCATATTACCATGAAATGTGTATGTGTTGAGTGTTGAGCTCACCCACTCGCATACCATGCAGGGGAAAACAATGCTCCATGAAGGTAATTTGCTAGTTAAATCAATTAATTATATGAGCTGTTGATAAAATGTATAAAATTTAACAAATACATAAAATTACTGAGTTACCCTCAAGGTGCTCTTCTTTTAAACATACAACAGTATCAGTAACACTTTGGAGAACATAAGAAATTCTTAGTTCTTTTATTTTTGCATTTCTACTTATTTGTATATATTGTAATGTTTGCCAGCAAATATACACTTGTGCACATATAAATAGCTCTGAACACTATTCTGAGACTTTAAAACAGTACTGTATGTCTTTATACACTAAAATAGATAAAATTGAAGGGTGGGTCTTGCAGCGTCTATGACATGACTGCACACACAATTATATATCTCTTTATGTTCCCTGAATGTTCTTATGTTGCAATTCTGAACATTGAATAGTCTTATTAGGTTCCTGCTCTGTTTGAAGTTATTTTGTAGCTCTTCCTCCAATCCTGCTCAGTACCTGTGAATTCATCGGAAGCTCAGCCCAGCTGCACTTACGCCTAATCCACTGCTTCTCAGCCTAATCCACTGCTTCTCAGCATGAAACATGCTATTTGTCTCAGTCCTACGTCACTTTTGACAGAAGCATTTGCTAAATATATATAATGTGATGTGAAATGTATAACAAAACATTCAATGCGTAACTTAGCCCCAGTTTTAACCTCTACACAGTAGGATATTCTTAGCAGAACAATCTCGAAATAATTATACCTTTCTTGGAATACACACATACAGTGGTTGGCCTCATATCCTATGCCTTCATAGCACGCATAGATATATAATCTTCCAATTTAGTCATTGCCCTAAGCTTATCAAGCAATTTCTGAAATAGTTACAGTATGCGACTGATTTACATTAAATGTCTGAAATAACCTCAAGGGTTGGTGGCCCATCTAGGCAATAACTGGCTCGGAGTCTGATCAGTAGCAAGAAAATGTCACTATGTACCACATCCTGGGTTATTCCTTGTCCTGTACCCATTGCTTCCAGGACAGGTTCCTAAGATTATTGAAATGTTTATACAAAGCAAATAAAAAGGATCCAATATATCCAATTTTTAAATTAATGGCGAGTTAACAAAATGTAAAGGAAGCCTAATCACTGTATTTCTGTACTTAAATTTCTTTTAACACTGTCCTTGGAAGATGCCCATCATGTAATTCATAATGTCACCTAGACATGTGGCTGCTACTGGACAAAATGTCACCTTACATATTATGTAATTTTATAGTTTTACATATTCAAAGGCCCCTGTAAATTGCTGGGCTCCCTGAATGCCCTTACTGCACCCCTGTATGTGCACGTGCATGTGTGTGTGTGTGTGTGTGCGCGCATATGTAGGTGTGCATATGTCAGTGAATGGTGTGTCAGTGTGTCCTGTGATGGGCTGGCACCCCATCCTGGGTTGTTCCCTGCCTTGTGCCTGTAGCTCCTGGGATAGACTTTGGACCCCCACAACCCTGAACAGGACAAACGGTTACAGAAAATGGACGGATGGGTGGACGATACCAACTCATTTCTCCTTCAAATGTAGCCAGTGAATTGATAGTGGAGTAAAAGAGGTTTCATATAAAATATTAGAGAGAATATATCCCGTGAAATGTGTCGGAAGAGTTTAAGTTAAATATCTATTATTCCTGCACTCTCTGTGGACTAAGAAACAATTTTCAGTTTTTTCAATGTATGTACCAGAGCATTTGAGCCGAGCAGAGCGTGAGCGAGGAACGTAGCGGGTAGAATTTGGTCTCGCTCCAATTTCGCTCCGATACCGCTCACACTAAGATTCTGAGGCGTGCCCAAATCTACCCAGAATTCATTTGTACAATTATCAAGACTGCCACACAAACTGGAACGAGATGGAATTCGTAAAGTGTTTTGATAAATCATACAAGTGTACTATTCTTATCAAACGTATAGATGACAATAATGTAGAGCAACTACAAAAATGTGGTGAAACTGTTTCAGTGAGCAAAGATTCACTTTGGAATCATTTTTCTCAGAAACATGAGAGTGTGCAACGTGAACAGACGGAAGCCAGAGCAAAACGCGAGCAAGTTTTATATGATTGGAGCATATCAAGTGATTCAAGTCTATAAAGTAAAGTATAAAAGTCTATAGAGTAAATATTGGTAAATTCGTTTTGTCATTCAAAGTAAGTCTAATAGGATTTCTTAAATTTCACGTAACGCTGTCTTATAGTGAGACGCATCAGCAACATCAAGAGAAAAAAATGAGGAATTTTAAACGTGCCTGTTTGTGTGGATTATCATTGCCAAACCTGTCCGTTGTTGCCTATGTTGCTTAAAAATAAGTATTTTCTGTTCTGACTGGCAATGTTGCCGTTGCTCATATTTTTTTATGATATAAAGCTTCGGTTTAAGGTGACATTTGTTAGGCATGCAGATTATTTGTCCCTCTTTTAAATTGGAGCGAATGGGGAGCGATTTGACTGGAGCTGGAGGAAATTTTAGTGGAGCGAGGAGCGGTGTTGAGCGGAGCGGCTTAGTGCGAATTAGAGCGGCGGAGCCAACAGCCTAGTGAGCGAGGAGTGGAAATTCTCACCGCCCCATTCAGCTCACATGCTCTGGTATGTATACTAAGATATTTTGGAATGATGCACAGAAATTCTTGTCTAGGAAAGTCGGTCAAACATCAGTCCATCAACAGATGCTGTCTGGTAGTGTTATCTTAATTTATTATGACAACAATACTTTGAAGACAAATGTAATTTTCTTGGTGCAACTTATTATACCTTTTGGTAAATTCCATATAGGCCTACTTCTTTGGTCTGTGCAACCATTATTTGTCATCCCTGCTGTGCGTTGTATCGAATTTGTTATGATTCACATTTTTTTGTCACCGTGGCTGAGCGTTTCCTCTTTTTTGTGCGCATACTTGCATGTTAATTTAAAAAAAAAGGGGGGGACTGTAATGCCGAGATTTGACATCACGTCCGGTCCAATTCACTTCCAGGTTATGCGGAAGTCGTGGAACCTATGGATCTGTCGTTTCATTACTTCTTATTCTTAGGTATCCTTAAGAGCTGAGCTAATGACTTCCTCTTCCTCCTCTTCGGGAGCAGCAGTGGCGGAGATTACAGCCTCCCCGGTTGCCAGCGTTAAAATCACGGCGTCCGCTTCCCAGTCTCGGGCGAAGAAGCGACCGGCCAGCCCCGCTGTTGGTCCCTGCCAAGGCGCAGGCAGCAGCGGGAACAGCAGTAAGAAGAAGAAATTGAGCTTCACCCCCTCTGGCCCCCAGGGGCAGGTACGCTCGCCGATCCCTGTGCTCATTAAACCCAGGTATATGTCGTGGCTCCGGCTATATCTCCCGCTAAGCAGAGATGCCAGCGCATCTACATCGCTTACCCTCCCGGCGGTTCCGCTGTATGAGCTCTCAGTGAACGTTGCACTCCTACATTTCACAGGTCTAATTTTCCGATCCTTAAATCTTTTCTGATTACTTACGTAAGCTGTAGAATTTCTTTAATTGTGCAGACGGGGTGCCTACTCAGGCTTTCTGCGGTGTCTGCCCTCTAGGCTCCGTCCCTCGATTCTCCTGTCGACCCAAAGGCCGCCGCCCCCTCCGAGCAGGCGGCAGTGGAGTCCTGCGTTGCTGCCAAACCACAGCCCTTTAAGGATCCCAGTTTCGTGGTAAGACTTCCCCTAGTTCCCCATGGCTCACATAAGTGAACTTGGTTTAACGAAGATTTTATGTAAGTCAGCATGGCGTGGTCAGGGTAGACCTGGCAGCTAGTGGCCGATGACATGCACTTCAAACAAGAGCGCACTGGTTTATGGATAAGGCTCGGTTTTGTGCCTGTGAGCGAAGTACTTGCCGTCGGTTTCATTCCTCTCCTCGGTCTGCAGCACTCCGGGATTGGTGGGGCGGCTGCGGGCAAGAAAAACCGCACGTGGAAGAACCTGAAGCAGATCCTGGCTGCAGAGAAGGCCCTACCATGGCAGCTGAATGACCCCAACTGTGAGTTTGGTGCTGTTCACCTCCTCCACAGGACTGCATTAGAATTTAGTGATCAGTGGTCATTGTTAACACACCACAGCACACAGTGCACAACAACGAAATGAGTCCTCTGCATTTAACCCATATGTGCTGTGACATAGCAGGGGGCAGCTAATTCAGCGCCCCGGGGAGCAGTGCTTGGGGGCAGGACCTTGCTGGTCGGAGATTCAAACCTGCAGTCTTTCAAGCCAAGTGCACTTCTCTAACCATTAAGCCGCCACCACTGCCCACAGAAGCAAAGGCAGGCTCAGGCCACTAGGGGTCCCCACTACAGATTGCTGATCTTCGTGTCTCGTCTGACAAAGTGACATGCTCAGCTTCCTAAGAAATAACGCTAAATCTGTGGGATGTGACAGATCATTTAAAATAAGTTTTATTATGGGTTTGTGTCCTGTTCTGTGTCACTGAGATGTGACCGTTAACCTGCAGTCTATGTTTGCTCCTGCTAAAATGTGCATGATGTGTTTGAGCAAAGTCCTGATGGTTTGTCACTCAGAACTAGGATGTTCCCTTTTTACTGAAATTCCAAAACAAGTCTTAGGTTGTAAATCCCATATTTTTGTAATCTAAAAAATACTTGGTTAACCAATATACAATATTTTGAGTGTTTGTGTTCTGTGCTTTACTACCTGTTTGTGTAATTAAACCACCTTCATAATCACAGTAGAACTTTTAATGCTTCAGTTGGGTTAGTACTGCTCAGGAATGCAGTTCTTGGCTTAATTATTACCTAGAAGACTAGTTCCTTTAATGCTGTCAGGTGTGTTACTGAGAATGTCAGAGTGCAGTGAGATGAAAAACTTTCATTATCATCACCATTGTCCTTAGGGTGTCGTCGCGTGTCGTAACCTTTCACTGGCTTCTGTCATCGTCTCCATTCACAGATTACAACATTGATGCCCCTCCATCTCTGAAACCAGCCAAGAAGTACTCTGACATCTCTGGGCTTCCGGTGAGACTCTTCCGGGATGACCAGTCCATTTATTGTTTCAGCAGACTCCATTGAAAATTTCAGATTATTTGTGCAATGCACAAATGTATTAGTGCATCAGCAGTGATGAAGTGACTACTCACCCAGTCCCTGACCTCTGCTGTCCATCTTCTGTACCCCGTACACCTGCTCTCTCACTTTTTGCTTTGTGGCTCATTTGGTTTCTCAGCACTAATCAGAAATAAGTCGAGAGCCCCAAAAAGGATATTTCTAGATTTTTGTACAATATTTTGTAGTAACATCCAGCATTTCCAGCATCTCTTCATCTTCCAGCCGCTTATCCTGGTGTGGGCATAAGCGTACTGTAATGTTTAAAACACTGCTCTGTATGGATGATAAAAAGTGTTTGTAAATAATGCCCCCTCCTCCACTTCACGCACACATGCTGATGTGACTCCGTCTGCCCCCACCAGGCCAGCTACATGGACCCCCAGACGAAGCTGCGCTTCGCTTCCAGTGAGGAGTTCTCCTATATCCGCCTGCTGCCCTCGGACGTGGTGACGGGCTACCTGGCTCTCCGCAAGGCCTCCTGCGTGGTGCCCTGAGGGTCCCGCCTCCCGCGTGTGGCTCACTGGGCTTCAGGGACCTGCCACTGCCCCATGTGACTCATCCAGCCTGATACCCAGCGTGCTGATGCCATTCTGCCCCTTAGAGGTGGCGGGTTTATGGACGATTTGGACTGATGAAATCGGTGGGAGAAGAGCTGTTTTATCCTACGGACCTGTGAGGGGAAAGCCCTCCTTTCAACTAAATGCACTGTGTTCTGTTTTCCTGGCATTTAGAAGCTAAAGACCAGTTTTTAGTGAAAGAGGAAAACGATGCAGTGGCTGCCCCACCTCGTTAATGACTTTGCTGGTCGTCAGCATGTCCTGTGCACATCTTCTGCGAAGATCAGGCGACTTTGTTAATCTGCTCCTAAATGCATTTTAATGGATTATACTGGGTGTCTTTGTGTTTCGTCGCTCTTTTCCTCGCTTCCTTTGCTTGTCAGAGTAGCAAATTCGGGGGAGCGTCAGAGCCCATTTATTCTTTAATTCTTCCTCCTCCTCCTCCTCAGCTGCCCAAAGCCAGCAGGCTTCCCCGTGTTACTTCATCAGATCACAGGAACGCGATGCTGCCGGATTGGGTGCCATTAATTAATAGGCCGTCTGCTGGGGTTTGTCACTGACTGACGCTCCTTCATAGCTCAGTGGTTAGAGCACTGGCCTTGTAAACCAGAGGTTGTGAGTTCAGTCTTCGCGGAAGCCTGTAGTTTATGCTTCTGTACAATAACTTTTGACCTGCAGAGTTACCCAGCAACTCTGGCTGGTGATCCTGCATGTGTTTCTGCCCCCCATGACCTCTGCTTTTCTTCAGGGTCACATTGCGCTATGTATCGATCGCCAGTCTGCCAGCGTGATGCAGTCATAGGACTGCAAGAAGTGCGGGCAGTACATACACAAAGGAGGATTCACGTCTTCTCTTCAGATCGTAAAGATATGAGTTGTTTCCCACATAATGGTGACTTTCTGACATTTGAACTTGCTTTCCTGGCCCCCCTTTAATGTCGGGGATATTGATATACGATGACCAACCCCCCCCACCTGAGTGCACAGTGGGATGATTATTGTGCTGTAATGCAAACAGAAACGTGTGTCCCAGCGCTGTCTTGGACAAGTGTGAAGTTACATGGCTTGCGGAACACAGCGGGATGGACGCAGGCGGCTGCAGCCAAATGCACGCATGCTTTTCTGTTGCAGGTTTTCTAGCATGCAGAAATGACAGTATAATATGATGGTGTTTATTATGACAGCCCGATGCCTCAGAACATCCAGTGCTGGAGCAGTCAGTATTCAGGCACAGGGTTCCATCTAGTGGTGAGAGTAGGGTATGCCGCCTGTGGGTTTTCCTTTAAAAAGATGGATTCTGGCTCAGTAGCTTCAACTTTCGCTTTCATTTGGGTTTAACAGATTGCATGCTCATTTTAGAGCAAATGAATCTGTTACAGAATCTGTCTACAGAGCAAAACTTAACTGGAATCATAGAGGGAAAAAAAACTCGTCAAAAATAGTCCATCACAAGAGACACATTGCATCTGGTTGTTGGAAAGTTAAGGTGCAGCTGCATGGCTGTAAGGCCCCACTGAGGATTCAACTGACAGCTGCTTTTCAAGGCTGGTTCTTGAACCCCTGAGCTACGGGGCCTGCCTGAGCTACGGGGCCTGCCCAATGCCCTAAGGTGTCACAGCGTAAAATACAAAATATATGTATAAGAAATAAACACTGGGACCTTGTACTTGCTTAAAGGGTAGAAGAGAAATGGATGGACGCTTTCTATACCTCTCTTGCATGGAATGATTGTATTAAATGCTGAGCTGAAGTCCATGACCAACATTGTGACGTAGCTGCCTTTTTGCCCAGGTGAGAGAGGATGAGATGGAGGGCAGCTGAGACCTTCATGTGTTTCAGTACCAGCCTCTCAAACACTGGGTGATGATAGGAGTGAGCGCTACAGGCCGGTGGTCATTCAGACAGGACACAGTTGACTTCTTGGGATGATGCTTGTTGTCTTGAGGCAGACTGCTGTGCTGAGGGATGCATTGAAGATGTCCGTGAAGACATCCACCAGCTGCCCAGCACGTTCTCTGAGGGCACGTCCTGGTATGTTGTCTGGCCCGGTGGCTTTTTGTGGGTTAACTCTGCTTAGTTTTCCATAAGTCATTCCTGGTTTGTTACAATTGTCATCATTTGGACAATTTTCAGTTGCTTTAGCCTTGTGGCCGAAATAGATTATGCAGTTTCCCATGGTAATAATTTTACACCCAAAACTATATTTGTATGTGATCATCATATTAACCACCACATGCAAAACAATTAGCCAACCATGACCCCACGCATCCCTCACACAAACTTCACCCTCCTGCCATCTGGTAAGAGGTACCGAAGCATTCGTGCCTCACTACCAGACTATGCAACAGCTTCTTCCCTCAAGCCATCAGGCTTCTATACACACAGAGACTGGACTGAGACACACACATATACACACACACTGTTGCACTTGTTTGTTTACTTGCTGTTTTTGCATGTCTGCACACGTGGAGTTTACATACGTGCAGTTTGTTTTTTTTGTATTGTCCCAGTCCTCTTATGTAGCACCATAAGAATATAAGAAATTTACAAACAAGAGGAGGCCATTCGGTTTGTTTGGGGAGATCTTAACAGCTCAGAGTTGTTAAATCTTATCTAGCTCTGATTTAAAGGAACCCAGGGTTTTTGCTTCCGCTACACTAGCAGGAAGTCTATTCCATACTCTAACTACATGCTGTGTAAATTTGTTTTAAAATGTTCTCCCACTAATGGCCACGAGTTCTAGTATTTAAACTAATATTGAAATAGCCATTTGACTGAACAGCATCCAAACTCGTTAGAATGTTATAGACCTTAACCAGCAGGTATGGACGGAGCATTATTAAATAAAATCGACAAATTACTTTGCTCAACACAACTCGCTACTCGCAGCGTCTGGTGAAGCGAGGGAACCTTCCTGTGCCGTTAGGGTCAGCACCGACCCCGTTTTTAAGTTTGAAATGCATAAAAGCAGCACATGTATTTCTGCATACTCTTAAAACAGAAGGATCCATATTGAACCTTTAAGGGTTCTATAGCTTGGTACATATATGACACCCTCAAAGGTTCTATATAGGACCATTATAGAGGGTTCAATTAAAAGAAATAGCACCTTTTTGAAGGCAATGGTTCTATTTCCTCTGGTTAGAACCCCTATAGTTCTATGTAGCACCCCACAAGACCCCTTTTTCTAAGAGTGATGTACTGCATCAAAGCTTTTTGACTTTGTCAGGAATCTCTATTTAAACTAAATAAATTAAAACAAAATCAAGGTAAGGCATTCCCATACATGTAAGGTAAGACCAATTCAGTTTATGTATATAATTCACTTGAGGTTTATTTTACCATTATTTTTTTATTGAAAATGAGAGGAATGCTGTCAAAAGAAAGGTCCAGAAAGCCACACCAAAAATATTAAAACCAAACTTTTCACCCATAACCTTTTGAACTTTAGGTCATAAATCTTTTTGAAAGAAGCGGCATTCTCCATCTGTCTGACCTACTACTTTTGACAAACTTCAAGAACAGAGGATGTGTAGGATCATCTAAAATTTGTTTAATCTTTTCCATAATAAGGTCATTGTACAGTTGGGCTGCAGATACCTGATCAACTCCAATGACCCTATTGGCTAATTCGACAAAATGCTGCAATGGTCCTGTGCATGCATATTTCCAAAGGTACAAATTAACCCAAAGGACAGGACACTCTGCAGAAGAGCTTTATAAAATAATTGGAGAATGCCAATATCAAATCTAAAAACTTTTTGTTTGTGATTGATTAAATCACAATTTATCGTCTATTTCAATTCCTAAATATTTATGAGACCCGGTCAATCTGTGCACCACTTAGTGAAACCTTGAACCTCCCTTTCAAAGTCTTCTAAGGATGAAGTGTCAGAAAGTAAAACATCAACCACTGCAGTATTGTCAGCATACTTAGAGTAAGTATGAGCAAGAGAGGCTGCTTGGCAATCATTTGTATATAATGTGCAACAGATGGGCGACAGCACACATCCCTTCTCTGCTTCAGTATTAATGGTTATAATGTATAAGGGATGAGCGACAGCACACATCCCTACTGTGCTCCAGTAATAATGGTTACAATGTATAAAGGATGGGCGACAGCACACATCCCTGCTGTGCTCCAGTATTAAAGGTTATACTGTATAAAGGATGGGCGACAGCTCACATCCCTGCTGTGCTCCAGTATTAATGGTTATAATGTATAAAGGATGGGCGACAGCACACATCCCTACTGTGCTCCAGTATTAAT
>JABFEA020000138.1:12580803-12597024 GCA_019775915.2 Cyphomyrus plagiostoma | reverse complement strand
CCGGCTATGCGTTATTACTTTGGAGCGGTTATTATCTGAAAAGAACGAACCTGCAAATGTCTCAACTGACCAATCAGTATCAAGCATTCCAGAGAGCCGTGTATTCTTAATAATTAATAATTAATCGTTAATTCCCTATAATGACGCACTATAAAAAGATCAAACGCGACGTAAAAATGTTTCACCTGTTTAATAGACCTCAATAAAAATGTCAGGGACGTCTACGACAAACGCAGATTGTTGACTAGTGGGGAACCTCTGCCTTTTGGATACCGAAATGTAAAACTATAGCAGTATCACAAAAGCGTGTTGTACGTCTTTAAAAATATGGTGCTTCTGCCGCCTTATTCAACCCTACTGAGGAACTCTGTTTGGAGGTGGAAGGTGTATGATTGCAGGCCCCTTGACCAAATGTCATTACTGGAGGCAATGGATGCTGGCAATGGAAGCACACCTCTGGCTAGCCTGCCCCCTCAGGTAAACCTTAGCTTTGCTGTGAATGTTTATGTTTTTGTGTTTGCTACCTGGGAATAATAAATGTATTTTTATGGAATTCATGCCTCCGATGCCATACTTGGACTTGTGAAGGGGTGGCTGAGTTCACCTTAGGGGTAATTTAGATGTCCCTGGGCCTGGGTGGCGTAGTCAGGCTACAGTGACTGGCCTTAGGTCTTTCCCCTCACTGCCCCTGCCACAATCTGGCGTATTCCGCAGGATAGCACAATAAAATTGTGAATGTGAATTTTATTTTATTTTTTTTTGGTGTTGCTTGAGGAGCAGAATTAGTCTTTTCGTTGGATTTTTTTGTTGTGTGTGCGTGTGTCTGTGTATATAGCAGTTATGATAAAAGATAAGACAGTAGTCGACCTGAAAACGGTTTGGGAAGTTTCTGCAATCTGGGTTTCCTGGCTGGTAGTCTTCTCACTGTGCCCTTTCTTCATCTTTGATAAAAGGAGATGGAGGAAGAAGTGCAATCATGATAGGAAATGCCCAATGTTTGGGGGTGGGCCTGGTATTGGCACTAATGCGTGGGAGGAGGAGGTGCGGCCTTGTATGAGAGCTCATCACCTTTCAGGAGTACATCAAGCTTTTTAAATTTTTGACCACTTGGAAAGGGAAGCAAGGGAGGAGATTAAATATCGTCCTACAGCTGAACGGGAAGATTCCAAAAGAGTATTTCCGATACTGCGCAAATTGTATGGCTGTTCCCCATCATATGTGTCTCCACAGGAAGCGTTTTTCTCAAGAAAGCAGCAGGACAATAAGGGTCTTCCCAAGTCCTGATGAATCTCATGGGGAGGGTTAAGCAGACTGCCCCGCACGCTATACCAAATGCAGAGGTAATGCTATGTGATCAATTTATTGAGCATGTCTGTGATGGGTCCCCTTGTAGGGAGCTTAGGCAATTGGTGTAGCACCAGCCCACAGTTACCCTATTAGAGGACTGTAGTGAGGCTCTACGATGGGAGCGGGAGGGCATACCTGGGGGTGTGAGGGAGTGCAGTCATTCATAATGGCTTATGGTCATCAGTATTTGGTTCAGGGTGACTTTTACTTTGTCTGTAAGGTGCTCCTAGGATCTGAATTAGCTGAGTTTAAAGACATCCGTAAGTGCCAACAGGATCAGCTTACTCAGTTGACCCAGAGCATTGCTTCCTTGCAGGAAGGACAGAGGCGCATTAAGCTCGCTCGTGATGGCCCTGTGATATGTAGGAGGTGTCAATGTCCTGGACATTTCGCTAGAGAATGTGATGGCGAGCAAGTCCCATTCCGGTCCCATTCAGCTTCAGTTGCTCCGTCCTCAGATGGAGCTAAGTGGCCCACTAATTCCATTCAGGGGCCAGAACTAATGCCTAATGAAAATTTCCGAGCCACAGTCCAGATGGGGCAGTGATTAGCTCAGGGGTTGGTCTGGATGGGGGGGGCATGGCATCTACACTAATGTCATCATGTCCTCACCTTAATGTCACTATTGGGGGGGGGGGGGGGTTAGCGTCCTGTGCTTAGTGGACCAACGGTGTCCATCATTGTAGAGAGTTTTTTTCTCCAGCAAACCATGGGGCCAGATGGTTTGCAGTCTTGGTTGTCAGTACTGATACCCCTGTTCTGATTTGGTCTGCTGTGGGGTTTCCTGAAGGATTGTTGACCTCTCCAGCATTGGTGCGGGTCTCCAGGAGGACAGTGTATGTCCCGATTGTCAATGTGGGGAATGCAGATGACCTGTTGTACCCTCATACCATTCTGGGTACCCTGAGTCAAGTGGATGTCATTAGTCTGCCTACGGGAATGGCTGAAGTTTGGGCGGTGGAAGCTGTTGAACCTGCCCAGTCTGAGCGTATCCCGATACTCAGTCAGATTGAATCTCTTGATTTAGGTGCTCTTGCAGATGCAGATAAGGAACAGGTTAGGTCTTTGCTTAGGAAGTATCACAATGTTTTCTCTACTCATGAGGGAGACTTGGGTTGTACCTGTCTTATATCTCATGAGATTTTGTTGATGGATAAGATTCCAGTCAGACAGCCCCACAGGCGGTTGCCCCCTTCTGAAAATGATGTTGTCAAATCGCATATTAATCAGTTGCTTGAGGCTCGGGTCATTAGAGAGAGTTGTAGCTCCTATGCCTCTCCTATTGTTTTGGTTCAGGGCCTGTTTGTTTTCTACCATGGACCTGGCTAGCGGATATAACTAAGTTCTGGTACTGGAGAGGGATAAGCCAAAAACTTATCTGTATAAATGTACTACGTACTGTAACATAATGTACATGTACAATGTTCAATTCCAAATTTTTGTGAATATTTTCTGTTACTTGGTTCTATGCTTTCTCAGTTACAGTAATTATCTGTACATTTATAATGTTTCACAGTATATTTTATTTTGTTTTTTTTCTCTACATTAGATTTGAGAAGAATTTAATTAGAAGATAAAACATTAGCTGACTAAGTCTGAAAGTGTTTTATTCCTTTGTGACAGTGATGAAGTGATTGACTGATGTATGCTCTGACACACGTGCACAAGGTTTTGATTGTTTTAGTAGCTTCTGTTTTAGTGTTATGAGAAATGCATGAACTGTTTTGGGAACTGCATTACTGTATGGGTGGTGAGAATGGTGTCTCTGATGAGGAAACTGCATGAAAGCAACTGAGAAAAACTGCAAAATGTTTGATTGACCAGTGATCAACAAGTTCTCTGGAATAGCTCAGAGGTGCATCTCAAGAATGTACAGATAGCATATATTGAAAGAAGACAACACAATGTAACAAGGAAATGGACAGGGTCAACAGCTGATAAGAAGAAGAGGAGTAAGGCTGCGTGGTGAAGGGTAGGGAGGCAAAACAGAGGAAGAGGTAGAAGAGGCCAAGAACAGAGGCACCTTCCTGATGGAATAAGGGCCACAGTTGTGGACCATGTCCTCAGTCATGGCCATACAATGTCTGAGGTTGGTCAAAGGGGGCAGCCGAATGTTGGGGGAACAATTGTGTCCTCAATCATTCAAACGTCTCATCGAGACAACAGGTAGGTAATCCTATACTGTAATATTATATACTTACTGCAATGCTAAATACTTGCATTTTATAGTATGCAGTAAATTGACTCTATACAGTTAAATATACTGTAGCACACATACATATGCAGGCATATTTACAGTGTGTACGTATGTATACATATGTGTGTGTTTATGTGTTACAGTAAATGTACAGCATGTGTAACTTTGTACTGTTGAAACTGATATATGTCTTACAGAAAAAGTACAACTCTGTGCCTTTTCAGTCACTGACAGCAAAACCCTAGCCATAGTTTTACATTTGGAAATACTTACGGGGTTCTGTGTTGTTCTATTGACAACGTGGCTAAGCATTTTGACCATCTTGCTTGTGAACGATGACACAAGGACTGTTGGGACCGACCATTTCATTGACTTTTGCGGGGTAAACTAAGGATTTTGAGAAAGCTACATGCTTTTGCAGGTAATCAGTCCATATTGTGGAGCTGTTTCTATGAATTGTTTCAAGAAATGCACTTACTATTTTGCAAATGTTAAGGACAATTCAAAAATTGTACCAAAGTGACTGCGAAAAACAGTAACTGACTGGCTTAATGCGTGATCTTTGCGTTTGAGCAAGATAAGATTGTTTGATTTTGCAAGACAAGTCAAAGGTTTTGTGAGTGTAGCTTGAATTTTAGGGTTTGTGCTTAATGGTTTGAGAAAAGGAGAGGAGATTTTAGGAAATGCGTTTTAGAAATTTAAGTATGTTATGAAATGTGCCAAAGCAATCGAGAAAAATTAGTCAGTGCCATGAAAAATGCCCAAAAATTCTTTTTTACCATGCGAGTTTAAATGCTTAGATACACTGTCAGTATGTCAATGTAAGTTTGCTGCTTCTGACCTCCACAATTCTGAATGATAGTCGGTTCCCACTTTCTCATTGTCACTGACTGATCATTTTTCTCTTATTAAAGACACCAGTTTCAGCACTGCAAGGCTCTACATTACAGTATGTAAAGTTCACTGGGAAGAAAAAGCGCTTGCATGCACATGTAACTTCTTCAGATCTCGAGACACACAGTACAATAGCAAACAAAAAGTCACACAGCACCGTGTAACATAAAAACGGCAAAATGCAAATACAGGAACAACAAAATGAAAACAAAAGCATGTACTGTGTGAACCAAAAACATAATGATGCTGGATTACTGGAGTATATGGGATGCATTTTTAAATCATTTTGAAAACTTGGGTAACTGTTTTGCACGTGGTGACTATCTTGATGATCACATACATACATAGTTTTGGGTGTAAAATTATTACAGTGGGAAACTACATCTGAATTGACCAATATGACAAATGTACAAATCCATTTGCATATATGTACTAAAACATCTGGAAACTGGCCTGAAGCCATGAGAAATGATGTTCTGCTGTGCAGAAGTGACTTTATGGTATGGGGGTTACACAGCCGAACGGGAAATACAGGAAGAAACATGGCAAGGGACTGATAAGGGGTTTGTTAAACAAAGTAGCAAAACTCAAATCAAACAAGATCTCAATGGATCCGAAACTAAGGTAGCAGGGAAGGGAGAGACAGGGACTATGACAGGTTACAACTTCTGTGATAGGGGTAGCAGAGAACTAGAAGGACATAGATACAGAATTAACAAGGGAGCAAACAGGAGGCAGCAGGGAGTGAGTACAGTTCTTCTCAATTGCTTTAACACAGTCAGTGACAATGAGAAAGTGGGAACCAACTATCATTCAGAATTGTGGAGCTCAGAAGCAGCTGACACTGACAGTTAAAGCTGACAGTCTGCAGTTAAAGCATATCTTGTTCGTTTCATTTGAAATCCATTGTGGTGGTGTATAGAGCCAAAAATATTACAATTGTGTCAATGTCCCAATATTTATGGACCTGACTGTATATCTAAGCATTTAGACTTTCATGGTTAAAATGATGCTGATTGTGCTTTTCAGTTTGGTGGCAATGACTAATGCATTGGTGGAATTATTTGCTTTTGCAGCTAAAACATTGTGTTGTACTGTATGCACAAACATTATGTTATTCTGAACTGTTTTCAGAAATGCTCTCATAGTCTTGAGAATGTTAAGTATGTTTCATAAGAACATAAGAACTATACAAATGAGAGGAGGCCATTCGGCCCATCAAGCTCGCTTGGGGAGAACTTAACTAATAGCTCAGAGTTGAAATGTACCAAAGCAATAGAGAAAAACTGCAATAGTGATACTGGAAATCATTAAACCTTTATCTGTGAATATACCCTGCGGTGGGTTGGCACCCCATCCTGGGGTGTTCCTGCCTTTTCCCCATAGCCTCTGGGATAAGCTTCAGACCCCCCGTGACTAGGACAAGAGATTACAGAAAATGGATAGATGGGTTTCCCCTTTGGCACAGTGGGTCATACTGTTGCTTGACTCTTCCAGCACTGGGTTTTGAACCCCCCTCTGCCTGGTGTGTGCAGTTTGCACGTTCTCCCTCTCACTGGGGTTTCCTTCTGCCACCCAAAAACAAAACATTTAAGCCCAACTGACGGCCTCTCTGGATGCTTTGGGTCCATGATGGTCTCCTGAGGAGAGACCACAGCCCCTATGTTACCTGGATCCAGGTGTTCAGAAGAACAACAGCTGTGTTCAAGTACCTTTGAGCTGAGGGTAATCCAACATCCTGGTAACATGTCTCTCACAAGCACACTGACTCATTGCTGTCCCTGTGCATGATCTCTGTAATGTATGACTAACTGTACATTGCCCCTAGCATATGATTAATCCTGGTACAGGAACTGAGCACTGTGGTGAAACCATAGCTATAACACGGTAAAAAGATTTATAATATGACTAATTCTATATGGGATGGCAGATAGTTTGAGTCTCATGGGTAACACGTCCAGGAGAAGGTTCAGAGAAGACACTGTAAGCAGCTTTCTGTCTACTTTGTGAAAGTACATTTTACTCGTATTTGATTATATCTGTGTAGATTACTAAAATTCTTGGGGTTACAAAAATAAGAGTTATGTATTTACATTTAAGGGTAGACACTATGTGGTACTGGTATGTCTCAGAATATATGAGTCGTGATTATGTAAATATAAATATTTTGTAAATATTTTAATTTCCAGTTGGAAAAACAAAGCGTACAAATAAAAACATCTTTGAGGAGAAGCATTTGAGGCTGGAAGACCTAAAACTTGAGCCTGACCTCCAAGACAACGGGTACATTCACAAATCTGTGCCTCTGCTCCCGATTCCGGTGCAGTTCCGAATTCACGGATTCATGTCACCAGGGAATCGGGAATGAGGGGAATCCTGGGTGAATCTGGATTCTGTCTTGGGGAGAACGCTGGATATGGAAACGGGACGCGGTTTCTCTGGTGGAGCCTGGCTGTGGATGATGCCAACCTCCCGTCAGCACAGCATCGCTTTCTCCGGGCTTTAATTCCGGACGCCACTCCCGAAGAGGTGGAGAATCACACGGAATTTCTCAGCCAGTTGACCACCTCGACTGCCTTCCTGCCGGGATCCCGCTACGCAGGGGTGTCAAACTTCAGTCCTGGGGGGCTGCAGCCCAGTGTAACTTAGTTCTTTCCCTGTTCCACCACAAATGATTCAGCTCAACAGCTGTATGGTAATTAGCACAAGGAGTTGAATCAGGTGTGTTAAATGAGGGGAAACCCGAAAATGTGCAGGACTCCGCCCCCCCAGGACTGAAGTCTGACACCTGTGCGCTACGGGAACTTTAAGTTTACCTTTCTCCTGCAGGAGCTCTTGCTGAAGTACAGCGAGCAGATCTCATGCAACAGTCGATGGTCTGATTCTTCTCTTCATGATGTGCCAGACATTTTCAACAGGACACAGATCTGGGCTGCAGGCCAGTCAAGCACACAGGCTATATATCTACGAAGCCACGCTTTTATCATTTGTACAGAATAAAGCCTGGAATTGTCCTGCTGAAATATACATAGATTTCCTGAGAAATGACGTCGTCTTGCTGGGAACATATGTCTCTCTAACATTCCAATGTAAGCCCCTGCAACAATGGTGCCTTCACATATACACAGACCCCACCTCTCTTTTATCCAGGAGTCCCTTCTGTGCCTGCTTTTATCGATCTCCCCACATCACAGCGAGTTCCTGCCTTTCCTTTCACTCCCCAGGACAGAATTCCCGCCTTTCCCTTTACTCCCCATGACAGACTTCCCGCCTTTGCCTTCACTCCCCAGGAAAGAACTATCGCCTTTCCCTTCTCCCTTCACTCCCCATGACAGACTTCCCGCCTTTCCCTTCACTCCCCAGGACAGACCTCTCGCTTTTCCCTTCACTCCCCAGGACAGACTTCCCACCTTTCCCTTCATACCCCAGGACAGACTTCCCGCCTTTCCCTTCACTCCCTATGACAGACTTCCCACCTTTCCTTTCACTCCCCAGGACAGACCTCTCGCCTTTCCCTTCACTCCCCAGGACAGAATTCCCGCGTTTCCCTTTACTCCCCATGACAGACTTCCCGCCTTTCCCTTCACTCCCCAGGACAGACCTCTTGCCTTTCCCTTCACTCCCCATGAGAGACTTCCCGCCTTTGCCTTCACTCCCCAGGACAGATCTCTCGCCTTTCCCTTCACTCCCCAGGGCAGACTTCCTGCCTTTCCCTTCACTCCCCAGGACAGACCTCTCGCCTTTCCCTTCACTCCCCAGGACAGAATTCCCGCCTTTCCCTTTAGTCCCCATGACAGACTTCCCGCCTTTCCCTTCACTCCCCAGGAAAGAACTCTCGCCTTTCCCTTCTCCCTTCACTCCCCATGACAGACTTCCCGCCTTTCCCTTCACTCCCCAGGACAGACCTCTCGCTTTTCCCTTCACTCCCCAGGACAGACTTCCCAGCTTTCCCTTCACTCCCCAGGACAGACTTCCCGCCTTCCCCTTCACTCCCCAGGACAGACTTCCTGCCTTCCCCATCACTCCCCAGGATAGACCTCTCGCCTTCCCCTTCACTCCCCAGGACAGACTTCCTGCCTTCCCCTTCACTCCCCAGGACAGACCTCTCGCCTTCTTACCGTTGCATACGTCCGTCACAACAACTCTCATTTACCATTTAGGGTCCCTGTTTATTCAGCATTTGGATCTCATGTCCTTGATTTGTCCTGTGGAAAACGAAGCTGGGTTTCTAATGAAAATTTAAAGTATAAAAACAGCATTTAAATAATCTAAGCTATAATAACATGGGTGTAAATAAACACTGTATTAGAAGGAACACAGGTTCAAACATAAATCAGGTAAAGCATAAATTTGGGATTAAATCCAAAGGCAGAATGATGGTGTTAGTAATAGATTTACATGAATTATTTACTTTGATAAGGTTTTTCAGTGACACCACCACACCATTCAGTGACTGTATTTGATCCTTATAGTTGCTGGTTTTGTTTCCCAGTTTGAATGTGTGTTTTTTTTCTATCACGTTGTATATGTCTCATCCTGCTGTCTACCAGCTGTTTCCTATCATTTTTTTTGAGTTCTGTGTATTTAAGTCCACGTTCAAATATGTTTCCCCAGTCCTGTCATTGATGTTGTTTACTGTGTTTTACCGTTTTGTACCTCGTCTACCTGTATTCTCAAATAAATCCCTTGTTCCTGGATCTACATCTCCTCGACCCTGATTCCCTGCTCCCTGCTCAGCCTACGGTTATGACAGTATGCGTGACTGATATCCCGTCACTGACAGCATCATTTAACGGAGTTTCCAAGACTGATGTGAACATTCACATCTGATCAAGAAAATCCAGATGTTCTCTCTCCTCAGGACCTCACATTGGACCATCATCTAATTAAATTTTTCAGGTCAAATGTTATTTTCCAATAACATCATCCACAGGCTCCAGTGAGAATTACACTTTCAAGTTACGATTCACAGAACCGTTGCTCTACCCATTGAGCTATGGAGCCCAAACGAGAACCTACTCCACTGTCAGGTAAGTTAAAGTGATCAGTCAAGCCCACTGAAAACAATGACACTGTACCTCATACAATCGCCAGGGGATTCAAAATGTCAGGGTTTGTGATCCATGTTTTACACTGAAATCTAATCTTTTGTGTCACCTGCTTTGACCAGGAAGCATCTATCAGCATAAAAAACAGAAAATCCGTTCTTCTCCCTTTGGTGCAGCTAACTTACAAGCTATGGTGGTTGTGGTGGAATGAACTTCCCCTACATGTCCGAACAGTGCAATCAATGGGTGCCTTCAAAGGACGACTAAAAACTTGCCTTTCGGAAGTACTTGCATCAGCACTTCCTGGATTATATTCTTATTATAAAAAAAATATTACTTGCCAGTGGAATTTTTTTAGAGTGATAGTATCCTTAGCTGGGATTTATTGAGCCGGTATCAGAACGTATTCACTAGTAAGCACTTATGTAAGTTGCTCTGCTTAAGGGCGTCTGCCAAATGATATTACTGGGCAAAGGTTCTACACACTGAGCTTAGACCCTGCCCATAAGCAGACTGAAATGAACAGTGTTTTCTATAGTTTCTGTTTCATTTCGGAAATAATGTGATTAACACACAGTATTGGGTCATTCCATGTCAAATCATCACACTTTCGGTTACTGATTTTAACGAAACTTGGCATGCTGATTTGGTCACATGAGTAACTCACTGAAACAGAAATTGGGCATGTCTGGGATCAATACTGAGGGAGTAAAATCTGATGCATTCGTCCATGAGAATAATACTAATTAAACCTCCAGATCATGGGAAAGTGACATGGGCTATGTCGAGATCACAAGAAAAAAATAAGCCGTGATCTTGAGAAAACGACTTTGGTTATGCCGAGATCACGAGAAAAATAAGTCGTAATCGCGACATGACGAAAAAAAAAAGTTTGTGCACGTCCTCTACAGACCTCCGTAGTAAACTGGATCTGGCGGATGAATAACCAGGTAAAGAAACTGGACACGACGGTAAAAAACGTGAAACCATAGATAGGTCCTGGGAAATCGAAACCGGAAGAGCTGGTACCATTTATAATATGAGCTCACGACTAACTATATATACGGGATGGCATATAGTTTGAGTCTCATAGGTAACACATCCAGGAGAAGGTGCAGAGAAGAATCTGTAAGCAGCTTTCTGTCTGATTTGTGAAGGTACATTTTACTCGTATTTAATTATATCTTTGCAAATTAGTACAATTTTTGGTTATACAAGTAAGAGACTTATATTTATATTGTTTTATATAAATAATAGAAACTGTGTAGTACTGAAATGCTTTAGAATAAATCATCCAGTATTTGAATGAATGTAAACTTAAACTTTATTTTCAGGTGGGAAAATGAGACGTGTTAATGAGAGAAGAATCCCTGAAACGGTCTTTGAGGGGGAGCATTTGAGGCTGGAAGACCTAAGACTTCAGCCTGTCCTCCGAGACAACGAGTACCTTCACAGAGATGTGCCTCTGCTGCCGATACCGGTAGAATTCCAAATTCTCAAAGTGATTCATGTCACCGGGGAATCGGGAATGAGGGGAATCCTGGATGAATCTGGATTCCGTCTTGGCAAGAACGCTGGATATGGAAACGGGACGCGGTTCCTCTGGTGGAGCCTGGCTCTGGATGATGCCGACCTCCCGTCAGCACAGCATCGCTTTCTCCAGGCTTTAATTCCGGACGCCACTCCCGAAGAGGTGGAGAATCACCCGGAATTCCTCAGCCAGTTTACCACCTCGACTGCCTTCCAGCCGGGATCTCGCTACGGCAACTTTAAGTTCACCTTCCCCCTGAAGGAGCTCTTGCAGAAGTACAGCGAGCAGTTCTGTGCCGGCAAGAGCCCCGTGCTGAGGGTTTACGAGACGAAGGTCTTTAAAAAGGAGATCGCGCATGTCGTGGTCATTCACAGCCCTGATGTTCATGACTTTGACAAGTGTCCCATTCTCCAGAATAATGAGGATGTCCCATGTGCGATAAGGGATGGCTCCCTCTTGTGGCGTCCCCGGGCAATAAGTGATAACTATTGCCGATATCTGGTGACGGAAGAAGATGGTAGAAGCGTCAGAGTGGAGGAGCTGCATTCGGTGTCCTTTTTTATGTGGGAGCATGGGACTCTAGCATTTCACATCCCGCCGGGGAAGACGCTGTGTTTCGAGCGGGATGAGCTGCTTATCAGCCTCAGCGCCTGTGATAAATTAATACCAGACCTGTGTCGTGATGGGGTGACTAACGAAGTGGCGAAGACGATCGTTGCTGAAATGAAAGAGAATTGATAATGCGTCAATGCCTAGTGTGTCGTTTGGGTGTTTTGAATGACAGAAGGACACAGTGTGGCACGATCCATCCTGTAATGCTGTAAGATACCCTTCAATTTTTATTCTATATTTTGCAGATTTATCACTCAGGCTTTCCTTTTGGTTTACTTTAATTGATTGGGTACTTTTTAAGTGAATCATTATGCTTAGAATGTACTGATCGCCAGCAGGTGACGTGGTAGCTAAAGACACAGCACTGTAACATGACTGCTTTGCTCTATTTATGCAATATTTCTTTATGCAATATACTCTGTCACATGCCATATATTAATTATAATGATATCATTGCTGTTTTTAAATGACATAGGCAGTATAGCTAAATGCAAGGGGCGCCCCAAGGGGAAGAAAAGGAAGCGGGGGAATTACAAAAAAAAACTTATATTGCACTGATTTACTAATATCATTTTGCATTCTTATAACAAAATAACAAAAAGCTTATTAAAGAAGAAAATCTTATTAAATAAAGGATATTTCTCTCTTCCCCCGCGCCCCCTCCCCCGTATTGCCGATTAATAGATAGAGGGAAAAAAGGACAAAGACACCGGCAATAATCATTAATCAGAGTAATAACCGTATTACGGTCTGTGGTCCGTGGTGCCGAGTGTTACTAGCTTACTTTGGATAAAAAGACATTTGCTAATTTAATAGCTATAATTAACTTCAGTTAATTACTTCCCACGTAAATTCATCAGGGAAAGTTGGAAATACGTTTCAGGTGTGTTTTAGGACGAACTTGCGGACGATTACACGGCTAGAATTAATCATTATCCTGCTGGTACTGTCATACATATAAGGTGATAGAGGTGTGGATTGATTCTGATCGTGTATGGACCGATCATCCTGAGATTGCGATACATCGTCCATGTTTCGCCCATAATATTATTGTGCCAAGGTTGAACTGCACAAACATGTTTTTTTTTTACTGATTTCTTAATTGTATAACTTGTTTTCACGTTTAATTTACTTCTTATAAAAGGGCCCAGCATGCATTGTCCTATCTTGTCCTAAAAATGGGACACTTATTCTGTTCAAGGGCGATTACTTTGTTTTTCTAATGGGTTTTTTCTGAACAGATGGCTCAATGTGTTGTACCTATATCATCGGCGTGTGGGACGCATACCTCATCCTCAGGAAGAGGGGAACGCATTAATTATGAGAACTTCTTACTTATTACTTTTAAACCGCAAGCAGCATTACCCGGACAGAACTGGAAATCTGAGAACGCATCGCCTGAGGGGAGGGGTGATTCTGGCCAGATCGCCCTCTACCCGCACGCAGCGCTGGCATTAGTATAAACTTTTAAGAAAGGGGGAGATTCCAGTACTGACCGCAGCTCGGCCGTGGCATAGAGCGCGCATCTCCCGGCACTTTCTCGGGTCTCAGGTGTTGGTCTCCTGCCAGGACTGAAAAGGACTCCCCAATTTAAGAGTGAAGGAGGGTGATGATGGCACGTCCGTGTGAAAATAGCTTGCAGCATTATTATTGATTAATATTGGGATAACTTATCATAGTTTATAACTTGTAATACTTTGTATTCTCCGGACTAACTAGTGTTCATAATTCATATGCAATGGTTTATACTTGTAATACCTTGTATTCTTTGGACTGACTATTGTTCATGAAGTAGTAAAGATGGCCCAATGTTCTTGGTTGATCATTTGAATACAGACAATGTGACAATGTTAGCAAATTATGATCATGGGGGAAGTCTGGGAGATAATGCGGGTTCCATTTGGCACCACTAGGGTGCTAAGGCAGATAATTCAATTGACAGTGGCCAGAGAAGTGGCTGAGCTACCATTTGCTCTCACGGGAAATCTCTGCCCTGTCCTGCCCCGTCCCTGTCTCAGGATCCTCACACTGCAGGGGGTCACTCTTTATACGTAAATCCACTCACAACACTTACACCCAGCACTTTGTTGGGGAGGGTCTTCTGGGGTATAAAGAGGGGTGAAGAACTGCCCTTAATTTGTATTTCAGCTGCCTTTTAATACCCGGTGTATGTCTACACTGTGTTACATTATATTATTTTGTATTGTTCAATAAAATTACCATTTTGCTGAAACTGAGGAGACTCTGCCAGTGGATTCCTAACTATATATATATACACACACGCACACTCACATTTTGTGTCACATTTGATAAATATTTTTAAGTGAACCCAAGCGTGCCTCTCTGTTCTGTTCTGCCCTGTAACCCCCTCACATCATTTAACACAAGGTGTTTACGAGTGAGGAATA
Organism: Cyphomyrus plagiostoma; assembly: GCA_019775915.2. Classification (NCBI taxonomy): domain Eukaryota; kingdom Metazoa; phylum Chordata; class Actinopteri; order Osteoglossiformes; family Mormyridae; genus Cyphomyrus; species Cyphomyrus plagiostoma. Next base: position 12,582,987 of record JABFEA020000138.1, on the reverse strand, counting down.
AACAACATAATTTTCAGAAGTTCACTTTTTCTTTTAAATGTGATGCTGCACCTGCATGGACTGTCCACTATGTCTATCTCAAAATAGCAACTTATTAGCAACTTATCCATCCATCCACTTTCTAAACCGCTTATCCTATTGGGTCGTGGGGGGTCCGGAGCCTATCCCGGAAGCAACGGGCACGAGGCAGGGAACAACCCTGGATGGGGGGCCAGCCCACCGCAGGGCACACTCACACACCAGTTACGCACACATGCACACCTATATTAGCAACTTATTAATAGTTAAAATGCTTTTTCGTCTCAATGCCCCTAACAGTGTAAAGCCTTTGCATTTTTATTTTTGATTAGTCTTATGTGTGCAGCAAACAGCATTATCATGTGAGCGAAGTGCCCATTGAATAAGGTGTTTGTGCATGAATGCCAGCCAGCTGTATAATGGGCGGTGTATCCTGAGGGAATCCCAAAGGGGCACCGACTTGCTATCCAATTTCTTTTTGCCTCAGATGGGGGGCGCCTGCAGTAATACTTGCCTAGGGTGCCATATCAGCTAAGATCTGTACTGGTTGCAGGTCTGAACTGTCTAAATAAGCAATAGTAAATGTTTAAACATTAACAAATGGTGTTTGTCATGTTGTCTTTTGCATCACTTTTTGTTTGCAAATAGGAATTCAGCAGTCTATTAAAGTTGTTAAACAGATCTTTCACACATGGTGTATATTTACCTAATAGTTGCAGATAATTATAGTTAATTAATAACACATTGTAACTTTCCCTGAAGTAGTCAAATGTTACACACAGTTTATTAATAAACACATAGTATTGAGTTTACTAATAAACACAAATTATGCATTCCAGGATATATAAAACACTTCTGATCAAGAATTCCTCAAAGTCTTGATTATTGTCATTCAAGGAGGTGGGGAATGTGTGGGTTGAAGGTGATTGACTGTTTTCTCAGCCATTCACAGAGCTCCAGACCTCAGCCCTAACAAGTAATTATATGCAAGCAGTTAACCCAAGTTGATGGTAGTTGACACCTCACTCTGAGGAGCGTGGTGGATTGCAGTCGCAGTGAGAGTTACAGCTTTCATCCTGCACAGGGACCACAACTCGCTGGACGTTTTCAGGCTACGGTCCCTGCGGACATTTCTCTGAAACGGCACACAAGTGGATTCTCGTGACAATGTTTGGGAAGTTTGCTAATCGGGCCCAGGTTCAGTCACACTGGCTCTGCTAGGTACTGGTGCAGTTTAGGGCCCATCTGTAGCTCAGTGTTTCCACTGGAAGCAGGAATCTTAATCCCATATAAGGCCAAGAGACTCATAGTGGTGATGTAATAGGGGGTGTCTCCTTTGAGAGAGAGAGAGAGAGAGAGCAGGCAGGGGGGAGGACTGAGAGCTGCGTGCTGGGTGTGTGTGTGTGTGTGTATCTGCCTGCCTGAGGGAGCGTGTGAACGTGACAGGGCGTCCTGCAGGAGCTGGCCCTCACCGACCAGCACCCAGGGCGATTCCCGGGACGCTGCAGCCGCACCACCAAGTGAGGAGAGCTTCATCTCAGGACAATGGGCAAGTCAGGTACGTTCTGAGAGCGGAGAATCACACTGCCTGTGACGGCCCACACCCATCATGACTAACTTTCTTTGTTTCGTTGAATCCTTTCCTTGCCTCGGTCTGCCGTATGTCTGCATGGGTCTCCCTTCCGTGTCTATGCTTCCCCACGTCATACAAATGTCTGCATATCAGCTTTAAGCTTTAGTTGGGCGGATAATTGGCTTTTGGTTTGTACTGGTGTATTTTGTTCAGTGTTGTATGGTTGACAAAAAGAGAAAATGTCCAGTCCATAGGCAGCTTTTCTTAAAGGCTGAGAGTTCATTATATGCTGAGTCACTTCAGGAAGTTTGATGTTTTCATGCATACCTCGTGGCATTTCACCACCAAAATTGTTCCGCAGGAGCCCCCCTAGGGTGGGGGTGAGGGAGGTCCTGTTATAGCTTGCTGCCCTGAACCGGTGAACCAGTGGTGGACACGCGTACACTGGTGTGTGTTTACAGGTTTTGTTACTTTAATACAGTTCTTGGGGACCCACAGTGGTCAATGCTAGATCCCAGCTGGGGGCAAGAATGTGGGCTGTCAGCAGGGAGCACAAACATGGACTGGCTGGGGGGATGGGGGGGAGCACAAAC
>JABFEA020000138.1:12562867-12580703 GCA_019775915.2 Cyphomyrus plagiostoma | reverse complement strand
CCCCCCCCCCCCCCCGCCCGACCCCTCGGGCCGCCGCCCCGCCCGACGCCCCCCCCCCCCCCCCCCCCCCCCGCCCCCGCCCCACCGTCGTCGGGCGGGCGCGCGGGTAACTTGTTTCTATGAGTTTTCTTGGTGTTTACCTGGGAACAATAAGTCAGAATGTACAATAAGCTCTCATTAAGATAAACTGTGTTTGTCTGTGTGTGTGTTAAGTCTAAAGTCTGAGCTAAGACAATCTGATCACCTCCCCCCTTCCTTCTGGGGGGGGGGGCGGGGTGATAGGCCGTTTGGTCAGGGTGAGAGCATTTGAGGTGGGGGTTGAGTGCAGATCTAAACATGATCATTCACATGCTGATCTCTGCTGGCTGTTTGTAATTCCATCCTGAGCTCGGGGGACAGCGGGGGATGAGGAAGTGATGTCATCTTCTCCCAAAACTGTCTGGCAACATGTGACATGTCTGTCTTAGTGTCCACATCTTTTTGTAAGGGGGCAGTATTGGGCTCTGCAGGTCTCTGTCTGTACCTGTGATCAGAAGGTTGCCAGTGTGAATCCCATATCCAGTAGAGTGCTCAGTAGAGCCCCTCAACTCTACGTACTGCTCCAATGGCTGACAATGATTCATTCTCACCCCCCCACTCTGTGGGTCTCTCATAGGAGAACAAGATTTGTTCCTGGTACAAATGGCAAGAACATGTTGTTGTTGATCATTACAGGAAACTCTTACTCTACCTGTAATGGTGATCGAGAGATTAAAATGTAAGAGGAAATGAAACATGTCTTAAAGAACAGCAGAGCTGGTGGGACAGCAGATCCGCTGGACTGGAGCGCGCCCTGCCGGGCCGTCGGGCTGTGTGTGACGCTGCAGGCTGAGCTGCTCCTCACCCTCACAGGGCTCTGTTGTTCGCCCTTCGCTGTTTGCTCAGCCCTCCTTCACAGGGAAACACTGTTACCGTGACGATATCTGTGCCAGGATTCCTTCTGAGTCGCGTGCTGATTCACCACAGCAGCTGTGCTCACTCAGACAGTGCGGGGGTTTGTCCATCATGGGCTCCCATGGTAACCCCCCCCCCCCCCAGAACGCATCATAATCCGGAATAAGGGATCAGCTGGTACAGGCGCTGGGGATGAGAAGTGACTGCAGGGCGTGGAGATTCAGCAGAGTGTCATAGGCATCCTGTTTGCCGGCCTCCTGACAGCGTGACCTCCTGCCTGCTATCTTACTGTCTATGAAGGATATACCCTGGACCTTGTAGGTCCCCAGGCATTGTGTGGCTTTATGCATTAGGAGTCATTAAGACCTTTAATCCCAGCTGCTCTTGGGACGATGGCTGACCCAACTGATCTTCACTTTCATGCCATGTCGCATGTCTGCTAAATGGAAGAATAATTGTGACTGTCGCCGTCATGGAGCCCCGTCTCCGCTGTGCCGTCCTGATCCTCTTGGATCGGGCAACTGGAAGCTCTTTGTTCTCCTCCTTGCAGTCTAACATCACCCTTCCCTCCCCCGAATCCTCCTGTGCTTTGTCTTTAGCCTCCAAACAGTTTGCTGAGGATGTTCTCAAGAGCCACAACGAGTATCGGAAGCAGCACCAGGCCCCAGCGCTGAAGCTGAGCGGGAAGCTGTGTCAGGAGGCGGCGCGGTGAGATCGATTTCCCCACTCCCACCCCCGGGGCCTCGGCACCCCCCCACACCAGCCGCCGCTGAGTCACCAGGCCAGCCATTGTCTCTGAGGGACGGCTTCCTGTGGCCCGAGCCGCTGTGTTGTGTGTGTGGAGCTCGTACACGGTATCTGCCCTCCAGGTGTGACTGGATTAGTACTGTGCGGGATGTTCACCAGTTTAATCTCTAGGAGAGCAGAGCTGACCTTTCTGTTTTGCTGAGTCGCTGCCGATGGCGACAGGGAAATTGCTGAACCGCTGACCTGACCTGTGTGCTCTCTGGCAGGTATGCTGAGAGTCTGGCCAGCACCAGGATCCTGAAACACAGTGCCGAGTCCAGCAGGGGGAGCTGTGGGGAAAACCTAGCATGGGCGTCATATGACCAAACCGGTGTGTGATGTCGTGAAGCTCTCCAGCCGGGAGAGAGGCGTCTCGCCGGCAGTGATCTGCGTGTCTGAGCTTGATGCCGGTGGTCCCTCTTTGACGTCTTGTGTCGTTGTCAGGGAAGGATGTTTCTGACCGCTGGTACAGTGAGGTGAAGCAGTACAACTACAACCGTCCTGGCTTCTCCTCAGGCACAGGTGAGATCAGTCAGGGTCAAACTGAGCACATGGTGTGACAGGACTGTCCCAGCAATCTTCCATTGCATCATTGCTAGAATATCTGGGAGTGGTAACCAAGTCAACACTAAAAGCCACTTGGAAGAGGTATGGAGGTCTCTCTCCATCTGAGTAGAGTGTTTCTCTATGAAATGCAGGGTTTATGAGATTAAAGGCATCCAGGTCGTGCTTGAGCTCAGAATTTCCCTGAGCTCTAAATGCAGAATGTGGTCAGCCTGTTAGCCATTCTTGCACAGCACTGTAAAGAGTGTGGTGAGTGCTGCTGGGGGGGGGGCAGGGCTGCTAGGACGTCATCACTGTGGCATGCTGGACTCCCACACTCTGCTTGAGGGGTTGATTTAGTGCGATGTCACAGCCGAGCCTGGCCCCCAGTTCCATTCCGCTGGTGGTATGAGCATCTCCTAAAGCAACAAAATGCTGATGTAAATATTTATGGCCTGAACGGTGTAGTTTACATCACGGAGAAGCTTCCAGCAAACATGGCTTGGCAGAGGCAGGAAGTGGGTGCGCTGGAGGCAGGAAGTAGCTACGCCATGTCATGTTGGATACAGTGGAGGAAATAAGTATTGAACATGTTAACATTTCTTTCAGTAAATATATTTCTGATGATACTAATTACATGATTTTTTTACCAGATATTGCTATTAACCCAAGAAAGACACAAATATCAAGTGTTATGTGTAATAAAGTGGAATGACAGGACAAACCTAATGAGCAAACTGAGGAGAAGCAAGCACAGCAATGCAAGCAACCGGCTGAAATCAGGATGTTTCCTTTGCGGGGGGGGGGGGTAATTGAAATTTAAAAGCGAGACAATCCCTGCGGCTGCAGCAGGACAGTGGAGTGGCACTGTACTGCTCTCTAATGGCAGGTAAATGGTTTGCAAAGTGTACAGGAAATGCACTTGAACTAAATGCCCGTTGTGTGTGAGTGTGGTGGATTGAGTCATTCAGGCAAACGTAGCTGAGGTTTGTCGGGCCTGGCTGTGATCAGCAGGAAGCATGTTCTCCTCTCTGTAGATCCAGGGTTAGACACTCAGTAAATGGACCCTGGAGAAAAGGCTTTAAATAGAACAACTTTGCCAGTGGAGGCCAAGCTGACTCTTGTGTATGGCGCATGGCTCGCTTGTGATCCGTGAGCGGCTGTCATGCGGATATCTTACTAAACCCCCCTCCCCCCCACTACAGGACACTTCACAGCCATGGTGTGGAAAAACACCAAGAAGCTTGGCGTGGGGAAGGCCACGGCGACGGACGGCTCCACCTTCGTGGTAGCGCGCTACTTTCCTGCCGGAAACATCACCAACCAGGGCCACTTTGAGGCCAACGTGCTCCCGCCGAGAAAGTGAGCCAGACTCCGCCCACCAGTCCTCCGGCCAGACTCCGCCCACCAGTCCTCCGGCCAGACTCCGCCCACCAGTCCTCCAGCGATTATGGCGGGGAGGTGTTGTTGTGTTTATGCACCAAGGCCGGTCTTTTTCCCTTGATGGTGCCATTTATGGTTAATGCAGCTGGGACGTGGCTTCGAGCAGCCAGAGGCCTCGTGTGTTTAGGTTCCCGTGTCGTTGTCCTTTAAATCGATGAGAACATGCTTCATTCCGATGTTTACTGCTGTGGTACGCCATGCATGAGCCACAGCTCTCTATGAAGTATTCCCAAGTACTTTACAGGTATAATATCCTGCATTTGGAGATGACACATAGGTTGTTATGCTATTTAATTAAACTCATCCTTAAAAAAAATGTAACATTTACCTTTTTGCCTTAACAGGGCCTTCAGGGTTGTGCCTGAAAATGACACTTTAAAAGTTTATACTAACGAGCTGTGGTAAATATCTCTGAATTGCTTCCACTGAGTTCACCAGCTTCAGGTTTCTCCACTCGCTGGGAAAATACACTTAATGACTTATTGTTTCCATGCAGTAGCTTCAGGTGCACCTTCACTGCAAAAGATACTTTGTATTTCAACGTGATTTTGTGACTATAATATATTTTAACACTTTTGTACTGAAATGTTTTCTTTATTAAAGTGGAAGAATGGCATCTTTCAATAATAGCCTGATCGTTTATGCTAAATTTTTCCACATGAAAACTGGCAAGGTGAGAATCACCCAGCCCTGATAGTTTTGCTGTGCTGCAGACCAGCAACAATCAAATGGTCACGAGGTGAATGAGCTCAAGCCGATGGCTTCATTTTTAAAATAGTTTACATTCTTGTTTGTTGTTGTATGTTAAACTTATCATTCCCTTAATATTTCATTGTAACTGTGATAGTAAAGGTATTCAATTCAATTCAATTTTATTCAATTCTATTCTGCCAGGCTACTTCCTACCTCAATTGAAATCCATCCCTAGCCAGGCGAGCTTGAGTTACACATCTGGGTCCGGGGGCCTCACAAGTCTGGCTGTAATATTTCTTCAAACCGTGGTAATTATAAAGATATGGGCAGCACTGACCGTTACAGACACACAAAAATGTAGATTAAAGACCAGACAAGGACTGTAATTGTAATTCATCTGAATGTTACAGACCAAGGGGACCCTTCCACTGGGGTGGGGGCCCACTGAAGGTGACATTTTGAGAACATGGGAAAAAAGCACCTGAGGCCTGCTCTGATTACATTAGGCTGGTTTATTCTGCGGGCAGAAGGGGAAGTAACATAGCAATACAGGCAGGTTTATAGTGCTCATGAGCCTTGGGGGATGGGGCAGAGACACGGGGTGAGTGTGCAGGGAGAGCGAGAAACTCCCCTCTCTCCTCACATAGTCAGCTCCTGGAGGGGGAGAGAGAGAGAGAGAGCGGGTTAAAAATGATTATACTGGAGGATTGGGTGTCTGTTGTCACGCCTGTGCAGTAACTCAGAGAGGTGCTGTGGAGATGTTGGGGAAGCTGTGGTCAGCTCCAGCCGCTCATCCCACCCCCCTCCACTCTCAGGACTGGCTGCACGCACAACATTGGCTGCAAGGGCTGGGATTAGCGTCTCTGTGGCGATAATCCCAGCAGCAATGGGCAATGGTTAAAGGGAAATAGGAGATGTTCCTGCAGGAAGATGATGTCAGTGACCTGCTCCTGCAGCAGAACATGCGTGATGGAAATTGTGACAGGAAATGGATCATTATAGGCTTCATTACACCTCGACTGCCTCCACCACAATATCAGGATCCGGCACTCCCATCCCCCCCCAGGACCGGCCCCATCACCATGATGGCGTTGACGATGTCGTTTTTGTTGTGTCGCAGTGCACGGACAGCCTTCCCCCTGGAAACGTTCGCCTGGGCCATGACCAGCTCGATGTCCCTCAGCTCCAAGCCGGCCTCATCCACCTGCAGAGAGGGACACAGTGTCTTTGCTGGATGGATTGAATAGAATCTTAGTGTTTGAATATTTATGCATGTTTTACTTATTTAGCAGGTATCTTTATCAAAGAAAGCAGGGTCAGCCAGCCCCTGGAGACACTGGGGTTAAGGACCTTACTCAAGAGTCCAGTGGTGACATCAATTCACCAGCCACTGAATTTGAACCAGTAAACAGACACGACACATGCCTGATAACAAAGACACATCGCCCCTTAATCAGAATCAGAAACACTTTATTGATCCCGGACACAGACACATGGCCCTTAACACAGGCACATCGCCCCTTAACACAGACACATGGCCCATTGCACAGACACACAGCCCATAACACAGACACATGACCCTATAACACAGACACGTGGCCCTAAAAGACAGAAACGTGGCCACCTTAACACAGACACATGGCCTCATAACACAGACACATGGCCCATAGCACAGACACAAGGCCCTATAACTCAGACACAAGACCCTATAACTCAGACACATGGCCCTATAACACAGACACAAGGCCCAATAACTCAGACACACGGCCCCATAACACAGACACACGTCCCTATTACTCAGACACACGGCCCTATAACACAGACACAAGGCCCTATAACTCAGACACATGGCCCTATAACACAGACACAAGGCCCAATAACTCAGACACATGGCCCTATAACACAGACACAAGGCCCAATAACTCAGACACATGGCTCTATAACTCAGACACATGGCCCTATAACACAGACACAAGGCCCTATATAACACAGACACATGGCCCTATAACTCAGACACATGGTCTCATAGCACAGACACGACACATGGTTGATAACACAGACATGTGGCCCTATAACACAGACACAGACAGACAAGCTCACAGTAAGAACTGTGAATACCTCCTCCTCCTCACTCTCCTCCTTGATGCTGAGACTGGGCCTGTTTTCTGGGATGATGGGTGACGGTTCCAAGGGCACCTTGAACTTCTCTGCTGCGGCTTTGTGAACCTGCTGTGAGAGATCTTCGATCTGGGTGGGGGTGAGATAAATACAGAAAGTGGTGAGCGGTGCAGACACATGCAGACAGGGAGAGGAGAGGATAAGAAGGGAGTGGATGAAGGATATAAGTGTGTGTGTGTGTGTGTGTGCATGACAGAGAGAGAGAGAGAGAACATGAAGGAGCTGCCAGACACTGCTGATTAAAGATTAGAAACTCATCTCTGCTGTACATTAATGCAGTGTTTCCCAACCCAGTCCCTGGGACCCCCCTAGACAGTCCACATTTTTTCTCCCTCCCAGATCTTGGTAGGGAGTTAGGAGGGAACAAATATGTGAACTGTCTAGTGTCTAGGGGTCTGCAAAGACACTGCATTAAAGGGCTCTGTAGGTCACATTGTCATTTAACGTTGTTAGCTTAATGTTACTATGTATTCTGTATGTGAACACACTGACACCTAAAGAAACACAGAGCAAAACTCACTGGAGCATCTCTCATGTTTATAACGCTTCACTCTTGCCTTGTCATCTAAACCAGGTTTTCTCAACCCAGTCCATAGGTACCCTAAAACAGTCCACATTTTTGCTACATCCCAGCTCACAATGCCCGCACCAGGTACTCCGTATTCTTAAATGGCTGAGAGCTGGGAGAGAGAAAAAAGTGGACCATCTGGGGATCTGCGAGGACTTGGCTGAGAAACGTTAATCTAAAACACAGGATGAAGCTTGCGGGTTGTGATTAGTGGATCCGGCATCCTGTCTCCCTGCCCCCCTCCCATTTCTGCAGTGCATATTCCATGTTGTTATAAGACTGCCGTCAGAGATGGATTAGAACAGGGCTCACTTTCGCCTCCCCAAAAACAATATAGATGTCAGAGGCCGGGCTCTTGAAGACGTCGGGGCGAGTGATGACGAAGAGGATGTTCTTGGACTTGCGGATGGTGATGCGTGTGACGCCATGGATCTGCCTTAATCCCAGCTTGGACATGGCCTGCAAACGCAAACACACATAGACAAAGGAGGAGCTATAGATCAGATGCTTATGTGTAAACAGCCATCAAAGGCTTGTAGAGAATCGTTTGGTTTAGTCTTAAGCACGACTGGAACAGTTCGGTGCTTGTTTAACTAGGTCTGGCTGCTGCCCACCTTCCGGGCTTTCTTTTCGCTGCGGCTCTGCTTGCCTTTGTTCATGGACTCGTCAGCAGAGGGCGCTGCGTGAGAAAGCTGAGACTGAGAAAGGAGACGAGAGAGATGGAGGTTACACAGAATGGAGGACAGCATTCAGAATGTGAGTTTTACACCAACGATGAATGCCCTTTACCCCCATGTGACTAAATCAATATGTGAGACCCAAATTTCTTCAGATTAAAAGCGCCAGCCCAAGAGGGGGCCCAAGGTGACATTTTGTAGCTGAGCCCCCCCGCTATGGACTCCCCACCTGTGAGTCTGGGGGCCTCATCAGGGCTGTCTCTGACTCCTCCAGCTCTGGCACGGACCCATCGCTGTCCGATTCGTTACAGGAGCCCTCTGTCAACACACGGCGCGTGGCCATGCACACGCATTAGCGACACAGGTGTAGCACGGCTGGGCTGCACGCTGACAGGCATGCGCTTTCACGTTATGGCAGAGTGTGTAGGCAGTAAGCATGCAGGAAATGCAGCCAGAGGACACATCCCGTGTTGTGCATGTGGGAAGATGGAGTCTGTGCTGGTCCCCAAGCTTACTCCACTTCATTAGTGTCTGTCTTCCCTAGAACTCTTGCATAAAAGATGTAAGGATCCTCTGTGGTTTCTGATGCTTTTTTGGCGGGGGGGGGAGTGAAGCCTCCATGCAAGCAGCACGATAAGGGGTTCAAATAATTGAAAGAAATTCCTTAGAAATCTGGAACATTAAATTATCACTAAGGGTAAATGGGGCAACGTTTTAAGCGATGTTGCCGGGCAACCAGGTGAGACAAAGGGCAACTCATCTGGATCTGAAATATTTGCCCCCTGCCCACTACTGGTCAGCAACATTGCCCAGAAACATTGCTCAAAAAGTTGCCCTGTGCATTGTTATCCTGACGCTAATATGTTACCAGAGATTCATTTCATGAATATATTTTGGACACAAGTGGTTGAATTGCGACCCCATTTTGTATGTCTGGATCTGATTCGCAGACATCTAGGGCTGCACTTCACATGTGGGTGGACAGGTGACACTTACACCTTACCTTTGTGAGTGTACGACATGGGGCAGCCGGTCAGGTGATCAATCAGCCTGTCTGAGGGTGGCAGCTCAGTGGCATGAGGGGTGGGTCTAACAGGGTGGGGGGGGGACAGGAGCTCCCTTTCACTGGAGGAGCCCGACTCTGTGTGGGAGGAGCCCCCTCGCAGGCTGGCCCTGTGACCCAGGGTTGCGCGGAGAGATGCCTCACAAAAGTCCTCCTTGTCTGCACTGTCCACTGTGAGAAGAGGAAGGAAGAAAAATGGGCTCGGAAACCTCACCCCCCCCCACTGTACCATCTACCAGCTGACCTCACCTTGGTGATCCTGCCTGTATGCCTGCCTGCTTCCATCCATGCGTTTATCTTCAGTAACCACTTAAAAAGTGCAAGCTCATTATACAGTATGTGTTGGATGTGTCCACTGTGGTGAATGTCATTGGCGAAATATTTCAAATTCAAATTAAATACCTTTTTAAATGCATGGTTATGACAGTGGTTACGCAGGAATTACCCTTTCCTATGTATATTTTCACACGTGAAAGATGAGTTTGTGTCCAGTACGCACCTCTGGGCATGTTGTGCAGACACAGTGTGGGTGATGCTGAAGGCTGCATCTCAGCCTGCTGGAGGGTGTCCTGGACAGGGATGGAGACCGACTGTCTTGGGGGGGGCTCAGGAAACTCAGGGCAGCAGAAGATGGGGTGTGAGTGCAGATGGGATCCTTGAAGCTGAGACTGCGGTGGAGGATGGGCCAGCAGACATCGGGACTCCTGGATGGGGGTGGGAAGCTCCTCCACTGATACTTCAGCAGAGGTTCTGCGATGGGTGGGGCTGCTGTCCCCTTTGAGGGGGGGCGGGTTGTCATCAATGTTATTGTCATTGATATCTTTTGTGCTTCCGGTGGGTTGTCCTCTTTGTAAGAGCACTATGTCCTCCGGTGATAAAGAAAGTTCGTCTTCTAGCTGCGCAGCCCTGCAGACGCCGGATATGACCATGCTTTGGCTGCCCATGCTTTCCTGTGGCAAAAGACCTTGATGTTCCTGGAGCTGCATGCTCTCACCACGAGCTTTACAGTTCTCACTGACCAACTGGGTTGTGGGTTGCTTACTTCTCTCTTGTGCTTTTTTGTTCTCAGTAGGCATAACCTTGTTCTTTGACTGCTCTGTGACTGAAATGGGACTGGTGAGAGGGAGCAGCAGAGGAACCTTTGGTTCAGACTCAGCAGTATGCGTTGGTGGATTGTCAGAATTTAAGTTTCTATGTTTATTTACAGAGTGTGGATCGTTTTGGCCATTTTCTTCTACCTCAACCTCAGGGTTTGTTTCCTCATTACAAGCGATGTTCCCACATGTCTGAACTTCTCCCAGTAAAGATAAATGTTCCACAATACCCTGCAAAGAAGGACCTAATACTTTATTTTCCTCAGTATTCTCAGATGTCTGACCTTCTTTAGATAATGGCACATGTTCTCCAACACCCTCCACAGGAGGATCTTGTACCTTATTTTCTTCAAGGTTGTCAGATGGCTGACCTTCTCCAGATAATGACAAATATTCTACAACACCCTCCAAAGGTGAATCATGTACGGTATCATCTTCAATATTCTCAGATGTCTGACCACCTCCAGATAATGATAAATATTCTACAACACCCTCCGGAGGACCTTCTTCTATGTTCACTGATGTCTGACCTTTTCCAAACAAGAACAAATGTTCTACAACACTCTCCAAAGGAGGATCATGTACCTTATTGTCTTCAGTGTTTTCAGGTGTTTGTCCTTTCTCAGATAATGATACATGGTCTATAATATTCATCAAAGCAGGATCTTGTACCCTCTTTTCTTCATTGTTCTTAGATGTTTGACCTTCCATGGATAATGATACTGGTTCTTCAACACTCTCCAAAGCCAGATCTTGTATTTTATTTTCTTCAGTGTTCTCTGATGGCTGACCATGCCCCAACAAAGACAACTCTTCTACAATGTTTTTCTTAATGACTTCTTTGTCTGTAGACATCTGGCCTTCCCCTAGCAAAGACAGTTGTTCTCCATCAGTCCCTAGAGGAGGACCTTGCACGGTACTCTCTGCTTGTTTCTTGCTTTTACTCTGGGAGCTCTCTGCTCTGGCACAAGCAGCTTTATTCTTTGGTTCACTGACATGTTTGCTGAACATCTGAATGTCACCATCTTCAGTGCTTCGTGCTTTATTATAAACATTGGTATGTATCTTTGCACTTACTGAATCAGTAGACTTTGGCATCGCATCTTGGCTTGGGAGAGGGATCTCCGTGTTCTTGTTTACAAATACAGCAATATCTAATGGTACTTTGCCTGCTTTACAGTAATTTGATTTCTTTCTGGGGCTAAATGTGCCAAAGGATCCACCCAGTAAAAACAATTCAGGCTCCTGTTCTAAGAGGCTGATGTTCTTTTGTATGTTTCCATCCCTTTCACTTTTGGTTTCCTGTGTTGTCATATGATTCTTCTCCATAACACAACCTGCACCGTCTGATTTTTCCCTGCTGCCGGTTTTGCTTCCAAGGTTAGATGAGTGACTGTCTTTATCTTCTGAAAAGTGAGACTTCTGACTAAGATCTACTGAACCAGTGTGCCGCAGGGCACCATGTTCCACAATGTCACCTTCAGATTCTGAGGTTTGGCTGCAAGAAATCACATCAGCCATGTGAGTTGTACCTGCCATAAATGATATGTTTGATACAGATTCGTTGTGAATGTCTGCATTTTCCTGTTCATCACCTTTAGCTTGATTTCTGAAATCCTCATTGTCCTCCTCTGAAAGGATATTAAACTGCAGGCATTTTGGTGGTCCTGTGGGTGAGAGCGATGAGCTGCTGCTTTCTGGGTCATTCAGTGTGCTAGTTTCCTTGGCAACCATCGGATGCTGTGTCAGCTGATCGCCTGCCTGGTTTTCAAGGTTGCTGTCATCATCCTCCGGAAAATGTGAGCTTCCATCCTCCCCTCCGCCAGCCTCTGAAATTTCCTCAATGGATTTCCAGTTTGACAGATTAGATTCCAGAACTGCACTTTCTTTGTCTGCCAGGTCCTCCTTTAATTCACGGCCACCTTGGTTGTCCTCTTGGTCTGCACAGATCGTGTCTCCAGGGCCAATGTTGGAGGTGAAGGCCAGCTCTGTGCACACGGGCTGGACAGCCTCATACATTAACAGTCTCCCTGCCTCATAGTCACGGCAGTGTGCCAGCGATGGCTCTCCTTCCCAAACTCCAGATGGGGACCCTTTTCGTGAAACATTTGTTTCAGAGTTCTCTTTCTTTGGTGAAATGGCTAACATGCTATATGCAGCACAGGATACATTGAGAGGGCCCAAATTAATGTCATCAGGGCAAGCTTGATTCTCTGACAGGTTATCCTGATTGAGAGAGGACTCAGGAACTGACACGTTTACTGTAGAGACAACCAGGTTGTCTGGGACTTCAGAAGAGATCTCTGGACTTGTGGAAATTGGTATGTTGCTGGGACTGTGATCTTCTTTGAGATATGATACCACAGGAACTCCTTTATTCAGATCGTTAGTAGCTGTGTCATCGAGACATAGTGTTGACTCCACATATTCTGTGTTGTTGCCATTTTTCTGATCTGTAAGCTCAGCTTCTGTGTTGGGTTCCTCACTTCCACCAATCACAGCCTCCAGAGTGGAACGGGATGGGAATTCACTAACTGTGCTTGCAGGAGTTTGGATAACAGGTTCTTTGCTGCTGTGTTCCTCTGGCTGCAAAGCAGCCGTCTGTAATGGATGTGCAACAGATTCATTAACTGTCCCTGGCACAACACTAGCTGTGGGCTCTGAAGACCCTTTTGAGGTCTCACTCTCCAAAGCAACACCCTGAGACATACAGCCCCCCTCTGGGGAGTGCACTTCATGCTCCGCTTTTGGGACGTATAAGACAGGTGATGGAATGGATTCTGCTACTTCATCATGATCGACTGCAAGCTGCTCCTTGGATATATGATTTACGTCAGAGGATTCTGAGGATATCTCCATTTCGCTCTCACTTTCACCATAAGAGGAGTCCTGCTGCAGGGGTGCTGTAGATCCCACTGGGTCACCGGGATCAAGGAAATGGTGAGTGAGCTCTGCATGCCTCTCTGTGCTGTATAGCCTTTCATCTTCATCCCCATTGTAGGAGGCAGAGTCAATTGACTCTTCAGTATCATCTTGGAAGGCGAATGATTCATCCACACCCTCATTAATCGAGGTCTCTGACAGGGAGTTCAGGAATGAAGCAGAGGTGTCCTCTTCATTGGGATCTTCCTTTCCTTCATCCTCTACCACTTCTTCTTCCTCCTCCTCCTCTTCGTCCTCAACATCGTCAACATCATCCTCTTCTTCATCGTCTTCATCCACATCTCCTTCCTCTTCACCATCAGCATAAGCATCTACATCATTGCCTGGTTCATCTTCTGTGGGGAATAGTGTTATTTCCATGGAGTCAGCTTGAAAGATGAGACTGGCATTGAAAGGGAGCATTGAAGCAGGTATCATCACATCACCCCCAATCTCCGTGCAAGGGCCTGGGAACAAGAGAGGGGAAGAAGCCATTTCACCATAAAGGCTGTTATTGTCAGTATCTGAGACTTCAGAAGAGCAAGTGGCTGGGGTCAGACTTTCGGTGTCTGTTGCTGTTGCTAGGCGATGCACAAAGGGGAACGAGCCTGCCAGCTCCAGGGAGGCGTCTTCTATTGGGTTGCCCAGAGAACCAAAATGTTCAGAGACACAGGCTTTGAGATCTAGCTCCAGGTCTTGATCCTTATCTTTGTATTGTGCCATTATTGCAGACTCCTCTTCCTCTAGGGCTGCAGGAGATCCTTCTGACTCTCCTCCCCCTTCCTGTGAGGATGTGCTCCTCCAACTGCTGCACTTCAGAGGAGCAGCAACCTCAGTCACCCAGTGAGGCCGGCATGTTTCTCTCCTTACTGTGTCTCTGTTGTCGGCAAAGTTGATACTTTCTGATACTTCCTGCATTTCCAACTTTCCAGCCTTGTCAAAACAGGGCTCCCTCTCAGTGCTGTTCCTCTCTTCGCTAAGCTCATCTCCAATCTCTGACAGGGACTCGACATAGCTGGCAGGGGCGTCCTGCATCTCTGCCTCAGCAATTAGGTTAGGGGAACATGAGGGGGAGGTGCTGGAAGTGTAGGAAGATGTCCAACTGCCTCCCTCGGCTGTGATGTAGGAACCTGAAGGGGAGGTTGGAGGGGAATATAATCCTTCACTCTCAGGAAAGTCATCAGTAGGAGATCCTGGGCCAGATCCTGAGCCTGGGTACCACTGGTGCTTAAGGTGCGAGCAGTAGGCCATCTTGATAGGAGTAGAGGGGGCAGTATAGTAGAGATCTGGGTCCAGACCTGAAGGGACACCTACTCGTTGGGGATCAACCGCACAGGATGGCTCTAAGAAGGACAAGGAAGGCACTTCACCCTGAGATAGTGACAGCTCCTCCCACTCTTTATCTCCCAGGGGGCTGTAGCTGTCAGTCAATCCAGCATCCACAGCTTTGGGTTCCATGATAGGACTGGCTAAGAACTGTGCAGAGTCATTCTGCTGCTCCACTTTAGCAGTCAGTGACTCGTTATGGGCGGCTGAGGGTATTTCTTGGCCAGTATCCAACTTTGCCTTTTCAGGGGACCTTTCCCGTCCCTCCTCCGAATCTATGGAGGGCACCAGAGGCTGGAATTCCAGACCTGACACTTCCGGTTCTGGATCTTTGTCCCCTGTCAGGCCCCCCTGAACCTCCATGTTCCTTAGCAGGGCTTCCTGGCCCATGACCACCCGCATGTCCATGGCATCCGGTTCCTTGTAGTCACTCTCCACTTCTGTGCCCGTCAGCACTTTGATCCTCTCCATCTTAACAGGCCCACGCTTGCAGGCGCCCCGGCCAAACTTTCCTGTGAGCCAGCCCACGTTTCCGGGCCGGCCATCTAGGCCACCATCGCAGCTAGCGCCCTCTGGCTGAGGCCGGAGTGCAGAGCTGCCCTGCTTCGCCTTTGGCAGCCGCGGGCCAAATGGAGAAGTGCATTCTGGGGACAGCTGTGCCGGGGTGGTGGAGGAAGGGGTGGAGGCACAGTCACTAGGGGTGGAGGCGGAAGAGCTCGATGCATGTTTAGGCGTGTCTGTAAAAAGAAAAGGAGCAGATGGTGAGTAAAAACACTAATGATTAGCTGGGATATAAAGGCACTAATGAAACACTTTTCCGGTGGCAGAGTTTCTAACAGCTGAGAAATTCTGCATTTAATCCAGTAGTGAAATACACAGCTGTCAGTGTGATTCTGTTTAAGGAATAGATCAGCCATTTAACCAGTAATCACCAACCATTTTATGTTATTTGTTCCATAAAATATCATCTTGTTTTATGAATGTGGTTAATTTTTAATATTTTTAATGCCTTCTTTAAAATAATATATTTTTCCCTTTTTGCCTGCTCAGAAACTGCCAATTCATCTATTAATAATTTCAGTTAAATGTTAAATGTCAGACAATAAAATATTCATTATACACATATAAAAGGTGACTTGCATAACAAGAAATGCTGGTATGGAGAGAAGAGAAAAGCTATCATAAGAGGCGGACAAAGTGGAGAGATTCGCGTTTTCTAGTTTGCACAACCATGGTATTTTCACAGTGCAAATATGAGTAACAGCAGGTACCAGCAGGTAGGCGCACTGACAGGAGAAACAAGTAAAAAGTGCTCCAAAACTCAAAAAAAAAAAAAAATTCTGTCCAGAACACATTTAAATATCTTTTATGAAAATAAAGGATATTTCTTGCTTTTTTTGGCACATTTTCAAAAACTTCCAGTCCATTGCAATGCCGCAATTTGTTAGCATTCTTCAGCTAAAATATTCACTTTTCCCATAAAGTCATTTAGGAGGTTTGCTTCAAATCCTACAATCCGTGGACATGAAGCTGAGGTCCTCATTCATCAGGTAAAGATCATGACTTGAATTTTTTTGTGCCCTTATTTGGTATCAAAAGAAATCTGACTTACTAAATGTACTTGGATTGCATTCTGACGGGTACAAAAATGAAAAGGAAGACAGAAAAAAGGATAAATAAAAGATGGGAATGAGTAAAGAAAGAAACACGAGGAGTTGGATGAAAGCCAGAGATTTTATTCATCCCTGCCTTCCACACAGCGCTGACGATGAATTATAAGTCGTGTATTTATATGCCAAATACATGAGATTTACCGAATGCTAATGCTATGTATGTGATCAGCAGAAGAATGCAGGATGATGGACTGATGTAGCAGATCGGTTAATACAGAACTGTATCCTCATTCCTGTCATTTCTCAAGGCCTCTTTGTGTTGTTCGACAAAATCTTCTCGTTCTCAGTATCTGGGGAGACGTCTGAGTAAAGGGTGGGGGTCTGTCTAAGCACCCGATCAGACCACATTGTGGCCCTGAGATGCCTGGGAGCTGACAAACTGGACCCCAGGCACAAACCCTTCACCCCCACCCCCCAGTAGACTGGAAGAGGGTTTCACAGCATCAGAACTCTGAATTACCAGATTCAACAGCTTCTTTCTTCAAACCATTTGAATTCCTAACATGTGTTTCCTGCAACAGTCAAACCCATGGCGCCTGCACTTCAAAAATCGGCTACTGCACTTTACCAGACACAGAATACACATTGTGTAGTTTAGCAGTTAGGTGTGTATGTGTGAGTGACTGGTGTGTGAGTGACTGGTGTGTGGCTGTGCCCTGCAGTGGGTTGGCACCCCATCCTTGGTTGTTCCCTGCCTTGTGCCCCTAGCCTCCTGGATAGTCTACAGACCATTGCGACCCTGAATAGGACAAACAGTATCAAAAAATGGATAGATGAATGGATGGATAGTTTTGTGTTGTTTTGTATCTTGTTTTCGAAAAATTAAGATTTTCAATTAACATGTTGCACACGGTTAATAAAAATCTTGAATACTGAATTGATTGAGAAAAAGCATAAACCAGCAAAGAGAATTAAGATTACAAAGAGAAACTGGAGAGGAAGAAGCATTCCTGGCCCGGGTCAGGTGTGAGGTGTGAGACAGCACTTTCTGGGAACGGGTCAGCCGGCGTGAGAAGGACCATACTTGTCCCACCGGATATTTAAATGACCGTGATGATGCAAGATCTTCACCTTGCCTGACTCAATGGACATGCTCCTGGTGCTGATGTGCTTCTCTTACTCCCTGGCACATTCTCTCAGGGCAAGTGCTGAACTCAGGCATGTCCTCCATGGCGCTGTCAGTCACACGATATTCCATCGGCCATCCCGTGTAAATATACGGAGACGTACAGCCAGCAGGGTTGCTGGTAACGGCTGACAATATAGTAGAAAAACCATATTAAGAGAGGTGGGTCATTTCTACTTTTTAAGTGATGTATTTTTTCAGAAAATGGGTGGAAGATAAAGTAGTCCCACCCCCCCCAAAAAAAGAGAGAAAAGGAGAGAAGTAGGACGGATGGACAGATGGGAACTGACAAAGGAGCAGGAGGGCGATCGATAGGGATGAAAGGAAAGGACACGGGGGCCATGGGAGGCCAGTGAAACACGGACTGTCAGGGGACAGAGCTGCCACATGGGTGGGGGGGCCAGCCTCTAAATGGATATTTACAGGAAGAAGAACCGCTGCTATGTCAGCACCGTGCGGGTTTGTGTTTGAGCGCCATGACAAGTCCAGCGAATGCATTAGCAAACGCTGAATGGGCTACGACCAGGGGCCCACCGGGGCCCAAGGGAGCTGCTGTGAGACCTTCAGCAAGTTCTGCACCTTAAGCTCGACTACGAATACAGAGCTGCGGTCGAGGGGGAGCGTGCGCTGCAATAATGGCGCCCATGGTCGATAGGGAGAGTGCGCTGCGATAATGCCGGCCTTGGTCGAGGGGAGCATGCGCTGCGTAGGTCCCGGTAGACTATGACCTGTTCCCGACAGCTGGTGCCAGGCAGAGAGGCTGACGAGCCAAAAAAACAAACAGGCCCTTGGGTCGGGGGGGGGGGGGGGG
>JABFEA020000138.1:12544769-12555402 GCA_019775915.2 Cyphomyrus plagiostoma | reverse complement strand
CCCCCCCCCCCCCCCCCCCCCCCCCCCCCCCCCCCCCCCCCCCCCCCCCCCCCCGCGGCCCCCCCCCCCCCCCCCCCGGGGGGGGGCGCGGGGTGGTTACATAAGCAGACTTGTTCTGTAGAAGCTGGACTGCTGAAAGCACAGTCATGCACATGAGGATTATTTCAGGCTGCATCCCTACTGGCTGCCACTTCCGTCGCTTTAATTGCTACAATTAGCAGCTAATTACCTGAACTCATTATTCTATCTGTCCCTTGCAGTAGGGAGCAGGGCGACGCCGCCCCCTTCGAAGTGAGCGCGCCAAGCACACGGAGCAAATAAACGAACGGACACACGTAGCGAGTAAACAAGTATCCGACATAGACATCAGCTAATGCAGCAAGCAGAGGGAGCCCCACCCACGCAGAGACACGCGGCCATGTGACCCCGTGTCTGCCCCGCCCACTCACCGGCACTGTGAGGAACCCGGCCAGCTGCAGGTGGCGCTGTCGCATGGCATAGCGGCCCAGCAGCTCCCGGTCCTTGGAGCCATGGTGGGAGAATTCAGAGGCCAGGAAGGCGATCCTGCGGAGAAGCATGGTGTGGTGAGGGCGAGTGGGACAGCACTGTCACCATCCACACCACGTTTCAGAGGCACTGGGGGAGGCTCACCTGTGGGCCCCCAGAGGCAGCGAGCTACCCCCCCCACCCCCCGGCAGGTGGGGAGCCTTTAGCCCCAGCAAGTTAATGGGCTTGTTGTCCGAATCCAGGACCAACTCTCCGTCTGATGGAAGGAGAACACAGGAGATGCAACAGTGAAGATGGAAGCAGAGGAGGACCAGCACATATACTGTCCCGATGCAAAGAGAGTGTCAGTGCTCATACGCACGGACGGGGCTTCCAAGAGCAAAACCTCAGGGACTTTCCCGCACCAATGTCTCTCCACTCAGCCCGGGGAGGGAGCAGAAACATGGACGGCATGGCAGTCCCCAAGGACCGGTCCGAGAAGCACTGGCCTACAGTGACACTGCATTAGAGGAAGTCGTTCTGATGCCCCCTGGTGGGCGAGGAGACCACGACTGAAAGCAAGGTCCTGGTCTCTCACTCATCACACTTTCTAAACAGTGTGCACTGGCAAGCTGCCTGGCACGGGCCAAAGCTACTCTCCTCCTGGGTACCAAAAGCCCCAGGGGACTCTATCCGTGATGACAGTCTCACTGTTTTCATTTAGACAAAACCCCCCCTGCCTCACAGATCCCAGTGGTGCCCTCACCTATGGTCCAGCCAAACACAGTGACGACTCCGGCGCGATACCCCCCCTCCAGTCCGCCAGCCAGGGTACGCAGGGCCTCATGCAGACTGCTCTGTAGGGGGGTGGGCTGGCTGTCCAGGGTGCAGGGGAGGTCTGGGACAATCCCTGGGGGGCACTGGACCTCCAGCTGGGCAGTGGAGGCGATGTGCAGGAGCTTGAGGCTGTAGCTTGCGACACGCAATGGAGCACCCCCTAGAGGACACATGGCCAGCGCATTAACGAGCAGAGAACCTCGTCACACTCAAATATTTATTTTTGAAAGGGGTGGGTTGGAGCTCAGCAGGTTAGTCTCCTGTGCTTGTGACCGGATGGTTGTCGGTTCAGATCCTGGGATCGGCAAGGTTTCCACCGGGCCCTTGAGTAAGGCCCTTAGCCCCAGCTGTTTGACCCTGCTTCTAAAAAATGAGTGTCACTCTGGACAAACCACTAACTTCAGACAGCACAGAATAATTTTAACCAAATTAAGGTTAAGATTGACTCAAAACCGACAGATGTCGTCAAATCGTGAACACATTTCGCTGTTCTTTAAGTATTTTGTAAAACAAGCATTACTGATGGATGGAAATTTTTTGATTTGTTGGTAGATTAATGCAGTGAAAAAGTGATAGATGTGAAGAAGTTGTTTTTTTATGTTTGTAATTGTTACAGTTGAATTCATATCAGGCTTTGTGAACAGTTTCTACCTCAAAACTGAAAGGCAGTTTGGATAAATCAACCAGGGTAACCTCAACTATTTGCACAAAATAATCCTTTTAATAATAAATTTGATGTTTATACATTGAGATTTCAGCGCATGATTGCGGCAGTGGCTGGAAGGCGAATGCCTGCACTGCCCTCTGCAGGCTGCAAGTGGTATCAGACCGTGGACTCTAGGCCGTGTGACTCGCCGGAGGCGGCAGTCTGATTCCCAGGTTATGCTGGGAATCGTTTGCTCCGCCCATCCATCTTTGGTGGAATAAAGACAGGCCTCAGGGTGCCTCCTGTCACATCAGACAGAATTAAATCTCATTACAACAGGCTGCCCTCTGAAAAACTCAGAATCTTACCTAGATAATACCAACGTGTTAAACGGCGCTGTAAAATGCTCCGCCGATGTTGCAACATTTCAAACAGCCATTAAAAAAAAAAAAAACAGAGGACACATTCAGACTGGAAAGCCCCTAAGGACTGCAGTAATGGGCCCAAACATAGCACCCTTCCCCGACTGCTCTACAGGCACACTTAACACCCCGTGGGGGGGGGGGGGCAGATGACACACCTGCCAATTTGAGCTGGAAGGCAGGGTCTAGCACAGTCTGAAGATAGTCAGGCCGTGCCTGCTGCAGCACACACAGAGACCACACCAGGTCAGTCAGGAGGAAGGGCTCCAGGTCTGACAGCGCCCCTTCCAGGGCAGCATGTACCTGCAGGAGAAGATGAAATGCTCAGAACGCCATGCTCCAGCTGACCGCCCACTAAGCATCATGCACTTTTGGCCACAAATTGCCTGTGTTCAGCATGTAAGTTTAACAGTATCATTAAGTGAAAGCTATGCATGAAAACAGAAACGTATCTAGAATATAAAGTTAGTAGCCACTAGTGTTGTGCAGGTTGGCTTTTTTTTTTTAAATACCTGCCCCAAACCAACCGATCAGGAGAGCCCAACCACCCCGCAAAAATACACATGGATAATGACCCAAAACCCAAGGGGGGGGAAAAAAAAAAAAAACACCAGTGAGCATTGTATTGCCATGGAACCTACCAATGAAGTGTCATTTGTGACACTGTAACCCATAGATGACAGATCAGGGGTGTCAAACTCCAGTACTGGGGGGGCTGAAGCCCTGTGTAGCTTAGTTCTTTCCCTGTTCACCACAAATGATTCAGCTCAAGAGCTGTGTGGTAATTAGCACAAGGAGCTGAATCAGGTGTGTTAAATGAGGGTGAACCAAAAACTGGGTAGGGCTCCGGCCCTCCAGGACTGGAGTTTGACACCCCTGACATAGATTTATGCTAGATTCGCATTGAACAGGGTTCCCCCACTTCTGGTAGAATAAATTTCCAAAATTTTTCCAGTACCACAAGAACATTTTCAAAAACCCACAAGTTTGCTTTGATCTGATGATCATGCAGTTTCGGATCAAAGATCTTATCCCAACATCATCATTGTAATGTCACTGCGTGTTTTCTTGCCTGCCCTTTTTATTAAAACCCGTGTTCTCCGATTTCCTGTCCGCCGCTCCTCCGTCTCCGCTCCGCGTCCTGCATACAGCACGACAGTAATACTACAATTTTCGGTACGATAACAGTCAACCTGCTTACTTACTAAACACATATGATGGACAATTTTTGCCAATGTGCAAATAGCGTTCAATTATTAACAAAATTAATCCAAGTATTAAAATTATATGTACCTTATGACTGGTAGAGGCAAACGGAGTCAAAAACGGGAAACTTTGATCAATAAAATTCAAATACGTGCAAAAAAAATTAATAAAACCATAAAAACTGCAATAGCAAGCAAAAAAGCAGCGATCTCAAATACACGAAATCAGATGTTTACCAAGGTATTTAACTATTGATCTCCACTCGTATATTTCTCTTAGCGCCTTGCGGAACGAACCGGGAAACAAAAATAAACAAAACTAGTTTCTAAAACTTTTCCTCTCTATCCAAGAATTCCAAAACTTTTCCAGGTTTTCCATGACCGCAGGTACACTGATTGAAGATGGTGATACTGTGTACCATGGACTAACTGTGTACCAAGCAATAAGAAAGAAACCAAAAGATTAATTTTTACATTGTTATTTATTAAACAAAATATCTTTTAAAGCCACGTTTCTAAACCACTGATGAGCCACGAAGGCTACAGATTGGGCCGCAAATTTAAAATCGAGACTGGCTATTAGTCTGTATAGGGCCACCAGCACCATGTTTAAATCTAACCATGATGCTTTGTGTCAGGACCAGAATGCTTTGCTTTAAGCTAGACCTGTAAGGCCAAGGCACAGTGTGTGTGTTGTGGATTAACACTTTCAAACGAGGCTCTAAAACCATCAAAACTCAAGCGGCATATCGAAACAAAGCACCCAAAACTTATTGGAAAACCACTGGAATACTTTCAGCGAAAACATGGTGGACAGAAGCAGACTATTGTCTCCCTAACAACACATACTTTTTTAAGAACAGTTGCATGTATAGCCATCTGACATTGCAAAGTCTTCACGCACAGTGGGACATCTCTCAACAGATCCCCACACAAGTGCGCACTTTTATTTAAAACGCTGTCATATAAACAGGATATCAAACATTCTTGATAATAACAAGAAACACTGAATAATGTCCAGTATATAAAATGGCTATGTAAATCATACCAAACCGTATAATATGACAAGTAATATTACTGAAATTATTTCCAGAGCCGAACATACCCTTTTGTAAACAAGATCTGACATGATGAGTAATTTCCCCTACCAAAAAGCGACTTTCAATTTAAATGCGACGATCTGTCGTTTAGACGAGCAACGCTTTTCAACACCGCGAAGATACGACGTTTTCGCTAATGTGCTATGCTTCATAATGGGACGAGATCCAATTACGACCATCCACCATTTATGCGACGTATTGCCTACGTACTTGTGCTGACTAGGTAGCGTATCCTACAAATTGAAAAGTCCAAAACTGGAAACTATACGCCGACTACATTTATACGCCGACCCCGTTTACAACATGTTTTGATCGATAACGAAATGCGTTTTGTAACTTTTTGACCCGCCTGCACCCACAATATTTTAAAAATATCTGCCCTAAAACCGCCCTCACCTGCGGGTCATGGGTCGACCTACGCATCACTAGTAGCCACAATATCTGAACCCACACATCACAATTCCCCACCCACGTATAAACAGCCCTTCCCACACCTTAAGAGGACCGACCCAAATCTTAAGAAGCTCCACCCAAACCATAAGAGGCCCCGCCGATACCTCACCTGGCCATAGAACTGTTCTCTCTTACTGGGCTGGAAGTTGAGTTGGGCGAGTGAGAAGAGGAGGCTGCAGAGCTGTAAGGTGCTGTACTTCTGCCACTGCTGAGTGTAATGCTAGGGGGAAGGAACAAGGGGACTAGAGAGTGTGATTGACAACTAGCTCGTCCTCTCACAGGCACGCCACTGTAAAAAACAGCCAGCCCGCCCTATGACAGGCACACCAGTGTAGAAGACAGCCAGCCTGCCCTATCACAGGCACCCCAGTGTAGAAGACAGCCAGCCTGCCCTATGACAGGCACGCCAGTAAAAAAGACAGCCAGCCCGCCCTATCACAGGCACCCCAGTGTAGAAGACAGCCAGCCCGCCCTATCACAGGCACCCCAGTGTAGAAGACAGCCCACCCTCTGAAAGACTCACGTTTTGGCTGGGTACAGCAGTTTATTCAGTGAACAGATACCAAGAGCTTCACACTGCACAGCATGTAACAACAGCATGCCACACCCCCCACCCCACCCCGGAGCAAAGTACCTCGGCAAAGCCCTCAAACAGAGAATGGTGGAGCCACTTGAGGTGCGAGAAGGAGCGAGCGCAGCGGGTCACATCGCCAGGGGTCAGCCGGGGGACCTGGGGCACAAGGTCGCCCGCGATCCGCTGGAACACCTGGCTGTGATGGAAATTCACTTTCGCTGTGGAGGGGAGGTTACAGGGAAATTAACACAAGAGCCACAATCTCTGTAGACAGGTCAATGAACAGAGTGACCACAAAAAACAAACCCATTATGTCAGGAGCAGGTCTGGGGGGGGGATTATTTTAGAGTCTGAAAGCTTTTACCGCTTTCTCAGCAGTCATTCCATCACTGACCGACAGGGGGCAGTAGTATCACCCTGGCCTGAATGCCCATCTCCTCCATGTCTAACCTTAAATACAGAGTCTCTGCAGGCATGAGGACAGTGAGCATTTTTCCCCGCCAGGGGACCCCCGGCCGCCGCAGCCCTCACCATAGGCGAAGACGAGGTCCAGCAGCAGCGAGGCCTTCAGCTCGTGCGAGGGCTTCTGCTGGATGTGGTAGGAGAGGGCCCTGAGGAGCGCCACCGAGCGCCGGCCCTGCGACGCCAGAGCCACCGCCACCTTGCGGATGTCCTCCACCCGGAACTGCTCCACCAGCTCCAACGCCTGTGACGTGGGGAGCGAGAGAGCCTTACCAGCTGACCTCGGATCAGTGTGGCTTACCATTCTCAAACAGCTTACAGACAACGGACCGGCCTCGTATCTGATCCCAAATTACAAGTTGGGGAGTAATGTAAGAAAAAAGACAGGTAGGGGGGGTCCCCATGTTGGGCAGATTGAAATTTTAGGTGGGGGGTCAGTGGCTCAGTGGGATAAGCCTCTGTTACCGGGATCAGAAGATCGCTGGTTTGAGTCCCGGCCTCAGCAGAACAGCCACATATCAATGGGCCAGAAGGCCCTTAACCCCCAGCTCCAGGGGTGCCGCACACTGGCTGTCGCTGTGCTGTGACCCCCCACCCCCCAAGCTATGAAGACCAAGATGGTGTAGGCGAAGAGAAGAATTCCAATGTGCCTGTACGCGTAATTGTGCAAATGGCAAACAAATGATTTATCATTTATCACACGGTGTGGAACAGGCGGAGTTCTGCTAGCAAGAGACCCACCTTGTCCTCCAGCCTGTCCAGGAGTGAGGGGGGCAGGTGGGCTGCCCGGGCCATCAGGGCAGCCACAGTCCGCGCGTCTGCCAGCTCGGTCCAGCGCAGCTCCAGCTGCTTAACAATGGCACCCAACAACTCCTCCGCCTGCGGCGCTGCCCGGCCGCACGACCACTCATACAGGTACGCCAGCTGGCGATAGGTGAAACGCCGCATGCGCCACAGCGCCTCTGTCTGGAGGGAGGCTAACACAGGCGTACCCGGAGCCACCCCCAGTGAGGTGAGTGCCCGCAGGAGGCCGACCAGGGAGCCGTTCCACACCTTGCGTACCTGGAGGAAGCGCCCAAGGGAGCATCACAAACACGCACTGGATGATAGCATTTACAGTAACTGTCGTGCTTTTGAATGCCTCAAAGCCCAAACATGAGGCAGGCCACGCTAACCAATTTTCACTGTTAGACTTTGAAAAGTATTTATTTATATGTCAGGGAGACTGTCACCCAAAGGATTTCTTTAATCTTACTATAAACTGAAATTTAACTAATAAAGGTATATGTGACAGAATTGAGGGACCCACCCCTGCAGGTTCAGCACACAAACCTCGAAGAGATACCGCTCTCCACTTTACCTCAGACGACACCTGGTCAAGCATGGTTTGCAGCCGTGGGTCTTGCAGCAGGTCTGAGTGCTTGGAGTCCCCCTTCTCCAGGACCATGCGAGCCAGCTGGATGATGCACAGGGCTGTCTCGTTGGCATTGGCACCCCGCTCGGCCCAGAGATGTAGGATTTCCTGAGGGCTGGAAGCCTTCTCCACCAGCTCGTCCAGCTCTGTCCGCCTTGGAACAGTGAAGTTCTCCTCTTCACAGGTGCTAAGACTGTGCCTTCCGCACAATGTCCATGCCTGGGGGTGCACGTTCAAAGCCCGGGTCCACAACGGCTCTGCGTGGGCCACGGCAAGAAAAGGGATGGGATGGCCAGCTAGGCGAGCCTGACACGAGGTAATGACCTGGGGACCCCGGCTCCCCAGAAGCCTGGCCCAGCGGCTCATTAATCTGGTGGCCATTACAGTCTCCCTATAAGGCAGGTAGCTCCAACATCTCATCGGACCTACACACACGGAACACACAGCAAACATTAAACAGCATCAACTTTCACTTTAAACATCAAGTCACTGATTCGTGAACTACGAGTACACTACAGAGAAAGAAATATTTCCTGATTCATTAATCACTTAAGGACGACTGCCGGTTTGCACAACTAGCTCATTCTGACAGTAAAATGTTCCGGAGGTTTCCCGAGATTACAATACCCTTAACCTAACCATTCTGTGAACAGAGTAAATTTCAGAAAAAAGTAGATCTTGTTATAGGGTTACACTAAGAGTCTTCCTGAAGCCAAGAAGAGGCTACTTATGACCTTGCCAGTCCATAATGAAGAACAACAGCAGGACCCGGTAACATCACAGAAAAAAAGTCTTGTCATTGTTAGTGCACGATGTTTCAGGGGTGCAGTCCTTATAATAGTCCTGAATATCGATCTGTCGGAAAGTAATTACAGAACCTTTCAAAGCACTTACCTTAAAATATAAATATTAGCTAATGCTATACAGCGACATTCACATGGTACTGACAGATAGCGGTCGCAGGGAGATTACGTCACCCAGTTAGTGACGTTAAATAATGCGTGGCTATCTTAAAGGAACAGCACAATTAATATCAGAAAAGCGTTTCTTTGAAGATTGACAAATATACCAGGAGATGAAGACTTACTGAGCACTTTTTTTAGGATCATCGTACTAATACTCCAACCTCCTTTTGCTCTCAAAATAGCCTCAGTTTTTCGTTTCATGGATTTCACAAGATGTTGGGAACATTCCACATTCCTGTTCAATGTTGACATGAGTGCATGACGCATTTTCTGCAGATTTGTCAGCTGCACATTCTACTGAAGGTCGGTAACAGAAGCCAAAAACGTTATACAAGAAAAAGTGCTGTTACTGCAAATAAAAGTAACTGAAGTACAAGTAAAAATATTCATCGAAATAAATACTTGTAAAAAAGTAAGAAAGTAGGCTATCAAACAAAAATACTGCTCAAGTTACATTGGTAGCTTTTAAAGTTCATTGAATTGAACTGAATTTATTTATTAAATAACTGAAACCTGTAAGCACATTAGCATACCGTACAACTCAAATCAGATAGGCATGTAGTCTCACACTGGACAGTGAAGGCTGTGGTACTCTGCTGAGAGCCACTGCGGACCTTAGCTTGGTGAGACACCGTCCTGCATGGGTTTCCAGCGTAGATACAGAACAAAAGTATTTTTAAATGTGGCGGCGAGAGAACTATAGATTCACTATATTCACTATAGATTCACTATATTCACTATAGATTTACTCAACAACAACTAAAAATCGCCCTTCCTGAAAATGATTCTGTCAAGTACATTTTGTTTTCTAAAAGTCACTTGTGAAAATTAACATTACATAGTGAATGTAGCGCCTTCTACCCACTTCGGCATGCTACGAATCTCCCGTTCTTCCACACCCCAAAGGTCTTCAGTTAGATTTCAGATCCGGTGACTGGGGATTAAGGCCACTGAAGAACAGCACACTAATAGTGGTGTTTATGAATCCAGGGTGAGATGACCATCGTTTTGTGACGTGATGCATTATCACGCTGGAAGTTACCATTAAATGATGGTTAAATTCTGAATGGATCCAGATGGTCAGTTACAATGCTCAAAATGGCTGTGGCATTTAAGTGATGGTTGATCGGATTTTACAGGCTCAAAGTGTGCAAAGAAGGCATTTAACCATTACACCACCAACACCAAGCTGAACTCACAGACACAAGGCAGGTTGGGTCCATGGATTCATGCTAGCGATGCCAAGTTCAAATTCAGTCTGTGAGTCTCAGTAGAAATCGAGATTCATCAGACCAAGCTTTTCTTGTCTTCAGCTGCCCAATTCTGGTGAGCCTGTGCCTACTGCAACCTGTTTTATGTTTTTGGCTGACAGGAGCAGAACCTGACAAAAAGATTAGAAGGTTATTCTTAACCAGATAGGAGAGACAGACGTAAAGAGTGAAGATGGCAGCTTTACTGAGGAAACTACCTAGTCCTCATGCAGCTGGAAGCCCTGTGAAAGAGGTCAGGTGTTTCTCTAGAAAAGAGGTTGCAGTTCCCTGTCCAAACATTGTGACTAAGTACATTGTCCACATGGGGGGAGTTGACCTTGCTGACATGAGGATGGCATTGTACCATGCCCATTGTACCATTCCCCCTGTCGTTGGTATGTGAACTTGTGTTGATAGATGGCAGAGAGTGATAGATAATACCGCTTCTTTAAAGAAGATTTAAGACCTAAAGGTTATGGGTCACTGGTTGGGGTGGGGTTGTAGCCAGGTGAGGATCACGTCAGGATCAGTGACATTAATTTCTAGATGTTGGGATGACAAAGGGAGAATCTGCAAACTCCACACACATGTAACCCAGGTGGAGACTTGAACCCGGGTCCCAGAGGTGTGAGGTAACAGCGCTAACCACTGCACCACCATGCCACCCCCTATTATAATAATAATAATAATAATAATAATAATATTTATTTTGAGGACATGGTTTTGAGTGGGGTTTTCGTCGGAATAACCCCTCCAGTGCTACGAGGGTGATGGCTGACGGTGCCGAGCGCGGAGCTGAGCGGGTCAGTTACCTGACGG
>JABFEA020000138.1:12473409-12496113 GCA_019775915.2 Cyphomyrus plagiostoma | reverse complement strand
CTCTCTCTCTCTCTCTCTCTCTCTCTCTCTCTCTCTCTCTCTCTCTCTCTGTGTGTGTGTGTGTGTGTGTGTGTGTGTAGTCTAGGTCTAGGTACATTTTGCACTGTGGAGACCAAATGTCCCCAATATGTGTTAAAAACCTGTTATTTTTTTCAGGTATTCAGTTGTGCTTCAGTGGGTTAAGTCTGCGTCCCTGTAATCAGAAAGTCACCAGTTCAAACCCAGCCTCAGCATGTCTGTGGGTCTATAAGCAAGACCCCTGATCTCTGGGTGCTGCTCTGGGTGGCTGCCCTTCCCGGACAGCTTACTCTACAAAGAGCAAGTTGAGTGTGGTATAAAGACAATTTTCCCATGGGAATCAATAAAGTCATTATTATTATAAAAATCTTTGCGATCTTGACTGCAATCAAAAAAAATGTAAATGTCAAAATGTTTGGTTACTTATGGTTAAGATTAGGGCTGGGTATGGGTTAAGGTTGTCATTGTTGAGATTAGGAATTTGCCCGTAGAAAAGAATGGACAGTCCCCACAAAATCTGAGAACGTGTACGTGCGTGCGTGTGTGTGTGTTGTCCCTACAATGTGATAAAAACCTGTTCCAGGCCCCCACAATATAGAGCTAATTTTTTTAGGATTGGGGTTATGCCCATAGGAATTAATGGAGATTCCCCACAATGATAGAAATATATAGGAACTGCGCGCTCACATCCGTGCATGTGTATGAGCAGCAGTCCTCAACATCTGTGACCCCCAACTCCTCATAAATAAACATACAAACATACAATTCACAACAATTTGCATTGTTAACTTTTACAGAGAATTATACAGACACATAGCCTACGCTTATTGCCCATGTAAAGAAATACTAGTAAATTATCCAAATATCCCAATTTATTAAAACATGAAGCTAATTAATGCACCACTATAATACACAATAACTGTAATAGTCCATAATTGGCCGTGACGTACCCATGCACTTCTTCAACTGTGGTACTGATCCGTGCTCGGTATAAAGTTCGGGCACAACGATCGCCGCTCCTGCCGAGCGCAGCGTCTGCATGCGGGTCTGCAGCGGCTCCTCTTCGGCTCCCCTAAACGTTGCACATCGCTCGCCACGTACCGATCTTTGCACACGTCCCAGTAATACCCAACATTTTGGGTGTCTTCAGCTCACATGGTCGCGTCTCGTCTTTTTTCCCTCCCTCTTGTCTACTTATCTACACAGAGAAACCTCCCATGGAAACCTCCTGCAGATACACCGTTATGGAGAAGAGCGGAGGACAGAGTGTCATTCACGACCCCTCCTCATCTGGATCTCCCTTTTGAGCGCCGCACTGACTGTTCTCCTAATGCAAAGAGCCCACGGTGATGTTTCTGGACGCCGGGAGATGAATTGCCTTATAGCGGGAGCAAGCGGGCAGCTGATACCGGAGATCTGAGCAGATCGTGAAGACCTTCTGATGCTGCGTTTGGAGAATTGAGATAGAAAAGATATACGGGCTTTGAAGGAGCAGAGACTCAAGCATCCTTCAGGAGAGTGAGTGTCTGTAGATGCCAGGCAAGAAAATATCTCACTCAACCCAAGTGAAAGGTTCAACTTGCCGAAAAGAATGGGCACTGGGATGTCACAGATAATCCAATAGTCTGGGGACGTTCAAGAATATAAATATCTACGGGACGCAACACATCACACGTGCTTCTGCTATTCCTAGAAGTGGAAGAGTCATTTTATGCACTTTCTGGTGTATTACTGACTTTCAGTGTTTGTGTTTAACGTCGCTAAATTATAGCGGAGGACCTGAACATAGGATCGGGAGGCAGTGGAGTTTCCTTTTAATGCCCGGTGGGGGGGAAGAATTTGCATTGTAATAGACACGGAGAAACCCTCGCTATGGGACAGGCTGTTGTTTACACCGACTGCGCTGCGGAGCTGCTTTCATGAGCTGAAGGCGCCCAGCAGCCTCCTCCGCTGTAGGTGCCTGTCGGTGACACCCCGATCCTCCGAGCGGTTGGCTCTGACCGCGGCTCCGGAACCGACAGTCGCCCGCCGGATAACCCGCACCAGCGTCGACATCTCCGCCTATGGGACACTGTGGACCGTATGGCGTGCTACTATCTAGTGATCAGCTCCACGCATCTCAGCAATGGCCATTTGCGGAACATTAAGGGAGTTTTCAGGGGTCCGCTGTGTGAGAGCGCTGGAGGCGACTCGCCGGTAAGGTGCCTTTTAGTCCCCCTGCTGATTCTTCGAAAAGGGAGAGCAGATCATGTTTTCGGTGCTTCACAGTCACCCAGCCTAATGCTGCAGCGTTTGTTAATAAATGTCATGCTCGCTGTTATTAAATGTTACTCCTTTAGTTGCGTTTAGGTGCCTCTGGGCAGTTTAGGTGCCTCTGGGCACCATCAAGAGCGATGCCGGTCAGTTTAATATCACGGCTGCCTCCCTCGGTAGTGTGTTAAGTTGCCTCGGCTCTTATGCTCGACGCCACTCACAAATAACTGTTTTGCAACTAAAACTAAAGTTCAAGACCTGCTGTGATAAATAGCTGGGAATGTGTACAGAATTTGTGCTATTTCCACAACAGCCCTTCAACGTTTAAAGAAGTAATGATGCTTTCAATCAATACTTTCCAAATGAGTCAATTTACAATAGCTTTCAGTTAATAAAAGACAATGACTGGCAGGTCTACTCTACAGCATGTACAGGGTTCCGTTTGTTAATATTATACTTCAGCAAAAATGGAAGACTTCTGGCTTAGATGATTCTGTGATCTTCTCACGCAGTGGACCGTGGTCCCAAAGACACAGGCCTTGTCTTTATGAAGTCCTCTGACATCTTTTGTATCAAAGTCTGACATGTTATTCATTTCTCCCCATCCAGACGACATCACCCTTAAAAGGGCGCAGCTGACATTTTCACTCTCGCTAGAAAACAAAGTGTGACAGGTTGAAATTGCGATGTCTTCGCTTATGTGGTGTGGTGCCCGGTTACGTCCAGGTTAGGTTCCTGCCAGGGGTCAGAGGTCTTTGATATCCTGAAATCAAAGAAAGATGCAGTCAGTCCAGGATTCAAAGAGAGGTTTTACACTGTGGAGATCCAACGCGTGTTTTCGGCCCAGGAAAGCCAGTGGTCTCACAAATGAAGAGCCTCGCCAATGGGGAAGCAGCATGACCTGCTCATACCTGTGAGGCACACAAACGTGTAGCTCACGGTTCAGTACACGCTCACGTCCGCCCAACAGCTCCCATCCCCCATGGAGAACACTCCCTCCCGTCCGCTGAGGGAACGCTGCACCAGTCAGATTAATTTAACATCCACGGCCATGTAGTTCAGTATCTGAAAAACTCAGTGTACAGAGAACATGAAACACAAAATGAGTCATTGTGTGATTTCACTGTCCGACATTTTAAATGCCTTGATCAAAGTTCTTGCTTGGGTGAGTTTGGGTGAGATGCTCAGGGGCTCTGCTCCTGTTTATTTCCCTCCCTTGCTTGAAATAGGATGTTTTCTTTGCTGTGTGCTGCAAATAAGCCTCCCATGGTCTAAACCTGTGCCTGTGATATGAGGCTGGTATCAAATTCCCTTTCAGTCTCCGTTAAAAAAAAAAGTTAAACAGCAGCTAATTATCGAGAGCCTAGTTACACGTCCCATTTCATAACTATTTCAGTTTTCGCAGCAATTTCGGTTGTTTACTGCTTGAAACCGAGTGAATTTGGAGAATTCAAGAAAGACCTTGTGTGTAAATGTGGCACATTTCTGCATTCTCCGGGTGCTGATTCATTTTAAAGTGCCGTATGGAACCGATGATCAGTTGGGTAGAAAAAAGTCAGAGCAGCTGTTGCACAAATGTCAGTTTCTGCTGAAAATTGCATCATGTCTACGCTGCCTGGATAGATGCTTCTGCTTCCACTGCTAGTGTAGGTAGTGATGCAATCATGCGATCATATATATGAGCGTGCAGGTTATCTTTAAATGGCCCCTGTTTTTTGCCAGCAGTATACAGTGGTGCTTAGGCAGCAGGGCTCACATACAGGTAGTGCTCTGTGAAGTATTGATCCACCTCTGTTTCCACTGTCGACCACTAGATGGTGGTTTGCACAACAAGCATTCAATCTTCTGAAGGCAGCTTGCATGACCCTTAATAATGGAGCCTTGGTTAGTCTTTACCTAGAACTGCAGTTCACCTCTAATTCACAGCCTACAAAATGTAATTCTACACCCATATACTGTACTGTGATTATGCTGGCTGAGATTGAGATTTCTATGAAACACCCATCTACTCTGAAAGAGAACTTGCCTAATCTGTCCTGAAGTGTTACTATATTTTAAATTAAGGGGTTTCAAAGTATCACAGAAACGTTTCTAGACATGTGTCATTTTTTTTCTGTGGAGTAAAAGCAAAATGATTCCAGAAAGAATTTCAGAATTTACCAAGACATGCAAACAGAAAATGAATACATTTTTAAAAATATTGTACTAAACTGTTATTGACAGTCAAAAACCGGGAATCTACATGAGGATTTTGTGCACATCCATCTCACAGTCCCATTTAAAAGCGAAAAGCTGAAGTAATGTGTGTAATATAAGCTCATTTTGGTAAATCTCTTTATGTTATCCACCTAATATAGGCTCAGAAAATTTTTTCCCGGCCATTGTGCCGGAGCTTGTTTCCTGACCCACGCCATCTGAGAGCAGAGAAGGTGGTCATGACCCACCCCAGAGGAGGAGGTTCCGCATGGGAGCCACATTTTTCCCCACATTTATTTCCATTCTTTCCTGATTTGCTTTACCCTACATTTAAAGATGCAGGCTGGATCGCTTTTGTTACAATTTGTTGTGTTTTAAAATGTATTACTCACAAAATGAGACATTATAATTAAGTACTGAGAGCTGTGATTTTGCGGGTGCAGAGGTGGATAGTTCAGGTCCAGAAAGGAAAAATCCAGACCAAGATTTAGTTTCAGCCAACCAGTTGACACATTAAGAGTTACTGTAGCAGATCGCTCAACTGGTTGGTTGAAACGAAATCTTGGTCTGGATTTTTTCTCTGTGGACCTGAAATATCCACCTTTGAGTGGGTGGGGTAGGGGATGGGTGGGGCATGTGTGGAGCCCCCCCATGGGGTATATGTCTGTAAGGTGAGGCCGACAAATCCAATTTCTGAGACATGTCCCTTTGCTCTCTGTGAAAGGCCTCGCTAACGTAGCCTGTCCCCAGGGAGGGAGTTGCATTAGTCTGTCTGCTGTCCGCCTGCGCACCTGCACTTTAAATTCACTGGGCATCGGGAAGAAAAATCTCTTCCTAAAGAAAGACGTCTTGTCCTGCATTAAGACAGCAAAGTATGTCAGTATGCTAACGATTCTCAGAGCATCAAGCAGAGATGATCCATCTTCAAAGTCTGTAATTTTTGGCAGATTAAACAAACTAGCCCTCGAGCTGTTTGGAAACCCTGGCTGGTCAATAATTATCCCGAGTTTCTCTGCGATAAAGCTTGATTCCCTTTCTGAAGAGCCAGGAAAAATGGCTTCTCTGCCCATCTGCCGTCTGAATTGGGCAGCACTGATTCAGCAACAAGAACAACAATATTCATATGAATAACAATAATAATAAACTGTTATGCTTTTCCTGCAGAAAGTTCACCTGAGATCATGCGTTCTTGGGATGGTGACTATACATGTTTTGTCTTGTCTTGATCTAGGCCAACCCAGACCACCTGTTGGTCAGGGGTGCCCAACTCCAGTCCTGGGGGGCCGAAACCCTGTGTAGCTTATTTCTTTCCCTGTTCCACTATAAATGATTCAGCTCAAGAGCTTTTTGGTAATTAGCACAAGGAGTTGAATCAGCTGTGTTAAATAAGTGAAAAGCCAAGGATGTGCAGGGCTCCGGCGCCCCAGGACTGGAGCTGGGCACCCCTGTGATAGATGTTACCCATAATTCCATAATATCCATGTTGCAGCATTTTGTGGATGTGGACAGAAGTGACCCATGTCCATATTCTCAGTTATCGGTAAGCCGTTCTCCATACTCATCTCAACATAAGCTTGTAAGTTGGTTGCTCCTCTTTCCATAATTCCTGAAGGAGCTCCATAGTTACTGTGTCCTAAGTGCCCAAACAAGTCTACTGCAGCTGGCAGATTCTTTAGCAAATATGTTCCTTCATCTTCTTCAGTTCAGTGTTTCCGCTGGTACCAGGGGGCAGCTCATCCATTGCAGGAAGCCAACTCAATTAGCACAGGATGCTACTTTGCTAAGTGCTTGGTACTTGCTAAATAAGTACACAATGCTCACGCATTCAGTGTGCTGAGCTGTCTTGTTAAGTGAGTGCAGCTAGCTCATTTAGCATCATGAAACATCAATTTTATAGCCTGAATAAAAAAAAGATTAATTTTAGAGAACTTAGAGCAGATTTACTTTGAGCCAGAATCCACAGTAGTTAAGCTCAGGGGTACTTTGAGCATGGATTTTAACAATCATTATTGACCTCTTTCCATTTTGCCTCTCGTATTAAAATGTTCCCTTAAGCACAACTTTGTTGCGAGAAGACAATCTGAGATTAGTCTTTTACACCAGGGATGTGTAAAAAAGTGGCATGAAAGCATACGGTTTGTAATGCAGTAAAAATGCTGTTTTTTTTAATCTTCCTATCGGTTGGACTTGATGTTCCACAATGTGACCGACGCCAGCATTAGCATGTTAGCATGATCTGCAGTCTTTACTGCAGCTCTGCCTCTCTGCTTCCAGTTGCTGTTTGGCGTGTCACCAATGCTTTCAGAGAGCTGGATGCATTACAGCTCCTCTCATATTTATTTTTGCCCTTTCACTTTCGCTGCTATTGAAAGAACGGAATAATCATTTGAGA
Organism: Cyphomyrus plagiostoma; assembly: GCA_019775915.2. Classification (NCBI taxonomy): domain Eukaryota; kingdom Metazoa; phylum Chordata; class Actinopteri; order Osteoglossiformes; family Mormyridae; genus Cyphomyrus; species Cyphomyrus plagiostoma. The sequence goes on along the minus strand of JABFEA020000138.1, from coordinate 12,489,254 downwards.
ATCGCATTCAGGAAGAGCTTTAATGCTCACGGCTCCTTGAGCCGTTAATAATGATTAAAAATGACCCGATCGGTTTGAAGCTCCGGATCGATCACGTGCAGTTGGTCAGGGAACCTCTGGACCGTGGTTTCCTGTGATTCACTTTGACCTCCAAACAAATACCTCATGACACACCAGTGATTGTTTTAAATCTGAAAAGCCATCGCCGTTCATGAGCAGAAACCTCTTAAAAGTACCATGACTCACTCCCTTTGTTTTCCTCATCGCAAATGGATCCAGCTAAATATAACCGTCCATTTTCCGAGAGAGTTTATCCAGTTAGGCCCGTGCAAGTCCACAGCCGGCCTCAGAGCGCACAACTCGCACGCTGAAGTGAATCATGGACAAGACATTAGCACATTCACATGCAAAGGTCAGGGTAAAGCCATCAGGGCACTGAAATCACATTTATTCAGGACGTGCGAGTGTGGCGAACATGGAGAGATGATGCCTTGCATGGCCTGGGATGAACTTCAGGTCCAACGTGCCTCATCTGGTAAAAGCTTCAGGGAAAATGGACCAATGAACGAAGTCATAGGCTGCAGCAAACACACTGGGTCCACTTGGGACCGAGACACAATGGCTAAGACATCAGGTAAGAACATAACAGGATGACAGAGATAAACAGAAGAAGGAGAAGTTTTCCGTTAATTTCCACTGAAACTGCTTTAAAAATCTCAGATGACCATGAATTGGTGACTTTCAGGTACTCTGCTCCCTAGGCCCTGCAGTGTACAGGTACTCTACTCCCTAGGCCCTGCAGTGTACAGGTACTCTGCTCCCTAGGCTCCTCAGTATACAGGTACTCTGCTCCCTAGGCCCTGCAGTGTACAGGTACTCTGCTCCCTAGGCTCCTCAGTGTACAGGTACTCTGCTCCCTAGGCCCTGCAGTGTACAGGTACTCTGCTCCCTAGGCTCCTCAGTGTACAGGTACTCTAATCCCTAGGCCCTGCAGTCTACAGGTACTCTGCTCCCTAGGCTCCTCAGTGTACAGGTACTCTGCTCCCTAGGCCCTGCAGTGTACTGGTACTCTGCTCCCTAGGCTCCTCAGTATACAGGTACTCTGCTCCCTCTCGTTTTACAGTAGTCTCATATTGCATACCCAGAGAGAAAAACAATAAACACTGTCTTCCCTTATTTTCTGGAAATCCCTGCAGCTGAGTGTCCACCATCAGGTTCAAGTTACAGCTCTTCGGGGGACGTCATGTGGGTCTTGTTTTCGCACCAGACAAGCCTTTTTAAATATTAAACCTGATCTTAGGGCAGTGAATCAGTGGGTAGTGCTGGTGCCTCACAGCTCCAGGGTTTGAGGTTTCAGATCTGCATCTACTCTATGTGCATGGACTTTCTCCAGATACAGCCCTGTTTCTACCTCCAAAGTCTCACTGACTAGTGTCCCTAAATAGCCTGTAGTGTGTGAGCATGCAGCTATGCTCTGTGATAGATTGGCATCACATCCAGGGTGTACCTCAGCCTTGCAGGAAATTTAAATGTACTCTGTATGTTGTGTGAGTTTCCTCAGTTCATATATATCTAATTAGTTGAACTGGTTTCTCTTAATTCACCACATTGTCTGGTTATATGTATTTTCTAATAAACTGGCATTTCATCCTCCTCTGTACTGAATAATTGTTTGAAGGGTGGATGGATATTTCAAGATCGCCTGTAAATATGGCCAGGAGCTGTAGTGTTTTTAAGTTTCCTGCATTTAATCGACCTCAAATTGGCTGTGTTCTCAGACTGGAAATGTGCTCTGATAGGGTGCAGCGGTCCTTAAGCACAATGTTAAAAATACTAAGCTGGATAAGTGGATAAAGAATCCAGCGGTGGAAGGCACTGACTGTTAAAAATAAACAAGGCTGCCAGCAACACTCATGATGTAAGTCTTTCATAATGTTTTCTGTCACACTTTCTTTCTTTTAAACTATAATTGACTCCAGCTCTTTAATCTCAAATAAATTAGTCAGAGTTGATTAGAAGCAACACTTCATTCCTTGATAAATTTTTATTAAACACCACTGCGTGTGTTTTCTTTGGTCTAATGGATGTTCAGGATGTATATAAGAGCCGCCAAATGGTCCCACTAATTAGACAGTTTGGCAGAGCAGCTTATGGCGTGGCTTTGGGTCACAGTGTGGATGGCAGTGACGTAGCGCCCACTCGATGGGACATAAATCCCGCGTGGGTCAGAGTGCGGACCTGGGTCACCTTTCACATTACAGGACTGCCCCGCTGACATTTTCCCACTACGTCTCTGTATCTCCGCTCCTAATGAAATGCCTGACTGACCTTTTCATTCCAGAGAGGACTCGGGGTAGGACGAGGGTCTTCCCATTGTCAGTCATTCCATGTTTCAGTAGACACGCCCCCAACTTTGTGTACATCAAACAGGAACCTTTTGCTGACTTCCGGAGGGATGATCCACTCTCCCCATGTCTTTTCCCACACTCACCCTGCATGGCACTTCAGCATAATGTCTAAATTACATTCTGGATGGCTGGGGGCGTGGGATGCAGACACATCATTTGGTAAATGGTACCTGGACACTTCTGAAGAAAAACATTGATCAACCAGAAAAATCCCAAAATGTTACAGAGTTAACACTAAGCTAAGGTCTCCTACAGTTTTTAAGGGGAACTTCAAAGGAACCAATTTCACAACCAGGCTGAGTTACAGAAGTGCGTAGCTACTAAGTTAGAATGACTAGTCTATAATTTTTGGCCTGGCCTGTTATGGGCGATCAGTACAACAGCCAGAATCGGTGGGCAAGAATCCTTCCTTCTTCATTAAGGCGATGTTGGCTTTTATTTGCAAGATGACATCCAGCGTTGTCCATCCCTTAGCTGCCTGCCTTGCCTCTAGGTGAGCCGGATCCCTGTAGGCTTGGCTAAATTTGCAGGAAGACATTAGCCCACAGCGCGTGAAGCCGCTTCACCTCCATGAGACAAGGCACCACCCTGCATTCCTCTCCGCTTTCAGTCCCAGCCAGTTTCTTCCTGAACATTGGCAGCACCTGCGAGATAACTGCCTTCCCCTGAAACCTGCCGGTGTGTGATTACTGGGCCAGGCCTGAGTGTGTGTGTTTCTCCGTAGCTTAGATGCTCTGTCAATAGTAAACAGTCTGCCTCCATTATTTCTTTGAGCTTTTTCTAACTATCCTTTCAGCGCTGGGCTGAAGTTATTATGTCAGACGCTTTGAAATAAGTCAACTGGATTCTCTCTATAATTTAGAATCACCAGTACAGGGTAATAGTTTATGGATTATTCTGATTTATTAACATCATAAAGAAACCTGAAGACAGGAGATTATTAGACCAGAAGTATGAATAATAAACAGGTGTAATTTAACGAGGGATATAAAATGTCTCCATTTATGGTTATTTTGTTAAGTAAATCACCTGGCATTTATGTCATTTAAATGTAAATTACACCAAACTATGATTTGATATCAGTCTCATATTATTTTTATAAGCAAGGCACTCATAAAATGAACATGTATAAGAGACATGTATAAATGTGTGTAAATATATGTTCTGTATTTGATGAAGTAAACCAATGAGTTCATTTTAAAACCATTCAGCAGTACAATACAAGGACTGCAAAAAGAACAAATTGGGACACCTTGCCTTAGTTGAATAACACATTAATTAATATTAAAGAAGAATGTAATGGTGCTTGTTGTATTTCCTGGTGCCGCTAAAAGTTTATTTGCCAATTAACATATATGACATTTTGAAAAAATCACTCTGGGTCATTAATGTGAACACCTATAAAAAATCATTATCATCTTGGATTTCACATTTACAAATGCATTTCCATTTTACGGCTTATATTTCATAGCACTCTGCACTTTCTCAGAAGCCAACATCTTCTAACTGCTTCTCTTGGTTGGGGTCACAGTTCTGGAGCCGGGTGCAGATGGCAAAAGGCGGGGGCATCCGGGTGGGATGCCAGGCCATCGAGGGCGTAATTGCATGCTCAATCACTGCGGGTTTACAGGCACCGGGTAGCCTAACTGCATGACTTTGGGATAGAACAGGAGTAACTGCAGGAAACTGACACGCCCACAGAGCAGAGGCAGCATTCGAACCCACAGCTATAGGGGTAACAGAGCTACCCACTGAGCCTCTGTTCCACACAAAAACATGCACTACTCTACCACCCAAAATAGCACAGCTATTTGTATGTCAGTCCCGCATTGCTCCCACCCTTGTCTTGAACGGTGGTGGCATCTCAGCTGGCCCAGTTCTGCCCTGCCTGGCTGCACACCTGTCTCCACACCTACTGAACATCTCTCCACGGTGTGTTTAGTTTTAGAGAAATGTGCCGTGAAGGTATTTTCAATACAGACATTGGTTCAATGAATCTACAATGAAAATTGAACTTGAAACATCTTCGGAGCTATAAAAAAAAATCACATTTGTTAAGTGACTTGGAGGTCCTTGGCATGTCACTATAAATCGCGTTGATTGCATTTCGTCTCTGAGCAGTATTTCCTGTCTCTCCTCGTGGGATTGTAGGAACCGTCTGATAAAATGGGAATGAGACAGTTTCCAACCATCACGTTGAGTTATTTCCAGCTCCCCATTTTGCCGTGAGATTGCTTATTGTCGAGGAAGATGAAGAGCGGCGAGGAAGAGCACAGCGTACAAATAACCCAGCAAAACACACTCTGTAGCCTTTATTCATTTTTATTTCCTTACAGGATTCCCCAAAGACAACACTGCAGCTTTAATTTTATTTTCTTACTCTGCTCTTTGGCCACACTGTAGAATTGAAGATTTTAATTAGCTCTTTAATTAGCATTTTCCAACTATAATACACCTCTTCTCCTCATTTGTGCAGTGATTAATCCCAAAGTTTACCTTTTGGGTCCTCACTCTCGGGTGGAACCTGTTTGCTTTCAGGAGAACCAATCGTGGTACAGAGCCGATGTGGGGGATTATGGGAAACATTATTACTCTTTGACATTTTTGCATGCAAAATATGGAGGGTTAAGAAAAAGGAAAATCATGGCTTAAGAAAGCTTTTAAACACGGCCAAAATGTGACCTTGCCATTAATAAATGACTCAGCACTCAGGAAACTCATTTTGGCAATCTGTGCAATTAAAACAAATGTGTTATATATGGGAAATTAATAGCTGCTCACAAAATTTTCGGGTCAGAGGACATTTGACTGCCAGATGGCTTAACTCTGTAGACACATGGTCAGTACTAGGAAACGTGTGAGCTGGATTTTACTGGAAGTTATAAATTGTGTCTGCACCAAAGTTCACTGGCCGTCATGATTTCAGAGCAGGAAGTCATAGAAACTCTGGAGAAACCATTTATTCTGTGTGTGGTGGGGGGACCTATGGCAGGTAGTAAGAGATACAAGGCTGGTGCCCACCCCGGATGGGATGCCAGTGCATGGCAGGGACCTCTCACATTAGTGCGTGTTTTTTATCTGCGGCAGGAAGCACCCAGAGCAAATTCTCTCGCCATGGGGAAACACATGCGTATGTCCCTCTATTCTTATATATAATTAAGTTGTTGGCTGTCACTTGCCTTAATTGAAGGTATATTTTACTGGATTTTTTCAGTTCAAGATGTGAATTGTTGCTTTCCCCTTTTGCCATGGGCCAGCATGACCCTCTTTCACTTTTCCTTGATAAGGATGGTTCCTTTATTTCAGACCTGAAAAGCCTTTTGTAACCAGAAGTACCATGTCAGGACCATCACCGAACCTGCATGCTTCACCTCCCCCCCCCCCACCATCACTGGGACAGTGGCTCTCTACATCCTCCAGTGGCTCCACATCGCTGGGGTCCCATTCTCGCTTCCCAGAGCGGCACATCGCTCATTATTTATCTTGCTGCTACCGGAGGCACGCTGCTCTGATCACTGACCCACCGGTGAATGTGCTGCCAGTTTAATTCACGGTTGTAGTCAAAAGGGGGGTAACCTGCAACGCTGGCGGCGGCCGCAGCTGACCTGCTGGAATCACTCCACCGTATGTCTTTCCGCTTGAGATGAACTCACTTCCATAGACTGCTCATCTGTTAAATAGAGTTTAAGTGTTTCTCCAGTAACCGATGAGCCGGTCTCAGCTGTTTACTTCCTGGCATGGCGCAAACCAAGATGAAGTACGATACAGATGTTCCTGGGTGTGATGTAATATATAAGAGCTGTCTGAAGCCGTTCCCATAATGCATTTGGTCCGTGACTGTCCTCTTCAGTGCTCCCTAATTACAAAATCTTGGGTAGTCCATCCATCCAGGTTGAATTAATTAAGGCTCTCCATTGGCCATCTGTTAGATAATTCCCATCATTTAACAGAGTGAGTCTTCCTAATTCTCGACGGGGAGATTAATTACCGGTGAGCTGTATTAATTACGCGCCAAATTTGCGCTCCGCGAAGCCGGCATGTTTGCTGTACGTGTGTCTGCCTGGTGGGAATATTCCGAGGGATTATTTCCGCTGTACCTGGACCAAGGGACTGGGGGGCTCAGGGTCAGAGAACGCGGCGACAACCGGCCTTTCCGAGCCTCTTTCACGAGAAAGCGCATTTGACGTACTGAGCATTAGCGCACAGCTAACACGGCGACACTGGCGTAATCCGGCACATGCCAGAGACAGAATGACGCTCCTGTAAGCCCCTCCCCAAACAGCCTCATCCAGTTTGCCTCCCAAGCCTCGACAGCACGACCAGGCACACGGCGGAGACGCCAGTGAGTAACTAAGTCACAGATCGTGGAACTTGGCTCTCTTGATCCTGAGCAGCTGTTGGGGAGAGCAGCACATGTAGCTGACAAATGCGAACACTACGGCGAATAAGCAGATTAGCCGCCTTGGATCTGTTGACAAAGGCCTCTTAGCATGTTTGTTGAGTGGTGCCATTCACGCCCGTGAGCCAGTGTGCGGAGGCTCCCCTGACTTTTTCTCGCCCGTGGAGAGACTCAGAATAAACCTATTTCAGAGCCGGGGAACCCAGGTACTTGTTAAATTGAAAGCACGTTTAAATGGGGAATGAGAGTACGGTTTGTTATCGTGGCACGTAAGACAGGTATTACAGATCATTCTGCTCTCTACAGAAAATAGAATATTCTTCATCCTGATGGCCTGTGTATGTTGGGCGCCAAGAGGAATTCTAAAGCAGCATAACTGCGGCTTCTTGCTGAATTCGCTTGGGTAGAGGTGGCACTGAAGGCACACTGATGTGCTTTCATTTAGGGTTGGATAGATCTGGCGGGCTGCGTATGTTGAAAAGGTGATGAAAATGTGTGGGCGAGGTCTGTGGCCTCAACGGAGCTGACTGACATGTCATGACCGGTCATGACCTCTTCTGAGGTGCACTGCTTAGGATGATCTTCAGTGATACGTATAGTTCCATAATCTGTATAATTGTAGGCTGTGTAAACCACTTTAGATCAATTAATCCAGCTAGCTGTAACCCTGAGGGGGATAGGAATCATCATCATTAAGGACTTTTAACCCAAAAGACCCTTAGTCATTAAGGACTTTTAACCCAAAGGATCCTTAGTCATTAAGGACTTTTAACCCAATGGGCCGCTAGTTTCAGGCCTCAGCATGGCCGGCTGTTATACCCTTGATCAAGTAAATGGAAGCTAAATGGGAGCATGGAAAGTTCCAGAAAGCAGACGGTATATGAGGGGGCGGCCCAGTGAGCCTCTAGCAGATGATGTCTCCGCCCTCAAGGCCAACTGCTGTACCTGCTTTGATGTTTTATTTATGCGAGCAAAGGTTGGGAGAGGTCTCCTTCCTCGCAGTGGGCGTCTGGACAGGCTGATAAAAAATGCGCTTTAAAGCCACATCACAGACGTTCACCAGTTTGGTCTTAAGAGGGAAGAGGGAAGTCTTGAGGTCAGCTCGGGATAGAAATGGTGATAAAATGTCTCTTCAAGGAAAACCGTACGTACCATGCATTCACCTGAAAGCAGCTGTTCGGTTACCTAGTGGAACATTTTGAGTGTGTAAATAAATTATGTAAAGCAATCGATGATTTGAGCATGACCCTACTGGCAAGAGAGAGAGATCTGCATCAAGCGGAGGATGCTGGTGTTTTTCTTATAGTTGCACATTATGTGGTTTGATAACTCAATCGTCCCAGTAGTTTGGGGTCCCACGGGGAGCCCATCTCCTGAGACAGAGGTGTTTTTAAACCTAAATATGTATTTTTAATCCGAAGAGCTGGTCCCATAGGCTTGGCTGTGTTACCTTCATCATATATTAAACACCATTGTGCCTCACGCATTCCATTAAATAATGTTTAATAATAATACGGAATGTATTTCATGTAAACGATCATTGCGGACTGACAGGCGTTTTATCATAAACACAGCTCACAGAATGTGTTCCAATGAAGGCTTCTCCCGGACTGAGCTTGCACAGAAGGACCCGAGCCAGACCGAGGAACTTGAAAGAAAGGGACGTGGCGGAAGGAGTGTGTCAGAGTGGCTGATCTGTTCACGTGCTACGCCATTTACATTCCTTTTCTTTTCAATTCCATTTCAATTCCTTCCCATTTGACTGTGGGATCCCCTTTCATATGGTAGAAGGTTAAATGTTCCATAGAGGAGGTCACTGTTATCTGATGAAATATGTATGAATCCAGACACCCGTGCAGGGAGGGTCATTTTCAGGGAGCGGAATAAATATTTATCAAAATAAGGGGAGGAAACTCCATGGAGCGAGTGAGCGAGTGAGCTGGCCCAGTGCGAGCGGGCGAGTGAGCTGGCCCAGTGCGAGTGGGCGAGTGGGCGAGTGAGCTGGCCCATTGCGAGTGGGCGAGTGAGCTGGCCCATTGCGAGTGGGCGAGTGGGCGAGTGAGCTGGCCCAGCGTGAGTGAGCGAGTGAGCGAGTGAGCTGGCCCAGTGCAAGTGGGCGAGTGAGCTGGCCCATACTGATTCCTAAAGCATAATTCTGCTTTTATTAAAAGTTTAAATGCACTATGACTGTTCCTATTTAGTTTGGGCTCAGTTATACACAATTTCCTTGATGGTTTTTATTTTATCTTAAAGCCACATTTTTTAAGTGACACTAAGTGATATTACAGTTCGTCTGAAGGGATCCACCTTGGAATTAAAAGCTAAGAAGCTTTAGTGGAGCTGCTGCCCTGAGCTGGTCTTCAGCTGGTCTTGTTCAACCTCATGTAGCTCCTACAGTGAATGGACTGTCTTTTTTGATCTATGATGAGCTTGTTCTTTCTGAGGTCAGTATGATCTGGCCATTTAAGTTTGTGAATCTGTTTTACAAAAATTTCTGCGTGAATATATTTGCAAAGCCCCAGTATAAATAGATTTAGATCATACCAACATACTTCTTTGCTCTGTACAATGCTGACCTTCTTTGCTTTTTGGATTGTGGGTGGGGCCAGGCTTATATATGGGGGAAACACAGATTCTAAGAAAATATGCAGACTCACAGAAATGGGCCAGATTCAAACCTGCAGCCCAGACAGCACTGACCAGTGCGCAAGCTCATGCAGTTAAAGCTCAGAGCCTTCCTGCAGGAGGGTGTCAGGTGTCCCGTGAAACTGACCCAGTTCTGAAGGTGCAGTCAAGCTACCTGCAAGTGAATTAGGGGGCAGTAAATTCCGAAATTTTGACCCCGCGGTAACACATGCCATGTGGGTGTGTCCTCTCTGCTCTGAAGAGGCACAACGAGGAGGAGGAGGAGCATCTGTTCCCTGACGGGGCCGCTCTCCAGCCCATCACTCACCAGCACATGCTGGCCACTTTGCATTCCCTTCATTTCTTCTGCATTCCTCCTCCTGTTCTCCTCCAAGCTGCATCCCTAGGAAGATCTCGCATGGAAGCATGAGCAGGGATCCCGCCGGCCAGGGGCCCAGACCCTCGGCTTGGGGACGTCGCAGTTAGTGACTGGTTTGTTTTCTTTCGTTTTATCTTTTCCTTCCCTGGAGCATCTCGTTATTCTGGTCGCTGTCGGAGCTGAAACCTTCATGTAAACACTGTCGCTGTCCCCCTCTGGCCTCCGCTCTTCCTCTGATGTCACTTAAAAATGTTTTTTAAAATGTTTTTCACTACTTAGTATTCAGGGATCATGGGCACCTGGTCAGGGACCTTCACCCGGCCCTGCCTGGGGGGCGGCCATAAATAGCCACATCACAGTGTCACACACCTGACGTCAGTGTCGACTCTCTCCCAGTGCTGGCGAGGCAGGGAGATGAACGGTGACGCTAACAGGCGCCCCCTGTAGGTCCAGTTCTCGCTGCTTCCGATACGTTCCCTGGGCTCCATTTTCCTCAGCTGCAGATGGTCGCTGGCAGGTAGGACTGGAGTGTGAGGTTGAGCTTCTTGCCAGGTCTGTGTGGGTTTCAGACCCGCATGGTCTGAAGCTCACGTGAAGGCTCCCCACGTCATTTACTGCTGGAGCGACTTACAGCTTACACAGAGCCCCATGTTTATTAAAAAAACAATTTTTTTCTCACGGGTCGTTGGCTTTCTTCCCACTGTGACGCAGCCCTGCCATGTGGTAGCCATGCGTTAACTTGCCCCTTTTAACCATGGCGTATAAATCAAGCATTTCTATTGGTCTGTGAATAATCCACTTTGACAGAATGCTCTAACGGTCCCATAACCTTCACTAAAAGGGCCCTGTTAGCTGTGTTGAAATGCGTGTCACTTGCATCACGCCAGAGGAACAGAACAGGTGCTGTGAAGGTTGACTGCCGGCACCCCCCTTCCCCCCCCCCCCCCCCCATCGCTCGTCTTGCTCGGACACCCTGTCTGTACAGAAAGCAGGCAGCCAGAGGTCACATGTTTCATTTGCAGCCGAGGATGGCTGCTGAGCCATAACCCCTGAGCTCTAATATGTGAGAGCTGTAGGAGGGACCTCGTTAGAGCTGCAGAATAAGACTCCGAGTTCCCCTTCCTCGGGTCTGGAGCCCATCTGAGTCTGTCAGGGTGCCCAGGGCCCAGCCATTTTTATAGTTAAATAGGTTAGCATGAGTTCGCTGGGAAGACTCTGGCCCCGATGTGCTTGGGTAGAGGTGTTTATCCAGAGAGATCTCCTTGCCGTTCGTTATCTGCTAAAGCACATGGCACAGTGTAGCTGTTTATTTAAGCATCTATAAACACACAGGCATGAGATTATTGGCAGATGGCCATGACGCATGTCACACAGTGTTTGATGCCTGTAGAAAAGCAGCAGTGTTTGTTTAGGGAGGGAGCAAAACCAGGTCTCGGGTCAGTCAGTGTGCATCCATCCTGCAGAAATGAGGCCATCACATCTGGCCCATCAGGATCACGAAATGAAAGACAATCTGCTATTGTGTCCTGTGGACATGAGACTCTGTCTGCATGTCTGAGGGCAGTTTTGAAGTCCTGTAGATTAAGTGCCTCACCCCAGGGTATAGCAGCGGGGGGCCCTCACCCCAGGGTACAGCAGCGGGGGCCCCTCACCCCAGGGTATAGCAGCGGGGGGCCCTCAACCCAGGGTACAGCAGCGGGGGCCTCTCACCCCAAGGTACAGTAGCGGGGGCCCCTCACACCAGGGTATAGCAGCGGGGGGCCCTCACCCCAGGGTACAGCAGCGGCGGCCCCTCAGCCCAGGGTATAGCAGCGGGGGCCCCTCACCCCAGGGTACAGCAGCAGGGGCCCCTCACCCCAGGGTACAGCAGCGGGGGCCCCTCACCCCAGGGTACAGCAGCGGCGGCCCCTCACCCCAGGGTACAGCAGCGGCGGCCCACACCTCACCGCAGGGTATAGCAGCGGTGGCTCACACCTCACCGCAGGGTACAGTAGCGGGGGGCCCCTCACCTCAGGGTACAGCAGTGGGGGCCCCTCACCCCAGGGTACAGCATCGGGGACCTCTCAACCCAGGGTACAGCAGCGGGGGCACACGCCTCACCCCACGGTACAGCAGCGGGGACCCACACCTCACCCCAGGGTACAGCAGCAGGGGCCCACACCTCACCCCAGGGTACAGCAGCGGGGGCCCCTGATCCCAGGGTACAGCAGTGGGGGCCCCTCACCCCAGGGTACAGCAGGGGGGATCGCACCCCAGGGTACAGCAGGGGGGATCGCACCTCACCCCAGGGTACAGCATGTGCAGCGATCTCACGCCGTTCTTTCCTGGAGGTTGGAGATCGTGTGTCTGAGTGTAGAGGCAGTGCTGTCTCCTTCCGTCCCCATTTTCTGTCTGGGCTCCTCGCTCTGTGCTGACGGGGGAATGGCGGCTCCAGCTGTCTGGCTCCAGGCAGGTCGGCCCCACTGACCCACTCATGGCAGGAAGATTAGTCATTGCTATAAAAGCAAGACGCTGGAGTGTAGACCATACAAATACAAATACGGATTGGCCTGGTCCACTGGAGGCATGCAGAGAGACAGAAAGACAGGCAGGCGGACAAACAGGCAAGCAGAGAGACAGACAGATAGGCAGGCGGACAAACAAGCAGGCAGGGAGACAGACAGGTAGGCAGGCGGGCAAACAGGCAGGCAAAGAGACAGACAGACAGGCAGGCAGGCAGGCGGGCAAACAGGCAGGCAGAGAGACAGACAGACATGAGGACAAATTGGCAGGCAGAGAGACTGACTGACAGGCAGGAAGGTAAACAGGCAGGTAGAGACAGGCAGGCAGAATGGATAGAAGTGTGTATGTTGTGTCCATTGGCCTGTGCCCTGTGCCCTGTGCCCTGTGGTGGACTGGCATGCTATGCAGGAAATCCCCAGCCTCATTTTCCTCACTTTCTAGAATCAGCTTCAGGCTTACTGCCACCCAGGGATGGGATCAGTGGATCTGGATCAATCGGGCTTCATGCACACTTCATATTTCATGACAGTTTCACAGTCTATGAATAAATGATTTAGGCGCTTTAGTTCCTGATCTTTCGGGTGGTAACCAGGCCAGAAAACTACAAACACGTCCACAGATCTTCACAGCAGTCCTGACCTTTTCTTAGTGTCCTGAACCAACATTACAGTTCCCAGCTTTGCAGACAGGCTAATGTTTAAATTTTAGCTAAAATTGTACTTTGAGAGTGACAATTTTTAATTTATTTAGTGGTTTTTAACCCAGGGTAACATTTTTGACGCTGTTTCTTCCCCAGGCTACAAGGCAATAAAACTTGCATTGTTGGTGTCAACAGCACAAAATACATTTGAGCTTGTGGTTGGGCAGTTTGCTTTCGGAGAGACACGGTACTAAATTGGTTTTCTGTCATTACCACCTCCAGATGGCCCAGAGCTCATTTAAATGCAGGCCTGACTTGGAGCTGCTAGCTGAGCCATCATTCCCAGCAATGATGTCACTGCTCTGGTGAATGTAGACGATCGATTCGGTGGAGGCCTGCACCAGATGCTGGTTTAAGTGGAGGTATGATACCACAGTGGCCTGTCTGTTCAACAGAACATCTCCGTTCGAGGTTCAGAGGTGTCTGTCAGTTCTGCCCAGCTTACAGAGTGTCAGTGAGCTGAGAACTACTGGGTTGTGGATGTCCAAGAAGTTGTGGAACTCTTTCCCGACCCCCCCTGCCGGCCTATGTGGCCCATCCTGCTCCTGTGGCATGCCATTTATGTGTAATTAAAGTTAGCACTCTGGCTAATTTCCGGGCACTTAAGATGCGATACTGTGACCAGGCAATGACCTGCCCCCTGCTCTCCCTGCTGCCCCTTCTGCCACAAATACACAAGAGCTTCTCAACAATGATATGCCGTGTGAAGGGAGAGGGTGAGGTTCTGTGAAAGACATCAGATTATAAACTTGAATCGCAACAGGGAGAGGAAAAACTTTGTTGTTCTTCGACTCTGTGAAAGACTATCAATTGGGAGCTCACATAAAGAGGGTGTGGCTCTGAGAAAGGCTTCAGGCTGTTAGCAGGGAGCTCACAGGGTGAGGTTGTGGCTCTGTGAAAGACTAAATTATCTACTGGTAGCTCATAGGGATAGGGTGAGGCTCTGTGAAAGACTCTGGGCTCCTGGCTGGGAACTCACTGAGACAGGGTTAGCGTTGTTGTCATCAATAACATGAATAGAGCTTCACACTGGAGAACAGCAGAGTCTTTAAATTGGCTTTCAAATGATGTTTTAAATCTCTGAAGAGCGCTGGAGGGCAAGAGCGTAGTTTCAAATCCTGACCTTTACAAACCGATTTCCTCATAGCAGATGAGATCAAATCGGAGCTATTTCAGTACTACTTACTGCAGATCGAGTGTGTGCATCGGGGAAGGGGTGTGATTCACAGAGACGTCTGTTATTTGGTTATTCAGTGTAATAATATCAGTATGATGACTTCACACGCTGGTAATAATGGCAGCTGGCTTTCAGTGGTTCTTTGGCTTTATTTCCCTGCAGAATATGCTGCTTTGTAATTTATAATTATTTATACAAAGGAGGTGAAGCACTGTAATAGCTGCTTGACTGTAACTGGTTTGAGGCCTGTAGAGTCTGGTCATCTCCAGGAGTTTGGAGCAGACAACACCACAGAAATTCAAACCACACACCGGGACTGCAATGTGAACAGAGTGACACTAAAGCTTTGGCTCTGTTGCCGTTCTCTGCATTTCTCTCCTGTTATTTCCAAAGTCCTAAAAATGCTGGCAGTGCGTCTTACACAGAGCACCATCCTGCTAGTGAACCCCCGAACAATACAAACCAGAAAGGACCGTCACTAAATTATTTTAATTCCATGAAAATCTCGCTGCAGTTAAACCTGCAAATAAAGTTTGCATTTAAAGGCTCTTTAGTCATATTGTTTAAGGCGCTAAAAGGGCTCTGAGATGCCAGTGTCCTGAATCGCTTACGTTGGTTGTTCCCTTCAACGTCGGCAATTCAGAGTTATGGGCTAAATGAATTTAAATGGGGCACTCTAACCATCACAGGATATATCATCAAATGAGAGGCAGCTGAGCTTTCAGGCTAATTCTGGCACGCTAATGCTTGCTGAGTAAGAGGTAGCACTGGGCTAATTTCACTGTGATTTTTTCAGATGTCTCCAGGAGAGTAGACTGTGACCCCATGGCACCAGCGGCATATGCCCTGCCCTCGGATCACCCCCCGGTGATCCTTCACAACCCCACCAGTCAATCTGCCATCCTTGTGTTTTGTTATTCTTCGGCATAAATAGCCAGCAGCTATACCAGGCCTATACCAGGATGCGGCCTTCAGACCCTCGACTGTACTGACTATACAAACATGTCCCAGCATCAGGGGAGAATTTAGGGGGGATATTAGGATAGCCATATTTCATACAAAGGGACCGACCAATGATATGTTTTGAATCGATCAGTGTCATATGAGGGGGCATTTTGGGGGGCAAGCAGCTTTCTTCTAGGGCCAGTGCCCATGTGGCCCCATCCTGGTAAAGGCCCCTGGCCGACAGTCACACAAATACACGTCCAGGTAGCTGTGGTTTTTCTGGGTTAAGCTCTCCTGCCTCTCTGCTAGCCCACCCCTGCTTTTGCTTTCCACTGTTCAAGCTGCCTGTGGGGGCCGGCGGGAGGGGCGTGTAGCAGCACTTTGCCGTGTTGGTTATTATGATTGATTTGTCAGGCTAGTCCAAGCCACAGCGTTTCCATGGATGTGTTACTTCGGAGCAGCTGCCACAAGCCCACTGGTGTACTGGGAATGAAGCCACCCGGAGCCCTGAATGGGAAGCGTGGATCTACAGGCAATACCAGTGTGCAGCAACTTAAAGGTAGCAGCCAGTGGGATAAGAAAAGGGGGCATAGTGGCCATAGTGACCGACAGTGGCATGGGCTTCTTACGGATAGCTTACCTACATAGCAGTGATCTAACATATGGCACCCACAATGGCAGGCAGACCCCCCCCCCCCCCCCCCCACCAC
>JABFEA020000138.1:12448938-12459650 GCA_019775915.2 Cyphomyrus plagiostoma | reverse complement strand
TTCCCCCCCGGGGATTGTTTTATTTATTTTCCTCTGCTGTGCCTTATTTCTTCTTTTTATTAACTGCCCCACCCCCCCCGCCCCCCCATCTCCGTGTAAATGAGCGATTGGAACAGGAAGCCCACTGTTCTATCAGGATTATGGAGATATCGGGGGCAGCTGACTTGCTTATCGACTTGTAGGGATTTCATGCAGCTCTCAGTCCCCCAGTTGTTCGCAGAGGCTGTGTGGCAGAAACCCCCCTCCCCCCCCCGCTGTCTTATCAGCATTGCCACAAGTTTTGATATCATGAAATATGCTGTCCCATACTTGTATTTAATAAGCTATCACATTGGACTCAACATTTCAAAGAAACCTAGAATCATATTACTAAACATACATTCCCTCTAGACTTTTTATAGAAGCAAATTTCTGAAATATTGGGAGTTTTAGCATCTAAATTAAATAGCATCTAATTAAACTGGTAAATTTAATTTAACTATGTAGCAAATATGGAGGCAAATTGGCATTTTCCCAGGTGTATAAAAGACGGTGAGGCGATTTTCTACACTAAGATTCTTTTAGAATATTAACACCCTCGAATCATATGGCATGTTTCACTTCAGTTGATGGATCATGCAAAGCTCTGTGGATGACAGGTCAGGGGTCTAGGCTGGAAACCCACGTTGTGCGAGATATGACGGGCGCCGCGACACCAGGATGCCGGACGTCGTTACATCCACAGCCATCGTTTCTGCACATTTCATCAAGCAGGGCACCAGGAGAGGCCTGTCTCACTGGCGTGCGGCAAACTGGGGACTCGCTAGCTCACATGCACCAACACTCCCACACGTGCACCCCCACACACCCCGTGTAAGTGAGTGAAGAGCGCAGGGTGTCACACGCCGAGGCAGACGTTTGTGTGGCTGAGCCGGCATTCCGGGCTGGATTCACAGCTGTGGTGATGAATCGGAGGGCTGAATCACTCTGGCGTCCGCATATTAATATTTGCCTCACTGCAAAATGGCCCCTTTTGAAATAAATGGCTTTTTTAGATGAGTGGTGTGGAGAACCTCACTTATGCCCCCGTCCCCCTTGGCAGGGCAGCAGGCCGGTCGGCTAATCAGGCTCCAGACTTAAACCCACATATCAGCAACGACACTGGCTGCTTCTGAAGGTTACGCTGGCCAGCTAAGCACCATAATCCCCCATATTTACGATGGGCCGCTGTCCTATCGATGCTTCGCGGCCATGTGAGGCACTTTGGGGGTCTGGCTATGCAGCCCCCCTCCCCTCAACATCCCAGACACAGAAAAGGCAGTAAGGCATTTCCATGCTCCGCCTCTCGTATTACAGCCAATGATACAAAACATAAACCAAAAATGCAATAATATAAAGATGGATGCTGTGGCCACAGAAAGTTGGAGGGAACACATTTAGCAAGAGAAATGTATAATAAAATGCTCCCTGTGATCGCTGCAGAAAGATAAAAAAAGGGATCCAAATACTTCTTTGGAATTCTGCTCACTTTCCAGCTTGTTATCTTTCCTCATTCTCTGTTATCTTTTGAAGCTAACATTTCTGGTTAGATTGCATGAAAGGATTTACGGTTCCAGCTCATAAATTACAAACAAAACGCAACATATATTCCCAAGACTTCTTGGGTTCATTGATTTCAGCTCTAGTTTTCTCAAAAAATTCTGAAAAATAGAAACAAAAAAATTACACTATATATGGGAAAGTGTTCCTCCAGTCCAGCTAGAAAATGATATTGAGCTGGATTCATATTCAATATTGATTGTTATTTTTGTTGCATTTTTACTTAAATATGCTGTAAAACTGAACAAGAATCCAAAAAACATCACAGATGAGGCAACGAATATCTATAAACCATTTACACAACTGAGCTCAGTTGTACAGTATGGGACCATTTATTTATGTAATTTGCCATTCCAGGAGAGTTAGTCTTAGGAAAATAAACACTGCAGACATTAAATGTCACCCCAGGCGATGTGAAGGATCTCAGTTTTCATTTGGTTCAGAAATGAAATGTTATGTTTCCAAATAGGTTAATAATGTTTGACTGTAGATACTAAGTCATGCTCAATAGAGTTGTATATCCAGCCGTTTGCTGCATGAGGCACATGATACCTGGATTCTCGCACCGTGACCAATGGGAAACTGCCCTTCAAAGTCGCACCGCAGAGAGCACTGAGGGCTCCCGCATTTCAGAGTGGAGGTGAACAGATGCTTATAGTGCAGCACCGATAAAGAATTTTTTTTTTCAATTACAGGCCTTGACAAATCTTAAATTATAAAATATGAAAAGTCATTGATATGGTTTTCTTCCTCAAAATCAGACTTTGATAGCAGAGTGACTGAAGTGAATAGACTGTCGCCAGCATTACTTCCTATGCTGGTACCATGAGCTCCCGCACTGAGCCCTAACTCGTCTGCAAAGACTGGGGTTTGAATCCCTCCCCATGTCTGTGAAATGTCCGTGTTTCCTCTGTCCCATGGCTTATTCCACTGACCCCAGACACGCAACCTGATGTCGGCAAATTACCAGTAATGTGTGATGGAATGGCTTTCCATCCTGCGTGGCTCTGTGCTCCACACACCCATGACGCTGTACTCCACCAGCATTTTCCAAGGCTGATGGATGTTTTGGCATCTTATCTAACACTGATAGAGCTGTGACCCTCTACGGTAGTCCCAGTAGGCCGACTGTTCATCTCTCTGTGGATCAAGTGAGCTGATAATATTTATGCTATAATAAGTGCTGAATTCTTCACACAGCAGACTCTGAGAAACACAAAAGGAACATAAGAGAAACAAGAGAAGCACGACAGACGAATGGGCTAAGCGGAGCACCTCACAAGTAGCTTGATAAATCAAACTGACCTGCAAGCAGGACAACAAGGGCTCTGCTTCACATGACACACGTCAGGGTGAGACATGCAGGCTGTTAACCTGGCTACAAACAGTCCACTGGCTCCTAGGCAACAGCAGGGCTAATGCAGTGCCGGAAGCCCATTGGTAATTGCTTAATGTTTTATATCTCTTCATGTCATCAATCCTTGTTGCTGGATTGTAAAAGTAACAAGGTAGCTGGGGAATTACTGCAGGAATGGAGATCATCATCTGGAAATGCTGTATGTAGCTTAAAGTTTCATATTCAACTTTTACTCTGCAGAAGGATTGAAATAGGAAAGACTTCAATAGTGTACAGCAATCCGACTGCAAATTATGAGTGGAGCGAGTGCTGTACCTATTGAACGTGCTGGTTAATGTGATCTTTTTATCTTCTTGGGGATTTAACTAGCAGAAACTGGAGTTAAAGTATCGTTATATGTTAATCAGATTAAGAAAACCTTCATTGGAGCAGATCTGCTAAGAACAACCTGTAATTATAACATTAAATGGCTTCACAGCAGGTAAAGTGTTCATGTAGGTTTGTTGGACATGGAGTGGAGAGTTTGGAAGGGGTATGATCTCTGAAGTGGCAATGGAGATGGAGGGGAGGGGGAGGGGCTTCATCCCAAATATGGTGATGGGGGTGGGGTTTGGGGGAGAGTTCATCTCTCACATTTGAATGTTTTGACCTCATTGTGTCCCAGCTGTAAAGACCTACTTGTACAATGGCCAATTTATAGAAATCATGGCTAGGTTGATGAATCATTGTTCTTCATCAAATTATAATCTGGACGAAATAATTAAATTTCATAGAGTAATTCTAATGGCATCTCCTTTGTAAATACTGGGAAAGCATAGTGATGTCAAGAGGCAAGCAGCCTGTCATTACAAACCCATCTGTGTCTCAGGTTTTCTGTAACAAGCTGTAATTTATGTCACAAGCATGAGGCCAGACAGTCCGCCAGCTAAACATTTGGACCATTTAAGTTTGCAGCGTCCATCTCTATTAAGCCAAAAATATGGCTGCTCACTCTCTCTGACCAAAGGGGAGAAAGTGCCTAATGATGAAAATCTGCTGCTTATTTCCATACTTATGCTCTGCCTTTGGACAACAATGACAAACTTAATTACTGGCAAGTTTACTGCCGGTATGTGAGACGGGGTTCCTCTAAGGCGCATGGAAACCTGTCTCTCACATCCAGATGAATACTTGCTCAGGCACAAAAGAGTAACCTGTCAATGTGTAAGCTGGATTTAGAATAACAGACACAAGGGTTTGGGGCATCGTCACATGATAACTGCATGGAGGGAGCTACGTCTTTAGAGTATCCCAGCAGTGCATCAGAACAGACTGACTCATGACAAACCCAACAGTGCGCAGTGGTACTGTGTCAGACCACTACAGAGCAGACTTACTCACAGTGGACCCAACAGTGCACAGTGGTACTGTGTCAGACCACTACAGAGCAGACTTACTCACAGTGGACCCAACAGTGCGCAGTGGTACTGTGTCAGACCACTACAGAGCAGACTTACTCACAGTGGACCCAACAGTGTGCAGTGGTACTGTGTCAGACCACTACAGAGCAGACTTACTCACAGTGGACCCAACAGTGTGCAGTGGTACTGTGTCAGACCACTACAGAGCAGACTTACTCACAGTTGACCCAACAGTGTGCTGTGGTACTGTGTTAGACCACTACAGAGCAGACTGATTCACAGTGGACCCAACAGGAAAATAAAAGTAGGACAAGTGAATGAAACACGCCCCGAGATGGCCTCATATACAGCAGTTTCATCATGCCCGACGTCAGGGAAAACTCATATTTTCAAATGAGCAGATGAATTTCCCCCACTTTTCTTAAGCATGAGAAATCCCAACTCACAAAAGCCTGTTTGAGCAATGTAGTCCAATCACACTCAGCAAGAAGTGGAGTTTAAACTAAAGCATAAAAATTAGCCAAAACATTAATGTTTACCACAAAATACTTTTAGACATTAATGTTTTTTCTTACCATGTTATTCACTGAAGGGAGCAGGGAAAATATTTGTACTTCAATATGAGACATTTCTATTCTTATCTTTGTTTAAGTGGATGAAACGTTGAATGAATACCATTGTGCTGGTATATAATTTTAAGAAAATGACTCTATGGGATAAGAAGTTACTGTGCTATTATGATATCGTGGATATTCTCTCTCTCTCTCTCTCTCTCTCTCTCTCTCTATATATGTATATATATATATATATATATATATATATATATACACGCACACAAGCACGTACACACACATACACGCACACACATTTGTAAGGAGGAAATTCCAGTGTGAGTATGACTGAGGAGAGTGAGTAGGAAATATCAGTGTGAGGCTTACTGAAGAGTACGAAGACAGTGAGAGAATTAGTTTCATATATTTATGTAGAATTGCATTAGATTAAATAATGACAACAATTGAATAAGGTAAACAGCCAGTTTCAAAAGCATCTCAAGAATGCAGTGACACAGGTTGCAGGTCCTCAGGGGAGACAGAAATACCTCAGAAAATTAATTCTCACATCCTTTGTTCCCCACACAAACAAAAGAATACATTCTGGCAGAATAAATATTTTAAAATGATTTTTCAGGGCCAGCTAATTCAATAAGGGAACAAACACAAGCCACGGGCAGTAAGGTGTATAAAGTAACATACAGCCTCAAAGAATATCAGCTAGTTAGGTCAGAGTAGCTAAGTTAGCTAGCTGCTTTCTGCGGTGACCTCTCTGCAAGTGGCCATGCAGTTATAGCGATGTGTACACCACCTTAACTCTATGGGTGAGGCCAGGCTATTAGAGTCATCACAAGTGATCTGAGGTCAGGATGATGGATGAGACACTCTGCAAACACTGCCATATGCCCCCTGCGACTGCTGACTGCAGCTTAACTGGACCTCAGTAGAAATGCGGGCCAGGAGGAATGTTTCTGGAGAGTGAACGTGTGACATTGGCTCTGTCACCTTGGTGTGATGTGGTCAGCAACTTAGTGGCTCCCGGTTAAATTGGTATCTTAAAATAAATAACACCTTTTGTTAAAAGACAAATTTAAAGGAGGGGTGGGATGGCCCAGCAGTCACGGTCAGTGTCTAGGGGTCTTGGTGAAATTCTCACCCTGAACTTGACCTTAATGCCGCCATGCTGAGTGAAATGGAGTCCGGAGTACAGCTTGTATGGAGAATAATGCAGCAGTGTGTCGTTCAGCAGGTTACAGGATCACTGCCCATGTCCGGAAGGTTTGTGGTTTTGAATGCCGGTAGGATAATCATCACTGCTGGGCCCATTAGGAAATTTCTCAACCCCAACTACTCCAGAGGCACTGGGCTGGCTGACCCTATGCTCTGACCCCACAACATGCTGTATATACATGTGTGTCTGTCCTAAAGAGCAGGATGGGTTATGTGAAAGCTTACCAGTACCCCCATGGGGATGATTAAAAAGTTATTGGATTCTAACATGGAATAACACTTCACCTCTGCACAGTGAAAATTAAAAATGATGCAGCTTGGTGGAGGCTGGTCTGGGGAATCAGCAGCTGCAGACACACTGGAGCAGAAGCTCATTAAAAAAAACACAGGTTCAATTTTAAAGTCCATTTTGTACAAAAAAGCATCCAGTAGCTGAAAGCCAACAACCATATAGGCAAACAACAATAGCCCATTCCCAGTGAACTACATACTCCATTATTGTTCTTATTTATTAGGCCTTTCTCTGGTGTGTTTTCTTTTCAAAGAGGCTTTAGAAAATGCATCTAAGATTGTTCCATAAAATATTCAGAATCCCCGTTGTATCTGTAGCCGGAAAATTCTGGGTTTTTATTTTGAGACAATCTGTCTTTTTTAATTCCAAGCCGTGCGGGGCCCCCTGCCAGTCAAAGCTCACTATTTATGGTCTTGTCGCAATCAAGTTTATTTGGCACATTCAATTAATTCCAGTGTGCACCGAATGATTCAACAGAGGCATGTGAGATGGCCCAAGGAGGAGCTGGGCTTCCAGGCGTGATGCAGCCGCACTTTCAGCTCCTGATTTATGTGCCCCTGATAACTAGCAGTCTTCAGAAGATGGAGCCTTTATAGTTATTTAGATGGCAGCTTCTGAATCATGAATTCCGTCACTTTTCTCAGTCTCTTTTCAAGTTCACATGCTCTACATTAAGACCTGAAAATAAATAAGAGGATTGTTTCTGAAACCTCGACTCCATGCTGGCACTCATGCTACGGGCAACAGAATAATCGTTCCACGGAGGAGAAACCTTCTTGCCCTCTGCGCTGTTATGCACACTTTGCCATTTTGGGTTGGTAGAACTGTCATCGCCACGCTGCCCACACGAGGCTCTCTCCAACACACATACAGCCGCAGAAGAAATTAAGAGACCACAGCACAATTTTTTGTTTCATTTATTTCTGAATGAAAGTTCT
This sequence comes from Cyphomyrus plagiostoma, assembly GCA_019775915.2. Taxonomy (NCBI): domain Eukaryota; kingdom Metazoa; phylum Chordata; class Actinopteri; order Osteoglossiformes; family Mormyridae; genus Cyphomyrus; species Cyphomyrus plagiostoma. Next base: position 12,452,304 of record JABFEA020000138.1, on the reverse strand, counting down.
GCATGTGTGAATAATGTTTTTTTTTTTGCAAATTGCAGCCTGTTTTTCCTTTTTCTCATTAATCAAGAGCTTCTTCCTTACTAAGAGCTTCTTCCTTGCTTTATCGGACAGAACACTGGGAATCCCTTCATGATAAAATGGACCTAAAACAAGATGCTGGTTGGACAGGACACCAGCCGTGGAATTCCAGTTCACCACGGCAACAAGAAATGGGCACACAAAACCACAAAACTGTTGACCAGTGCAGACAGCTCGGCCCAAACTCTGGAGATAAAACACAAACTCCAAACCAACCTGAGCTCCTAACCAACCCAAGCTCCTAACCAAACCCAAGCTCCAAACCAACCCGAGCTCCTAACCAACCCGAGGTCCAAACCAACCCGAGCTCCTAACCAACCCGAGCTCCAAACCAACCCGTGCTCCTAACCAACCCGAGCTCCAAACCAACCCGAGCTCCAAACCAACCCGAGCTCCAAACCAACACGCGGTCAGTGATGCCCAGTGATCAGTCTGGACAGGATTCCCAGTAAATTACATTCGACTCTAAGCAGCTTCACATGATCCTTCCTCAATTTCCTGATTGTAGCACAGCTCAGGTGCAACATAATTACTGCTTTGGAGGCTCCAATGCCAGCCTGTTAGATCCGAAGGAGCTCATGAGAGCCTGTTTCCATGGCGTTAGGCCTGTTCTGAACGTTGTTATATTTAGGCTGTGTGATGGCTCGCTCTCCTGACCAGGGTGTGCCTGTCACATCCAGCCCCATCATGGTGGGTATGCGTGTACAGGCTACGCACTGACACCAGGGGAACTGCGCTCATTTGAAGGTGTCCCTAAGGGGGTGTGTCATCAGTGTAACCAGATGGGGTGAACACTTTGGTCTGAAAACGTAAGAGACCCCCACAAGAAGCCCTAGCCTTCCCAATTAAAGAGGCCATTTCCCCTCCACCACTCAGCCCAGATGCCCATACGCATCCAGGGAAAGAGTGGATATCTGGGTCATCCGAGCAAAGGCCTGCCCGTCGAGGTCCTCAAGTCTTACGGAAGGGAATACCGCTGCATTCATATGTTGTCACCCACGTGGGGATGACATGCTCACGGTCATGCAGCTCAGGAGAACTTTTTTGACATGTGGTATGATTGACAGAATGTTTTTCCTACTGGAATATTCATTGCAATACTGATCCGGAAGTTCCATCGGAATATCCATCGGAATAATGTCCTGGAAGCTCTTTCAGGTACCAGTTTTCCACATCGGAATATCAATCGGAATGCTGACCGGGAAGCTCCTTCAGGTGCCAGTTTCCCCATCGGAATATCCATCGGAATGCTGACCGGGAAGCTCCTTCAGGTACCAGTTTTCCACAACAGAATATCCATCGAAATAATGACCTGGAAGCTCCTTCAGGTACCTGCATTCCATGCAGTAGCCAAATCTCCAGTATATTGTGTCATGCTCCTTTCATTCTGCAGTCCAGGGCAGGTGTCCCGAGACAAGCATGCCTGTGAAGCCCTCGTGATGTGGAGATGTCATTTCCTGTGAACAGGCATGGGGCAGGGAAGAATATCCCTCTCTCCTTAACATGCCAGTTCGATATTCCTGTCCCTCGTTTATGATAGAGACTTGCACATAAATGGCCTGCACACACAGCAGGCTGCCAGATGTCTCTGGGCTTCTCTGCATCCCCTACATCTGCCTTGTATGGCAGCTCCTCGAAGCCCATCTGTAATAGTTTCTGCCAGATTAAAAATCTTTGGTATTATTTACTTATTAACAAACTTGGTTATTTGGGAGAGGAAAAAGCAGTTTATCTGTAAGATAGCATGTCCTGCCATATGTAACGTCTGAGGACACGTGACTTGACATGAAAACCTTTCAAAGACCTTTCAGGGGCATGTTTTCCTGCAATTAGGACCCAAACAAGTATGAGGATTGAAAAAGCATCAAGCAAGACAAAGATGTTAGCAGAGCTGTCGATCAGATATTGGCCTCCAGGGACTAATTAGCAGCCAATCAACGGTGGTGTTTGTGAAGGTCTTTCACTACAGATCGACCGCAGCACCTGGTAGGAGTAGCTTGGCATATCAAAGCACCATGCAGTCTAATCTATTTATAAATATGGACGTCTTATTTGTGAGGCAGCATGTATTTACAACTGGCACGGTGAGAGAGTGTGAGCTTGGGAAGGGTCAGCCGTCATGTTAGGGCGGTAATCACACTGGATCATGGGACGGCGAGTGCGAAGTAGGCATGAAACAGAAAATGGAGAAGCAGAAGTGAAATGTGGTAATGAGGGAATACGAGGGAATACTAGAAAGTAAACTGTGGAAGAGAGAGAGAGGCAGAGAGGCAGAGGAGTGTGGAGGACAGCAAACCGTCCCGAGGGAGCACAGCAGAGTCTGCAGCTTGTTCTTGCTGTACACCATCCTGAGTACAGGCTGTAAGAGGGATCACTGTTGACTTATCAGAAGAGCAGGTCCTCTTCTACTAACAGGCTCCTCATTGGCTGGCTGCCAGGATCAGGGCGCCTTTGATAGGGCGGGGGAGCATGCAGTGCTCCAACTGTTGCAGGGATTATGTGTTACATACAGTAATTTGGGTTAAGCGCCTCGCTAAGGGGCACCACAGTGGGGGCCCCCCCAGGGACTCGACCCACCAGCCGTTGGGTTATGAGCTCATGTCTTTAATCACCCTGCCACCTGCTGTCCTATATTGCAGACCAGCTGCAGTCTTCAGGTAAACTTTATCACCTAAATGATGTGGAGTCCTGCAGCTCCAGAACTGGCTGAGAATTTAAGGGAGGGAGGCAGAGCAAAGACCTGCCCACGTGTGACAAGACCCCGGAGTTGATGTGAGCCCGGAATATCCCGGAAGGTTCATGGCTCATGGGCATCTTTGCTGAGCAAAGCCACGGATTACCGGGAGCCCCTTTGACTCTCCTGGTCCCAGATGGGGGCGTTCCTGCTTGCGGGGGCCATGCCGCCGTTCCGTTCAATCTGCAGAGCGACAACTCTAATGCTCGCCACAGCTTTCATGGGTCAACAAGCGAGCGGGGAAGCAGCGGAGCGCGAGGCCGTGTACTAATTACCGGCGCTCCGTCAGGGGGAGGCCAGTGCTGATGTTTTAATTACCGGGGTTTCACTTTCGTGGCCGCGATGATGGAAGACCTTACCCCCGCTGCCCCCTCCTCCATTACTCTAATCATCACCGGAGCTGCGTGTGAAACCAGGATCGCTTGTTGATTTATTGGCCTGATTTTTGATTTTGCTTTTCCATGACCTGGGCGGCGCCCCCCCCCCCCCCCGGGCCGCGGGGGGGGGGGGGGGGGGGGGGGGGGCCCCCGGGGGCGGGGGCGCGGGCCCGGAGG
>JABFEA020000138.1:12342320-12352806 GCA_019775915.2 Cyphomyrus plagiostoma | reverse complement strand
CCCCCCCCCCCCCCCCCCCCCCCCCCCCCCCCCCCCCCCCCCCCCCCCCCGGGGCCACGGGGGCGCGCACACACACACACACACACACCATCTATCAACCTGCTGGGGGACATTTAAAAATCCCAGGAATGGTGCTCGGGACGGGGTGGGATCTCACAGACTCGCATTGTAGCAAATCCGATTATCGCCTAAACTCTCAGAGCCGCCTCTCACCCTGGGGGGGCTGCTCCCAGCAAAGATGGCCGCTCACCTTTCGTGGGCAGCGGTGGAACTGCCAGCTGGGGGGGTGAACGGCAATTGGCAGGCTGACGAAAGAGCCAGTGTTAATTTGAATTCCATAATGAGCACGATGGCCGATCGCGCAGCCTCAGCTTTCAGTGAGCATCCATCCCACAACGTCTCCATCCAGCTGGCCTCCCTACTGCAACCACTGGTGAAGGAGAAGGTTCTGAGCCTGGATTCATCGGCAGGGTTCAGGACATGCTGTGGCCTGCTTATAGACGGTGGCACTCAGCCTTACAGTACCGGGGAAGTGCAGGCGGACCATCCCATTGGCCGGCGCAGTCCGTACCGACGTACCACCGGCTGGCACTGATCTCCCACTCTTTTCTCAGGAGGCGCCATGAATTTGGGACAAACTCCTCCTGGCACCTCGGATCACACAGAGCGTGCTGACAGGCAGACGGTGCCGAGGTGTCGGCAGCAGACGGCGTCACCTGACAGAACTGGCATCTCTCACTCTCCCACCCCCAGCCAGAAACCCTGCGGCTTAACTTCCATGGAGAATTAACCACCTCCTTCACCATCACAGAGCTCCCCTCCCCCCCAAGCCCCGAAGAGTCGGCAGGGGATGATGTCACCGTCACCCCGCCTTTTAACCCATTGGGCAGGGAGTCTGTTGGCATGGTCTCCCAAGCAGGGGTGCCACTAGAGATTTCTGGCTTTAGGAAAGCATATGATACTAGGTCTCAAACCCAGACCGATCCAATTATGTTCTACATATTAAGGCCCTTGTCAGATGATCCAAAGGCCCCTGAGTGACCATTCAGTACCGCTGCTCTCAAGCTGCATCCTGAGTGTCTTACCTGAAGCTGCCGACTAACTGGATTCCAATAATATTCTGTCTGGGTCGAGGTACAGAACCAAGGCCTTTCTGAGACCCCTTGGACGCTTTTCTGTCTCATTAAAGCCCAAACTCACTCCTGAGCCAAACTTAGATCTCAAATATGGAATTAACACCAAAAATCAAGACGTGCTCTGGGCTGGAGGAGCGAGGTTGACTATAAGCACCACCAGAGATGAGCCTCCTGCTGAAGGACGACTGGGATGCTCCCGGAGATTCCATACGGCACGGACGAAGACAGGCAATGAGGATAATAATGACCGAACCCATGACAGAACGCTTAGGTTGAGGAATTTCCAACCGCGGCCTCACACGTCTCACCCGGCGCCGTAAATCTGCACAGAGCCGTTAGGCTTGCCCTTCGGAAGCCCTTACGGCTGCCGCTCCGAAACGTCCGCGGAACTATCGACGTGAAAACCTCATTCATCCATCGAAACGCTAAACTGCCCAACTGGGAAGCCGTAAAAAGCAAGGCACATCTAAAACAGAATGAGACCTCAACTCACTGCTCATCAAATATTAAGAAAATGAGGGCTTTCTCCTCCCCGCCCGAAGAGGGCGGCCATCGCTCTCTTCACACACAGATGCGATAATATGCGCATTAACCCCTGATGAGTCACACACCGAATGGGGACCTGTCGCTCGCATCAGAACACGCGTTCGCCGCAGGCAAAGCCGTGTTTGCAGTGTAGTGACAGCCTCCTGTATAATTTAAGGCACTGTGGAGAGGCCCGGACCGAGCTGGAGATTACTAAACGGGCTGGGACTGGAACTGGGCCCACAGGCTGACCCAGGGTGCGGGTCTGGCAGGAGGTCGGAGCCCACAGTGTGTATGTGTGTTCGTCTTCATGACAATGAGAGTGTCGTCTTAGACAAACACCAGTCCCGGTACAGGTCTTTGTTTTTGTCTAGACTTATGTAAGTCCCCCCCGCAACAAACACAAACAAACACACACACTGCGTGACATCATTATCTATATTTATTATTATGTTGATAATGTTATATCTCACTGCCCCATAAAAGATTTTCAGGTCTTTGCCAATTGTTTTGTTCATTCCTCCTGCCTCCTGCACACAGCCACTGTCTTTCATGCTGCTGTAAAGCTCTCTCCCCTGTCAAACCCCCAGAGTACCCAGAGTTCACTGGGGTCACTAATACAAAATTTTCAAACTTCTGCACCAATTAGAAAACTGAACTAAAAATACCACCATATACATACGTATTTTACATACCCACCTAGATACATGCATTCTCTTTCTTTCATATGCTGCCAGCAACTAGAAACACACACACAGGCCTCGACTCCCTGCCTCCTCCAAGCAGCTCTAATAATGAGAGGCGGGGTAGGCAGGCAAAGCAGAATTAACTTAACACGCTTTTGAGCAGCTCGAATGCCGATGCCTGGACCACACAGCAACTTGGGGTCACAAGCTTCACATTCTGGGGAGAAGACACACAGACGGGGAGTCTGCTCACGCCATAACCATAAGTAACCAACCCACATACAAGAGTTATGGCATTTTTACTTTTTTGATTGCATTCACAGATTTTTATAAAACTGAGGTTATCCAAATGGGGACCTCAAAAGATGTCCCCAAAAGTAGCGAAATTTCAGGGGGACAATTTGGTCCTCAAATGTGATCTATGCAAACCCGCACGCACACACACACACACACACGGTGTCGGATTCGAACCTGTGCCACATGAGCTAGGATGCGTCTATTCAGGAGAATCACACAAACCTCGCGCTCGGAGAGAGAATAACAGCCTCCCCGGAAACACAAACGGGGACCTTCACCTGCTCCCTGCAACCCAAATAACAAACCTGGCTGTCAGCCACCCCAGCCTGGGGAGGATCAGAAGGCCGCATTCGCCGTACAGCAGATGACAGGACTCAGACACACTCTTAATAAGCAGCGTGCGCAGTCTGGCAGCAGCCGTACCACATCGAGCTCAAGGTAGCAGGCAAAACGGGCCTTCAGACTGCTACAGGCACCAGCTACTGTCGGCCAAACTAAACAGAGCTTCACGGAAAGGCGTCTTCAGCCACAGCCTCGGCTCTGCCGTCCGGGACATAAGGGACGGGCGACAGGTCACACTAAGAGCAGCTGCGCTGCCATCAGCCAGAGTCCTCTGAGAAGCTCTCAGATGTGACCTCCACACGCCATACAAACAGCCAGCCCTACCGGAGCCACCAAAAGACTGAGCAATGCGTTTTGGTCACAGCCTAGCGACCTGGAGAATTATTCGAATGATTACACTAGACAGTCTCAGAAGTAGAGAAGAGGAAGACCCTGAGAGTCAGAGAGGAGGGGTGGTCCGGCCCGGACCAGCCCAAACTGGACCCGCTCTGTACTGGGGAAACGCTGAACAGCAGGACAGCCATCAGTATTCACTCAGCATTGCAGCACTAAAGTCTGTTTGCAGGAGCCATACAGGACCCAGCGAAGCCGCTCGCGGAATTAAAATGATCCTGTGAAATGGCTTGATAATAATTAACAGCGTTATTATGACATGCAGACAGGGAAGAGGCAGGAAGGGTGGAGATGGGGGGCAGTGGGGGCGTGAAGCAAAGATTCCACTCTTTAAAGGGGATGTTAATAGACTCCCACACACACCTTAATGGGAAGGAAAGGCAGGTCCAACCCCGCCCCTTTAAGAATAATGTGCTGCTCCGTCATTTGACGTGACTTTCTTTAACTAGTCTTGTAAGAACTCATATTTATGCCCGATGATGTTTGATCACGTCTGATCATGTATGACAACATACCAACATGCAAGACCATGCGTTTCAATATATCTGATTAAGGTTCCAGGTTTGATCATGTCTGATGATGTTACATCACATCCCATCGGGTCTGACTGTACATGATCAAATCACATCCTGTTACATTTCATCATAACAGTTCAGGTTGTGATGTTCTATATCAGGACTCTTCAAATCTGGACCTCAATTTCAAATCCAGGCCATGTTTTCAGTTCTCCAAGATCTCCATGATCTATAACACCTGCAATGACATCATCACTAAGCAGTCTAAAACCTGTAAGCACTTAAGCATGTGTGTTGGTGTAAGATGAACTGAAAGTCCACAGTCAGCACTGTGGTAAGGGGACTGTCATGATGAAGGGGAGTCTCAAGGAGAGCTAGCAAGTTAAACTTCAGAAGATCAGCACGTTTCAGCCAGCCCAGGGGGGTGAAGACCAAGCAGAAAGCCAAATCCAGGACAGTCTAGGTCAGTCAGAGTACACCGCTGCTCCGATTCCACAAACACAATGCTGGGGCCAGTACTAAACTGCTTCCCAATCCGGAACTAGTTCTCCACTCCACCAAAAAATAATGGCTCCAGCACTGCACCCTAAAAAATCTGGTTTCAGAATTTGGAACCATAACGTCAGTGAAAGCGGGGTGAGCTATTGCATCCAAACTTTCCGCATACCTGGAAAATTCAATCCATATCCAATACAGTTTAGTTTGATATCACTGGCGCCAGCAGTGAAATAACTTGCCAGTTTATTAGCAGAACACTGTTACAAAGTTTTTTTTTATTATTCTGTGGAAAATGAAAGATAGATTTGCTAGCCAGGTTTAATAATACATTATAAACATGCTGCAAAATGAATAAAATATTGGGGATACTTGGGTGATGAAGAGATCATGAGGTGGACCAAAAGGCACCAAGCGAGAACCAGCTCAGCAGCAGCAGCAACAGCTCGGGATTGGAGGAAATGAGGCAAAAGAGAGGGGCTGAATGGTGCTCAGGAGGGAGGGGGGGCAAATCCTCAGGCTAGGAGTACAGAGAACTGAGACTGTGTGTATTTAAAACATATTCATTCAAGGCCTGAACTGACGAAGGTGATGCTCCAGGAATAACATTTCAGGCAAGTCAGGAAGCAAGCTGTAAATCCATTAGGAAAGAGGGCAAGATGATCCTCCTCAGCATAATGGCAACACGACAAAGGCCCACAGAGTGCTGGGATCTAAGGACAGAGCCTTGAGGCACTCCCACAAATGTCACGAGTGCTGTGCAGTTCGGTCCAGGCTACCCAGAGAGGTCAAACCGAGGAAAGGACAGTGCCACTGGTTCCCTCCACCTTTACAGTAGTGGGGGTCAAGTATGGTTGACAAAGCTCTTGAAGAGAGAGCATTATGTCTCTGCTAATCGGCCTTTGAAACGCAGTCGCACATCATTCTTCGTAGAGAATCGTGACAAGCCAGCTGCATTGTGAGGACACAGGACACCATTTAGCTTGAACCAGTCATCCATTCTCCCACATATTTCTAATATTTTTCATATTTTTTATAAATGGCAGCACGTTCTAGAAGGGTCTGTCTAAGGGGCCAGATCAGATGAGAGCTGATTGGCTGACTCTGGTGCTTCCTTGTTACTGCATCCATTACTCTCCATTTGTTCCAAATCACGCAATTTATTAAAAACAAGATGCACATGGGCCGTTTCATTATTTTGGTAACCCTGAGAAGCAGTGATAAATTCCCTGACTCGGCGTTTCACCCTCGTCACGAAGAATGTCTGATTATTCTCAGTCACCTTCGCTTTATGTTAAACACCCACAAGAGCTGAGTGGGATTCCGCTGAGCAGCCCTGCAGTACCAGGAAAAGCAGGCGGGTTTTTTTTTCTATTACATTAACGTTTTAGTTGATGCTTCATAAACATCAGGACTTCAGTCACGTGGCCACATTCGGTCCCTGCAGCTGAGGATTTTCTCTTTTAAGGTACAATCCTACCTGTTCATCCTTCTCTTCTACATCAGAAATAAATGGCACCATGAATGATAGTGTGTTGTTTTGCACTGTAACATTTTCTCATCCTTTCTTCTGTCAGCGGCAGGTTTTAGACGCGCAGGTTTCACATGCCCTCCTGGAATGTCACAGCCAACCTGTCCGCGATGTGATGACAAGCCGGGAGGGGCTCCACCAGCAGGGGGCATAAGCGTGGGGCGTGTCGGACATCAGCGCCTCCGAGTGAGACTTTATACCTGCTCCGCAGAGAGAATGAGCCTGGGGAAGGTGGGGGTACCTTGTCGGGTGGGGGGGGAGGTGCTCGCAAAAGTTTCTCAAAAGCAAGAGCACTGCCGGGGAGAGTTAGTGCCGCACACACCCCCAAACACATGGATACACAAGTACACACACAGTATAATTGATGAACTAACCACCATCCAGCTATCTGATGATACCACAAGGGGGTGTTTTTCCAGAGAGGTATGTCTCCTGGATACAGGCAAGGTGCCACATGCCGGAAATTCTGGGAAGGTAGATGGAAAAACAACTGGATTCCAGCTAAACATTGGGCCTGCACACCTTTTGCATGCACACACACAAAGACAAACGCGCGCGCGCGCACACAAACAGACAGATCCACCGGAGGCAGAGTTGGGACGGAAATCCTCCATTCTTCTTCAAACTGCATCCACTTCCAGCTCATCCATTATGGACAGAGTGGATCAATCTTTACCCTCGCTGTTTGGTTCTGTAGAACAAACCGCGCGCTGCTATTAAAGTTTCATGGGCTGGCTCTGTTCACGCTCTCTGGGGCAAGCAAGCTCGTCAGGGGCGGAGAAGGGGGGACTGGGAACGGCCCACAGGGACGGCCATGACACAGACCCACCCAGCCCGGGGTGGCACCCAGCCCCTATTAGTAATTCATGAGCAGGGGACGGCATGCAGTGCCCAGTCACAGTAATGGGGCCGATAAACCCGGGAACATGATTCCCATCTAACGGCAGCTCAAACGCCGTTTCACACCACAAGCGACATGGCAATGAAGCGCCTGCACCCCTCGCCCCCCCCCCCCCCCCCCCCGGCGGCGGGGGGGGGGGGGGGGGGGGATAGAGCAAGACTGCCAGGCCTGGGAAAATGGGGGGGACCATAGTCTTCCATCAAGAGAAGGGAGGTCACCTTGGGGTGTATAACAGGAAGCTCAGGTTGGCTGTGCCCCCCACCCTGCAATGATCATCCTATCTGTTCTTCCCTGACTGAACCCCCCCCTTTACACATATAATGTCCCCTCCACACTGGCATTCCGAATTCCTAAACCAGTGTAATGGTAGCATCCTGTGCGGGCCTCTTGCTTGAAGCCTGACACGACCCAAATGAAAAACATTAACAAATAAACATACATGAGGCCTGGCAGCTAAAACTCAACAGACAGGGCCTGCTGCCAATTCCTTATCGATTACATTCATAAAAGCATAAAGCGTGGAACAAAAAAATCCCGTCGTCACCCGCATGAGCTGAGAAACACAAAGAACGCACTGTGAAAACACAGGTGTTTCTGTCCAATTACTAGGAGAGATCATTATGAAAATGACCCAGTAGATCATTAAAACTTACATCACATGCTAGCGTCTGTGCTCGATAGTTCTCCAAACGATTATTTAATTGAAAGGTCAGATTGAGTTCCAAGGGCTCCAGGCTGATTAAATGGAGATAACCATATCCTGGTAATCGGTGCCACCAAAAGACGGTACCATCTGAGGTCAAGCAAAAATGCATTTGTACTGCTATTAAACAGGAAGGACCATTTCTGTTCCTTGACTTTGTGAGATATTCTGTGGTCTACCTGACATGTTTAAAGACTCACATCCTGTCCCCCAAATCTGCATGGTGACAGTGAAGTTTCACTTGTCGCAGAAGCCTTGTTCTGCCGCTCGCCTGAGCCCTGAAGCACCATCAGGAGAGTCAGTCGTTATGCATCCCCAGTGCCACCACCAGAGGATACAGATCCTCATGCAGTCACCAGAGAAGATATGGGCGTCTCCACTTTATACATCGGGACTGCCCTAAGCCAGTGTTTCTCAAATTGGTCCCAGGGGACCCATCCAGAGTGACCACATTTTTGCTCCCTCGCACTAGGATTTTTTTGCTGGGAGAGGTCCCTCTCTGTGAGCTGCATGAAGCATCACACATAGAAACACACTAGGAGGGAACAAATACATTGACTGACCAGTTTGAGAAACACTGCCTTGAACCTATTTTGATGTGTCACGCCACATTTTCTAAGGCCACACCCCCATACCAGAGGCCACACCTTATGTATGATAAAAGGTGCCGACACTGTGTTTCAGCCATGACGGTTCATGCAGGTTGCAAAGACGACACTCTCCTCATATCTAATCCCAAGTCTGCTCCATCATCAAGGCACGCAGGACCTCCTATGGCATGAGCCACAGGGCTCAAGACACCATCCACACCTTTGCAGGGGTGGTGAGGTCAAGCTGCAGGGGCAAACCAGTACAGTGATCCCCTGTTTCCCATGAGGGGATCTTCCTGCCAAGCACTGCTTTGAAATAACTTAATTCCCAGAGGATCCGGCCCCCCATGGGGGAAAAAAAAAAGTATCCATGGAAACAAGACCTGTGAAAGGCATCAGCTCATCAATGACAGGTGGCAGCCAATTATCTGTCAGCGCTCATCCAGCTGCAGACTTCTCTACACAGCAGGGAGTTCACAAGGTACAATCACACTCTTCATTGCAGGTACCGGTCTGTGAACCTCCTTTTGTATATGTGCCCCATTTTACTGACTCATGGTGCATGTCATCAGACAGACCAAAAAAAACGATTGACAGCCCACCCTCCCAACCAGATAAGCACAGACAGGGACAAACAGCACCGACATTAAAGCCTGACCTGAACCCCTGACATGAAGACAACAAAAAAGCTTGGAACAATCTGGAACAACCACATCCAGCCCTCCCACATCCTGCTCCAAAGCAGCACCAACAGGATCCAAGCCAAGCGCTGCTGCAAATCCAGGCTACGCTTACCGATGCCTATACACTGTTCTGGGAAAATGAAATGTCCTGTAAGACACTCTGCCTCACAGATGTCTTTACCCTGGTGACATACATCTTACACCAGTTATTTTTACACAGAGCACTACCAGCTCACAGCAATACAAACAAACGCATTTTTATCCACTGGAGTTGGCAGGCGGTTCCAACTGGAATCTGAGCCTGCGATCCAGGGCCCACAGATCCAACAGCTTACCCATAATGCCTTATGTTGCTGCCACAACCCTACCACAGACTGAACAGAAAACAAGCTGCTTTTTGTCCAATCAGCCACAGCCACACAGAGGGAGAGCTAACTGCCCATTGACAGCATCCAAAACACCCCCAAAAGATTCTGAGCGGACGACGGAGAGGCACAGTGCTTGGTAACAGTATTTGTATTTTTCACATTCACTCACCCTTTTTCACACAGTGCTACCAACCTGGCCATTCCCAGGCTCTCAGATCTCTGGATACGTTCCTGACAAACGACAAGCTAACCATACGGTACAAACAGGCCAGGAGCATCATGGCTGTAGGAACAGCCAATTACCTGGGTGATGTGTAGCAGGAAGACAAGGGACCGCAGCGGAGGACACACCGAAGAGGCCCCAGAACAGGCGTCGCCATGCATGTCTGCCTGTGCAGCCTTGTGAGAAGGCCAGGAAGCCTATGGGCCGTGTAAGCCAATCAGCACAGGTTACAGATGCAAGCTCCCTGTCTGTTTGACCCAATGAGTGCAGATTACGACCACAAACTCTTAGTCTGGGTGAGCCAATTAGCACAGGTTACAGCCACAAGCTCCCGGTCATTGTGAGCCAATCAGCACAGCTTACATCTGTGAGCTCTCAATCTGTGTGAGCCAATCAGTACAGGTTACAGTCACGAGTTCCAAGCACGTTAAAAATGCTGCCTAAGTTAAGTGCAGCCCATTTCTATTACGCTGTTCCAGAAAATTCAGCTAACAATGCAGGGCCTTCATATTAGAGGTAGGTCCGCTAACTCCGGCCGGTTGTTACCTTCCCAATTATCCGGAAAGATGAGGATGGTACTGAAGCCTCTTTATAATGGCAACAGGAGAGCTGTGTTTCTGCTTCGCTCTCACACATACCGCCCCCAGCACATGTGGGGCCCCTCTGCATCACACAGCCGTCTAGACAGGAATGGGCTATAACACAGCATTGTAATATGCAGCCGGCTCCTGCTTCGCTGTGAAATGGCTAAAAAGAAATCACTCTAACCCGGCACAATAGAGGTGGCTTTTGTGTTACAGCATGCACAGTATTTCACCAGGAACAGGCACCCTCAGGGCAGCAGGGGGCGCTGCGGTTATAGATACAGTCCTTCCCCCTCTGGAATCCCTGACCGTGGTTATTCCTCAGCAACGGCTCCCGGCTGGAAAAGAGAAGAGTTCCCATCAAAAATATCAAACTGGTTTTTCCATTTGCTTCAACAGCATACCCCCGCCGAAAGGTGAGTGACCCAGTTTCAGTCAAACACAACAGGCCCCATACTTTTGCCAAATTAAAAATTGATCCGCTGAGCTTTAAACCACACTAAATACCCCCACC
>JABFEA020000138.1:12312605-12325561 GCA_019775915.2 Cyphomyrus plagiostoma | reverse complement strand
CCCCCCCCCCCCCCCCCCCCCCCCCCCCCCCCCCCCCCCCCCCCCCCCCCCCCCCCCCCCCCCCCCCCCCCCGAACGTTCTCCGTGTCGTGTGGGATTCCAAAACATACAGCCAGGCTTACGGCATCTACGAATGAAATTATGATCATGTACATGAGAATTACCCTGGCCTGGCATCCTAGTCAGGATGTACCCCAGTCATGAGCCCTGTGCGGACCCCCCCCACACCCTACCCTGAACAGGATATGCATTACAAGTAGGATGGATGGCTGGACAGACACTGTGAGAGGGGGTCCCACCCACACATCAGGCCCCCGCCCCATGGCCAGTATCCCCCCCAGGCAGGCTCACTCGACCTGGAAGCCCATACTGGTTATTCAAGCAGCATTCCTGGGATGGCAGAATTACATAAAACCACTTTGGTATAAAAATCCAAAAATGAAATATTCCTATCTTAGGTGGGTCTTTCTGGCAGAAAACAGCAGAGTAACTGAAGTCCTAATGGGATGGGCGAGGTGACTCCCATCCAGCGACGGCTCCTGCAGGCACCTGGGGTTTCTCCACGCTGAACAGGTAGCTGGCCATCAGCTGCAGGGCCTCGGGGTCCTCAGGGTCAAACTGCAGGGCCTTGTCGATGGCGTCTCTGCACCGGTCACCCGCCCCCTCCTCCGTGCTGGTCAGGGGGATGGTACGGAGAGGAGAGTCGTGCGTCACACACTGGGCCCATGCGGGAATCCGGGTTTCCACCCCAAATACCCTTCCTGCAGCCCAGAGCAGGACCCAAAAGTGGGCACGGTGCACGGTCCTCGAGGTCGGCCGTCCTGAACGCCTGAGAGTCCGCACTCTGCCCCTCCCTCCAAACGCACCCCTTATGCTGATCCTGCAAGTACAGTCTCCCAAACCAGCTTCCCGGCCCACAGGGGGCACCCTCCGTTTGCAGTCCCCATCGGGGCCGGATTGCCGGTCAGCCAGCCACGCGCTGAGTGCCCCAGAGAAAACCAGCAGCACACTCTCGAAATTTTATCCGATGCCTCACTGACGTTGATTAAATCTCTTTTTAAACTTTCAAAATAGCAGTTAATTGAAACCCCGATTAATAAAACCTTACAGAGGACACGCATCTCCAATAAAGGCCCTTTACTGGCCATTTTTAAGAAAATGCTAAACATCCTTCCTTGAGGGGTTCATAAAGCAAAGTAAATAAAGCAGAGAACGGAGCATAAATATTAGATGTAGCGAAAATGAACGGCCCCGAAACAAACACACGAGGCAGCAGAACCAGGAGAATGAGTAGTGCTGGCAGCGTCCTGCCCCCCCCAATGGTGCCCCGTGCCCGCTCGGGTGCGAGGGCACTGCCAGCCAACAAGCCAGACCTATAGCGTAGGTTCAGGGCCTGGCGCAGGGCGGCAAGCCTAGCGGGACCCGGTCATGTAACCCAGCGAATTCATTAGATCCATCTGGTGGGAAGTTATCAATTTAGAGTGAGGACATTAAGTTTTTCCATGAACTGAAATAAGATGCAATGATTAAACACACGAAGATGAACGTTATGAAACAGAACTGCCTCACTCTTTATTCCCGTTAACCGCAGTCTGTCACGGTCATCTAGCAACCCTGCTGCCCAGATCCACACCGCTCATCCCTGTTAGCGAATCGCGGGTTTGGCTGCCAGATCACAGCAACGGGGGGGGACTTACCACAGGTCAGTGAAATAGATCTCGGCTACCGAACAGAAGGCCACAGACACGTCCTTTGCGGTCACTTCGGGGTCACGGTTTACAGGAGCAGCGGCTGCTGCTTCCGGGGGTGCCTGGAGGCGGGGGGGTGGGGTGGGTTTACAGGTACCAGGCATATTGGCATCAGAGTGGAGACCATCCAGTGAAAAAGCCAAAAATCAGCCCACAGAGCAGCTATTACCTAGGTTATAGTGCCCCCTGGTGCCTGGCTAAGAAATTAAGTTTGAGGAAGCTACAATTTCCAAGAGATTTTTCATTAATTTGGCAAGTGGGGTTCATCAACGCCATAATTACAATGCATTCCCACTTTTCATTGGGGCTAAGAGTAAGGGAGTGGATAGAATACTGATAAAGGGCTGCATGTAGCTCAAAATAATGAGTCCGCCTGTGTCAGTAAGGTTGTGGGTTCAAATCCCACAGCCGCTAGGGTAATCATACCACACACGGGCACGGGCTGACCCCGTTCTCTGCCGATCGGCAGTCCAACCCCTATGGGGAGAGGGTGGACTTACCGCCGGCGCCTGCTTTTCCAGATCCTTCAGCATGATCTCGATGCCTTTGCTGAAATGATGGATGGCCTCTTTGCCGGTGTGCATCTGACCCAGGTACATGTACTTGCTGTGGCCCTCGTCTGGGCTGAGCTCTACAGCCCTCAGGAACACGCACGGTGCTGTCAAGGAAAGGCCCTCGTGGTTGACGTGACACGCAGGCCAAGGAAGTGAGATGCAAACCCACAGTCACCCTACACACCTACCCCCAGCCGCTTTCCCCAGGGCGTCCGACTATCAGTCACCCTACACACCTACCCCCAGCCGCTTTCCCCGGGGTGTCCGAGTATCAATCACCCTACACACCTACTGAAGTTGCTTTCCTCATGGCTTCTGAAAGTCAGTGATTCTACACCTACCAGTACCCATTTCACTCTGAGTGTCCATCCATCCAAACACACCATCAGCTACTTCTCCAACCCAACTCCGTAAATGGATATTTGCTTAGCTTTCTCCATGTCCCCCAGCTCAGCACAGATGTTCCCAAGCATGTCTAAGGTGTTCAGGTTGGTAGGCTCTATATCCAGCGCGCGCTGACAGAAAAGTCGGGCCATTTCGAAGTCGAAGTTGTCCATGCACTCCTGGGTCTAAAACAAGAAAAATGTGTCTATGTGCAAACAGCGAGCATGGCGGTACCCCCAAAAAGTGCTGCGCCCTGCTCTACCTTCTCCAGCAGCTGCTCTGCCGTGTACCTCTCCGCCGTTTTCTTCTTTGCTTTGTCTTGCATCTTCAGTTTTACACGCTCTTGGACTGTTAGTCTGGAGTCTAAGCGAACGATAGTTTCAGTAATATACATGTCAGGAAGGTTCAACGCAAGTCTTACAAAGACCTCTGAGATCTACCGTCTGTACTTATAACAAGCATCATTCCTCATTAAACCATTATTTCCCGATTCCATTCCTAATACGAATTTTGTATGTGCATGTGAACAGTTTGAGTTTGTCTAGTGTTCTTGTCTGGTGCTCTACGTTTCATTTTCTTTTACATTCTGGACAAAAGTTTCACTTCACTATATAGAAAACTTAACATTTATAGTAAATTATTCTAAAACACGGTTGTTAAAATTAAGATTCCTGATGGACAATAATCTCCGGCACAACGATGAAGCATGTTAACAACATTGGCAACGTGGTACAGTCCGCAGTTTAAAGAGCCCGCACACGTGAGGTCCACACATGCCACAGCTGTACAGTTACAATTCTGCAACTGAAAGAGATAGTTCACCGTGTGGTGCTCTTTCTCTTCGGC
The DNA here is from genome assembly GCA_019775915.2 of Cyphomyrus plagiostoma. Classification (NCBI taxonomy): domain Eukaryota; kingdom Metazoa; phylum Chordata; class Actinopteri; order Osteoglossiformes; family Mormyridae; genus Cyphomyrus; species Cyphomyrus plagiostoma. The sequence continues at coordinate 12,322,030 of JABFEA020000138.1, read as the reverse complement.
TGCTCCTGTTTTTCTTTTTCTTCTTCGCTTGACCTCCCATTTTATTGCTGTAAAAACTCACCACTTCGGTTTGGCTAAACGTGTCAAAAAACAGATTCGCTAGACGAAGCGATCTGCGTCTGCTTCCGCTGAGCTACGGAAGATGAGAAGGACAAACAGCCCCGGATTTACTCATTTCTAGCTTTCGCTCAGGCCGCATTCCGGTGCAGAGAGATACAGTGCGGGTGTGGAGATAAACGTCGATCGAAAATCAAGTGTGCTTTTATATTGGTGCAATTGCTACGTCGTATTATTTTCAATTGTAGGTTTATTGATCGAAAACAAATTAAATGGACATGTCGTAAATAGTACAATAAACATTTTTATAATTGTTTTTAATTATGAAAAATAAAATTAAAGAAAAAGAACTTAATTTAAAATGTTGGGAAACACTACTATTCTGTCATCGGTGTCGGGTACCTTCCTGGGCCTGTTTCATGAAGCTGGATTTCTTGCTTAGCCGGGTAACGTGTCGGGTTTAATTTACCCCCGTTTAAATTCATTTTTATCTTCGATCACTTACATTTAGACTAGACTACCTTCAAATCCTACAAGTTATCTGGCTAAACGACAAATCCTGATTCGTGAAACGAACTCCTTGAAAAGGTTTATTAAAATTTGAACAATTAAAACTGACATGTTTAATAATAATAACGTGCATTCACACATACTTACGTTGAAAAGAATCCAAACTATGGGACAACTCGAGGTTAGAATTACATTGTGAGATATTGTGTTGGTTGTCAGGTATAGTGATTCTGCTTACAATGTAAAATTTGGGACAGTACTGTAAAAGTCAATATATACAGCAGCTTCTGGTCCACAACAGACGAAGGCGGGAAGAATGGAGACGAAGAAGAAGCTCCTGCAATTGATGTCCTGTTTAGCCAATAAATAAGCTGTACGAGCAGGTGACGTCCAGCGAACAGTCCGGATATAGGCCAATCCATTGCCGCCGTGGTGTGTGGGCGGGGCGCTCTAAATTTGGACCAATCTCCGGGCGCTGCTGGCGTCTTACTCACGTTCATAGTAGTTCTAGTAAATACTGAGATCCGCGAGAGTAGTGCTGCCTTATTGGAATAAAATACTGACATAAAACTCCTCCCGCAGTGCTTAGTTTTCCCTGTCGTTCGGAGCCTTTGGCCGGCGCAGAGTCCGACTCCCCCGGTCATCACGCTTGGCGGGTTTTATGCGGTAATTCCAGCTGGGCCTGGTGGCTCTGCGGCCGGGTTGCGTGACACGGGCCCGATTCTGCTTGCCGGTCTGGATGCCCTTTTAAAGCGTCTTGTCGCCTCTCGCCGGAGTCCCGTTCCTCTGCACCGAGTCGGAGCGCCGCCCGGAGCCGCTTTCGACGGAGCGGCCGCCCTGGTCGCCCCCTGGCGCTAGCTGTCCGGCCGCTGCGGCGTCGCCGCCTGTACATATGTGGACACTTCTCCGTGACGGGGAGGCCTCTTATTGCCGCGCGGGGGACACCGGTGTGGCCGATGACGCTCGGCCTGTGGCCGCTAGAGGGGAGCTGAGGAACCGTGCTGTCAGTGTCTGGCCGCGCCCGACGAGGCTGGGCTGCCTTACCTTGTGTGTATTTGAGTTTTAATGGTGTCTGTGTAACTGCCGTTAAGGCCGATCCTAAATCTACGAAAATGACCGACATGAACAAAGACCTAGTGGAGCTGGTGTGGGGAAGGCCGAGCTGCAGCGCTGTGACGGAGACTCCCTTCAGGAGATGGACGCAAGGTACGGATCTGCCGTCCCCGGGGCACATGTCGTGTCTGTCCTGCGCGTGTCACCTGCCTGTCATGTTTGTCATAGCAATCGTGCGTGTGTCACCTACCCGCCATGTACCCTTAAGATTGAGGTGTCTTAGTGACAGCTGTTTGTGAGTGTGCCCTGCAGGTGTTTATTGCCAATCCGATTGCTGCCCACAAACATGTGAGTGATGCCGAATGAATCCGTCTCTTAATGTTTTTAAAGGGTTTGTCTTCAGCCAGACTGAGCCCAGCGCGCTGGAGCAGCTGGAGGGTGGACCGTGTGCCGTGATCGCCCCAGTGCAGGTCTGCTTCACCGACGCAAGTCCTGCAAAGCATTTAACTCTCGATAAAAAATATATCCGAGAACATTTGTCACTGGAGTGAAAGACAGCTGTAATATTTTTGGACAGTGCAATAGTATGTATTTGACTGGAGTACAGTTCAGTCAGTCATTGTGTGGTCTTATGTTAATATGTATTTAAAGCAATCTGTGGGGTGGTACAACAGCCTGATGACTGTACTGATGTGGAGATGAGCTGGTTGCAGGTCGGATTGATCTCTTTCTCTAGGTGCTTGTGTTTGATGACGGTCTGGTTGTGGTCATGACTGTAGAGAGGTTAAGTGCTCGACCCCATGTGTTTCTGTCCTCTAATGGGGTGCTACCATAGACAGGTGTCTTGTGAAATGTCATTCTTGGCTTCAGTTTATTGATGGTCACTCCCTTACCCCCCCCTTTGCAGGCCTTCCTACTGAAGAACATCTTGTTTAATTGTGAAGGCTCCAGCTGGCCAGAGATTTCAGGTGGTTTCTCCCTAAGTGTTATGCTACATTAATCCTTAGCTCCTTCCTCTATATGTTTGTTTTTTTTAAGTAACTGGAAGGTGTTTTGTCTGAGATTATCTGTGTAGGATTTCTTTTCTATTAAACTGATCTGTAACCTCGTTATGATGTACTGGGCCATGTCGGAGTTTGCCGTGCCCGAACTGAAGATGCTGTCTCGTTCTTCATCATCCCCCAACAGAGGATGAACAAAAAGTTGCCCTCTGTCACACACTCAGTGAGATCTTGGAAACCGCCTGTTTCCGCAAGGCGGAGTCCTACTGCCTGGCCGTGTGGTCCAGAGCGAAGATGCTGGAGGACTCGGAAATTCCAGACGGCCACCCAGAGTCCAGTCAGCCGACGGAGGGCCAGCAATCCTGTGAGGCGCACCTGCGTGACATTGTACTTTATACTGAAAAGTTGTATGTGAATTAACAGCATCTAAAGATGAATTGCTGTTGTCCTTAAATGTCTTATTAATGAAAAGGAAGCGTATTGCTGGCTGAGTAGTTACCTTAAGAACTGAAGGGGTGGAATCACCCTGCAATCGCAGTTGCTCTCTCATGTGGTGCAGCGCATGCGACCTGTGGTCATGCAGTTTTTCTGACGCATGCCGTTTTCCCTTGTGTGTGCGCGTGTGCTCAGCTGCACTCGGGGCGGATCAGCTTGGCTTTGAGCGGTTTCACGCCGTCATTCAGTAAGTGAACTTTCGGAGGTTTCTACACCGCATCCCGCGATGTAGCGTCACACGCTCTGCCCCATATGCAAACACATGACCACACCGCCTGTGGGAAGTCTTTCACTGGTGCTTCCTTCAGGTGGTTTTTGTTCCAGTCTTATAAAATTTTTTTTTTATGTATAGTGTTTGTTGAGTTACATTTTTTGAAACATGCAGGCTTGCATATTTTTACACACAGCTCCGCATACTAATGGGTGAGGAGTTTGTTGCACATGTGGCATTAATATGACATACTGGATTTAATGGTTTGTGTAAGAGCTGTTTTGTAAGCCGAGGCTATGAGCGGCTCGTTCACTCGGTTTTCCCACATATGTCGTGATTGTGTTTCACCAGAACACTTCCAGTAAAAAGCTTCTGTCTTGCTGGCACACAAGCTGCACCAAGTCACATAAATACCAATACATTTAAAAATGCTAATGTCAGCAATGGTAACTGTAAGAGAGAGCTCCCATTGGATGGGAACCTGAGGGAAGATGGGACGGTGGCACAGAGCTGAAGCTGACGTGCATGAATAACACGGAGCCCTGTTTCAGGAGGAGGACCCTGAAGACCGTGGAGGAGCTGAAGGAAGCTGTGCTGTCCTTCTATGACATGTGGAGGAACAAGTTTGGGGTGCTGCTCTTTCTGTACTCCGTCATACTGACCAAGGTGTGTGCCACGGGGCCATCTGATGCCCGTTCTGGGGAGCGTGTGGGTGGGCGCTCTGCGGATTCATCTAGCTGCAGTGGCCTTGTCTTCAGCTCCAGTGTAACTCCAGTAAAGCACCGGTCCAGTGCATCTCTTTCTTTCTCTTTGTCACACGCTGAAATCCCATGCGAGTGACTTTCAGTTCAAGCCAAACATCCTGGCCTATTGTGTCCTTCTACCTTACCTCAGCCCTGCTCACTGCCTGCTTTCCAGGGCATCGAAAACATAAAGAATGAAATTGAAGACACATTAGAGCCTCTGATTGATCCAGTCTACGGCCACGGGAGGTAGGATCTGGCCATACACCCTTTGACATTTCTTTCCGATTAGATGCGCTCTTCATGGCTTAATCTACTTCTCTCCTCTGTTTCTCTCTAGTCAGAGTCTAATCAACCTCCTCGTTACCGGACACGCCGTGTCCAATGTGTGGGATGGAGACAGAGAATGCTCGGGAATGAGTAAGCAACGTGGCTCTGTTGGTAGTCCGTATCGCTTCTGAATATGCTAATGGTCTGGCCTGCATGCACAGATGTCTGCCTGAGAGGCTCTAAGGGGGTTCTGGGTTTTCTGATTGTGCGTCACATGGCAGCAGAACCAGAGTCTATTTTGGTCTGATCTCTAGTGCTTTTCAGCCACTAGATGGCAGTGTTTGACTATGAATGACAACTAGGTTTTTTTTTTGCGGTCTAGAACTTTGAATTTATTTGTGGAACAGTTTCTGAACAAAAACATTTGTGTGTGTGTTTTTTTTTGTATGGTTTCTATATTTGTATTTTACATGGTTTTTATATTTGAAAATTGCGTAATGTTAACAGGACCCTTGCAGATTCTGTTTTGCTTTCCTTAATTCTAACCGGCCTGACTGTTTCAGAGCTGCACGGCATTCAAGAGCAGGCAGCTGTGGGCTTCCTCACTCTGATGGAGTCTCTACGCTACTGCAAGGTATGAGTCCTCGGGGATCTGCCCTTCTGCCCTTGAGGCAGGCCCCAGGCAGGTGTGTGTGCGGCCAGGGTTGGTGGTCTGAGCCCAGCTGTTTCCCAGCTTTCACGCTTCATAGGTTACCTTTAACTGTCTGCGCTTCCTTGTCCCGTGACATGTACTCGTGCTGCCAGCTGTTTCTCGAACTTTGGGTGGTGTAGTGTATGACATTCAGCCAGTGAGCCGTTTACAGTGTCAGGGTTCATAGTCTAAGGCCCAAAGTGAACACATGAAGATCTTTCAGTGGATGGTATGCAGTGACGCATCCTGCTTGGAACTGAAAGACCAGGCGGAGTCTGCACCCAGACCGACCCCCCCACTTCGTGCCCCACACTATCAGAACCTGCCAGTTCTGGTCCACAAGACCGAGGAAAATGGGCCTGCTGTTATTTTTAGGAAATGCAGCACTCTGTATGAAATGCAAGTTATTTGCTCTGGGGGGCGTGGCTGGTGATGCTGACTGCCCTGCTCAGCCCGGCCCCCCAGGTTTGAGCTGTTGTTTGGAGGAGCACACGTGGGGGGGGGTAGGCGTCACACTGAGGGGCGCATTGGGTAGAACATCACAGGCTCAGTGGTCGCACTGTTGGTGCCGCCTGAATTGGATCCTTTGGTGTCTCACACACACGATGCTGTCTGGCTTGGCTCTCACTTGTACTTCTTGCATCTCCTGAAGGGGCCTTGGGTTCGACATCCTGTGATTAATTGGATTCCAGTGTTACCTGCGTGTGCAGTTACAGTGCAGTATATCCGTGCATAGTGTCAGGGTGCCATTTTTACTGGATTTAATGGAACCGAGTGTTTAAAACAGCTGAGTAATGTTTAAATCACACCAGCTGGAAATAAGTCAACTGATAATAGACAGCACTGGCCCCCGTGTAATGCTGCCAGACAGATAAACAAACTAGCAAGTAAATGTTTTGCAACCGCCCCGTGGCCAAAGTGCTTTTAAAGCAAGTTAATCTCTCAGCGGATTTTAAAATCTAATGAGAGTTTGGTGTCTGGTTGATGGAGAGGTCCGTCATTACACAGCTTGGCTGACTTTTATATTTGGGAAGCTTCCAGGGTCCCTCCCCCACGCAGCACGAAAGCACCCCCCTTACAAACCTGTCTCTCTATTTAGTAAAAGCTTTTCTACGTCGCTAACTTGCAGCTATTTCAGGCTCTCTGCGTGGATGCTTAAGTACAATCAGTGATGTTACAGTCCTGTGTGTGTGTGTGTGTGTGTGTGTGTGTGTGTGTGTGTGTGTGTGTGTGTGTGTGTGTGTGTGTGTGTGTGTGTATGAAATATGCCTGCTTTCTGTATCTCTTGCAGGTCGGTGCCTCTCTGAAGTCTCCCAAGTTCCCTGTTTGGATTCTTGGCAGTGAGACTCACCTCTCTGTGTTTTTTACCAAGGTAAGTTCATCCAACGGGGCGCCGCCTGCCTGCCAAAGGGTCCCCCCCAGCATGGGAACGCCTCCTTGCTGTCCTCTGCCATTCTCAGAAGAATGTGCATTAATGCCTTTAAAGCCCCGACTTTTTGTGTAAAAGCACCATTTCTTTGGAGATGATGTTGGCTGGAGGTCACCCTCTGTTCCTCTGGCCAGTCCTGGGTGCCGTGACAGTTTGGGCATCCGGCTGTACGGGTGACACATGCCGATGTGTCTGTCCCCTTGGAGGGTGCTGGAACGGTTCCGGTCTGTGAGGAGATGGTATGGGTGGTGACCTTGGTGGCAGAGCTCTTGGAGGGCTTGCATTTGGCACTGTGATGTCACTGGAAAAACAGCACCGTGAGGAAACTGCATCGATAGGAGGTGTGACTCTGGTTGATCATCAGCACTGACGTGTTGGTATATTTATTCATTATGGTCACTGGTGAGGGCTGACAGTCTCCCATCTACCCGCCTGCTGGTCCAGTCTGCATGTTTGACCAGCTCCTGGGGGTGATGAGCAGTCCATTCCACAGATCCCTGACGGCAGTGGCTTGGTCCAGGATTAGCTTAATATGAGCGTAACGATCACACCTTTACTGCATAGGAAAATGGCGCCAGAGATCAGATGCTTGCTGTTCTACTTGTGCTGAGGATTCATCTTGGGGAACGTGCAGCCCCCACATCAAAGTGGGTGTTGCGTCACTGACTCTCGTATGTCTGTACCTGTCTGTAGCTCAAGAGCAGGCTTAGCTTCTGAGTAACCAAAGCATTTCACTGTGTCATGTGTTTGTGTGCCTTAACAGTATATTTTTTTTCTTTTCCTTTTTTTTGTAAGAAACCCCCCCCCCATCCTTTATTGCGGTGTAGGGCCTAGGTTGTTTTCTTTCAATATGATTTTCTATGAGCTTTCTGAGTTAAGAGTAAGCCTAATGCCAGACATATTATAAATACCTCTTTCTATACCGTGGTCTCCCCTGCCTAATAACCTCAACACATTCTTTGTGTCTTCAGAATATGATACTGATTAAGGTTAATGCTTGTGGGTTTTTTTTTTGAGAATTCCTGTTTGTGCCCCCAGGTGAACAACAGAATCATTTCCATTTTGGAAAAGTGATCTGGGCGCCTCCCATCTGTTTTGGTTTTTCCCGCCGGAGCCCAGTCCGGCTCCTGCGCGGCCCATCGGTGCCGCCGCTGAGAAGACCTGAGTAGCGGTTCTGGTGTCCGATGGCCGAGCGCTTAAGAGGCTCACTTAGTCACGGAACGTTAAGCCTTGTGTGCCGTTCCGCTGCTGGCCTGGTCCGTGGCGGTGATCTGCGCGGCTGGGGGCCTTGCAGGGGGGGCGGTGACTCACGGCTTTCTCTCCAGCCTCGGCCGCTACCGATTTGCCGTCGCCGGTACCTTAAAAAGTGTGGGCGCCCCTCCCTGGTTAATGAGCAGCCTGTTAACGTGAGAGAATTTCTCTGACAAGGTGTGTCCCGTTTGATTTCACAATGGAGTATGTGGTGGGGGCCGGGGGGGGGGAGGGCGGCGGTAATGGATAGCAGCATCACACGGCTTTTCAGCGAAGCGGTGAGCCAGATAATGCAGCCCGATCGTGTATCGTGACAGCGGTGGGACAAAAGCGCCGAGAGATGGATGCGCCAGGCCAGGCCCCTGCCTCTCCTCCTCCTCCCCTTTGAAGTGGCAGGCAGTAGCGGGAGCTCCAACCACGCGGCACTGTACACTCCTGCCGGCCTCCGAGGAGGCCTGACTGACTCCTGATGGGGAAACCGGCTGAGGACACCCCCTCTGACGACACCCCCTCTGCCGCTCCCCCCGGCGGCATGCCGGGAAGTGCTCTCATCGCACACACGGATCTCTCTGATAGGGGAGCGGCAGTGAAGGAATATCCATCCATAGACTCTTAGCTTTAACCTGGGTTCGGAGCGAGAGCTCGGTGTCTGTAATCACGGGGTGTGGACGGTGCATGAGGGTGGTTTGTGGCCAAGGAGACAGAACCACACATCGGGGGGGGGGGGGGTCTGTATACTCCTGATACACCACAGTCCCTTCGGAAGCCACTTTGGTAGCAGACAGACCATTAATCATGCAGCACTGTTTAGCTGTCAGACGGCCGACAGTGAGCCACGCCTCCCAGCAGCAGGGAACAGACAGCCTGCCGTCTCTGTACACGACCTCCTCCCAGCACTCAGCTGCTTTATAACAAAGGCGGGACAGACAGGCATCTTGGGGGGGGGCACCAGGCCAGGCCAGGCCTGGCCCTCAAGCGTGTGGGTCGTACTGAGGACTCGCCGCTTCCCAGCTGGTGCTCTGGGTCTGATATAAGGTTACGGAGGGGAGGCCCGGATCCGGGAGGGACAGGGCCGGGAGTGCGACGGCCAGCCGGTGGGGGCAGGACAGTCGGGAGTCTCTCGGCGTCTCTCGCTGCTCGATGGGAATCCCAGATAGAAGGAAGCCGCTGCGGCTGAGTGGACCTGTCATGTGCGGGGAGAGTTAAAGGCTCCTACAGGGATGGGCTGATGGGGGTAAAACCTGATACCTCTGCTTTGCAAGGCTTTCCTCTTCCAGTATTTTAACCGGTAGTCTCCCTCAAGGAATATTCTCAAAGGTCCAACGGCATTCCTCCTGGGAGCGGGCACAGTCGCCTTCGGGGTAGAGCTGGGCAATATGGCCTAAAAATAAAATAAATCCGAATTTTCCCTCCCCGACTCAAAATCAAACTACAGATGACAAATAAATGGTTCAAAACAAGTTTTAACTTTATTTTAATTTGCATTTTAACTGTAAAGTTAATCTGACAAGCCAAAAAAGATGTTTGTGAGATGGCAGACCACGCCATTGTAAACACTTTTAGAAACTTGTAAAAACTTTTAGCACGTTAATGAATCCCGGCTTTTCCACAGTATGTATGGGCACCATGTCTTTTCCAATATACACTCACCTAAAGGATTATTAGGAACACCTGTTCAATTTCTCATGAATGCAATTATCTAATCAACCAATCA
>JABFEA020000138.1:12270824-12312505 GCA_019775915.2 Cyphomyrus plagiostoma | reverse complement strand
CTGCGTGCCTCTGCTTTAGGTGCTGGAATAAATTTGTCGTGCTGCTTCCTTTGGTTGCAACAGTTTTTAAACAGACTGCAAGGAGGACTTGTTTGGTCTTTGTCCGACGGTGCAAAACCGAACCACTGCCGTGTTGTTTGTGAACCCACTACAGTGTTTGGGTGCACTGCGCCAATGTACCCGTGCTAACGTTGCATCGCATTAGTTCTGCTTTTGGCGCTCGCGTGTAAAATAAGTAACAAATTCGATTTTCAGAAAAACACATCGTCCTGAACTGTAAATTCGAATTAATCTATAAAATCGATTTATCACCCACCTCTACTGCCTATAGCCCCTTGTATTACATGCAGTGTGTCCCTTCAGTGAGATAACATTAGTCGACAACCAGTTGGTTGTTTACCTGCTGGTCTTATTTTGTCCCGACGACGGTGGGGAGGGTGCATGACACCGTGCTCAAACCCCTGATCTGTGCAGAAATGGCTAGCTAAGATTTGCAGAACATTGCCATTTAAGGGTAACGGCAACGTGGTTCTATTTGCAGACGCCTGAGTAATGCCTGAGCTGTTCTCGCTTCCAGCACAGTTTGGTTATTTCATGGCTGCAGCATTAAAAAATGTGCTTCTTCAGAGCTTCTCTGTTAGCTTACTGGAGGCCGGCCGATCTGAACGCGTTCCCCTTTTCGGGCTGCCCCCAGAGGCCCGGCTTTGGGGCACAGATGCTCAGGTATTCAGAGGCGGTCTGCTGCCAGCTGTTAACCTGCGTCTTGTCAGTATCAGAGGGATAGAGAGCTGTGATTTTCTCATGGGCTGGCTGAAGGCAGCAGCTCTCTTCCTGGCTCACTTGCATTGTGGCCATGCGTGTTCTTGACAGAACGCAGTGCTGTTTTTAGAAATGTGATTCTCTGGATCTGAATGTATTGTTCTATGTTCTTGTGAACATTTCTCTTTCCTTTTAGCAGTGGGGGGAGGGCAAGTTGGTTTAAAAAAAAAAATAAAAAATCTCACCATAAAAACAACTTTCATTCTAAGTGCTTAACTAGAGCTATTGAAGAAGTTGATTTAATTTTCTCTTCCACAAATGCAGCCACCTTCATTCACTTGGACAGTTGAATTTTATTCAGGTGCTGCTTCTCCTCCGAGCAGCTCTGAATGGTGGGTGTTGGCTCAGCGCCCGAGTGCTCCGGTCCCACGTCGCTCATCCACTGGTATCGTGTTTCACGAGGCTGGATGTCGGTGGTCTGCCCGTGTTCGCTCGTGTTTGTTTTCTTCCTGGTGACTGGTGGAGTGTCCGGAAATCCAGGGGCGCTCGCTGTTACATCGAGTCCCCGCTGCGTTTGTTTCCTGTCGTGGGACAGGAGCAGTAAACAGAGGTGTGCGCTCGGGCCCCATCTCTCGCCTCGGGTGCATTTTGTAGACACGTGCCAGGGGTTCATTGCCATGCAACTGGAGGACTGCCAATGCCACAATGCCCTGTGTCTGTTTTCTCAGCAGTAGCTGGTAGGGGTCCTTACTGGCTGGACTCATGCACTATGCCCCCTGCCTTTGCTCTGATCTCCTGTAGCAGATACGTGGTTTGTGGTCCACCCTCAGTGAGGACTTTGCTAAGTGCTTGCTTCTGTAACACCTTCATTACCCTCAGCTACCCCTTAGAGCTCCCATATCCTGTCCTTTATCCCTCTACTGCCTTTATAGTCTCATAGCCCTAAATCCCACGAAGACCCTTGGGGCCATGGGTTTGTGCGTGTGACTGAGCAGATGCCCCCTATGTCAAAAGCCCACAGGAAGCCCCTTCTCAACGACCTGTAATTGTAACACCATATTGTTTCTGTCTTTGTTCGGCAAGGCTTCATCCACATAGACAGTGCTTGTACCCACCCAGGACATCAACGAACCATTACTCATTATGAGGACATTTGCACACATCCTGCCTGGAAAATCTGTAACGGGTTGCATTCTTATGGTGAAAGTCAATCGGCAGAAATGTATATGTTTACATATTGTGTGATTTATGTAGGGTTTATGCCGGCCATGAGGGAGACTAACCCTTTCAGCAGCTTGGCTTAAGGGGGCGCCCTCGTGCTCTGCTTTTCGAACCCTGAATGCTACCAGAATCTGTACACATCTGTCCCTCTGACCCCTGGCAGCTGTGACTCCTCTCTGGGCTGCCTGCTGCCAGCTGTGAAATCTGACGGTCCGGATGGGAACATGCACCCCCTTGGTTATTTTCAAAGGGGACAGAAGAGGCGTCTCCGAACCCGGGCCAAGAGCCTCCCTCTGTGTTCCTCCATCTTCTGGGTTGCCTAAGCTCTCTGTCGGGTTTTCAGCACCAAGCTCAGGAACACAGCATACTTGACACAGTTAAAAGTAGTGAGACACGATCCTCCCTAGATCCTTATCGTAATCAGTTGCTCTCCAGATATCCTCTTAAAATTAGCCAAATTATTCATAAGGGTCATTTACCGTGGCTCTTTGTTTGTTTGGGTTTATGACTGATGAAAGCTGCAATAATATTTTTGCTTTGTACTTGTTTTTCAAGTCCCTCCCGGCTCAGTATGTGAGAGTTTAGAGTTCGTTACCTGCACATGCCTGAGAGGAAGTGCCACGTGATTGGCTGTTTGAGAAGGGCCACGTGATTGGCTGCCTGAGAAGGGCCACGGGATTGGCTGCCTGAGAAGGGCCACGGGATTGGCTGCCTGAGAAGGGCCACGGGATTGGCTTTCATCAGCTCTCTCTCAGTCCCACCCAACCAGACATCAGCAATGGCTTTGGCTTTGTTTGTTTGCCTACTTGACTTTTCTGGAGTCTGCATCCAAAACTTGGGGAAGCCTCTCCTTTGTGGTCCATCAGGGATTTACTTTGGACTGCTTGGCCGTCTCAGTTTACTGTCCCCTACTGGGCATCTTGGGTAACGTCACATTGCCTGCCTCCAGCCACAGGCTGGGTGGGCTTGGGGACAGAGCTGAGTGGTGGTTCATTTCTCTCCTTGAAGTTTCCTCCCTGTTCCTGTTATCCCCTTCCAGGAAATGGCACTGGTAGCCCCAGAGTCACCATCAGAACAAGCCAGGAGGGTTTTCCAGACGTTCGACCCAGAAGGTGAGATTCTCCAGCTGACGTGGCTCCACACTGGTCCAGGTTGCAGGTGCTTTGACCCCTTCGGTCAGGCTCAGTCTGACAGCTCGTCCTGACCCAGTGCCTCTTGCAGGCGGGTGATGGTCTCCCCCCAATGGGAGTGGAAATGGGTGGGGGGGATTTGAGTTCTCCCTCACAGCTGAGTCAACTGTCCGCTGCCGTGCCGCTAACAGGATTTCTGATATCTTATTGCATAATGCTGTGCACCTTTCTGAGTGATCCTGTCCTCCTGTTGATGTCTTTTTTTTTTTTTTTTCCTTTTCTTTTAATCTGACGATCTGCAGCTGTTCACTGAGACGTGAACGGGTAGCATGGCACGCTAATGAGGCTAATCCACATCGCTCTGTGCCGCGGGCCGGCTCTGTCCGCGCATGTGAGGGCGAGAGGCGTCCAACAAGGCTTGTTCCCGGCTTCTAATTCTTAATCTTGCCATTAGCGATCCAGAATTTCCCACTTGGAATCAACAAAGTATCTTATCTCTCCCTCTGATACCCAGAATCCGGAATAAGCATTTTTCAGGAGAGCATAATGGGTACGTGGCAGGTGACAAGGTACAGGTGAGGGACTTTAAAGGTACAAAGACGTAAACATACCATGTGACACTCTGTGAATGTCCAGCTTGTCTGTGGACCTATTAAGGCAGATCTGACCAGCTTCCGCTGGGTCACATTTTAACCTGCTGCAGACTCCACTCTTCGGAATCGGTTGGACTTCCTGAGAGTGTGTAACCCAGACCTGAAGGCGCAGCTGCGCTGCTATGTCCCTCGTCCCCTAGGGGTCGCGGCTGTGTCCCGCCATGAGCCTCATGGCGTGTTTACATTAGCAAGGCCCTGATGTAAACGTCGCTGTTTGTGTGCCCGGCTTCGAGCCGTACTCCTCGCAGCTGTTCCCTAATTACTTCCCTCTGCTTTTATTGGGTGGGTGGGGGGGGGGGGGTTGGTCTGGCCGGGGTGAGTCATGAAACATAGGGTCGTTATTACACCATGGAGACAAACAGAAGAGTTGCATTGGTTGGGGGCTCGCTAAGGACCTGACCGGTGCAGACCGGCCAGGCGTGCTCCTGCTATGTCCATTGGTCTAGGTCATTAAGGCGATTTGTTTTTTTTTGTTTTTTTTTTTTTTTACAAATTTTTTAACCTTAATTTCTCCCAGCTGCCCATGTGAACCACGCATCTCTCCACCCTGCCTCACGTTTGTGATGGTGACTGGGCTCAGCCGTCACCTCATCCCCTGCAGAAATACCCACACGGAACTTTGAGAGTGATGTTCTCAGGGAAGCCGTCCCCTTTGGTGTGCTTTGTCCCATCTGTTCGGTGGGTGTCCCAAATCCTCAGGGGGTGTCCCGAATCCTCAGGAGGTGTCCTACAAGGGACTTAAGCTCAACCTCCTCTAAGGCAGTAAACAACATTCTTCCTGTGTTTATGGGAACAATGTGGGCCCATCCAGAGCCTTTCTGCTTCGTTTGGACTGGACCCTCCCAGTAGACGTGTCACACGGGGGTGACTTGCGCAAGCTGAGATGTCCTGAACTGAGCCCCCCCCCCAGCTATAGAACCAGGTTCACAGGCAGGGCAGAAAAGGTCAGGGGCCTCATTACAGTCTAGCTGTCTAGTTTCATGGAATAGAATCTGTCTTGCTGTGTGCGACAGTAGCCAAACTGCACTCCCACATATCCGGTGGTGATGGAGGACATGATTGGACCTTCGATGTAATACTGTCGGGCGTCAGGAGTGAGCCGCACGATTCTCAGGCCGCCGAGAGTGCCACTGTGCTTGGCCCGCCTCAGTGAAGCTGTGCTCCAACTGGCTCTCGCTTGGTAACTGCTCCCGCTGCGCTCGCCGTTTCAGTCTCTGTACGATAATATGATGAGGCTGCTGCCCACAAGCTCGAAACAACTTGGCAGCGACTTGAGTTGTAGCCCAAAAACAGGCAGGATGTGCCTTTCAGGGAACAAGCAGCAGAGCACCCTTCTCCTTCTCTGTCCCCTTCTCTGTCCCCTTCCCAGTCCCCTTCTCTGTCCCCTTACCCTTCCCAGTCCCCTTCCCAGTCCCCTTCCCAGTCCCCTTCTTTGTCCCCTTCCCCTTCCCAGTCCCCTTCCCAGCCCCCTTCCCTGTCCCCTTCTCTGTCCCCTTACCCTTACCCTTCCCAGTCCCCTTCTCTGTCCCCTTCCCAGTCCCCTTACCCTTTCCAGTCCCCTTCTCTGTCCCCTTCCCCTTCTCCCACTCTCAGCAGCTTCTTTTTCTGGTTTATTTGGCTGCTAAACAAAGATCAGTGGTGGGCAGTCTTATCCAGAAAGTGCCGATGTGTTTGCGGGTTTTTGCTGTAACTCCAATTAGTGGACTGATTGGCTGAAGAGTCCTGACACCTGGCTTTGATCAGCTGACCTAAAGGTTATGCCAAAAGCCTACATACACATCGGCCCTTTGCGGATAAAATTGCCCACCCCCACCATAGAGAAGGTTACAGCTGAATTAAGCGGGCCTAATTATTCATATGGTACACGCTAAGGGGTGAATATCAGATATCACACTGTGTGGGATGTGGGACACGCCGTTTGCTCTCTTACTCCCTTCGCTGTCAGCTGTGCTCCCTGGAGCCTCTGTAACCAGTGTGGCGTGTGTGATTAGCCAGGGGAAGGCAGAGGAAATGACCCTGGCGAGGTAGGAAGTCACGGTCTGCCTTCCCATGCGGTTCCGGGGTCGATCACACGCTTCTGTGTTCTCTGCCTGTAAGCTTTAAGGTGCAGGCAGCCGGGATGCATGTGCTCGTCCTTCTCGGGGGCTGCCTCACGGCCTGTGTGAAATGTTCTTTTCCATCTTCCTCCACCTGCATTCCCATCCTGTCTCCCGTGTCAGTGAATCTCTTCCAGGCTTCTGTCACCACTTCTCTGCCCTGCTGCCTCAGCTTCTCTTCCCGTGCTTGTGTTCCTCTGCAGATAACGGCTTCATCCCAGATACCCTGCTGGAGGACGTGATGAAGGCCTTAGACCTCGTCTCTGAGCCAGAGTAGTAAGTGAGCTCCTCCGGTCCAACACTATAAGGTGTCGTTCTCATCGGGCTGTGTGTGCATGCATGCGTGCTCTGGGAAATAATGTCTTTATGTTACAGCAGAAACTCTGATGCTTGGACCTGTAGTATTTGTCTTGCCTTTAAGGGTCACGTGACACCATGCCCAACATGGCCTCGGTGGAGAAAGTCAGCCAGTCGATCCAGTCACCATTGTCAGATGTTCCCCCAGGATTTTTTTCGAGATACGGGTGTCTATCAGAACTCTGAAATGTTCCGGGGGTCCTGATCGGGGCAATAGACACGTAGCCCTTGGACTTGCCCAGGACTTGTGCTGACGACCCACCTGCTGAAGCTTCACTGTCTATAGGCCATCAGAGCAGACACTCTGGTCACTGCTGGTGTTCAGCTGGTGTGTTGGGGGAGAGCCCAGTGTAGACTGAACAGGCTGGCGGCTCTTTTCAGGTTACTGCATGAGCTCCCAGCCTCGTTCCCAGGCTCCCAGCCTCACTCCTAGCCTGCCCCGGCCCACTCATCCCACTGGTTTCTGCAAACCCCACCCCCTGCCCATCATATTTGTCCCGTATCCATGGATTCATACCATCATCACCATTGGATGGTGTCAGCTTAGTTAATTGGCAAAGGTGTGGGTTAGGCCAGTGCTGCCTAATAGATTTGTCTTTAAAAGGAGTTTTCTCTGTTTTATCTCCCTCTCAGCTTTTGAACAATTCTCAAACTTCCAGGAATTTCCGTCAACAGTTATATTTAGTATGAGAAACACGCGATGCCTGTAATGAGAGAAATAAAGCTGAGATGGATCACGCTGCCTCTGTGTGCGTTGGAAACATGCACTAAGACAGCATGAGCTCGCCTCATAAATGGGCTTGTTTACTTCTGCCCATCTGACGGTTTTTCTTCCAGCGTGAACCTCATGAAGAGTAAACTGGACCCCGAGGGACTGGGCATCGTCTTACTGGGGCCCTTCTTACTGGAGTTCTTCCCCGATCAGGTACTGGGTCACGGCAGCTCTTGCAGCTTCTGCTCACTCATGTGCTGGTTTTCACAAGCTGTCGGGGGGGGTCTCGACTGCACTCTGGCTGTGTGCTGTTCCATGAACTGTCAGCTTTGAGCCCGGTTCTGATCCTTGGACTAGTCCTGCAGTCGTACCCTTGAGCCCAGTTTACCCTAAATAGCTTCAGTGCACTACACTTACCTTAAAAATTGCTCTGCATTTTTTGGATTGTTAGCCAAACCAAAAAAGTAACGATAATATTAATGATGTCTGAGATACTGCGCCTGGGCAAGTTGCCGGCGTGGGCGGGAGCAGTGGGGCCTGTGTGCCGGGGGTTGGGCTCTCCCGCTTTCACATCGGAGTCCTTCGGGCCAAATGAACATGAATGACACTGGGTAGCAGTTACTGGTTTCCATGCCACGCAACGCCATGTTCCCAGGGCACTCTGTAAATGTTTACCAGAGCTGTCTGCACCCTCATATCCGCCCGCTGACCATTAAATAAATCAATGTAAATTCAGCTTGGGTGGCCCCGTCCCCATGCCGTCCCTGCGCCGACTCCGTCCCCGTCCCCGCGCCGACTCCATCCCCGCCCCCATCTCCGTCCCTGCCCCCGTCCCCGTGCTGACTCTGGCCCCGTCCCCGTCAGCTTCAGATTGACGTGCCTGTGAACCTGAGTTGTGCGCTGAGATGCGGGCCTCCTTTCTGAAACAAACACAACTGCCTCTTCCTTTTCAGGACACAGGAATCCCAGACTCCTTTCCGGTGTATCACTACAACGGGCTTAAGCAGTCGAACCACAATGAGAAGGTAAGCTACTCCCCCGCTACACGCATCCCTCATTGTCACACCTTTCTTACGTTGCTATTGCTAGGCAGTGATATCACACCTGACTCTCACTACTCTGTTAAAGACAAAGGATAATGAAACTATTCTGAGAGGTCTGCCCTCTTTCTGCAGCTTGAAGTACATGGTTGAATGTCACTTAGGCACTTTGGAGTTTCAGGGTTTTAGATTATGCGACATCCTTTAGAGAGCAGCCAGATCCAGTTGTACCCGGAGCAGTGCATTCTGGGGTTGTGCTTCCTGCACACCTGACCTCTGACCCTCTCCCAGAGGAAGTCTGGACACTGATGAGATTGACACACAGCTAATCACTTCCGACAGGGAGATTGAGTCCGACCCTTACTGGCCCGCTAAATGTATTATGGGACGCTTCGTTTCCGTGGAGCGTTCCTGAACTGCCTCTTCTCTCTTCTGCTGACACGCCTGCTGCAGCTGTCTCAGCTCTCTGCTTAATAAAGGCTGATGTTTCGCTTCGAGGGCAGAGCCACGTGTGAGAATCCTAACAGCCAGCAGTAAACACAAAACACTCCAAAAATCTTTGGATTCCCTGGCTCTCATGGGGAGACATGCTTACCGCAAATGTTTGTTTTAAACTCCCAGAAGCCTCTTTGCCCCCCCCCCTTCACGGTAACCAAGACCACACGTCAGTATTAATCTTATAATAAATGCACCTATATCCTATTGTGTGTGTGTAATGGTTCCTAGACCCCACTTTTTGTTAGCTTGTTAATGCTGCACTGGATGTTTCACCCGCGCTGACACTCCTTGGTATTGGGCTCTGAAAACGGGGGGCTGTTGGGCGTTTCAGCTCGTGCTCTGACTCTGTGCTTATGGTCTGGTGGGGGGGGGGGTCTTCAGGAGCTCAGGATCCCCCCTTCCTTAACACCGGATCAGCTTTGCTGGCTTTGTGTCGCTCGGAGCTCCAGGATGGCCCTCATTCGGCCACACTCTATCCATGTGTACGATCCCCGTCTGACCATTCATAAAATGAGGGTCAAAGGTCATCGCCAAGGTAGCGGGATTGTGATGAATGCGTCCTGTATGCCTGTGGGCTCCTGGTGCCCTACACCCTATACAGCCCAGGCCTGATAAGCAGTTGAAACACAGGAACACCTTTAGCTGGACGCCAGCTGTGCCCCAGCTGGGGAGAAGGTGCCGGGAAGCGCCGCCTTTAATATGATGACATCACTGTTATTTTCCTCGGCCCTCTCATCGGCCTGTAATGACCGGTTATTAAGGGGTTACCAGCGAAGGCTGGCCTGCTGGCTGCATGGGGGGCCCGGCTGCGGGAGGAGGTGGGCATGAAGCCCTTGAGACAGGCTGCTAGGGGGCCGGGGCAGTGAACTGGGAGGGACTCGATGCAGGGTCCCGGTGTTTGTCCTGATCCCTCGCCGCTCTGCTGTGCCCGACCTTTGGATCGGGTCCTGGCATCTTCAGCTGCAGATACCCTGCGGCCTGTGTCTGTGTGCGACGTCCAAAACACACGCGTGCGGCCATCCAATCCCCCCACACGTGGAAGTAATCAGCGGGTGGTTCTTTAATTTGATGGTACGAGGCCGTCGACCTGCTATCGGATGTCTTCTTGTTAAGTCGCTCTTGTTAGCTGTAGCCTTGATGAGAGGCCACGACCCCCTCCTGCCCAAACTGCCTCATCACACCCCTCCCTCTCTGTGGTCGTCTGTCCTCTGCCAGGTGGCCTATGTGGAAGGAACCGCACTGGTGTTAGGGTTCGAGGACCCCATGGTGCGTACAGACGACACACCTATCAAGCGCTGCCTGCAGACCAAGTGGCCATACATCGAGCTGCTGTGGACCACGGACCGATCCCCGTCGCTGAACTAACCGGGCCGCCCCGTGTACGGATGCTGCAGCTTTACCTAGAAGCACGCAGGCTCTCCTGGCCTGAGCCGACTGCCTGCCGTGACACCTAAGCTCTTCCTACACATCCTTATCTACTAGATAGTTTCCCAATCCAGCCCCTGAGGACCCACAGGCAGTCCAGATTTTTGCTCCCTACCTAGCTGGGAGGAAGCAAAAATGTGGACTGTCTGACATGGACCAACTGTGAGTCCCTGATGACCAGGTTGGGAAGCACTATACTAGATTACTGTCTCACTGTTAACCCTGGCCTCTCTGACCCAGTATTCTGTCATCTCTCCCCCCACCCCGCCTCCCCCTTCCTAAAGGGCTCGTTCTATGTTTAACCCTCATCCTTCCTTCCTTGTTTTCCTCTTTTGTGTGGATATTTCGGTCGCCTGATTCGATCTGTTTACCGCGTTTAGCGCAAAAGCGTTTATCCTGCTGAAATGTGCCGCATTGCCCTGTGGCGTTCACGTCGACTCACACCGCAAACACACTCCCACTGGCCCCTCCGTGGGACCATGGACCCAAGCCTCTCGTTGGGCTCTTACCGTCCGTGAGGATGAGCAAATCGATCAGGAGGCTTGTGTGTTTATCAGTGGTGGCCTGGAGCGGGGGGAGTGAGTGTGACTGAGGCAAGGCGGGGACACCTGGCGTGAAATCTGGAGTAAATATTAATAATCAGTCAGTAATCACTAAAAGCTTCGGTTATCATGCTTTTTTCTTTGTACATCTATTTATTTTCTGCATGATGAATCCGCATTATGTCATAACCCACTGCACCTGCAGCTTTATTTATTTTGGTCCTGCTGGCTTTCCCACAATAAACTTTTTGGTTTTTGAGGTTTTTTTTCCCCCCTCCCCCATGAGTTGTTGAGGTGTGTGTGACCCCCTGCTTTAACTGCAGCCCCGTCCAGTTGCTTTTCCGCCCAGCGGCGACACACAGTGACAGAGGTGGTCTCTTACCTCTCCCGCACACTCTGGCTTTCAGGTCTGCCACACTTTCATACATATTCATGCAGTGCACAAATTGAAAACACATTTGAGCTGGTCCACTAAAAGTGGTATATAGGCACTACTGAAATGGCAAACTTTTTTTTTTATTTTATAAAAAATTTTATCGCCTTTTATAGGGACTGTGACAGAACATGAATTAATTTCCTCTGTACTTTACTGTTCATGTGGTTCTTAATGTATATTATCCTAAGGTTTTATCTGTAGTGTTTGGAGATTAATACCATCGTATTGGGGCCAGCAGGGGGGAACTCAGATCCTGTTATACTGTGTGTACATATGAGGACATTGCATCTGTTTTTGTCTCGTTTAAATGTGCCCCGAACATTCGTTTGGAAGCTAATGGAAGCTCTATGAAGGATTTATCCTGCCTGCTGAAGCTGGGCCCTTTCACTCACACTTAATTTTATGTTCCTCCAGTGAAGAAAAAGGTCCTAACCGCCAAAATGTAAACGTGAAATAAGATGTTGGTTTAACGTCTCCATTTTAGGTCTTCTGTGTACATGAAGGTGAAGTTTTAGAGTTTGTGATTTACCGTTTAGCTCTGGCGCTAGCTGTATGACGACGATGGTCCTCTGTGCGACATCTATCACATTATTCTAGGCTCCTATGTCAGTGTAAGCAAACCTGGAATATTAATTAGCAAAATGTAATGGTCTCTTTCAGAAAGTATAGTAATAATGAAAGAGAAATTTCAGGCACGCAAAGTACATTATGTAATCACTTAAAACAAAGTGTGTTCTTCAATTAAATGGTACATTCACATCCTAGAACATTTAAGTGTATGTCGCTTACCGCCCGTGTCTTGTTCTGTACAGAAAGTGGTTTAACATCCAACAGCTCAGTCTAATGTGATTTGTCTGGTTTTTGATCCCCTAGCCCTGCTTTTTTCCCAGCTGTTTTCCTTCCAGTGACCCATCTCCCCTCCAGCAACGCCTCTGGTTATGTTGGGGTGTTCCCCGCACCGCATGGCGGGCCGTCCCAGAACACGCACACACATGCCATGGCACCGTGCCTTTTAGTTGAGTCAGCACCTTTACTCAGCAGTAGGTCCCACATGAAATAATGGAGAGCCAGCCAAAAAATACACGGCGCATACTTGGTTGAGGGTTGATTGGAACCCATGACCACCTGTAGCAGTGATGATCCCACCCACAGACATAGAAATAAGCAGATTTTTATGGCTTCTCTGTAGTGGTGATGGACCCCATAATTTACCCACTAGGGTGAGAATGAGAGAAGGGTGGGATTATCACCTGAATCATGTTTGTGACCCCTTTGTTCATCCATTTGAGAAAGAAAAAATAGGTAGACTGAAAGTGCACGGCCGCTCCCATGGGTTTGCCAAGAATAGGCAATAGTCTCAGGATTGCAGCATGAGAAGAGCAAAAGCTCAAGAAATACTGGGAATGATCCAGAAACATTACATGAAGCTAAGAAACAAGAAAAAGTCAGCTTTCATCACATCAACGTGGCAGACACGCTTTGCTCTTTCAGCCAGAGCTGGTTGGCCTTCTAGGTGTGGATGGAAGGCTTCAAAAGAGGCAAGGGTCACGGCGAGAAGAGAGAAGGAGACTATCCAGGATAAGATATGGCTCTTTCCTCACGGTAAGAAAGAAAATAGAAGCAGTGGCATGATGAGAGCTGAAGTGGCTGGAAATTTGAAGCATTTGTCACTTGAACCCTGTTCAAACTCAAAGAAGCAGAGAGGGATCAATGGGCCAATGTGGGTGAGTGACGGTCAGCTTTCCATCATGCTTCTTATGCTCTTAACACCTGAGACAGGGAGGGAGAACAGGAACTCACACTGGACATGATGGGTGAAAACAACAGTTTGGCTTTGCCCATTCTGTGACCTCCGAGACATAGCTGAGCACACTAAGCTCATAGCCCTGTTATTCCAGAGCAGCAGGATAAGCATGGAATGGGAACAGCGACCTCGGAAAGTCAGCCGTCTCCATCAAAACAGCCCCGATTTGGCTGATGGCTATTTGTGGTAGAGTGGTTAGCCTCCCTTTCATTTGCAGATCAGTGTAAGAGAAACAGAAAGGCACAGAGTGTGACAGCAGAGAGAAGCCTGTCTGACTGGAGAACACATGGAGGCCTTGCCTTTACAGAGCTAGCAATGATCCTGCAGGATTCTCTGTACCTGCATCCTGTCTTCCCTGTCACCTCTGCTGCAGACTGAGGAGATTCAGTGCGGCCTGCACACCCTTTTATGGAAATCCTTTACCTTATGGAATCATTCTTGTTGCTCCCTGCTGACCTCGGTCCAATGCAGATGCACCATTTTTAAGGTTTGGAGTCCAAAGTCGAATGCAGGATTGCATGTGAAAATTCAGAAGTGTTTTTGGAGCTTAAGTAGATCGCTCAGCTGTCTTTACCTCTCCAGGCTTGCAGCCGGTGTCATGCGAATGTTCTGGCGGCTTTGTTAACTGGCTCATTACCAAACACCATTACTAGGTTACCCACACAGTACTGCTTGGGTACTTTCCTACGTCCGGCACAATGTTTGCAAACAAGAGCGAAGCCTTTAAGTACCAGCAGCAGACATGAAAGGCCAGCTCTGCATACTCTCTAGACTTGATCATCATCATTTTATTGCCAAGCAGACACTTTGATCCTTGATAGCAAGAACATATTGCAGGTTTATTCCCTTGCAGGCCTATCAGCAGGAATTTGTAAGGTTTCAATCCACAATTTCTGGAGACTGATCTGCATCCTTCTCCCCCACACTGTTTGTGTCCGGCCAGGGCAGTCATCATGGTGTACAGTGAGTTTCTGCAGACCAGTCCTGCTCTACGTATCGATGAAGCCTTTTTCTAGGGACACAGCCTTAAAAATGTATTGATCCAATAAATCTGATAAAACTTGTTCACTCCTGTAAAGTGGGAGAATTGAATTCTTCTTTGGTGAATAAAAACACTTAGACGAAATTATCTTTGACAGTAGCCCCATTGGATCAATGCAGAAAACGGTATTTTTGTGTTTTGTTTTGATGGCATGTAACTGAATTGGCATACTAAAGAGACTAGTAACAGATGATGTAATTGTGGTAAATTCAGAATCCTTTAAACGCATCCCAGGCTGAATGTCTTACCGAAATTGGTGGTTTAGTGTTACGTATTAAGAGACTTTTACAACGATTTTTGAAAATTGAGATTTTTCACAATTCTGTAGAGAAGAAATGAAATAAAGATTAATGGAGAGTGCTAATATAAGAAAACCCGATTTTATGTTAGTTTCTTTTTACACAGGGTCACCTTTATTATCTCTGTTGCTCACATCAATGCTGCAGTAAGATTTGTAGGATGCTTTGCGGTAAAACCAGCTGGTTACAGGGTGGGGAGGCAGGAATTCGGGTGACTGTGGAGCAGATACAGAAATCTACACGGATGCCAGACCTCAGTGAATCTGTCCTGAGCTCTAACAGCATTGATGTGTCACACAGAACGGGTTTTTAAAATAGCCAGCAGATGCTAAAGAGAAACTATGTCAGATAAAAAATTTACAAATAATCACAAGACAGTTACTGTGCTAATCCACTGAAAGTGAAGAAAGTTTTTTTTGTTCACTATATATATTTTAAAAAACATGGAGAACATGCAAGAGCCACACACACAGAAGACGGTGTGGGGATTCAAACCCACTGCGCCAACTCTCAGAAACACCTGCATACACACAGGGGACGGTGTGGGGATTCAAACCCACTGCGCCAGCTCTCAGAAACACCTGCACACACACACAGGATGGTGTGGGGATTCAAACCCACTGCGCCAGCTCTCAGAAACACCTGCATACACACAGGGGATGGTGGGGGGATTCAAACCCACTCCGCCAGCTCTCAGAAACACCTGCACACACACACAGGATGGTGTGGGGATTCAAACCCACCGCACCAGCTCTCAGAAACACCTGCATCGCGCTCTCAGGTCTATAGCTGTGCAGTGCTGAACCAAAAATGAAACTGTCACATTATCAGGTTGGTTTAAATGTTTTGTTTGAGCCGCCCCCCCCCCCCCACACACACACACACACACACACACACACACATACACACACAATTCATAGGCCAAATAGAAATGTAAACATACATAAACTGCATTCCCTAGGACCCCCCGTCCCATACCATAACTTCGTGCCCGAGGATCATCTGCTGTGCATGCTCCGACCATGGGGAGGGGGTAAGTCATCAGATGCCTGGATACCGGCGCTTGCTGTGTCCCGGTGGGCATCTTTGATGGCTTCCACCTGGCCGTATCAAGGTTACACCAAGGGGGTGGTTTGCGGCCCTCCATGTCAGTTTTGGTCACACTGGGAGTCTTTTCCTATAAGCGCATCCTTGAACTGCCACTGACCACACTCCAGTGTCTCGGCTGCTAGTCAACAAATCCCATTTCTACACTAGAAAGGATTTTCTCCCATGTGTGGTCATTATATGAAGGAAGTTAAAGCTGTATGACCATTACATGCCTGCATGCTTTGCTTGTCCAAACAGACACTTCACAGAGTCATACAGTTTTATTCATTTTAACACGTACTCACAAATTTGCGGGAACCATGTCTCTCGGTCAATGAACCTGCACAATATCTTGATTGAGTTGACCATCAGGGGTCAGTCATATTTATGTTGGTGGCTGCTCCCCACAGTGTCTGTACTCACATAGTGAAAAAAAGAATCCATATTTCTTTTTTGTTATTTTGATATGAGGTACATGGCTACCTGGTTTTCACATAAAAATAACAAAAACTGTATGAATGGCATCACGTGACAGCTAAGGTCGAATAAACTCCTGAATATTACAAAATCTCTTAGGATCACAACATTTTCCCCATTTGAATAAACAAAGCACAGAAATGGTCTCAGATTCTATTTAAGAAACTCTCTCCTCTCACTTCCTGTTAATAAGTATTTGTTTGCAGTCATAGCATATTGCATAGCAAACAGTTTCGCAAGTTCATATCTGAAGGTGACTTTTTAGTTTACATTTTTAGTTTTTTAGACACACGTGTTAATTCTGCTTTCCTTCACATTTCTGACACACGACTTGTGTTTAATGCACGTGCAGGCGTACATACCTTCCTTTAATTTTAGACGTCTTACTCTCGTAATTGTAGTTAATTATATCCATTTGGAAATAACCCAATTTTATAGGCGTGTGGAGGAAAAACGTGTAAACGGCATAGCCTTTGATGGTCCGGGTATTGAGAGTAATTAGTGTTTCATCCGATCGGATAGAGGGAGAAAAAGCTGTACAACAGACTATGCGCATATGTATAGAATACAATCTCTATATAGAAATGCATATAGAATAAAATCATACAAATATTTTATTAGAAAATGTGCGAGGAAAAGCTGTATAGATATAAGGATGCATGTACTGAAAAACTTTCAGAATAATAGCGATAAATGTTGACTGTATAGGAACACATGTAACAATGCGGTTGACTGTAGCAGTAAAGATTGCGCGTATCATAATGGGGAAGGGAGGCGGGTTGCTGTACAGTAATACATGCTGAGGGTATAGGAACACAATGCAAAAAGGCGGCGGTTTCCCTTAAAAGGCTTCGCCGGGTGACGCGCCGGTGGAGCGGCACTGAGCTGCAGGCTGCGCTATTAAGCGGCGCATTAGTTGCGGACTGCGCGCACTGCATGGATGAGAGCGGCGCTGCGGCCGTCTGACCCGCGATCGGAGGCACCCCGGGATTACCAGCCCTCACCATGTGGATCGGCACCTTTCGGGCGCTTTTTCGTTTGGCTCCGGTGTTACTGGGAGTAGCTGCCTTTAATCTGGATTTGGAGAAGCCCACCGTTTACAGCGGTCCACGGAACAGTTACTTTGGCTATTCGGTAGACTTTCATCAACCATCACCGGACAAAAACGTGTAAGTGCGGTTTTTTTGCAGGGTTTTCTTTTTCACCCGCGAAATAATGTAATTAGTCTTAAAATCATGTCGTTATTAGTTACTTTTTCAACAGTGTTTGCGGAAAGATAGACAGATGTGAAATTGCCAGATGCCATTTAATTACATTCATGCATATCAAATCTATTTCTGTCGAAAGTGTGTAGAAACAAATACATTCTTTACTTTAGATTTATAAAGAGCATATGTGAGATACAGAGGGGCTCTTTGCTCCTCTTGTCGCACCTGTAAGCTTTTATATGACTTTGCCCGCCTGCACGAATTCATGGTCATTTATCATGTCAACCAACACGAAGCTGATCGGATCGGTCTTTTGGACTCTCCTCGTTTCCCCAGTATGAGCGTCTTGGTCGGGGCTCCCAAAGCAAACACCTCTCAGCCCGGGATAGTGGAAGGAGGCGCGGTGTATTACTGCCCCTGGCCAGCCGCGGACTCCAGCCCCTGCCGCCAGATCCCCTTTGATACGTCCAGTAAGTGCGCTCCGGTCCAGCTCCATTTCCACTCAGCCCCTCTCCTCCGTGTCCGCAGCGGTCCGTCTCTGCATTTCTTTGGCTTAGTTTGTTCTCCTCATGTAGCATACTGATGAACGGATTTTAAGTCCTTGGGGCGCTGTGCTTGTTTTGATTTTGTTAAAGGATGAGGTTCCCTAATTGACCCCTTAGACATATTTAAAATGTATTCACGTTCCAGTGGAGGGCTACGATAGCCGGCGGTGTTCTTGTTTCTTAGTTGCTGGATATCTGATTAAAGTTTCATTTGCTGCATAAGACATCTGCTAATTTTAGTGGCGCATATAAACGTGCACATCTTACAGCACTAAAAGCTCTTAGGAAGTAAATGATTGATCTCAGAGCTGGAGGTTTCGGCAGAATTACGAGTAGAGTGGTTTTCAGATACATGTGGCTCAGTGAGGGTGTGTGTGTATGCATGTGCGCGTGGGTGTGCTCGCGCGAGGCAATTTATGAGCTACTGGGATGAAGTTTCTGGCATGACTTTTGATTTCAGCGCATTGTTCTTCTTGCCTGTCGGGAGAGCTGAACCATTCCGTGGGGGGGGGCATTTTTACCTTGCCTTGAAGGGCATCCACCTTTGTTGAAAGCTGTTCTTCATTTTCCTTTGACCTGTTTGGGATGCTGCGCACAGGAGTGTCAGCTTGGCATGTCATTATTTGCCCCTGGCATTTGGCTAACAAGAAAAACTAAGCAGGAGGTGGGGTGGGGGGACTTTTAAAATCAGCTGATTAAAGGGTGATGGTGAGTAGATCAGGGACTTAGGCTGGCTGCCCTGACCCTGCGTTTGGCTACGGTGGCTGCGTGTGACATCTTTATGTATGCGTGGGTGCTGCTGGGGTCCTGCGGTCTGGCTTGCTTTTTTACGGAGGTTCGTTCTCAAGGGGTTGGGGGTGGGGGCACCGGCGAGTGGCTGTGAACACATGGGGAATCATTTGGACTTCAGAGGCTACAGGGTAGCTGGTATGAGTGTCTGTTTTTTATTAGATAGTATGGGGAGCCCATTGGGGGGCGTGGGGGGGTTGTCTGTCTGTCTTTCTCTCTCGCATGTGACCCCGTTACACGCATGCAGCACAGTGACAGAGGACACCCCCACCACCCACACCCATGCAGCACAGTGACAGAGGACACCCCCACCACCCACACCCATGCAGCACAGTGACAGAGGACACCCCCGCCACCCGAAAAAGACAAGCGCACCTTCTCCCTCAGCCTTGCATTGCCCACCCACTTCTGGGCGCGTCATTGGTTAAACCATGAAATGAATCCTGGCCACTCGATGTGTAGCCGAGCTCTGACCCCCCTGGGGTTCCCTGTCATCTCCAGTGGACAGATCTAAGAACTCCTGGTCCCCGGGAGCCTCTTTCAGGACGTACAAAGGATCGAATCGAATCGGGAGCTGAAGAGCAGACATGCAGAACAGCACCCGGCCCTGGCCCCCAGCACGCACTGCGGACCCTCTTCATGCCTGTGCCCTGTTTCGTTTCACCTCTTCTAGCCATATTGGCTTCAGCCATCTGTCCAGCCGCACGCAGACAGTGCTCCGGACACCTCGCGCTCACTAACGCCTAGGAGTCGTCGTGGTGACGCGCACAGCCGAGCTCCAATGACGCCGCACCTGTCTCGGACTGCAGGGCCCGGCTCGCTCGCTCACTGCTCTGTACTTTTTACGAGGTGGTGCAGTTGCACGTCCTCCCCTAATGGGGGGTCTGTTAAAGGCCTGCTCTCACGCAGGGGGCCCTGGGTGGCTGTTATTTACACGTTTATTATTCTTAATGAAGTGTGAGCCGTGTCTGAGGAACATTCTGGACCTGTCTGGTTCTGCCCTGAAATCGCCAAAACCTCCAACAGCCAAGATACACCTTGCCAGCTCCTTCTGTCAGCCATGTGTCTTAAAAATATGCTTTAAAATAAAGTGAAATTAGAAATATTGCCCTCCGAATGACCCGTTTGTGGTGCACAGTGAGTGTGGATTAGAGTCTCACGTTGGTATTTGTGATTCCTTTCCTATTTTTCCATTTTAAAAACTTTCTTGGGGGATTAGACACATTCTTATGGGCGACACTTTCCTAACTCATAACTTATCCGGTCTCACTGTGCTGTCAGCTACCCTGATAATGGCCAGATGATGGAGTTATTGTCCTGGCATGGGTGATAATAAACATAATAGCATTTCTCTGCTCCGTCTGATGAGCCGTTGTTTTCTCTGCTTGCTGAAATGGATGTGGAGATGTTTTGTGCCAGTTTCTTCTTCTAGCCTCCCTCTTTTCTGCTAGGAAGTAATTCTATACCGCACTTACTGCGTTCCTCACTCCCGCCTCTCCACCCCATCAGATAACAGGATGGTCAAAGTCAACGGGACCCGGGAACTGCTGGAGTTCAAGTCTAACCAGTGGTTCGGAGCCTCTGTCAGGACACACAAAGGCAAAGTGGTGGTGAGTACCAGAGAGACGTGAGCTTGGGGGTGGAGCTTATTAATGAGCCTAGAGTTTGGGTACCAGAGAGACATGGGTTTGTGGGTGGAGCACATTAATGAGCCTAGAGTTTGGGTACCAGATTGACATGGGTTTGTGGGTGGAGCTTATTAATGAGCCTAGAGTTTGGGTACCAGAGAGACATGGGTTTGTGGGTGGAGCTTATTAATGAGCCTAGAGTTTGGGTACCAGAGAGACATGGGCTTGTTGGTGGAGCTTATTAATGAGCCTAGAGTTTGGGTACCAGAGAGGCAGAAGTTTGTGGGTGGAGCTTATTAAGGAGCCTAGAGTTTGGGTACCAGAGAGACATGGGCTTGTGGGTGGAGTTTATTAAGGAGCCTAGAGTTTGGGTACCAGAGAGACAGGAGTTTGTGGGTGGAGCTTATTAATGGGTCTAGTGTTTTGGTACCAGAGAGGCAGGAGTTTTTGGGTGGAGCTTATTAATGAGCCTAGTGTTTTGGTACCAGAGAGGCAGGGGTTTGTGGGTCTAGCTTATTATGGAGCCAAGTGTTTGGGTAGCATAGGGACAGGGATTTCAGGATGTAGCTTATTAATGGGTCTAATGTTTTGTTACCAGAGAATTAATTGGTGGTGCTTATCAGTGGACACAGATTATCTGTACCAGTGAGTGAGGTGGTTCATGGGTGGAGCTTATTTTTGGGTATAGTTTAAGGCTAATAGAGAGACGGGGTTCAAGGGTGGAGCATATTTTTTATTGGTTCCATCAGAATGCACAAGTTCTGCTGTCCAGCTGTGATAGTTTACATTGGCCTGTTGAGTTCACATGTGTCATGGGACTGTAGCATGTGGCACTAAGCCTGGGGAGGTGGGGAGTGCTACAGGGAACTGAAGGGGCCCCTTGGAGGGAGGGGGGGCTACATCTCGAGACCCACACATTATAAATGTAGAGGACAGGAATATAAGGCACATTTTTCTGCCCAGCAGATCACACGGTAACATAGCCTTCTTAACCCAATGCCTGTGTCAGCCCTTAAATTTAACTTCATCACAGGAGGGGGTAAGTAGGGAAGGTCACTCCTCACTTTGAAGGAGATCGAAGGTCACCAGCACCTGCACACAGACCTTTCATCGCTATCATTATTATTTTCATAATGAAACCTCAGAAGGCCGTTCATACAGGGGAGTGTCAGTCATCTGGCCAGTGAAGGTTAACGCGCCACTCTCTGTCCCCCACCAGGCATGTGCCCCCCTCTACCACTGGAGAACCATGAAGATGAGCAGCGAGATGGACCCTGTGGGCACGTGTTATGTGGCGGTGCAGAACTTCAGCGCCTACGCCGAGTACTCCCCCTGCCGCACAAGTGAGCATGCCCTGATGGCGTTCATGCGGCGAGCAGTCACGGTCAGGCGGGAAGCAGTCATGGTCTCACAGAAGGTGGTCACACTTTCACAGGAAGCAGTCATGGTTATACAGGAAGTGGTGGTCACAAGGGAAGCGGTCACGGTCAACATGGGAAGCCGTGGTCACAAAAGGAGTGGTCGCGGTCATGCGGGAAGCGGCCGCAGTGTAACAGGAAGCAGTTTAGGTGATGTAGGAAGTGGACAGAGTAACACAAGAAGCAGTCACGGTCTCACTGGACACGGATATAATCACACTGGAAGTATGTCACGATCACGTGGGAGGCAATCATGGTCTCACTGGACACAGATATAGTCACACGGGAAGCATGTCACGGTCACGTGGGATGCACTCACAGCCAACAGGAAGCAGTCACTATCCTGTCATGATCACACGCAAAGCAATCTTGGTCTCACAGGAAGTGGCCACGGTTAGACAGGAAGTGGTCACGATGGGTGTCGGAAGTTGGAATGAAGAAGAATTTATTAAGAAGATAGCACTCACATGTTGCCTAGTATCGGCAGAAATGCAAGCAATCCAGAACCTTGAAATTCCACACCATAATGTCCATCTTTTTTCCTTCTAACCAGCTTTAACCAGATCTGTGATGTTATTTTCAGGATTTAGCCATTTAGGAATTATTCATAATTAAGAATGTGTTTTGCAAGCTGTTAAAGCGAATGAGTTAGCGTTTATGTGAAATCTCTCAACGGTGGCTGCAGGAATACATGGTGCCTGAAGAGGGTGGGGGGTGCAGCTTAAACAGTTCAAATGGTAAGTTAAACACTGCTAAGGGCCCGATGCTTTATGATGTCTGACAGGCAGCCCGGTGCCAGGGAAGTGTAGCGTCTCAGTATGAGCGAGGCTGGAGTTGCCCTCAGGCTGAAGTTGCCCTCATACTGGAGTTGCCCTAAGGCAGGAGTTGCCCTCAGGCTGAAGTTGCCCTCAGGCTGGAGTTGCCCTAAGGCAGGAGTTGCCCTCAGGCTGAAGTTGACCTAAGGCAGGAGTTGCCCTCAGGTTGGAGTTGCCCTCAGGCAGGAGTTGCCCTCCGCTCTCAGCCCCTCCTGTTTCCCAGCCAACCTCTGCTCTCATGTGCCACTAAGATGTGAGATTGTGGGTCTCCTGTGTGGCTAAGGAGATCGCAGCAGGGTGTGTGTGTGCAGCCCCTGGGCAGTTATGCTTGGCCGTTGCCTTGGCCACTGGGCATTGCGTGAACTTGGGTGACCTCTGGAGATGTGTAAGAAGAGAGGGGTTGTGTGCTGATCCCCCAGGATGTCATGTATGTCCTGGGACACCATGTATCATAGCATAGCTGGTCAATCCCTCTGTGGGTTACAGTGCTGTATCTGTCACCAGGTTGTTGGTTTAAATCTGAGCGTCACTAGAGTGATTTTACTGTTAAGCCCCGAACCCCCCCAGTTTCTCCTCGAACTGCCTAATTCTGCCTTCTCAAAAATGTCTGCTGCTTTGGATAAAAGCATCTGGTAAATAGATCAACAGCATGTGTGCTTTTCATCTCACATTGTGTCCCCGAACAGAGGATTCCGACCCCGAAGGACAGGGTTTTTGCCAGGCTGGCTTCAGCGTGGACTT
Source organism: Cyphomyrus plagiostoma (assembly GCA_019775915.2). Lineage (NCBI taxonomy): Eukaryota > Metazoa > Chordata > Actinopteri > Osteoglossiformes > Mormyridae > Cyphomyrus > Cyphomyrus plagiostoma. Next base: position 12,289,781 of record JABFEA020000138.1, on the reverse strand, counting down.
CACCAAGGTACCATTTGCATACTATTCTCCTTTCTACTTGCTTACAGCAGCTCACTGACACATTCATTTCATCTGAACGGTGTCCCTCTGTAGCGCCTCCTGTGGTGTGAACCCACAGCCCTCGGCCCACGCTTCGCAGTGCTCAGCGGCTCGGGAAGCGGCCGGAGCCATTATCACGGCAGTGATGGGCGTCAGGCGCTCCAGTGGGAAGAGAATCCCAGACCTTAAGTGAAACCCAGTAACCATCTAATTAATCATCAAATATAATAACCTTTGCGATTATGAGCATGAAAGAGCTGGACACGGATACACGGCCCTCTGAAAATGGCCTTTGTGAGCTTGGCCGGTGCACCGAGAGCGGAGAGCAGATCCGTACCGTCCACCCGATACGCCGGCTTTGTTGGAGTGCGGCGGCAGCCTCAGTTCCCATCTTTATCTCTGGTTTCCGTCAGCATGTTTGGGTCTGAGCTGGATGGTGGGCACAATGGTGCGGGGAGGGGGGGGCTGCTGTCTGGGGACCGAGCTCAACGGGTCAGAACTGGAACGGGATGGATGGGCCGCAGGTTGTGACCTGCCCCCCCCCAGTTGTGTGCTTTGCCCGCTCTGTAACGCCTGTCCATCCCGTGATGTAGGAAACCTCATTTCCTGATGATTTAGAGGAGTCATTTACTCAATCAGGAGACACTTCTTTCAACACTGTTTACTTATACTGTTAGTCATTGTTGTGAATTGTTCTAATCTGTTGTGCATCATTTTTATTGTAATTGTTTAAATCAATTTTCCTACCCTTATTTCTAGCTGTCTGATGCCCTGAAGAATCACAGTTTGATTGCTTGTGTATAAAATGACAATAGAGTGACTTGACATGACTGAATTTCGGAGACACATCTTGGTGTGTATTTAGCTGGTACGGGAGTCAGTCAACTGTAAGGTTCTCACACTGATGCTTATCGAGGACCGCAGACCTGGCGAGGGGGACTTGGAGAATGAAGAGAAGGTTATATTTCCGAGTATTTCAAAAGCAAGCAGCCAATTGGACATGAGTTTATGCCCCTCCTCTTGTAGCCCCCCTTGTTGAGATATGTTCCACTGCATGTCCATATGTACGGGCAGCAGAGGTGGATAGTTCAGATAAAGAAAGTAAAAATCCAGACCTGAGCAGGATTTTGTTTCAACAAACCAGTTTAGTACTCTGTGACTGTGACTCTTTAGGCTCAGCTGGCTGGTTGCAACAAAATCTTAGTTTGGATTTTTGCTTTCTGGACCTGAAATGTCCAGCTCTGAGGGGTGGTGAGGAAAACGGACTTCTGTTAAACACGATGCACGGCATTCTCCCAGACTTTTTTCCTGCCTGAATAGTTTCTGTTTTTCTCCGTTAGGCTGGAACTCTAGTAGTTGGAGGCCCAGGAAGCTTCTACTGGCAAGGTAAGGAGTAAACAAATCCAGTCCGATCCGCTGGGGGCCGCCTGTTACCGTGCGAATCCGGGCCGATCCACCATGGGCTGCCTGTTACCGTGCGAATCCGGGCCAATCCACCATGGGCTGCCTGTTACCGTGCGAATCCGGGCCGATCCACCAAGGGCTGCCTGTTACCGTGCAAATCCAAGGTGATTCACCATGGGCCGGCTATTACCGTGCAAATCCAGGCCGATCCACCGCGGGCAGGCTGTTACCGTGCAAATCACAGGCCGAACCACCGCGGACAGGCTGTTACCGTGTAAATCCAGGCCGATCCACTGGGGGCAGGCTGTTACCGTGCGAATCCAAGGTGATCCACCATGGGCCGGCTGTTACCGTGCAAATCCGGGCCGATCCACCATGGCGGGCTTTTACCGTGCAAATCTGGGCCGACCACAGGGACATACAGGGACATACGGCCATATCCTAGCATTCCTTCGGGGATGGCTTCACACACCTTTGAACGTACATTATTTATTCACTCACGATGACCGGATGGCATCGGGAAACAGGCAATAAAAACGAAAGATATGCAGACAGCCTGAGAGTAGGGAATGCTCCTGAGGAAGACAGGCAAACTGAACGTTGTTGGGGCTCAACATCCGAAGTGCTATCGAGGATTGTTGAGTGTGTTGGGAGTGTGAGAGTTTACATTAAGGTTTCTTTATTTGGTTGTGTTTATTTACAGACCTGAGGGCTACAAATATCTTTCTTTGTTGACCTTTTTCCTGTGGTCGCCTTCTGCTTCCTGATGGCCGGTCATTAGCGCCCCCGGCCCTGTTAAGCTGTTAACTGGTGCCTAACTGGCAGGGAGAGTGCTCATTACTGGGGGGCAAAGCTGCTCCCCGCCATCCCCCATCCAGTCTGAAACAGCCCATCCCCCGCCGAGACTGCCACAGGATGTTTGGATGGAGTGAAGGTCACAGTGCCAGCGACCAGATCAGAATGGGACAGACCACTCCTCCGTCACCCAAGGGGGAATTATCGTTTATGCCATTGCAGTGGACCTTAGCCGGGAAAAACTGAAATCTGATTCTCCCTCTCTCTCTCTCTCTCTCTCTCGCTCTCTCTATCTTAATTCATTACACAGTCATAATGTGAGTGGGGTCACAGAGACTGACTCCCACATTCACTACACATCACCCCCCCCCCCCCCACCGTAACCCTGTCACCCATGCCTCTCCCCCCTCCACACCCGAGTAAATTTCATTTTGAAAAATAAGGGCTGGACTTTGGGGTAAAGGCTGCTAATGGCTTCACCCATATGGAGTGCTGTCCCAGAATGAGGCCCCTTGGGTGGTGAGGACCGGGCCGCTTCCGCCTTTTGTAATCCATTTCTGACGCCGCGTCTGCTCAAAGTCACCAGGCCAGTGTAAATATTTACTAAACTATGCATTCAGTGCCTGTAGTTATTTACAAGATAAATTCTTACTCCGTAGCTCCGCAGATTAAAAACTCGTGAGACATTTACAAGCACAAGTAGCAAACACGACTTGCTTTACGTCAGCGGGGCGATTCTGCACTGGGGAGACACTGTGAGCCCTCATCTCTGCCGCAGCAGCATGTGTATATTTTAGTGTGTGATACGGGTGGGGGGGGGCATGTGTTTGTTTAAATGCTGAGTGAATGATGTGCTGGGCGACACCTGCCTCACTCCCTCCTGAACGAGGTCCGTGGCGGGCGCTCATCCCATCCAGGGTGCCCTTTCCCAGGGTTGCACGCTTTCCAGGATGGACCCCAGGCTGGGCTCCAGAAGTGGTTCTGGAAAATGGACAGGTGGTGTAAATGGTGTCCCCTGGAGACCCAGGGTCCGAGGAAATTAACTCGCAGTTTTGAAACCCTTTTGGTGCTGTTTTCCGGAAGCTTCCCTCTAATGGCACGTTCCAGGGGTCCGCTGGGAGGGGAGGCCAAGCCCCTCCCCCAGTGAAAGTAACACACCTGTGTTGGGCTTCATGCTGTCTGTTTACGGCGGACAGTCAGCCAAGCATTATGGGAGTAGCCCCGCTAAAACACACCGCACCCCAGCAGTAATATGGCTGCATAACTCAATATAAGATATCAAGTAGCATTGAGCACCAACCCTGCAGCTCCAAGACATAACAGTCTCGACAGCACAGGTTCAAAGGTTCAAGGTAGCACATGTTATACTCTCAGTTATAATTAAACCTTCGTCTCCCTGCACCTACGTTGTTTGGGCTTATCGAGTGTGTCCAAGGGCGGAGATGACTATTCCTGAAGTGACAAGTTTGTGGTTCCTGGCCAAAGTTAGTAATGAGAAATCACAGCTGCACCCCCCCCCCTCCCAGGACCCCCGTAATCATCTAAATGAACCATAGCAACCTTGAGAAACTTTAAACACACATAAGGACTCAGCACTATGGTCTTCGGATTGTAGGCTATTGGGTGATTGGGGGGCCCTGAGGGGGATTTTGATTGGATGTGTGTGTTCTTCAGGTCAGGTGATAACAGCGGGAGTTGCTGAGATACTGAATGGGTACTCGTTGAAGGCCATCCTCAGGAAGGTGGACAAGGAAAAGCAGACCGGACCAGCGCCGGACATCTACGATGACAGCTACCTTGGTGAGTGTTTTCTGGGATAATTACCCAGCATTCCCTGGGGGGTGTCCTAGTGGGAGTGATTGTGCATCTGGCTGTCCTTGAGGTTGTCATACTCTGTTGCCAGAAACACCCTGAACCCCGCACCCCCCCACCCAGCTGTTCTGACGGTCCAAACACGCTGCCCCCATTCTGACCTCACTTCTGTGTTGGGCAGGGGTGCTGGTTAACCTCCAGTAACCAGGGGAGACACTGGTAACTGGGGAGACAGACTCAATCTGAGTTCCAACAGGGCGGCCCTGAAGCAGGGCTGACAGACTGTCTCCTGGGGGGGTTATGGATGAGGGCTTCCCCTTAATTCCCCTTAATTGGTTAGTTGGCTCCATCATTTCTTCATTTTTAAATGAGAAATGAGATTTGAAAATGGCAGATAATTTACTTGCCTTAAATAGGTTCTTTCTTTTTGTGTCTGTTTCTGTAAACTTGCCAATATAAATACCATGGATAATTAACTACTAATTAAACCAATCAAACTAGAGGAAATGGATGCAAACAAAGTCAGATGCACAGTTGGAAGCTACAGAGTGTGTGCAGACAGTGCAGAGTCTCTCCCCCACTGCAGAAGCTCTGACTCTGTCCCCCCCCCCCCCCCCACAGGTTACTCGGTAACAGTGGGGGAGTTCACAGGAGACTTGGAGCAAGGTGAGTGGGCAACCTGTACCCGTTAACACCAGCAGGTGGAGCAGTGCTTAAAGATTGCTAGCCTGAATGTTTCCTGCTATATCAGCTTTTTATATACAGTAATACGAATGGATGGATAAACAGTTAAAATCCCACCAAGCGCACTGAAGCTGTTACCATTCCCTCTGCTCTAAGTCACTTTATATAAAATCATTTGTCTCACTTGCACATTGCTTTGGACAAAAGTGCCTAATAAAATACACATAAATCAGTGCAGAAAGGTTAAAGCATCAGTAATCATCTTCCTATCCCAGGAGACGGGCTGCATCTTATCAAGAGCAGCCAGTCAATCTGAGCTGCTTGTCTTCCCGACAGCTGCAGTATCCAGGGCTGACTTGTACAGTCCGTACTTTGTTGGTCTAACCCGTTTACACAGCTGGGTCATCAGAAAACAGGCACAGACTAACTACCTTATTAAGACCTAGAACAACACTGTGCTGGACACTGAGGGCCTGGGGGCTGCTGGTACCCCCGGAAGGAGGGAGGGGGCGGTATTGGTCTCAGGCTCTCCTCTCGTGGGTCATATCAGGACATTTTTATGGAAAACACATATTACTTTTTTAATGAAAGGGCATTTAGGTGGCGTAGAAGCGATTTCATTAAGTCTTCAGAGCGGAGGGAAGTAATTGAATTTGCCCGGGAAGACCGGAATGGGGTGCAGCCTCCAGCAAGGATGGGATTCTCAGGGAGTTCAGAGCCGGGGTTAGTGTCGGCCGCTTTGGGCCACCCAAGTCCAACAGAAAACCGCAGAAACCTTTCAGATGGCTTATCACGGTGTCACACGGCAGCGATAGAAATCAGTTCAGAGGGGTTGTCTTTCAGTGACCAAAAATAGCAATTCTGGAATGGAATTGCTTTTTTTCGCTGCGACTTCATAGTTCTGGAGAAAGAATAAAGGATAAAGAAATGGACAGGGAACAGGGAAAATCCCCCCCCCCATTTGATTTGTCACCAAAGGAGACGCCAAACTAGATTCAGAGAGGATTTGCTTTCAAGTGGGACAGTGTGTCATTTATTTGTTCAGTGGCTTGGGAGACACTGCTGTGAAGGGCTAATTACAGCCTTGTGATGTTAGCTGTTTATAAAACTGGACTGTCTTTATTTAAGCAGTCCACTTTAATAGCTTGTTTAAGGAGAAAATTATATTAACCCATCCTGGGCCTTGGTCACAAGCCTAGTTCATTGGTTCATTAACTGTAGTTCCTGCTGGTTATCTTGTGGTTTTACCCACAATCATCAGTGTAGGCCATGTCCTTCTCCTGCCAGGAGAGAGCATTGACGGTAAAATATTCAAGGACACATTTGGAGGTTACAATTAAGAGTTAGTGTGTGTCCATGTGCAGAGCAGGCCTTGTATGGTGTGTGTGCACACAGAAATTTCCTGTTTGAGGTTTAACACGAATAAACAAGCATATCTGCATATTAAAAAAACAAAGTGCAACAGTGAGGCACATCTGTGCAGAATGAGCTCACATTTCCCACACTCTGTCCTCTGCAGAGCTCATCGCTGGAGTACCAAGAGGGGCCCAGAACTTTGGCTATGTAAGTACAGTCCCATCGCAACAACCAACAGTGCTTCAACATCATCACCTGCTAACGACCAGAAGATGGTTCAGAATAGTCATATCGTTCTCTGCCTGTAACCCAGGGAGACTGTAACCCAGGGAGACTGTAACCTCGGGAGACTGTAACCCATAGACACTGTAACCAAGTGAGACTGTAACCAAGGGAGATTGTAACCCAGGGATACTGTAATCCATCATCCTGGTGTCACACTGCCGCTTTAAAGTTCTGTTTAATGACCAGGAAAGTGGATGAGATTATGGGGGTGAGCCAGGAATAGAAGATTCTCATATTTGGGGGAATTCCCCAAGGGAAAATGTCAGAGTCCCTCTCGCACCCCACAGTCCTTCCCCCATCATCACATGGCTTCCTGCCGCATATGGGGAGCGTTGACCCCAGGGGCCGAGCTCGGGGGCTCGATGCTGGCCTTTTGTGGTGCCCCTGTGAATCTGAGATGGAGAGGGTGTGACGCTGAGGCCAGGAACCGATGTCAGCCTAGGTTAGTCCCAGCAGAGCTTGAGGGGGAGATGTCCAGCGCAGAGTCTGACCTGGTTGGGGGGTGAGGTGAGGGGGCATCCTCCTTTAAGTGGGGGCGTCTGCCTTGCTGCCACCCCATATTGTTGTTATTTTAAGCCTTATGAAGGAATTCCTGGCCGGGGGAACTCCCTTCTGGCCATGATTTTCAGGGGCTGTAGTGCTGGGTGGGTGGGGCTGTTGTTCGGGGTTGCAGAGGGACAAACCCCCGTGTGTGTGGTTTGATTTCATGTGACAACGTTTCCATATCCTCAGCCTGTAAATGTCGTGTATGTGTTAAGTGGCCAGTACGTGGTGCACCTGAGTAGAAGTGACCATCCCAAGCCCACTGTAATAAACAGCCAATTATCACCACAATATTTCACACAGGTGGCCGTTATAAATTCCACCGATTTGACGTTCATCCAGAATTTCACAGGAGAACAGGTGAGTATTAAATCTGTGGTCATGCAGTGTGTAGCTTAGAGGCTAGAGAGGTGAGCCTTGTAAGATGAATCGCCTATTCTCAGGCTAACAGATCTTTCGGGTACTTTCCAGATGGCCTCTTATTTTGGATACACAGTAGCTGTATCGGACCTGAACGGAGATGGGTGAGTTCTGCTCTTTCCCTTACCCAAGCTCGTATCGATGTTAAAGTGTTTAGCCGTGAGCGCAGCCCATGCTGCGGGCCCCATCAGCCGGGCTCCACGTTACACGGATCCCTGGAAAGGTGCTGGAGTGAGAGGAAGCTGAAGATCTCTGGGGTCTGTGAGAGCACTGCTGACCCCACACAGGAACCACTGGTCTCGTATAAAAGCCACATGAGGTTACACAGGTGATGTTGACTGAAGTGCTTACAGGTGGGTTGGACTGGTTACAGGATCCCCAGCAGAAGACAGTGTCTGAACTGATGACCAGCCTCCAAAACCACAAAGACATGGAGATCCTGGCATTTAGAATAATATTTCATGTCCCTTGTCTGGCTCCACCCTCCTGCAGCCAACCAAGCCATAACTAGGAATGCCTCAAGGGAGAAATCTCAGATAACCTCACAGACACCCAGATCATATTTGACGCGAGCAAATTTCCACAATGCACTCTGTCCGTGGGACACGTTTTCCAGAGAATTTCTGTCTAATAATACTGTAAAATATGCTGAAGAAGCCTTACTTTAGGTCTTCGGTGCAATCATCTCAAACAAAAGGTGGGCTGAGTGAGTTTCGGAAATTTGTTCTTCAGTTACGCGTATGAAAAACACATCCTTAGGTTACTATACCTCCGCGTCTCTTACGCTGTACCAAAACCTCAGCCCAAACAGGGTGATTCAACAACAGGTATAAAGTGACCTAAACCGTGAAATGTGAGCCACTGTTTTACTTTTTGGGGTTGCTCCCCCACCTATTCAATTAAGGATGGTCGGCTTTGATGCTCGGCAGTTCCTTTACAGTCATCCTTTTGTTGTGGCTGAGCTCGTAAATACAGTATTTCCTGTGAAAGAACTGCGAGATCCTGAGTACAACTGTCGCTTCGTTTTTCTGGTTTTGGGGGACAAAAGAAAGTCTCCTCTCGTTCTTGAAAGCCAACAACATTTAGCTCAAAGCTCAGGTTAGAGACCCGGTGTTGAGCCCCCAGTGCAAATCGTCTGGAGCATGTTCATTGGCCAGCCAGATGAGAACAGTTCCTCTCGTGGAATTAACGATCGTGACGTGTCTCCGATAGTAAGAGCTCTCACTGGAGCACCATGCCGCTACAGGCAGCCACGCTCAGGTTTACCCCAATATGTGCTGACAATTCACCGTGAAAATCGCTCATCACAGCAACAAACAAGAAAGTGTGTTGCGTCTCACTTGACAGCCTGGATGACGTCCTGGTGGGTGCTCCACTCTACATGGACCGGGAGTTTGAAAGCAAGCCTCGGGAGCTGGGCCGGGTTTACATCTACCTCCAGCAGGACCTGCTGCTCTTCTCCGAGCCCATCATCCTCTCTGGCACGGACGTGTTCGGCCGCTTCGGGAGCTCCATAGCATCCCTGGGAGACCTGAACCAGGACGGATTTCACGGTAGACCACTGCCCTTCTCGGCTTTCTTTGACCCATCCCTTTTTCTGCTCTCTGTCTACTCGTTGACTTAAGATTTTCTGAGTGATTTTTACAGGACCCCAGTGGAGACATTCTTCTGCCAGAGAGGCTCTGTAGCGCTTCTTAGCTTAGCATTCCATGCTAACTCGATTTTAGCTTTTGGTTGACTGTTAAATTCACCTCACTTGGAGAACAAGCTTTTCTGACTAACACCACGCACTCTCAGAAGCCCTCGCCGAACAAAAGGCTGTGTCTCACTGTTGTCGGTGTCCAGATGTTTTTGTGCGCATAGACATCCCGGATTTCCATGAGGCCTCCTAGGTCCATTTAATCGTCTAGAGGGTTCCTGTGACCGAGGGGCACACGTGTGTTTCTGTGCCCTATTTGGGATATAGAGTTGGCTTTAGTTAGCCCCGTGGCATTCTGACTGGTGTTTAATGAGTCACTGAATTGGTCACATGTACTCCTGTAAGATATGAGGTCCAGCACCTAATGCTTTTTCCAAGGAAGTAACAGTTGTGCCAATAAAGCACCAGCAGAAACAGGATGGACGGCACACCACATCTTGAAAGCCAGCTGAACAAGGTAGAATGAAAAAAAAAGATTGTTCCAGAGAGATAGCCAATCAGATTGTAGAGGAGGTGGGTCCAAGGAACTAGAAGAGGCAGGACGAACCAATCGGATGTCTTGGTCCCGCAGACTGCAGCAATCCTAATCACATTGATCACACATTGAGATAAATACATAAGTCAAATAAAAACTCCAGGCCAGTTATGGAAGCTTTCTGCTTACTCACAGGTGCATGATTAAGTCTTAAAAATATAAAGCTATTTTTACAAACCCTTGGCACTAACAAGTTTCAAAATATTCATATTGAGTCTCTAAATGGATACCATCTGTACATCTCTGCTGGTGCAATCAGTGCGTCATTAGTTTTATGAGCTACATACCAGGGTTTTGTTTTTTTGTTAAAAAATGTGAAATGAAAAAAACCATCTGAAGGAGCGGGATGCTCTGCTGGTGAACGTTTTGCTCGCTTTCGGCACATCTGGATCTTTTTCTTGTTTGTTCTTAGCAAGTAGCATTGAGTGGAGTCATCGTGTAAAACATCAGTGTTCGCTGTCTCCCACGAGGGAGGACCTCTGGAAGTCATCTGACCCCCCCCCCCCCCCCAAACCAACCCCACACAGTGCTGTCGGGTGCCTGATGTCACACAGCAGAGACGTCCTCAGTGAGGGACAGCAACTTCCTGTCAGAATTTACCACAGTGTAGAAAATGGAAAAGGTCCAGCTGAATATAAACCTGATTTCTGTGACCTGGGATGCACCGTCCCTGGGGTCCAGGTACAGGGTCCACAGGTATGGATTATAAATAGATTAAATCATGCCCTTGTTGTCTCATTCATGCAATGCAACAAATGGTAATGGGGACTCCCCCCAGTCAGGGGCCTGGAGTCCCTCCTCCCTTTTTATTTGGGGGTCCCTTGTTATAAAAAGCTTGGAGACCCCCAAGCCTGAATGATGGACTTCACCCTCCCACGGCTGAGCATTAACATGCACAGTGAGGTGATGAACACTGAACATAAAGTGATGCATCCAGCCCCGTGTGATGCAACTGGGACTTTTCAGATGATCTTCATAACATCGCACTGTTTGTTCAGTATCGCCAAGAGCTCAGCTACTTTCCTCATAAAAGCTGTGAGATGAATAGGGTCTCTGCATTGGCTCTGCTGCTACGTCTTGGGCCCGGTGACCTTTATGCAGAATGAGAGACTGTAACCTCACAGTAGAATCGTTACCCACAATACCATGCAAACCATAATCACAAATGCGGTGACCTCACCGGCGGATAGCCCCACCGCTGTACCCTGCCAAGCATGTCAGACACAGTTACTTACAGGAAGTGGCTGCTTTTAGGCAAATTACAGATGTTATTAGTGGATTTGCCTCTGACAGTGAGCTCCTGAATGTTTTATGCTGGTTATGCATTACTGCCGTCAGTTTTGGTCACATGCTTTGGAAATTGCAGGCTAGTGTTGGCCTGTATGGCCAGGCTGCTCATGAAAGAGGAACCCAGTTTAGGGAAGAACCAAGCATTTCCCAGCCCCCAGGGTGCCGGTAAAACTACGCTGGCTGCGCTGAAGGTTGCGCTGAAGGCTTTCATGTCTCCCCCCACCCCAGACATCGCTGTGGGGGCACCTTTCGCCGGGGAGGACCACACGGGCCGGGTCTTCATCTACAACGGGCAGAGCAGCGGTCTGAAGCTGAGACCCTCACAGATGCTGGAGGGTGGCTGGGCGTCTGCCTCCACACCCCCAGGCTTTGGCTTCACCTTGAGGGGGGGGTCCGACCTGGACAGGAACGACTATCCAGGTGAGTGGTGCACCTTCCGGAAAGTTCCATACCCTGATCCCCTCCGCAATTCCCATTCCCCATCCCGGCTCTGAGAAACTCATCACACACCGGCTAGACGAGAGCAAAAGGACAAGTGTGACCTCCACTGCAGCGGGGGGGGGGGGGCATGAATGTAGTTTATGGCCCCAATCGCAGCTTCAAAGGGCGGCATGTTCAGCTTTCCATGCATTAGTGCCTCTGCACAGGAAGGAGTGCAGAACATCGCATTGAAACGCGCAGGAGGCTGGCAGGTACTGCTTTTTTAGATACACTATTTTCTTACATCATTTTCTATTTGGTCGCTTGATCTTTTTGCAGTCTGGTTTTGTGGTTTGTGGCAAATTGTGAGGCCTCTCGGTCTCCTCTAGACAGGAGCATCAGCCACTGACTCTCACTCCACTGGCCAGTTATTATCCAAGGATAGCCCCCCCCCCCCCGACCCCCAGAATTGGTCAAAATGGCTTTACCTTGTGCTGGTGTAGTATGACACCATCCAGGGGAAAACTCGCACCCTTTGATGGCTCCTGTTTCTCACTCTCAGAGAGCCGTGATCTAGCTGCACCACAATGTATCGGGAAATGCAACTGGAATGGGCCTGTGAAATCAGGACAGTGCAGTAGGAAATGCGCAGTTCAGACCATGCAGCTCAAGTGTTTTGGAATGTGAACACAGCCACTTCACTGTAAAAACAAGGATGATGTTAGTGTGGCGCTTACACGATTTATGAGGATATCGACACATAACTAACGACAAAATATACTAGTTTTCCTTAGTATAGGAGTCATTTCAGTACAATGCAGTGCCGCTCATAATATTGCTACATGATGCAAAGTACATATTTATGTGTGAATTATGGTGAACAACAGATTTGTTAAAAACTAAAAACAAATTAAAGGGAAACCTCTACTTTGGTGAATATTTGGGACAGGTTTCCTTCTCGTAAGTGATAAAGTCACAGTCTCTTCTGAGGCGTGATCGGAGCACATTTTAATAATTACCTGTGATCACAGGCTTCAGAGTTACATATGCGCCTGTAGAGGCACAGGACGGCAAAATTGCATGTATTTAAATCATGTAATGCATAGCATGTGCACTTGCCGGGTAATTAAAGGAAATCTGGTCTCAAAATGAACCCTTTTACAAGATTATTTTTCCACCATTGAAGAGGCTTTGATTGGCCTGCTAATGTGGATTCTGGTCTGAAATATTTGGGTTTTAATTATGGAATAATAACACGGTTCCTCAGATCTTTGGCTGCACAAACAGGAAGCTGAGCTCCTTATTTGTGTCGTGCAGAATTTGGCTGCTTCCAGCCACATCTTCACATGGATCCACCGCGATCCAGATTGGCAGCTTTCACTGAAGCATTTACTGGTTCACACTTCTTGTGAAGAGACCTAAGCTTCCTGTAATTTAATCCATTTGTACGGCTGTGTTTTTTTACGGAATTACTTCGAATCACGTCCCTGGGTTGAGGGTACAACAGAAGGGACCTAGTGGGAGCTACTGGCTAGCTGTTTGACCGCTGGACAACCTGCCATTTAAACTCCACTCCTCATGCCCTTCTCCGGCCTTCAGGAAAAGCTGTAATTAAACTGGACTAAATGAAGCAGGGGATTCTGGGATTGCAGGGGAAGCTTAATTAAAACTCACGGGTGGCTTTTCAATCAAAGTTTGATTTCTGCTTGAGATTGTTTCATTCATTTTACATTAGCAGTCTGGCAATGTGGCCAGTTTCAAAGCAAGTCTTATCTTTGATCGGTGCATGAGCTACGTATGAACAGAGGTTATGTAAGCTTGCCATTGATGTGGTAAAATATATATGCTTATATAAACTCCTATATAATGGTATAATATTCTTTCCTAAGTTTGATCAAAGTGCTACAGAGCAGTTTAAGATGGTTTTGATGTCAGTTTAAGATGTGTTTTTAAGAAGTCTGTTGTTGTCCTGGGTCATTGAGGTCCCTTTGTGTGCCAGCCTGTCGCAGTACATCAGACTTTAATGAACTTTATGTACTGATGGTAGAGATGGACCAAGTAGCCATGAACGGACTCAGTACGCTCGCTTCCCTAGTGGTACTGCGGACATGGCTGACAGAAAATCAGCCGGTTCCTCCCTTTAATCAGACCCCTCCCCAACATCAGGGTGTGCTCGCTGAGCCTGACCAGACTGGAAACCAAATGTGCTGTGAATCTGAGGTTGTCTGAGGTCCCACTGTCCCAGGGCTGAACTAGACTTCCGCATGACTCCATGATGAATTTTTCCAAGCCCCCCTCCCCCCACAATACATTTTGCTGGCCCACATACCCATTGGCAAAGCAATAAAATGCCCAATGTGAGAGAGGGCCGGTTCAGCCCAGTCATGTAGGTCAGAGGATACAGGTTGTGTCTAGTTTTCTTCCTGTCAGGTACAGACTAAGTCCCTTCTCAATGCCAGATGGATTTTGAGAAGGCAAACATGAACTTAAATTAAGAAATGTATTCCCTCCTGAGTCAGACAGATCCCCAAGCAGCTTTCTAAAGGAGGGTGGAGCTAAAATGGGTCCAACATTTAACAAAGCATCCCAACACGGCAGCAACGGGCCTTGGCACTCACTCACACCGGAATGTTCCATGTCCCGGCCCCAGCTACAAGCGCCGGGGTTTTAACTGCCTCCTTTCGAACATAGCAGCCCAGTAACTGATCTGATCAGGTCCAGGTTCCAGGAAAGCTACTGCTGTAGCCCCAGAAGCTCAACAGCTCCAGTGAAACGTGGGTAAAAATGCTAATCTGCCAAAGAAGCCGGAAACAGTGACGTTTTGTCTGTCAAATGAATCAGTCAAAAATTTGGCAGCTGTTGCCAGACGAGGAGGTGGTGACCTCAGCCTCGCGGCAACCGTGCTTATGGATAAAGGTGCTCCGTCGCAGTGTCTCTTAGAGGGCCTCTCCAGTGCCGGCGGTCATTCCTTCCCCCGGCGATAAACGTATAGATCGTCAACATATTTACGTGGAGCAGCACGCGTCCACGTCTCCCTCAAATGGAAAAGTCGGGATGCAAGAGAAAACGGGGCCGAATTCCTCATTCTAAACACAAGGTTGAGTTTCGCTCCCTGCGGCCCTGAGGCATGGACGTGGTAAAGGGATTAGCTCGCACCTCGCCGGATGACTTTAGCAGGACTGTTCAGCAAAAGCCGCTTCCCTGGGACTACTGCCCTTCCAACCGCCCAAAAACACAGAGGTCTGACTTCACTTTAGAAACCTCCTTCATTAGGACGGCAGGGGATTGAGCCAAAATGTTTAATGTTTTGGTCTCTCCCTGTCACTCTGAGAGGTCCATCACGTGGACGTGCTAGTTTTCCCCTCCAGTTTATGCAAAGTTTTTGCCCCCCTCATTGGCATATTAAGAAATGCAGCTTTTTTATAGCGCCAACGGCGCTGGAAGCCTGTATTTCTGCAAGCGATACCCCAGCCCTTCCCCTGTGCTGTGGTCCAGCTCTGCAGCCGTTTAAGGGACTGTTCTGAACGCGGGCGCCAGGAGGCCTGTCAACTCTCCCAACTTACCTGGGGAGTCTGTGAAAAAGCACCAATCAAAACACAGCGAGCCCCGTGATCAATCACATTATTGCCAAAATAACGAACGGAACTGGCAAAGACATGGAAGGGGCCGCGTTTATTCTCGGGTTAGCTGTGTAAACACGCGGTTAAAATATCGGGAGATCTTGCGCCACTCATTGGGATGATTTTAATGACTGAAACAGATGTCACTCTCACTTAGTGTCCGTGCCAAAGTCAGCAAACCTGAAGCTGGGGTTTTCACTTTAGTCTGTTAGCCTAGCTGATAGCAGCGTTACACTCTACCCCCAGTTCTTGTATCGGTTTTGTAAATCACATTACCTTCAACAATAAGGTTGTTTCCTTTTGGACGATGCAGTGAAACATATCTGAGGTTAATGGAGCCGGCTTTGCTGATCTCTCAACATTAATTAAACAAACTTCAAGCTTTGTGTGTCTTAATTAATATCTTCATGTGTGAAATAACAAAGTTCCACTGACTGACGTACAGACTTTAACATGATTGTGTGAATGTCAAATGTGTGAAATTATCGTTGTATTGTGTGGCATACTATGTGTCCCTATGCAGAAATTATTACCAAAATTGATTCATTTTGGGAAATGTAGGAATAATGCACATTCTTTGGGGATAATAAATCCCTGCTCCTATGATAAGCATCACGTGTTTATAAGGAGAGACTACAGTTCGTGCTTATTTAAAATCACAAAAGCGTAAGGCGTCTGTGTCGAATGACGATCGCTAGAGACCCCAAAATGAGTCCCAGCTGTGGTTGTCTTTGAAGCTCATACTCTTTCTCTCTCTCTCCCCCCTCCCCCCCAGACCTGATTGTCGGGGCCTTCGGCGTGGACAAAGCTGTGGTCTACAGGTAGGAGGCATTGATGAACATCTCACAGGCCTGACAGGCTGAGTCTTTGCCTCCTGTGGATCCCTCCATCCCAAGCGAGGTCCTCATCCAACTGACATGCACGACAAACACACGCTCCGCTCATTAGGACAGCTGCCAAGATATGTGAACTATTGCTCAGGCTCTCCCAGTCCATTGGAGGGGCATGTTACTCCGTAGCTCTTACATATGACACGTCATGTTGTCAGCAGCTTATTGTAAGTGTCTCAGTGCAGAAAGGCACCAGAATTCTGGTGTTTGAGCCTGAACATTGGTAATTGTGTAATTCTGAGGCAGAAAGCCTTGTGTGACCCATCGCTTTCCAAATGTATCCTAAAATAATGCTCAACATGCTAGTAAATTAGCATAACTTACCCCAACTAGTCAGCACTTCTTGTCTAAAACATATATTAACTTAAGTGCGGACCATCTCTCTTAAGTGCGGACCATCTCTCAGAAAGTGTTAAACCGCTGATTTCACAGCAGGGTCGTTAGAAAGGTCCTGCACAGAAACTCGAGAGGCTTTACATTCACATCAGTCTGTTCGCTCCTGGACACCTGCAGTATGTGTGTATTGGCCCAACCCGTGCACACTTACACGGCGTGTGCACATCTCCACGGAAGTTTTTCACCACATGCTGCCCACACTTGAGCGTGTAAATGTGTAGCTGATTGAATTCAAGGAACTCTGTCAGCATAACACCTTTAACAGAAGTGGCTGCGTTGCAGAGCTCGGCCTGTGGTGACTCTGGACTCCCAGATGACCCTCAACCCCCGAATCCTCAACCCCGAGGACAAGAACTGCCATCTGCCCAACACGGACACTGCAGTATCCTGGTGAGAGCCGGGGATGGGGGGCCGTGCTGGATCATACCACCCTCTCTCAGCGGTGGAGGGGTGCCTGGTTTGATTGAAATGCAGAGACATGGAGCAGTTCAGCACAGAGGAGCTGAACTGGGTCTGTGAGATGGTTGAGTTTTTAGGTCTCCATCCACCATCAGGAAGGAGAACCTGGCTGAACACTGATATGTGTGGATGTGTGAGAGGGGAAAGCACCCTGGAGTGGGCCCCCAAAGACTGGTCTGAGAAACACTGCCCTGCAGAAACTGACCAACGAGGACCGGACGCTTATGGTGAAATGGCACAGCGACATTGTTGTTTTTGTCAGTGTGGGAGACGGCCCTCTGGAAGCGCCCCCACCCCCCGGGTGTCTGGCACAGGCACTGTCGGGTTTTGCGACCCTGCGCATGGAATACCTCAGAGACTTGGTGCTGCAGAATGAGCGGCCTTCAGGCATCCTGACAAACAGCACCGGAGTGAAGACGTTTGCAAAAACAAAAATTTAGATGCGAAAGCAGCACTGGATTGTGGAGGCGGGTGGGTGGCTGGGGGGGCTGCATTTCTGAATGGTCTGACAAACAGGGCTGGAGGGGTGGATGGTTAACCTCAGGATCTTGTTCACTGTGTGTTTTTGAGCTGAACTGTATATCGAGAGAGAGAGAGAGAGAGAGAGCTCCAGGAAGGTTGTGGGATATCATGCTGGTGCTGAGCTCCCTGTAGAGGAATGTACCGGCCACCCCAGAGGTGAAACCCGTCCTCAGCAGGGAAATGAGATAACCCGCCCCTTCCGTCATTGAGTGCCGGGGGGGGGGGGCTTTAATGACATGCTATCCTGAGGAAGACTCTCCGGCCTCGGGGCAGGGAGTTGGGGCAGTTCTGCAAATGCAGAGAGCGGCAGGCCAGCGCCGCTCTGATCCCTTCCATCCAACAGGCACCCTAACCGCAGCAGGGGTCTCACATTTTATAGCAGTAATGGAATTTCCCAGCAGGGTCTTTCAACTGGTTTCACTTGGTTTCTGGAAAGCTGTTGCTTGTGGTCCCAGTTGAAGTCCCAGAATTTACAGTGGTGGACATTGAAAATCGATTTACAGCATTAGAGACCCGCAATATAAATTATTTGAATTAATCAAAATATGAATGGAATGGTTTTATATTTTCTCAAAATATAGTTAAACCAAAACAAAAAAAAGACTGTTTGGACAAACCAATTTATGAAATGATGGGTGTCGTATAGTTCTGATCGTATAGGCTTTATGCCGGAGATGAGGCTGCCTCTGGGCCTCCATGTTGGCCGTGGCCGTCCACAGCGGCCTTCTCAGATTCAGGAACTTCTCAGATTCAGGAACTTCTTGGATTCAGGAACTTCTCGGATTCAGGAACTTCTCAGATTCAGGAATTTCTCAGATTCAGGAACTTCTCAGATTCAGGAACTTCTCGGATTCAGGAACTTCTCAGATTCAGGAACTTCTCAGATTCAGGAATTTCTCAGATTCAGGAATTTCTTAGATTCAGGAATTTCTCAGATTCAGGAACTTCTCGGATTCAGGAACTTCTCAGATTCAGGAATTTCTCAGATTCAGGAACTTCTCAGATTCAGGAACTTCTCGGATTCAGGAACTTCTCAGATTCAGGAATTTCTTAGATTCAGGAACTTCTCTCGGACTTTGCAGCTGCCACAACATCAGCTTTTCAAATTTTCTGAGACGTCTGTATCCACCAGCCTTCAGTTTTTTTTTCTTCTGTCGCCTGGGATATTTTGTCATTCTTGAGTCAAATCTGCAGCCATCTGGCTGCTGAGGAAGCAATCCATGCTAACAGAAGGGGGAGGGGTGTCCCAGGTCCTCAGGAAGATGGCGGAATGGTCCTCCTGCGACCCTGAAGCCTAATAATCCCAGGGTTTCCTGCTCCCTGTCGGCAGATCGGTTTGTGTACAGCAGGGTCCTTTCCTCAGGCATGTTTCCCAAGACGACCGCCTTGGTTCCCCTGCTAGGACCATGTCCTGCTGACCTTAGCACACATTAACGACCAGCACCGGCTAACGGGACTGGAGGTTCTTCTGCCCGTCTCTGGAATACCTCTGGCGCCCCATTTTCTTGTTTTGCGATGGTCAGTTTACGCGAGGATTACACCGCATGCAATGCATCGAGCAGGAGGAGCTTCTCCTAACGTGGGGCTGTGGCTTTGCAATGCAAACGCAATCACACAAACGTGGAAACACACATTTCGTGACCTCAATAATCCATGAAAATGGCGCTGATATCCGATTGGCGCGCTGCGTCGAGGAGGGTGTTCATGAGCTGGAGAGCACAGCCCGAGTGTGAAGCGGGGGGGGGGGGGGGGGGGGGGGGGGGGGGGGGGGGGGGGGGGGGGGGGGGG
>JABFEA020000138.1:12250795-12264027 GCA_019775915.2 Cyphomyrus plagiostoma | reverse complement strand
TAAACCTCTCCTCAGTGGCCACTGCTCTGAGTGCGCTCTGTAAACATCTCCTCAGTGGCCACTGCTCTGAGCGCGCTCTGTAAACCACTCCTCAGTGGCCGCGGCTTTGAGCGTACTCTGTAAACCTTACTGTGTTGCAGTGGCTTTCCTGAGAGGTTGTGTGTTGGCTACATAAAGTCTAATAGGTTTTATTCAATCAAAATAAAGTTATCTCTTCATTGAGAAGTATAGCATTTCTCTCAATGATGCCCCAGCAGGATGGGAAAGTTGTAACTAAGGATCTTATGGGACCATTAAACACTACCTGGAGTGGAAAACGCACAAATGATAAGTGAACGCAGAAAGTAAGACACACAATCACTGCATGAGCAGCAGGTTCTCGAGCCTTTGATTATCAATTTAACTGTGTAGCCGCAGTAGGCCTTCAGAGAAATGGCAAATACAGGATGGAACCGACCAAGTAACGTACTCCAGGCCTGGCCTGCTTTTTGCGACAGAAGGGGTTAGATCCAGATGTGACCCCTTAACAGGCCATGTGTGCATCCTCCCCATGCCCCTCTCCATTGCCAAAAGCTCTGCCAGCTAATCTCCTCAGAACCGAAGACTCCTCAAAAAATGTTTTTCCTGAAACATTATCTGCTGTTCTGGGAGAGGGGTCTTCATTTTTTTTAAACTACTCTGAATTTATTTTACTGACCTTTTTTTGAGACAAATCCGACGATGCAGCCCGGTGCAGGTTAGCGGGCCGGCGATGCAGCCCGGTGCGGGTTAGCGGGCCAGCGGGCCAGCGATGCAGCCCGGTGCGGGTTAGCGGGCCAGCGATGCAGCCCGGTGCAGGTTACCAGGCCGACGATGGAGCCCGGTGTGGGTTACCGGGCCAGCGATGCAGCCCGGTGCGGGTTACCGGGCCGACGATGCAGCCCGGTGCGGGTTAGCGGGCCAGCGATGCAGCCCGGTGCAGGTTAGCGGGCCGACGATGCAGCCCGGTGTGGGGTAGTGGCCCAGGCTGAGCTGTGCATTAATACCTGAGACCAGGCTGCGTTTGGGCTTTGCCTTATCTCCAGCTGTGAGCTACAGGTCTGTTGTTAAATTGGTTTTATTTTATTTATTTACCAGATGCCTTTATCTGAAGTAATGTTATTTTTCATTTTTTGAGAAAGCTGGGTCAGTCTGTGGATCTAGGGGGGGAGGTTTAAGGACCTTGTCCCAGGGCCTAATGGTGAAATCACTCTGCTGACTCTGGGATTTGAGCCAATGACCTTCTGATGACAGACACAGTGTCCTAACCCACTGAGTCACACACTGCCCCCCTATTTCATTGGCTTTGATCCATGGATGGGAAACATTTCCCCCCCCCCCCCCTTGATGGGGGCTTTGGGTGCAGTGTCTTGGCCACTCCATGAATTAAGGCAAACACCCATCTCCCTCCCAGAGGAAGAGAACATAACCTGACTAAGTTTCCAGGCCGGAGACAGCAGGAGTGCCTGATTGTCTCAGGCCCCGAGGGGTCCGATGGGGTGCCGGTCCAGAAAGGAACAGAGGCGACAGGTCGGGTGTGGGTCAGAGTGGATGGTTGGGTCGACGGCTCTTGCTCATCCTGTATTTCCCTCACCCTCTGCAGCTGCAGAACATTCCGGTAAGCAGCCAGGTTTAATGGAGATCCTGGCAGGCAAACGTACACAGTGGTGTTTCATCAAGGTAACATCTCAGACATTACAATATCCAGCCTTGCTGGACAGACGGAGGAAGGGAGATTTTGTTTGAATGCTGTAACCTCTCAGAAATTTACTGAAGGGTCCGTGTTTTGCATAAGTATAGCCCTGTGACTTCCTCTACGCCATTTGATACAGGTCTTCTCGTTGAAGTTTTCCAAGGCTGTGCTGGTTTTAAAAATGCAATGTATAAACCCTGGGACAGCAGGCATTGTAACATTCCTCCGCTTTTAAAGATTTACAGAACTGTAATGCACACCAACGTCTACGAATGGCTCTCTCACTGTTTGGGGTTTCCGTCAGGATGGTACCACGTGGGCTCTGTGTCGGCCAGCCGCTGCCCTGTTATATGGCCCTGAATCTCGTCAGCTTCTCACGGTAGTGAGGTGTCTCATGTGTTCCCCGGGTTCCTCTCCCTGAGGCACAGATCCTCCCTTTAGGGTACCAGCACCTACAGGGTCAAAGGGGGGGCGGGGACGAGGTCGCCGTGGTGACAAGGTCCAGACGGGGCTTCCATGCTGAGCACCTACAGGGCTGGGGGGGCTGCTGTGCTGTAATCAGGCAGCACTTTGATGTGTCTTCTCTCCCCTTCCCTCACTCCGCCCCCACCCCCCAGCTATCCGTGGGCCTGCGATTTTCTGTCCAGCGTCTAGAGGAGGTGGGGCCTCACATCAGCTTCCATCTGCAGATCCGAAGGTGAGCAGATCCTTCGTGCCTCTGGGTAACTGGAGTGGGGGTCCGTCTGTATGCTGGGGTACAAGACGATGCCCGGTGAAACCGCACAGTATTTACTGGGGCAATTCATGTCAAATTACTCAGTCAGGGGACCCACAGAAGCCTCCAGGTAAAATGGCATCCTTCAACTATGTGAAGAAGACTTTCAGTGAAAGATTAGGAGAGAAAGGCACTGCAAATCCCCCTACAGTTAGGAATGTGGTACCACAAGTTGATCATACAGACGCATTTCCCTCTTCTTTTCTGGGGGCATTAATGAGTAGTTTTAGGAATCCCCCAGCAGATGGTACAGTCATTAAGAACACAGTGACCAAATCAGAGGCCATAGTTTGCTGTGCCTTGGTACTGTACCTCCTGTCTTTGAGTTTGCGTTCCCGTGCCAGTGCACCTCTCCCCACTCAGGACGCACGGCCTGTTCCAGACGGGTCTCTGTCCGCCGGCTGTTCGTAAATGAGACGCCTAATTCGCCAGTAGTAATCATCCACAGTGGTTTTTGCAGACACTGTGCCTGCTCCAGAAAGTGTTCCTGTAAGCCTGCGGTTGGACTTATTGTGATGAATGCTTTCTGTTGTGTCCGTTCACCCCCCCCCCCCCCACATGCTCCAGAGACAGTCTTTATAACAGGAAGATGAAAAGTCATAAGTCATGGCTCTGACTTGGGGGGGGGCATAGCATGCTATCGTGTGTCAAACA
Organism: Cyphomyrus plagiostoma; assembly: GCA_019775915.2. Taxonomy (NCBI): domain Eukaryota; kingdom Metazoa; phylum Chordata; class Actinopteri; order Osteoglossiformes; family Mormyridae; genus Cyphomyrus; species Cyphomyrus plagiostoma. The sequence continues at coordinate 12,260,887 of JABFEA020000138.1, read as the reverse complement.
AATAGTGAACAGCTCTGCTCTCAGGAGCATGTTGGTCTTCAGTGGGGCACAGCTTCACGGTGAAGGCAGTGAGGGGCTCCTGGTCTGTAACATGGCTGAGGAATGATACATCCTGTCCTTCTTTGATGGGTCTGCGTCATAATGCAAGGCTTCCGCACCAGCTCAGGGAGGGTTCCAGTTGGCATAAAGAGCTAGACAGCTGAAGGTCCTTCTGGGAGAGCTCCTATCTCCGCTTTGCTCAGTTTGGGCCAAGGAGGTTACTTTGCCTTCAGGATAAGATTCTGAAGGGGGGGGGGCATTTGTGTGTATTGTAATGGTCACATGAATCGGAGGGAAACTGGACACTGGAGGCGGACGGGTGTCCTGCGGAGTTTAATCGTCAGGATGAAAGGTGTTCCAGTCCTCAGGGTCACGCAGATGAGCGGAGCTGCTGGATCTCCTGGTTCTCTGTAGGCTCAGCTGCAGGGCTGGGGGAGTCAGGGGGCTGTGGATGGACGCACAGCAGGCTCTTCTCAGCCTGTCCTGACAGGGGGACTGTGGTCTGGCTCTCCTGAAGATTCTATGGTGAGGATCATCTGCTCTATGAATGCCCTTTCTAAAGTCAGGACCTTAAAACTCCCTGGATCGTGTTGGACATCCACTGGTAGCACTGGGCTCTTCATCTTTGTCACGTTTGTGATCCACTCGACCCCCATGGTGCCTTGGCGCCGGAAAACATCTGAATCATTTCTGTAGATGTTTGTCACATTTCCAGCAAGACAAATGGAAATCATTCACAGGCCGAGATTAAAGGCACAGACTGAGCCTGCTAATCCGCCACCGGTCTCTGTTCTCCTCTGCTATATTTTACCCAATTGGCGTTGGGTGTCGAAGCAACCAAAAAGTCACCAACGGGTCTGGCTGTGATTCGGTGTCTCTGCCTGTCACACGGCTGTGATTCGGTGTCTCTGCCTGTCACATGGCTGTGATTTCTGCCTGTCACACGGCTGTGATTCGGTGTCTCTGCCTGTCACATGGCTGTGATTTCTGCCTGTCACACGGCTGTGATTCGATGACTCTGCCTGTCACATGGCTGTGATTTCTGCCTGTCACACGGCTGTGATTCGATGACTCTGCCTGTCACACGGCTGTGATTCAGTGTCTCTGCCTGTCACACAATGGCTCCTTTCTATTGACTCTGAATTTGTTTTTTGTTTTTTTTTTTCCTGAGGAGATGTGAATAGGAGAAATTTCTGGTCTGTTGGGAATTTTGTGGTTTCGTAAATACAAAGACTATTGAAGACATTCGACTTGAGAGACTGTGGCACACGGGGGCAACTTGCGGACAAACGACAGCCAGCGGAGACGCCCTGGGACTCCCGTCCTGAGTACTAATAATGTCTTAATGAAGCCGTTGGTGTATAAAACAGTGGGCTTTTGTCTGCCTGAACACCTGCTTAAGCCATCGTGTCAGTCACACCTTGTCTTCTGTTGTTTAACTTAACACCATCCCTCTCCATTCACAGCTCCAACAAAGACAACTCGGAGAGCAACCGTGTGAGCCTGACGCTGAACATCTCTGCGGTGGCCCGTGTTGACATCCGTGGGTGGGTACGGAGGCTCGCCCCCCTCCCTTTAACCTGCCGGATCCTCAAAATGTGGCTATTTGCATCCCCAGTGTAAGACAGAGTGTCTAAATATAAACCAGGACCGGTTAGACAGTGGCCAAATCTAGCTTTAGTAATGACATTAAGTATAGAAACAGCGTTAAGTTTAATAACGGACGGAAGCCTGCAACATGCTCTCCCCTTTTTAAGCTACGTACAGATTTGCATCTTCTAGCTGCAGAGACTTTATCAACAAACCCCCCCCCCCCCCACCATGCCTGGAGGAAACATGTTTAAGTTGGAGGGAAATGAATCAGCGCGACTCAGCCAAACAACGTGTTGTGATTAGCTCTGCCAGAGAGCGGCGGCGTGCTGCTAAGAATAGCAGGCGGCTAACTGTCCGCACATGGGCCGGAGCTGGTCGGGTCGCTTCCAGTCTGCCGGATCACATGGGGGAGAAGGAGATGGGAAACAAACTGACTCTTAAAAGGCCCCGGCATGTGTGTGTGCATCCGGGGAGGTTGTGTTGGTCTTGGCTGTGGAATCCTAACCCTATGTTTGTCCCCTCCTAAGGGTATCCCACCCGGCTCAAGTTGTCCTGCCCTTTCCCCGCTGGGAGCCCAAGGACAAGCCCGTGAAGGAGGAGGACGTGGGCCCCCAGGTCCTACACATCTATGAGGTACCGCCAATCCGCCGGTCAGGCCCTGCTAGGGCCAGCCAGTCCCGCATGCCCTCCATAGTCCACGCTTCCTGACGTGAGTGTGTTCTTGTGTTTCGTGTGAACCATTCACAGTGGAAAGGTACCTGACTCTGGCCTCTGGGGACAGAAAATTAACACATAAACATTTATAAAGCTGTGTAATATAAAACTCCGCTTGTGAGTGTTTACAGAACATAACAGCCTGAACGGTGAAGTGTGGTAAAGCACCTTAATGGCCTTCATGTCACGGGGCATTTGTTCTTCACGCCGTTCTGTAGAGGAGAGTCGGATTCTTTGTGATCCTCGTGGATGCTGATTGTCTTTGTGACTCTGCTGCTCTCTCCTGTCACACGAGGCGCTGATGCCGTCTGAGATGCACGTCTGACAGCGCTGTAAGGCTGCTACTTGTCCTGTAGGAGGCAGCGGTTTTTATAGGATGCCCTCAGCCTGCAACGCGATCCTTTCCCGTGAATGCAGTGTGGCACCACAGCTAAAACCCTTTTCAATCGCGTTTGATAGAATGCCACAAAACAAACCCCCCCAAGCCATTGCCCCTCCCTCGCAGTCCTTGTTAAAGACCATTTGAGTACCCTCCTTCAGAAACTGCACTGAACCCCCCCCAACATCAAATTACACTTCAAAGTGGCCGGGGGCTTCACAGCAAGTGGCTCAGCTGCCTTTAAGCCCCGCCTCCGACACCCCCAGCCCCCCTCGCCTTTCTCCTCTGTCCCTAATGAAGCACAGGCCGACTGTACCGCGGTATTTAAGTGCACCGGAGCCTGGGGTCTTGGGAGACGGCGCAGGGTGCAGTCTTGGACCCGGGGTTCATGTAGGTGGGGAGATCATGTGACCCTGCTGCTGTGTACACGCAGTCTCGCACCGTGGGCCACATGGGGAAGCCACACCAGGTCCCATAAGTCAACTCGATAAGGATGAGATGGATCAGAGATGTGGCGTGGGGGCAGGGGGTGTGTGTAACACACTTAAGTGATGGATGACGGCCGTCGGTGCTGGAAAATAGCAGAACTCACATGTGGGAATGATTCCCAGCACTATAAGAGGGCAGAAACTGGGACAGCTGAGGGGGGGTGGGGGTGGGGACAGTAAAACTGAAACAGCGACATCCTTATTCTGTAAAAACAGCCTTGTGGGCCATCCGGTCCAGAGGGATCAAAGCCAGACACCCCCCCAGTAATAAGGCAGCTACAACAAAGCTTCACAAAGAGGGGCCGAGTGGGGCCCTACCTAGCAGTGACCTGGAGGGGGTGCTGACGAGCCTCTTTCACGCTAGCATTACACTTTTACCCCCTCGGTGAGTCTCGTCCAGCTGTCTTAGGTGCATTTGAGTCTGACGTTACCGTACCAGCAAACGTGGGGGACACCTCCGCAGCAAATCTGCTGTTTACCGCTGCTGATCATTTAAATTTCTAGTGATTTTTGCAGATTTGTAACAGCTGTTTCATGTTAACATCCATTTTGAATGTTTATTATGTTTAAGAACCTTATCAGGAAGGTGGAGACCTGGGCTAACATGCTGTGCTCTGGGTGACCTGCATCGACGTCCCCTCTGACTGTGCCGGAAACCAGGAGGCTGGCAGTGCGCCACACGTTTCTCTTCATTACGTTAAAGTAAATGTATCCGGATGTAATTAACACCGTTAATTACAGTGATAGACTTGTGGAGGCAGGGCGGGGCTCAGCGGGTTAGGCAGCTGTGCTCGTCGGTAAAGTGATGTCACTGTCGGGCCCAGGAACGAGACTCTTAAACCCCAGTGGGCCCAGGGACCGTCTCTCCCGAGGCTCTTAAACCTCAGTGGGCCCAGGGACCGTCTCTCCCGAGGCTCTTAAACCCCAGTGGGCCCAGGGACCGTCTGTCCCGAGGCTCATAAACCCCAGTGGGCCCAGGGACCGTCTCTCCCGAGGTTCTTAAACCCCAGTGGGCCCAGGGACCGTCTCTCCCGAGGCTCTTAAACCCCAGTGGGCCCAGGAACCGTCTCTCCCGAGGCTCTTAAACCCCAGTGGGCCCAGGGACCGGCTCTCCCGAGGCTCTTAAACCCCAGTAGGCCCAGGGACCGGCTCTCCCGAGGCTCTTAAACCCCAATGGGCCCAGCGACCGTTTCTGCTTGCTTCCTTAATTGCCCATTGCTTAGGAAAAAAGCATCTGCTAGATACAGAAATGATTACCAGTCTGTGGTTTTGTCATTTAGTCTTTTTAACAGGGATCTGGGACTGACGAAAGTGATGGTGACATATTTAGTTCTGAATGCTGGTTCTGTCGCCACCATCAGGCCACTCAGAGTATTGCATGGTTAATGCATGTTCCGGCCCAGGGTTTGTGTGTCGTGTTCTCCTGTTAGTCACTCAGAACTGCCAAATATGACAGCAGAAATGACATGTGCATTGCCTATATTTGGTGAATATTTATTGTCCAATATATTTAATATTTATTGGGGGAACCGTTTGGAATGAAACTCGAACACGGAATTGAGTAGATGCAGGGGTGTAGCATGGAATTCTGGGGCCTCTGAGAAAACTCCACCTTGGGGTCCCTGGCTACCCGGGGTGGTGGGGGGGTTACATTTGCCCACCCCCCGAAAACAGCCCTTACTAGGGATCGCTGTTAGTGTAGGCCAGGTTGGGCTTACTGGTTTTCCTCCTACTCCAGTTCAGTGTGGTTGATACTTACCAGTGAACTGTCCTGCCCGTCCTGCCTGTGTGCCCGTAAGGCTTGGTCTGGCTCGGTCTCTCCACACTGACCCCCCCAGCGTGTCTCTCCTCAGCTCCATAACCAGGGCCCCAGCGCTGTGAGCGACACCCTGCTGCAGGTGGGCTGGCCCAGTAGCTACAAGGACGAGCCGCTGCTCTATCCGCTGGAGGTCCTGACCGAGGGGCCGTTCAGCTGCAGGACCAACAGCTCACTGAACCCTCTGGACCTAGAGGTAGGACTCCTCCCCCCACCCCCCACCCAAATGAACACAGCAGCGATCAGGTACAGGCGCGTGTACTTAGCGCTAGAGGAACACCTGCGACAGATGTAGCCCTTTTTCAGCGCGGAAGGTCTTGCCGTTCAGTCTGACTGGGTTCGGGGTCCTGGAAAGGCTTTGAAGGCCAGATCAAGCGCTGGTTTTGATGGGAAATGCGCCTCGCAGCCGTCTACCTCACATTAATGACATCAAAGGGAAGGAGCAGAAACACAATCTGCAGCGGAGCCCCGCGGCGGTCGTGCCCGGAAAGGGCCGGTCTGAGGGCCCCAGGCTCCCTTTAGAGGTGGCCCCGTGTCTGCAGCCACCAGCCATTAAAGCCCTCCTCCGTGTATCAGGTTCGCCTGGCAGCATTGGGGGGGACTTTTATTCAGCCTCCTTTACGGGGACCGGTGGGTGACCCTGGTCATCGGTGTGGTTTTCTGGGGGAGGGATGTCTGCATGTACGGGGGGGTTCCAATGGGTCACCTGTTCTCATGCCCCACCGAGTCGGGAGTGCAGGATGTGGCCCCTGAACTGTGACCACCTGGGTTTCTGGGAAAAAAGGTATCCCCTTTGTAATATCCCTCCCCCCGCCAAAAAAGGAAGATAAAGATCAGCGCTGGGGGGGGGGGGGGGGCGAGTGCAAAAGAAATGGCACGCGGGGGCGAACAGGACCACTGTTCCGACAGTTAAGAGGAAAATGAGCGTTCCTGGGCTCCGGGTCTGCTGTGGGTTCTATCTGGCTTCCTGCTCAGCCTGCGCTTGGAGACTGAGCGGAACCATCGTGGTGTTCTGTGTATTTGGGCCCGCGTCCCGTTATTGTGCGACGGGGCAGATGCAGACGGCTGCTTGTGTGCGTGTGTGTATTTGTGAAACTTGACGAATGTGTCTCAATGACACCCCCCTGTGTGTGCAGACATCGAGGCTCCAGGACACCCCCGAGCTGCTGGGATTCCTCCGCAACACAAGCTCCCCTCACTCCCGGAAAAGGCGGGCCGCCAGCACGGCTGAGAGCTACAGCGGGAAGACGCTGGTACCTAACTCCCCCCCCACCACCTTTTCCGTTTGTTCACTCTTGCAGACAGGACATCGGGGAACTCATTACATACCGGGCCACCGTGTGGCGCTGTAGCGGCCTAACCCCCGCAGGGATACATGGAGGGGGGCCGCGTTCATCTCTCTCCAACTGAGCCATGAGTGCTGAGAAACTAGTGTTAACACTGAGGTTTGAGGAGCGGACTAAAGATTTCTGTTCTGTCGTCCTCGTGCCGTCGTCATGGAAATGGGAGCCGCGAGACACGCTGACGGGGACACGGGGTCTGTGCGTCTCTGCCTGTGACAGGGCCTCCTTTCTCTCTAAACATGCATCTGGTTAAAATGCCTGACAAGTGGCTTCCCATCCCCTCGCCGCAAATCACACACAGGCCCCCTCAAAGCAGGGGAAGTGGGTTGGGGGTGCAGTCTGCCCCTCAGGCCTGTATGACATCGCAGAGCTGGGGGGAGCGGGGAGACTGGTGTTTAGAAGGTCACTGTTGTTTATAGTGACCTCTGCGCCCCCCCTCCTCGCACTGTAAATAACTCAGGCTCCCCAGTGATGCTGAATCCAGGCAGGGTTACATACGAACGCTCTTTCCTCTGATGTCACATCCGGACGCTTGGCGTGGGGCTCAGCTGGGCGCTGACGGGAAGCAGACCCCCCGTCACACCTCAGCGTCCGATAGCTGAGGTCAGAGGTCACTTCCACGGTTTCATACACGTCGGCAATCATGTCCCACATGGGGCAGCTGCCAGGTACAGTGCTTAAAGGGAAGGTTAATAAAATAAACTTGCGCTGTTATTTATTTAGCCAAAGTCATTATCCAGGATGACACTGTCCAGCATGAGGAGTGCCTAGCTGTGTTTCCCTGTGTACTCATATTACTCTATTTATTTAGGTGATTTTTGAAATGAATAATTTCCTGGGAAGGAAACCACATCTAAAATGTGTCCAGCTTTGTGACAAACAATAGCTCTGAGGTAGAAAAGAATGTTTTCCTTATTGCCATAGACCTTTCTGGGTCCTACCATCTCTGTTCTGAAGGATTGTGGGTAAATCTCTTCAGAAGAGACCAAGTTTATGAGGAAGAGTCCAGTGGTTTCTCTGATTTATTTTTTAACCAAAAATGCTAGACAGACATGAGGCATTGTGCGCTTGAAGAGTTTTGCCTTCACATGGATATCACTGGTGGTCAATTTGATGTTTAACTGCCCTGATCCACAGCAAAGATGTGAACATTCTCATGTTAAATACTCTCATGATTCCCGAATTCCTGAGGAAGGGGGCAGAGTCTAGCTACAACTCAGACAGCACCTTGTGTGTGGAAGACGAAGCTAACAAACACAAATTCTCCTCGCCCAGAACTGCAGTAATGTCCACTGTCTGGTGGTGACGTGTGAGGTGACGCGGCTGGAGCGAGGTCAGAGCGTCGTGGTCAAGCTCCGCTCCCGGCTCTGGGCCCACACCTTCCTGCAGGTAAGAAGCCCCATTTCTGCGGTTCAGCATTGGAAGACAACTCCAGTTCCATAATCCTCTTCATGTCTTTCTTATAATGGAATGTCCGCTTATCTGTGCACATCTGTCTACAGACAAGCTCCCCCAACCAGTTAAGGCCATGGTTCCCAGTTTGTCAGCTCTGGCGTTAAGCATGGCTGTGAACACCAGCCCTTAGCTGGAGAAATGGGGTAGATGTGGCCTTCGCAAGCCCCAGTGGGCTGAATTAGCGTAGCCCGTCATTTTAGTAATAGTGAGGCGTGTTGCTTTCTTGGGGAGTACGTGTAGTTAGGTTAGTTTTGCAGTTTAATTAACGCTTCATTGTTAATTAAATGCAGAACTAACCAAGATCAGATCTGTCAATTTACTGAGTGTTTGAAGCAGTACAAATACATTTCAGCGTAGATGCAGTCTTACCTTTACATTAGGCTAAATATTAAATTATCATCATTCTAGAAAGTTCTCAGTTTATAAAGACCTGGATCAAGACCACAGAAGCATGTAAACCATCACAGCGTGTAAGTGAATATGTTGGCTCACTGAGATGTGCTGTTACCTGGGCGTTTGAGTTCCACTCGCCGTCCTGCACGTGTGGTTTGCGTGTTTTCCCTGAGGTTTCCTCCCACAGTCATGCTGACATGCTGTGTGTTTGTGTGCGAGAACATACCCCAGCCTGGTGCTCTCTGCAGCCTGGGATAGGTTCCAGACCCACTGGCACCTTGTGCAGGATGAGTTGTTGGAAGATGGATGGCTGTATAACTGAATAAGCTCCAGACCCACCGCCTCCCAGTACTGGATGGGGTCAAGGATGTTTTATTACAATGTGTCCATAGTACAATGAAAGTCTAACTTACATGTTTCCTGCTGGACATAGTGCCAAATACACAGAAGACACTAAATGCAACATGATATGTATAGACATTAAAGATCAGTAATAGCCCAAAATAACACTAGAGTAGATGAACAAACACTCCAACATACATGATGCAGTGGCGATTTGGTCGGGATTATCGACAGATAATTCCAATTCAAACTGTATATGTAGAAAAATATGACCCTTCTGGCGAGGGGACTATGCTGTCCAAGTGGAAATCACACATTCAGGCTCCTCAAACCTCCCCCCCCAGATTTGCGATGTTCTGCAGAAAATCAGGCTGTCTTTGTGTGGAAACTGTAATAAATTCATGAAGTTGTGGGGGCCGTTCCTGCCAGACATCAGAAGTGTGGTCTCCCTGGATCCCTCTGACTGAGTTTGCCGTTTTCACTCCTTTCATGGAACCCCCCCCCCCCCCCACCGCTGCACCCTTTTATAAGATGTGTTTATTTGATTTTACTTGATTTGTTTCTTGTTAGTTTTCTCATGAATTCCATTTTGATTGGTCCCTTTAATCTGTACTTGTGTACTTTAGTGTAAGTTGTCCCTTTTTGCAAAACTTAAATTTTGGGGGGAAAAAATGAATTTGCGTTATAATAAAGTCTCTAAATCTGTCTTCCAAGCGCTTATCCAGCACAGCGCAGGGACCGATTCTCATTTTGAAAAAAAAAATTCCACCTTAAAGTGGTACAATGTGTGGGACCGAATGAATGACGAGCGGCAGTGAAGTTGTGACTACCACACCAAGTTCACGGACGGCCGTCATTTATTTAATGCTCACTCTGCCCCCAGTGGCAGCCTGAGGTCATTAACGCTTATTGTGACCTTTGCCCTGCCAATGTGGGCTCTCTGTAATTGTGTCGATATGACTGTTTTCTTTCAGAGGCATAATGACCCCTATCTGCTCAACTCCACCGCCCATTTCAGAGTAACAAGCATGCCTTATCGAATCAAACAGAGGAGGCTCCCTCAGGAGGCCAAGTCCGTAAGTACCTTCAGTTTGTCCGCCGGGGGGCCCGGATTTCCCTACTCCCCCTCAGGAGGATTGCTGGTGGGGAAACGTTTAGCGGTAGCACTTTAACATCCTCTGACCCGGGGCCTCCGGACCAGGAAAAGCCCCGTCCAAATCCCACAACTACCATAAACACCAGGATCCTTCGAAAGGAGCCCAACCTGCCCCTGTTTAGGGTCACCCCACGTTCGCAAGCATCTGGAGGAACAATCGCCGTCTCGGCTGTGCTGTTCCTGGCCAGGAGCAGATCCTACTGGGCACATGTTTTTGTGTGCAGATAGTACCTATGGGTCACGTAGTGTATCGGGGGTACGGGATCTGGGGGGGGGGGGGGGGGGGGGCGGGGCGGCGGGGCGGGGGGGGGGGGGGGGGGGGGGGGGGGGGGGGGGGGGGGGTGGGGGCGGGGGGGGGGAGGGGTGAAGTGAGG
>JABFEA020000138.1:12218596-12236224 GCA_019775915.2 Cyphomyrus plagiostoma | reverse complement strand
TACTTCTAGTTACAGAAGTATCTAGTTACAGCTCGGATACAGCTTGGTACCAGGTGGCAGTGGAAAAGCACCATATGGCAGTTTCCCCCCAGGAAAAGAAAGGCACAAAACAAACACTGTGGGCTGGATTGTACAGACGCTCCACCCATCTGCGGCGAACTTGTGTGCGTTGGGTGTGTCTTCTCTGTGCTTTCCCGAGAATGGACTGTTCTCACTGGCTTCTCCTGCGTGGGTTTGTATAGCGCTGATGTGCCGCTACAGCAAACGCAGCTGTGTCCCCGCCGCAGGTCTGCAGGCAGGTTCTCACACCCGTATCTCGTTCTCATTCTCCTCGGTGCCATTTTGAAACTTGTCGTTCTCACCGGAGGTTCTTGCCGCTAGGGATCACGGCGGGATCTCAGCCCAGCTGGCCAAATATAACCCACAAAGGCCTCTGCTGGGGTTTTTTTGCAAGAGCTTGCACTTATTGCCCAGGGCAGCAGGGGGCATTGTGGTTAAAGCACTGCACCTGCATTCGGAATGTGGCGTATTTGTGGCGCGTTGATTTAGATAAACTCCATGATATCAGGTTGCGTGGGAGGTTCATGGGTGGGTCCAGGCACTGTAAGGCTTTTGTTTACATGTTGCGAGCTTAGAATAGCCATTGATAGCAGACAAAATGTGTCCACACAAACACCGGATCCCCAAGGAACCTACAAGAAAGAAACAAGACCAACACAAGCATGTACAGTTTGGATACACTAAAGTTGCCTTTGCATTGTCGAAATAGACTACAAATAGCATTGTAATGCAGACAGTCGACGTTCCTCCAATAGCGGAAGACCGCACAGAGAGTGACGCACCAGGCCTCCAGTGAAATTTACCCATTTGGTGAGTCACGCACTTCTCCAGTTGTGGCTGTGCCACGAGTTTGTGGATGGACGCAGTGCGTGGACAGGCGGGGGTGCAGCGATGGCAGTCATGTGTGGTACAGTAATACATGGTAAAACGGAGAAGTGTCCCTCCCCAGCTGAATAAACGAGCCAGACCTCTTTGACCGGCCAGAGAGAGCCTGGAGCTGGGCCAGCGAGCCGGGCCTTGGCCAGTAATGAAATGTGGGCGGTTTGGAGCAGAACTCATCTGCCTAAGTAGGACATGATCGGAACGTGGTGCTGTTCCTGTCTAAAGGCGGCCCGTGGAGGGGAGCTCGGTACGACACAACCACGTCGTGCTGGGGGGCCATTACTCAAGCCCCCCCCATCTGCTAGTCAGATGGCTCGGGCCTGCCAGCCCCCCCGCTCCCCCCTGCCCCGTTTCCCTGCATCATAACACCAGTCCTGATAAAGGCTTCTGCCCTGATCCCACGTGGTGATCTCTCATTCGACCTCCAGCAGGAACGCCGGCCAATCAGGGATCAGCCGTCGTTAGATGTTCGCATATTGAGGGGGAAGCCGAGATTTGCATCAACTTCCAAATGCTGTAATAAATTCTTCATACTTTTTTTTTTCTCCATGCTTTTGTGTGCACTGTACAGGAGGGAGGAGTCAAGTTTAAAGCCTTTTTCAGTTCTAGCTTTGAGTTTAAGGATCTCGGCATCTACAGAAGGGCTGCCGAGTTATGATGATGAAGCGGAGTCTGCCTGGCCCTGTGATGGTAGCAGTGATGTCACCGGTACATTAGGTCTCAGTCTTGAGAAGGTGAGGATCTCCTCTCTGTCTGCCAGCCCAGGCCACGCAGATCTCTGCTTTGCTCCTGGAGAACTGAGTACTGCGTTCAGTCACATTCCAACAGAGTGATTCAGCTAAGAAAGATTTACAGCTGGTTGACCAGATGGCTCCTCTCCAGCTGGCTTGGTGCGTCTGTGTGTTTGTGTAGCTCTGCCTTTTCTGTAGGCTCGCTTTATACTCCACAGACGCCCCATCATGTGCGTGTAAATCTGAAAACCCGACTGAACCCACCCTCAACCTGCACTGAACCCGTGCGTTCATCTTCCTGGGGCACGAATCTGATGGTTTGTGAATGTCTAACGAGGTCGATGTTGGGATAACTCCAAACTTCAACGCACCTCAGCGTTTTAATTCGCACACAAACCTGCCCAGGTCACCTGGTTGTTTCATACGCACCCTGGACCCCATAACTGGTGGTGCTATAGAGGGATCCCGTTTCCCAAATCGAAGCCTCTTTTGGCCAGGAGTGCTGACATTTTGACACTGCAACGGCCCATAAAGTTTGGCAGGTTCCGCCTGTCACCTTGGACACGTCACGCTAAGATGCATCCAACCCGAGGTCAGTGAAGTGAGAACCGGACCCAGTCAGCTGGATGTCAAATACAAGCCTTTAAGGTTCTGGATTTCACGTGAACCAGTAGTGTGTTTGTTTCTGTCCCACTTTACTCACCATTCCTGGGCTCAGCTCACAGGTACATGCCGGTCTTTCCTGCCATCCTTACTGACTGGCTCCTTTTCACCTGTGATGCCATAAATGTCCCAGAATATTCCCCCGGAAATAGCCTGGAGCCACTGTGACATAAGGAACGTCCTTCAGTCTCAGGGAAGGGGCAGAAGTGACTTAACTTGCCATCGGGGCTGAATTTGCTTGGCGTGAGTCATTTTCTGAATGGAAAGAATGCCACAATGACTTGGTGAACAACATGCCTCCACCCCAAAGCTCCACCCATCCATCCATCCCAATAACCCCAGTGGCATGGTGACGGGCACCGTGCCTGTAGCCTGGGCTCTCAGCCACCCTGGGATTTCCACCCACAGTTTACCTTTACCTTCACCTCTGACTCCCAGTCCTCAGCTCAGTGACCCCCTCATCCCCCCCCACATACACACACACACACCCTGTTTGGCATGCTGGAGTCCCTGAGACCCAGACCCCCATATGGGTGATGTCTATATCTGGGAGGTGTGACCCAGCATCCCTCTGGCGCTGCACCAGCCTCCCCACCACCGACCTACTGCCCCAGTACCGGCCTGCAAAGTTTGGGTTTGCTCTTAAAGCGACGCGCTGCCCTGAGAAGGTTCTGTTCCAGGACAAGGACAGGAACAGCCTGACTGGCAGCATGATCTGTCCAGCCAGCACAGAAAAGCACTGATGCTTCTGACACTTCAGCAGGCACATGTTTTGCAGGACATTAGCATTGCAATGTTATGACAGCGGTATGAAGTTACATTAGCACAATATTAGCACTACAGAGTCGTTTTAGCAGTACAGAGTTACGATAGCATTGCAGAGAGTTACCTGAGCAATATATTAGGGGTACTGAATCACATTGCCAGTACAGAGTTACAAAATCATTATGTTAGCCCTTGGCCCCCCATGATAAATTTAGCTGAGTAGGGTGGAGTCCCCCATCCAATGAATTTGTTAAAAGGGGTGAGTCACCAGTGATCTTGCTGGCCCACAAACCTATCGGCCCACCCAGAAAATGCCCAGTATGCCAGATGGCCAGTCCAGGCCTAGCGTTGGCTATAGCTGAATTTTAAGTTGATTAATAGAATATTTTACTACCCAGAAGGTTTTATCCTTGAAAAAGCCATGAGCGCTTCATGAAACGAAGTCAGGGCTGATTAATTTTATTCTTTTTTGTGGCTAATGGTGCCATTCGATTAGCCTGAGGTCTGCATGTGCCAAAGCTGTAGAATGAGGTCAGGTATTCCCATGGGGGGTGTGCAGCTGCACCCCACCTCTCCCCACACCAGTCAAAGAGTACAGGAAGTAATGTAAGCCTCTGAACCATGGAGGGGCTGGGATGGGGGATTTAGCGCCTTAATGGCAGCTAACGCAAACATTTATGTTTTCTCTTGTAGTGACATAGCAGTAAAATGCAAATTTAAAGAAAAGACAAATACAGATATTGCCCCAAGGAAAGCATTAACAGCTTCTTGCAGCTCATTATTTTGGATTACTTATTATGTTTCATGAGTTTGTTTCCTTAACCGCTGCACAGCCTGGTGCTCGGTTTCTGTGCTGTATTTCCCTGGTGTTAATAAACGCCAGTTCCTAGGAAATCTGTACCCTGTTCATTCCCCCTGCCAAGCCCTGCCCAGCCTGTGCTCATTATGGAAGCCTCTCCTTAATGACCTCAGCACTGCACCAACACGTTGCATTACCGTGACAACGCTTTGTCTCTCCGCACTTCGGGGGCGGGGAATGGATGAGTCCCAAAGCAGCCCCGAGACCACCGTCAAAAGCCAGAGGTCAGGCCCCTGGAGATTAACCGCAGTGGAGGCGAGGCAGAATGAGGCTCTGTTCCCTGCCTGCTCCATAACATGTCAGCCTCCACAGCCACATGGGCCACTGCAGCAGCCCCACTCATTAATTACAGGCTTCAGCGTAAACACCGGAGCCGGACGCCACATTACAAGGCTACAGACTGATGGGGTTCTGTGCAGTTTCACCACATCGCGCTTTGGGTGTCTCATGGCACTGGTTCTGTGATAAGTGTTAACTCTTCCAACTGGATGACATCATGAGTGTGTCCCCCCCCCCAACAAACTATCTGTCACATTACAGAATCGCATGCTACACATAGCTTTTCTGAGCAGGAGATCAACACCGGTGATGCATTGCAGAGCTGTTAGGTACAGAATGACTACAGTAACCAGTATGTTTCAATGACATAAACACAGCACTGAGAGTCTAGGCAGTGAAAGAAAATGTTTAAGGCGATTCATCTTCGTAGTAATTGTATGTTTTCTCAGAAAAAAAACAATTCAACATTTGTAACATATCCATATTAACAGTAACTAAAATTAAACAAGAATATCTTCTGTTCTCCAAAAAGTTACTGATATCTTGTTGGATGGCTTGGCCTAATTCATTAAATAACTCAGTGAGGTGTTGATTGGCTAATAAAAATGGGGCAGTGGTCAAGTCAAAAAATAAACTGGTGAATTGGACTGTTGCTGCAAATATTGCAGTGAATTGAGAAGTTTTGCAGTAGCTGAGCTAACACACTTTGACAGGCATAATATCACAGTCTTACACCAACATGAAGATCAACATTTGAATTACGCATTTCATCCATTTTCAGTCACTGCCTAAGACATTTGCACGGTGCTGTATGTTTTAGGTGAGATGGGAAGGGAACCAGAATCCTGACGGAAGGGGCTGAACAGAACCAGCAAACTGCCACTGGGCTGAGGCGAAACTCGCCTCCCCTTTGATAAAGTAAATGTTTATTCTGTGAGAATGGAAGGCTGGACAGGACATCCCCTCTCCCTGCAGGATGTCTCCTGTTTTTCCATGTTTTTCAGTCAAAGCCAGGCGGCCTGTTGATGGAATAGTGTGGGCACCCGTGGGGGAGGGGTTGGGAATCCCCCAGCCCATGCGGGGGTCCGCCGGCCTGGCCCAGTCAGCCTACAACACAGGCTTTCAAGGAAAGGATATGAAGGACATGTTGTGTTCAACCACACATCCTGCACAGGAAAGTGGGAGAAACCTTCTATTGTTCAGATCGGGGGGGGGGGGGTGATAGACGGGAAGCTGTCAGTTTGTAGCTGGGCAGCAGGAGCCTGTGTCCGCCGACCTGAGACGAGTCTGACCACCTGAAATGCGCTCTTGTCTCTTCAGGAAATTTTAATGCTTAAGCTCTTGCTACCTAGAACAAGCCAGTTATTGCCTGAAAAGAGAAAGGGGGCATTTCCTTTGGAACAATTAACCGGACTCGTTAAAATGTGACACCCAGAGCCAGCTATTTACAGCGTATTAAGCTGAGATGCCTCATGGCAGCAGCTGCTTTTACGAGCTCCGAGCAAGATTGGGGCCAACGTGAGATCTGGCCACTCACAGTGAGGGATCCTGGCACTCCTGGCATCAGCTGCGGGGTCAGCGTGCACTGGGAAGGCTGGGCTGTGCTGTAGAGCATTACTGGGAAATGACTTAAACAGGTTTGACATGGTGACTTTTGAAAGGTTAATGTATCTGTTTTTAAAATTGGCTTCCTAATCTTAAAATCTCTCTTAAGAGCTCAGTACTGGTATGCACAAAATATTATTTCTAAACTGATTTTAAAGGTGTATATCCTGCAAGGGTTGGCATCCCATCCTGGGTTATTCCCTGCCTTGTGCCTGTAGCTTCCAGGATAGGCTCTGGACCCTCGCTACCCTCTATAGGACAAGCGGGTATGGATGGATGGAGGAATTGATGATTTTAAAGGTATATATGTATTTATGGAGTACGTATATGTATCGTGCAATGGTCCTTAGGGTAGCATTCCACTTTGCTGGTCGCTTTGGTGATGAGTCTCTGCCCTTTTCACACAGAGGTTACGCTGAAGGTGCACTTGAACGATGCCAGCACCCGCCAGCCCATAACCGGGGTCACCGTGGAGATCTTCGCCAACCACACCTCCCTCGCCTCGGAGTCCTCGGGACCGGATGGCCACGCCTATGTCACATTTCCATACAGGGTGGGCTCCCTGTTGATCGTCACGGCAACCAAGCCAGGCTACGTGCCGAACTCGGCCCCGTGGAGGCTGGCCCAAATGCCCGGTATGTCTGCGTCTCGCCCCCCCCTTCCAGCCGAGGGATTTCCTGGCCTCCATGCTGGGCCCTGGCTTTTGATGAAATAAAATATTAACAAGGCTTCTCAGAGGGGGTGGCGGGCAGCCTTGCAGTGTGGAGACGGCGTGGGGACAAATGGAACTGCGTTTTCGCATCATTGGTTTAAACCTTCAGGTTGTCAGGGAAACGGGACATGAGACAGGGATTATCCATTAATATGTAATTAATACATTTCATATAAGAAACCAAAGTTTTGCATGGCTTTCCATCCTGAGCTCATTCTCAGTGATTTAGCAGTGTGTGCCTTATTGAGAGATTCATGGTACACAGGGTACGTCACTGTCAAGTGTAAGGTATGTTAATGGTAAATGGGTGTTAAAAGCAGGGTATACTGAGGGCTTAATCTGTGGTTAATGCGGTAAATGCAGTGTATATGCTGGATTCAGGGTAAGTACTGCACTGTGCAGGCTAGACTGCTTAGGAAGTAGGACTTAACGAATAATGCTGTCTGGCCAGATGGAATCTCCAGTGTAACTTCTCACTGTGATTGGTCTGCAAGAAGGGTGGGCGGGGCACACATGCTGCTTCCCGGTATATATCAGCTGACTTCACTTGGTAGCATTCACCTTCTAGAAGGACCAGCCAACAGTGTGTGTGTCACTCGACTCGCAGTGCAGGGACCTGCCAGAAAAAACATGTCAACCCTTGATTCATATAGAGCGCTGAGCCCCACAACTCAGGGCTTTCTAACCAATTATTATGCTCAGCTCCACATGCCTGCGCCCTGTCAGCGTCTGAACACACATGTGCCCCGTCAGCGGCTGTGCTGAACACGCGTGTGCCCCGTCAGCGGCTGTGCTAAACACGTGTGTGCCCCGTCAGCGTCTGTGCTGAACACGCGTGTGCCCCGTCAGCGTCTGTGCTGAACACGCCTGTGCCCCGTCAGCGTCTGTGCTGAACACGCCTGTGCCCCGTCAGCGTCTGTGCTGAACACGCCTGTGCCCCGTCAGCGTCTGTACTGAACACGCCTGTGCCCCGTCAGAGTCTGTACTGAACACGCCTGCGCCCTGTCAATGTCTGTATTAAGCACGCCTATGCCCTGTCAATGTCTGTGCTAAACACGTGTGTGCCCTGTCAGTGTCTGTGCTAAACACGTGTGTGCCCTGTCAGTGTCTGTACTAAACACGCCTACGCCCTGTCAGTGTCTGTGCTAAACATGTGTGTGCCCTGTCAGTGTCTGTGCTAAGCACGCCTATGCCCTGTCAGTGTCTGTGCTAAGCACGCCTATGCCCTGTACTCAACATACTTGCGGCGGTTCTGCTGTCAGTAACCCCCGACCTGTGTCTCTGCCAGTCTTTTCCTCACTCAGCCTGGAGCTGCTCCCAGAGAAGGCCGCCTCCCTCATGGTCTACGAGGATGTCGTCCACATCGTCTCTGGCTTTCCAGGTGAGGGCCACGCCCACCTGCATTGCTATGGCAACCCATGATGTAAATAATGCTTGGATGCGTTACCCTTTCATGCATAACCCTCTCAAATCAAAAGCTCAGTTGTGGCAAACTGCTCCCTGCCCCCCCCACCACCACTGCAGACACACTGTTTAGTAAATATGCATGATCAGAATAAAGGCTGGGTCAAACATGCCACTTGTCCGGTCTTGACACGTTTCATCAGTGTTCCAGCTCATAGGGCATGTCTTGGGGCTTAATTGCCCTGCTGTCGCCCCTGCCTTTGTGGGGGACAGGGCTGAGTCCGTGGATGAGGCAGTTCTATCAGGCAGACAGGAATTCTGAACCCTCCCCCCCTTCCAATTCCCGGGGGAGGTTCAGGAAAAAGCTTGTTTCTATTTCAGCACCAATGGCAGGGTCATTTGGGGGTTATAATGGCTTTCCTGCATGACTGCTCTTCATCTTTATGGAGTACAAACCATGCTCTGTACACTGTTGAACACTGTGATCACCTGAGCACTGCTGAACACTGTGTACTTCTGAACATTGTCCGCATTTAATTTGCATAGTCTGCAAACCTGGATACTTTAGTGGAAGGACTTTGTGTTTATCTGGGAATTCAGCCGGTCCTGCTGTGAGAAAAGGAGGGAAGAGGAGGAGAGGACAGATTAAGGAGACTTCACACCTCCTCACAAGCACCCCCCTGCCTCCGCGGTGAGCCAGACCCCAGGGGTGTCCTTCTGCTCCTGAACCTGCCAGGGTCTGTTTTATCTCTGAACCCCCATGTGAGTCAGGAGTCCCAGTACTTTAACCCAGAGATGATGTCTCTGCCCTGCCTGCAGGTGGCAGCATGGGGCACGATATAATGCCCATGGTTTGAGAACTGCTGAGAACATTCCAGAGACTGGAACTAAAGTGATTTCTAATCAGTCAGTTAATAACAGAAGCAGAGGCTGAACATCATCACGCTGACTATGGAAGCACAGTGACACCAGTGAGGGGTGTCAGGTGTGACCTCAGCCGTCCACCTTTGCCCCCCGCCCCTCGAGAGCAGTAGATGGGGAGAGTCCTCATTCCTTCAGGCTGGTGACCTCTTTGTGTCACAGCAGCACATGCTTGGCCCACCAGTCAGCCAATGATCAGACGTGCAGCCAGTTTCCTAATTTCTAACAGTGGTTTTACTGTGTGCTTTGCATAGCTCTGGCTGAATGTACACACATTCTTTAGTTCTATTATTTAACTCTTAAAGTTCAGCTCCATTCTTTCTGACTAATGTACGTTTCAACCACAGGCCCACTCGGCAGTCCCCACGGCTGCCCTTGTTCCGTGCCCCCACCCCCGCTAAGCTTCTCCTCTTTGCTCAGGATCGACGGCTCGTCCCTGGGTGCAGTTCCGGCGCAGAGCCCTGAACCTTCCTCCGGACACCAGCTATGCCAACCTGACGGCCCGGCTCACGGTGGCAAGCTCAGCGCGCGAGTTTGACCTCTTCCCATACCTGCAGGGACTCTCAGGAAATGGCACGGGTAAGGCTGCCCCAGGTCTGTGGTTGCATGGCGGGAACCACTCTAGAACTGGGTCAGTACTGAGCGGCGTGGAGTATTATACTGGTCAGCACTACTGGACTAGAAGTCTCAGACGGCACCTCCCACCCAGTCCAATATAGCACAAGCTCTCTTCCATTTGTCATGGATCAGCACCATGCAGAACCAGCCATAGATTCCCCCTAGTTAAGCGGCATCTTTCTACCTCTTGATGCCCTGTGGTAGACCAGAGGGCCCTCATGGTCTTAATCTGGCTAACTGTGTCCAATAAGGGGGTCATTGACCCCCCCCAAGCAGCTGACTCCCTGTAGTGTTAACTAACCCCCCCCACCCATGCACCCACAGGCAGCGGGTGGGAGCTGAACCCGATCACCGCCATCAGCGTCCATCTGCTGGGCAGCAGCGGAGCCGAGGTCCACGTCAGTGAGCCCATCAGCATCATGGTGCCTCTGCCTCCAGACAGCGGCCTGAAGGAGAACGACCACATCCCTGCCTGGCGCTTTGACCCCAAGCTGGGTGAGTCTGGCATTCTCCCGGGCAGATCGCAGCATTAGTGGGCCGGCTAAGTTAAAGGTGGGCAGCATGCCACAGGCTCATCTGTCCTGCTCAGGATCTGCGGTACTTCCTGCCCACTTTGCTGAAGGTCCTGGAACCATGAAGCTTGGGACAGACGCATTTCCCATGTAGATCTTTCCACTGATTACGAGGAGGGTCTCTCTCCACTGATTACGAGGAGGGTCTCTCTCCACTGATCACGAGGAGGGTCTCTCTCCACTGATCACGAGGAGGGTCTCTCTCCACTGATTACGAGGAGGGTCTCTCTCCTTTTTTTTTTTTTTTTCTTTTTTTTTGAAAAGAAAAAAAAAAAAAAAGAAGAGGAGGGTCTCTCTCCTAAGCGCATCTCTCTTTACAGCCACTTCACCCTTGGAAGAGGCCGTGTTGTATGTTACTGTAACCCACTCTGAAACTTATTGCTTTATAGAATATTGTCTTTGGGTTTTGCAAGGTGCTGTATAACTGTAATGTATCATTGCGTTTAATTCATCTATCGAACACTTTTATCCAAAGATAGAGTTGCAGTTTATGGGTGTGCCCTAGAATAGTGTTTCTCAGACCAGTCCTGGGGGCCACCCAGACAGTCCACGGGAGCAAAAGCATGCAGTGTCTGGGGGTTTTCCCTAAGATTTCAACCCATGAAGTCTGGGTGTTAGCAGAACACTCTTATTGAATGAGCTACAGAGCTATTATTATTATTATTGATAATAATAATAATAATAATGACATCGTTGCATGCTTGCTTAGGTACAGAACTGGCCTTCTCCGGACTGCAGTTCCTCTCCTACTCTCACCTTCCCAGCTCTGTGTTTACATTAGCTTGTAGGCTAACAGCTAGCTGACATAGCTTTGTGTGTGATGTTACCTACTATCACAAATTGGGGGGGGGATTTACTTTTGTTCTGGTTCTGGTTTGTTCAAGCCTCTCATACACGCAAGCTGAACGTCTCACACATTAATGATCCAGTAGAAATTATTACAGCAGACAGTCAGCGCCTGTTAGCCTCCTAGTGGATCACACTGTTAAAACTGCCTGTTAATTCCTCAAGGGGACGCAGTCAGTTTAAGTTCATCTGCAGGCATCGCCTAAAGACGCACTGAGTGTTTGCTGCCTGTACAGTAACAGCGTATCTGCAGCGCGAAGACATATTGGGGTAATGCAACTATTTACTAGGCAGGTTGTCTTTTTGAGCACCGCGGCATTAATCTTCATGCATATTTTTAATTCAAGTGTTGGAATGATTTATTACGCGGTTTATTAGGCTATTGTAGGAGCGCGGAAGGGATACTTCAATTTATTTATTTTATTCAAGGAAGCTTTTTTCTCTGAGTAGCAGTTGGGCCAGCAGATTTACCGAGGTCTGCGTGTCTTTTTTACTGACGCTGCTGTTAATGGCGTTTTGTGAGCATAGTGACGACTGATGCTGAAATTCGTCGTGTGTCCGAGCGCATGATCGAGCGTGTACCCACGCGCGTAACCGAGCGTAAGCGTCACGGCAAGCCGCCAGTCCGGGGAAGCCCACAGCCCTTGGGAGGCAGTAATTCCGTTTCGGCGCTGTATTTTCTCGTGACTGCGGTGCGCCTCTAACAGCTTAATGTAAAGCGTGACGTCTGTCGAGGCCGGACTGAGCGGCGCTGTCAGCCGGCGTGCGGCCATCTGTGACCGTTAACCCCTTATCTGCGGTGCCACCCGACACCACTGATATCCGAGGCGGTTAACCAGACTAAACGCGGTCCTCGGTCATGACACAGAGAAGCGATTAAGAGACGCCTTTGATCTTGGTTGCTGTTAACCGTGATTACCTCAGGGCAAGGCTATTAGAAGGGGCGCCGTCTAGAAGAGACCGTCTGCCCTCTGAACAGCATGCTGGCATCGCCCTTCCCGCGCGGGTGGGCGGGGACTGTGACGCAGAGGCTCCCGGCCCTGCCCCTCCACACCCCGCCCCCACATCTCCACCCCGGATACCTTCATTTGTCCTTGAAGTGCTCATTTGCATATTCAGCAGACCCTGCCGGTTTGCTAGGACGCAGATGGTTCTGGTTCCCGGTCTTCTAGGCACAGTATTGATCTGTTGAGTAAAGACTAGCCCTTCTGGAAGAGTCCATTAGCAAAACGGGTAGGGGGGAGGGCGGATCAGCTCATTTACATGTATATGTCGTTAGACTTAATTACATAAGTTAACAGTCTGGTTCATAAATAGGCTACTTGATCTATCTCAGCTGAAATGTTTATCATGTTAGGATGTTTTACTTTTTTGTACAGTTTAGGAAAGAAAATAAAACTAATGAAACTGGGCATGTACTGGAAATCAAAGTACTCCTCCAGGGATTTATAGTGGTCTGAAATGGTATTTCTGACTTTAATTGACCTCTCTTGATTGACTTGACAAACCATAGATAAACCTCAGACAGGTCAATTAAGATACGATCTGGTCTAACTTAACCAGAGTTTTACCCTGAATAGCCTTAAGTCTCATGGCCTTTGGGGACTTTTACCGCATCTGTTCCTTGAGTCTGCAGACAAGGGGCTCTTATTTTGAGAGGGTGCTGCGCAGTCATGACATCATCTCTGGCATGGGGGTGAACCCAGTATCAGGTTTCAGTGAGGCCCTAAGCCTCTGGGCCTGTCCCTGACAGCACTTCCTCTTGTGGTTTTCCCCCTGGATGCCTCCTCTGCATTGTGTAGGAGTGTGCAGGTCTTCGGGGTGGGGTGTGTGTGCACATGAGGGCTAACTGGCCGTTTCTTTACAGAGTGGGGGGGGGGGGGTGGAAACCACAGTGCGGATGGTGTTTAATGCCCCCCATCACTGTCGTGTCTCACTCCTTCATTCTCAGATTACCCTCTAAACCCTCAGATCTTGGGTTTAATACTCCTGTTTCTACAGCCTTGCTGTTCATGTCGGGGGGGCTGAAATGGTGGGTCTCTTACCTGTGGTGGGACATCAACACCACTTGACCTTGTGAAGTCCACACTCTTGCTATATGCTGCCCGTTGACAAAAAAAAAAAACTATAACCCCAGTTTAGGAAGGATGAGAAGTCTTCAGTGTCAGGCCACATGTGTAAGCATCATAGATCCCACCTTCCTTACTACGTCTCCCAGGCTTCACAGCAGACGTTCATGGATTATGTTTGCAGCAGATTACTGCTTCTGGAGTTGCATACACCAGTGTTTTGCCAATCCAGCCCTTGGGGACTCCCAGAGAGTCCATGTTTTTGCTTCCTCCCAGTTCCCGGTAGGAAAAATGTGTATTGTCTGGCAGGGAGCAAAAATATGGACCAGCTGTGGGTCCCTGAGGACCAGGTTGGGAACTGCTGGAGTTGATAGTCTTAAATGGTGTCATTTACAGTGAACCGGCCCATGGACTGAACACACAGCCCAACTGAGCGCCTGTGTACAGATTGTCACCCAGTCTGTAATTATGTAGTTGCCATGGGACGTTGTGTTGGTAAACAGACAGTCAACCGCATACACGAGGGTAGAGTGCTGGGTTTGAGGGCCGCAATTTACATGCCATCTCACCGCAAAACGCTCAAGAGGTACAAGGTTAGTGTGTTAGAGAATGGGGTTACGGTGTTATGGAATGAGCGTGCATGTTTAAGAATCATGTGGAATTTTAGGCTTAGTGTGGGGCATCCTACTCAGGGTGCCCCTCCAGCCCTGGGGCAGATGGATGGGTGGCAGGATGGTTCCCCCATAAGAGACTGGGTCAGTGTGTTTCAGAATGAGCTGGCATGTAGAAAAATGGGTCTAATCACTGGGTGAGATGCGCAGCCATCCTACTCGCCAGCAGGCACATGGCTAACTTTGTAAGAGATTACAGGTCTGCCTCCCAGTCCCTGAGGGTATGTTGATCATCAGTAGCCTCATTTGGGCTGAACCTTGTTTGTATTGTGAGAATCTCTAACATGGAGTTGAGCACAGAGTGTTCATGCCTGCTGTGCAATAGCTAGCCATATGGAGTTAATTTTCTGTGGGACCAGTTTTGAGAATATAATTGGTGACTCTGATTTTCTGACAGCACAGTGTCACAGTTATGGAGAGCAGTCTCATGCGTCGTACTCCTTCCAGGACTCCTAATGGTTCTTTATTTCAATCCTTATTCTGCTCTCCAGGGTCTTTGTTTTTGTCTATAGGATAGGAAGAGGAAAGACACACACACACACACACACACACACACAGGTAGTAAGCAGAAGTTGTGTTCATTTCTCAAACCATGGAGGTTTTTGGATGCTCCTTTCACAGCCTTGCTTAGAGCTTTGGTGTTCCAACAGAAAGCCCGTTACCCTGAATTCCCTTCTCCTGCTGCCGTTCCTTTCATGCTGGGTCTCTGAAGCCGTGTCGGAGAAGCTGAGTCCGCCCATAGTAGTGATGGCGCCGCGTTGTGGGATCCATCAGGGTGTGTCGCATTCCGGCTACAATAACGGAGCGTGAGGTTAGAGGACACTTCATGTAAACACAGCTGTAGGATCACACTCCCAGCGTCCTTTGGGGGGCATAATTCTTCTTTCCCGGACTGCTAGGTTGGCTTTTCCTAATCTATTTTCCCTGGAAAAGAGACACCAACAGAAAACAGGTCGCCCTTTGTACCAAGGGCAGCCCGTTCGCCCTCTGCACCAAGGGCAGCCCGTTCGCCCTCTGCACCAAGGGCAGCCCGTTCGCCCTCTGCACCAAGGGCAGCCCGTTCGCCCTCTGCACCAAGGGTAGTGCCATTGTGCCTTTGAGTCTCATTAAAACCAAAGTATTTGGCCTGCCTTAGAATCCCAAGGCCGAGTGACGTCCCAAGCAGCTAAGGATAAATGCCTAAATATTCCCCTGTCCCTTAACTTCCCCTTAATGTCCTTATTACATGCTGTTGCCGTTCACCTAAAAGACGCGGCACAAGGTCGGCCAATTTTGTGAAATGGTGCCTCTTGAGACTCGCAGTTCTTATCGCACTCGCGGTTTGTGTTTTGTTTGCTGTGTTAACATTTGTGCAGAGTTGGCTCCCCGCATCATTCTGGTCGCCAGTACGGCGTGTCCCTGTGTCGTAAGCCACACATCCCTTTGCCATGGCTAAATACACCCACCCCATGCCCCAAAGGCAGCAGAACCAGACCAACTTAAGGCCAAAGGAGGCGGGAAGCGAAAGCTAGTGCAACAGCCGCGGCCTGAATTGAGCAGCCATGAGGGAGAGACCGCCAGTGACCTCGGGGCTCGCCGGACCCCTCACCTAGCAACCCACACAGCAAAACATAAACGGCGGGCCATAATCGAGTTTGCCGGTGGAGGTCCTGAAACCTCTCCAGTGATTGTTCTCTTCAGCCAATGCGTGTTTCCCAAAAGGAGGGCAGCGCCTGGAAAGTGGCCTATCGCTCCGCTAGCAGGGAAGCTGCAGTGCCTGTATGCTCGCAGGCAGAGAAACACTCTCTGCTGTTCTAATTCTCAGTGCCCGAAATATTGCCATGACACCTAACGAAGATTAGCTGGTTACCTGGTCAATTCAATTCGGTTCATCCATCTTCTAACTTTTTATCCAGGTTGGATAGGATAATTCAGGTCAATTCAAAGGGCTTTATTTGACCCCTAGAGGCAATTAAGAACGCTGTCACTCGTCATTTTGACAGGCTTTTTGTGCAGCCAGGGTTCAGGCCTCAGTTAATTGCATTGGTTTTTTTGGTTGGGGGGGGGGGTATTCTCATTTCTTTAAACTTGAATACAAATGGTGTGGTTGCTGTGAGCAGCGTTGTTTGAGCATACAGCTGTGATCAGTCTTGGGAAAATCCATCTCCAGACCTGGGGAGGTCCGCATGTGGTACATCTGCGCAGACCCTGCAGGTGTAAGCAGGAGGCCAAGGCTGCGCGTTGCTCTGTGATTCAGAGAACTGTGGGTCAGCAGATCTGCAAACCCGTGTCAGCAGCTGAGTCCAAAACTCCTGAAACCCAGCTGCACGGGCTGGGCGAGGGCAGGCTGAGATCACAGGGCATCTGTCTTGCAGCACCAGAGAGAGACGCGGCCGGGCAGCTCACACCACAGCAATCACACACATCCCTAGAGGGCGCTGCTGTTGTACCCTTGATACCAGCTCTCAAACTGAATTGCATCAGTAAAATATCCACCCAGTAAGTGGTTGGATAGGTCTGTTTAGGATAAACAAATGTAAATATACCAGTGATATTAACCATTATATATGATACTCTTAACAGTGAAGGCAGGTGGGCAGCGGCCATACCAAGCATAAAGGGGTCAGCCGGACTGACAGCCCCAGACTCCGCGTTGCAGGGTTACGCCCAGCCCCCATCCACGCTTGGCGAGGCAGACTTCAGCAGAAAACTTGCGATCAGTGCAGGAACACGTCCCTCAGCGTCTGCAGTAGAAAATCACAGGGCGGCATCAGGTTACGGAACAGCTCTGTGTTTATTCACTGAATCAATAAGACGATGTGTGCCCTGCTGCCCCCTTGTGCCGGCAAATGGAATTACAGCACTCGTTTAAAACAACACAGATGGTTACCCAGAAATCCACTCTCTCCTTCCCACCTAAACACAAGGAGCTAGTTTGGGGAAGGGGTCACAGCAGGTAACGGCCAGGCCGCAAATGGTTGCAGGTGCTCTCCATAAGCCAAAGTAATGTTATATTCTTTTAAGAAATGTCACCTCGCCTTTGGCCTACTGTATGACAATTAGCCTTTAGCGGTGTTTTGTAAACTGATTTTCTTTGTTTTATTCCTGATCCATACATACAGATGGCTCTTTTACTTGAGGCTTCAGGTGACGTGCCGCTTGCCACTGAGCAGTGGCTACATTTTGATTCACTTGCGGATTATTCTGCACCACATGCTGCTAGCGACTAATTAAATTAGCATTTCACTGTCAGTTCACAGAGCCGCCATCGCTTGCTTCTGTGCACGTGTTCATCCCACAGAAGGCAGCGAGGCCCCGGCAGGCTGCTGAGGGCACTGGCCATGACCTCTGACCTCTCGTGTCACCACAGGAGCGTGGCTGAAGAGCAGCCTGGGCTATGTGCAGAGAGAGGGGGGGCAGCTCGTCCTGACCTACATCGCCCCCCAGCTTGGCTACTGGGCAGCCGCCATGTCACCTCTCAACACAGGTTGGTTTCTAAAAAAATTAAACGGTTTTGTCACTCTTAATTAATAAAAATGTGTCTCTTTCTTACTGCTTTTGTTGGGGGGGAGTCCCCATACATGCTACTCTCCAGGCTTTTCCTTTTCAGTGTGTTGCTGAATAGCGCTCCCTGCTGGCCAAACATGTGAACACCCATAACAGTTAGAACTCTGGGCTTGTTCCCTGTTCCGGGGCCTGTGCTGCAGCCATCATGCGTCAGATAGCAGAATCCTATTTATTTATTTACGGTAACGTTTCTATTGTTGCACAGGGGGGCCGTCTGCTGCCAGTCTGCTGCAGAAATCAGTCGTAATGTATTTATATGTTTTGCATATTTTAATCTGTGACTGTGGGTAATGCGCTGCTGGGGGGGGGGGGGGGGGCCGCAAACAGAAACACCCACCCCGGAGACCCCCACCCGGGTGAAGGCCAACACCCAACCCCCAAACCCAAAAGCCGTTGCAGGGGCTGGGGTCCCCAAGGCAAAAACC
>JABFEA020000138.1:12188880-12218586 GCA_019775915.2 Cyphomyrus plagiostoma | reverse complement strand
CCCCCCCCCCCCCCCCCCCCCCCCCCCCCCCCCCCCCCCCCCCCCCCCCCCCCCCCCCCCCCCCCAGCTCTCAGTAACACCCTCCGCTGAGACACACAGCCGTGTGAAGGCCAACAGCCATCCCCGAATCCCTCATGCCGTTGCAGGTGCTGTGGTCGCCAAGGACATCAGCTCCTACCACACAGCCTTTCTGCTGGCCATCCTGGGTGGGATGGGGGTCATCATCCTGTTCCTCGCCTCCCTGCTTCTCTACTACTGCAGGTACATGCGTGTGCCTGCATGTCAGTGTGTGTCAGCGCTCACGCCTGTGTGTCAGCGCTCACGCCTGTGTGTCAGCGCGTGACTGAATATCTGTGTCACTTACAGTTCAGAGCTTCGCTGCGAGTGTCACAAACATCTCAGCGGAGGTGAGAGGAGGCACCCAGCTGCAGATGTGGGCCTCACCTTCCCTCCTTCTCTCCCCGACCCAGGAGGAAATGTCTGAGGCCACGGCAACGCCACCACAAACTGCAGCTGTCCACGGTGCTCAGCAGCTCCAAGAGAGACCAGGCCACCTCCATGTCGCACCTCAACCTCATCAGCGAGGCGCACTTGGACCTGGTGTCGTCCACCGCCGAGCCCAACCTGCACACTACCGTGCTACAGCCCACCTGTGCTCCCACCTCCCACCAGGAGAGGGCGCGCTCCAGCCAGAGCTCACCTGCCCACCGGCCCCACTCCTCCCGCACTTCTCTGGTTAAGGAGTGCCACCGATTGGTGGAGGTCCCCCCAATCAGGGCAGCCGGGTCCCAAGAACTTGGGGACGGTTATGAGTCGCCCCAGCGTGGAGATGGCCGGCAGAGCCTCTGCTCGGAGTCTCCCCCAGATGCCCAGATGCCCTCCCCCAGGCCGGCAGATGCGAGGGAGGGCTCAGCGCGGGCATCGAGTGGCCAGCTGTCTGTGGGCAGCGAGGCCAGCGTCCACGACACCTCCCTGTCCAGGCCACGCACCCCGGGCCACACAGAGCCCCCTGACCGCCGGCCAGTAGACCACCTGCTGTCGCGCTCCGTAGACCACCTAGAGAGACCCGCCTCCCTGCCACGGCCGGGCCAGCTGCTGTGCTGTAGTTCTGTGGACCAGGTGAGCGAAGGTGGGTACCGGCGGGCACGGCCAACCCTGGTCATCCCCGCGCACTATGTGCGGCTGCCCGGGGAACACCCGTTCGCCGGGCAGCCTCTGCTCCTGCAAGCTGACCAACAGAGCGACCTGGAGACCATCCAGGCAGAGCTGTCTGCCTCGCGGCCCCCGCCGGGCTCCGGGACGCCACAGCTCTCCTCCTCCACAGAGGACCCCCGGGACGGAACCTGGACCCTGCAGACGGCCTCGGCGCCCGAGTCGCTGTCCATCCCGGCGTCGCTCAGCGAGGTGGGGCTGGTGCAGATGAACGGCGAGGACCAGCTGCTGGCGGAGAAGTCGCTGCTGGAGCTCCGTGGCGGTAAGCCGCTGCCCCACCCCCGCGCCTGGTTCGTCTCCCTGGATGGCCGCTCCAACGCCCACATTCGCCACTCCTACATCGACCTGCAGCGTGCCGGCTGCAACGGCAGCAATGACGCCAGCCTGGACTCGGGCGTGGACATGAGTGAGTTAGCCCGGCGCATCCGCAGGGGCCTACGGGAGAGGGAGGCCGAGAGGGAGGCCGAGGTGGAGGCCCGGCGAGACAGGAGCACAACGCCCACGGTAGCATACACCCAGCTGGTGTATGTGGACGACTTGGAGGCTGATGGCAGTGAGACGGGTACGCCCAACGGCAGCCCCGACGACGGTGCCCTTGGACCGCTGCTCCAGGACACCCGAGGAGCCGGGGAGGAGGAGGAGGAGGGAGAGGAGGAGGATGATGATGGGGGAGGGCGAGGAGAGGGTGAATTCAGGACTGAGCATGCCAGGCCGGAGCTTCACCTGCCCGACAGCCCTCCTGACATCATCGCCGGGCAGGATGACAGCGGCGAGGACGAGAACAAGAAGAGCCCCTGGCAGAAGCGAGAGGAGAGGCCCCTGTTGGCCTTCAACCTGAAGTGAGCGAGGGGTCCAAGAGACGGGGCCAGGGCCACAGGTGGGCAGTAAACACGCAAAAATAGTATGGTGTGCCTCATGCACCCGAGCCGCTCCTTTTAAAACCATTGGACGCAATGCTTTACGCTGGCGTGAATCCTCAAGCTGGATGGACAATGAGGCACAGCTCCTCTTCACCTTCTGTCCCTCTGGTGGCAGCTTTGTGCATTAAACACCTTGGTCAGCTCAGATAAGCTCTTTCCACCAGAGGGCGCCTATGCACCGTTTTTTACTGCAGTATCGCGTTGCTTTCAATGCCTTTTTTTACGTGTAACCACTATGTCATGATTTTTTCCCCTCTTATTTTCCAAGTATTTTATCCAGATATTTTTGTTACTGTTTAGTTTCAGCCTTGCCTTACAGTAAGAGTAAAATGTGACTCAATGCCTTCTTCCATCGACGCCAAACCGAATCCTGCGTTTTCTGGTTTTATTTTCTACTTCCATGTGTTTTTCCAAGTGCCTTGTTAAACTTACCTGGTTAGCTTCTTTGACCCCGTGCACGCACGCACACACCCCTTGGCAGCCCCCCAATCAGGTTTCCCCCGTGTCCCGTACACACAGACCAGGCAGCACACAACTACAGCAGCTGGTGACTCGAATGGCGGTTCGTTCTGTCTCCTTGCCATGGTAATCTCTGCTTAGGGCAAGCATATTTTACTCTGAATGTTAATACTGGTTGCTTGTATAATACTTGATGCTCATTACTCTGAATAAATTGAAGTAAAAAAATAATTAAACACGCTCTAAGTGAATTCTTCACAATGTCAGGAAAGAATAAATCAAATATAAATGTGTTCATTTGTCACAATGACCTTGTAATGGATTATTAGTGTGGATGGCTGGATGAGTGGATCAACTGACATTTGTGTTTGTGTCGTACAGAACAGTCGGTGTCCTCAGGCTAGGTGCAGATAAGATTATTCATGATGCTATTCTGTGGTAATTATCATAGTTTATTTAAAGTTGAATTAAGGACATTTTCATAGTTTACGTGTAGCGTTTTTGAATGTTTTAAAATTTGAAGTCTACTTTCCATATGTGTAAGAAACATCCCTGCTGTTGCATGACCGTGATAGCTAGGAAATCCCAGTAACGATCCCAGCGAGGCTCAGGATCCG
This sequence comes from Cyphomyrus plagiostoma, assembly GCA_019775915.2. Lineage (NCBI taxonomy): Eukaryota > Metazoa > Chordata > Actinopteri > Osteoglossiformes > Mormyridae > Cyphomyrus > Cyphomyrus plagiostoma. Next base: position 12,215,378 of record JABFEA020000138.1, on the reverse strand, counting down.
AAGCACAAATCTCTCCGGTCCGGACTCTCCGGACTCCTGCCTGCTGGATAAACAGAGAGCTACTAAAACCCCTCCCTGTGGCGCCATTTACTGTACCATCTTCTCTAATGATTCCAGCCTGAGTAACCCCTAATACACAGTACAATCCTCAAATAGCAGCCCCAAGGTAGTGTGACATTTTTTAAAAGGATATAGCAGCGCTTTGGTTTACGGAGTAAAAGGCCCCCCGCTGGTGCAGGTAGAGCGTCCGCTATGTCTTCATCGTTTAAAAATCCGTTCGTCACTGAATACAAATTTTCTTTGAAAATGAATCTTCAAAAATGGTGTTAATGTACTTTGGTAGGAGTCCAGAGACCTTCGATCCAATTCTGGGGCATCCCTCCCAACCCCTCATTGCATCGTTTAATAAACACAAACAGAAAAATTAAAAGATCTCAAACAGAATTGGGTGGTTTTTCAATGATACTAATTAAAGAATAATAGTTGTGATTAGAACCGCCGGTACTCTGCGCGTTATCCTGCTCCCCCCCCCACCACCCTACCGTGCGTCGAGGAGGACGGCCGCAAGGCGGCGCGGTTTCGCTCCTTATTCTCTTTGTGTTTTTAATTCCCCCCACCGTCCTCCAGTATTACTAATTTTTTCAGCATATCTGTCCATGATGGCGGAGGACAGCGAGTCTGCGGCGAGCCAGCAGAGTCTGGAGCTGGATGACCAGGACACCTGCGGAATAGACGGAGACAACGAAGAGGAGAATGAGCACTTGCAGGGGTGAGCCGGGGAGGACGCCTGAGCCGGGCGCGGAGCCCGGGGGACGGAGCCGAGCAGCGCTGTCTACAGCCCTCCAGCGGGAGGCCCGGCACCGTTACCGTTATTAATGTCGGTACGCCGCCTCCGTGCTTTCACCTCGCCGGGGGAGGGACCGGAGATACGGCCGGTGCGCTGCCCGATCGCGGTCCGCCCGCAGACCCGGGACGTGCGCTCGGCGAGCCGGTTTAAATGAATGAAAGCGGTGCAGCGCTGCGGCTCTCCGGGTCTCAGAGCTTAACCCCCAGGCGACGGCCGCTGCCCTTTTCGTCTTTAGGGGAAGCCGATCGCCGTGACGGGGTTTAAGCCCACCTGAGCCCGTCCCGTCCTCATTCGGGCCGACTCCATGGCTGCGGCAGGCGGCCCGTGCGGTGTGCCTTCCCGGCTGCTGCTGAGCAGAGCCCCGGTCCTACGCCATCCACGTGTCTCTGACCCCGATCTTCACCCTTACTGCTTCCTGATCGCCGATCATTAGCCCTTATTAAGCTATTTATTGAACCTGTTCCCAGATACGGGGCTGCTTAGAGCGACGGCGCTCCTGTTCTTTCAGGCTCAGCAGTGTCTTACATTGTGTCTAAAATTAAGTAAATTTACCTGAACGCGATGCTCAAGGTAGCATGACATTACTGTGCGCCTCACTGATCGATCGCTTTAAGATGTAAACATTGAGACCGACTACTGTGTGACGCCGTGTTGGGGGGGGGGTTCCGTGTGCATGTCCGGGATGTAAAGACACGCAGTCCGTGTCTCCCGGTGATGCCCCCTGAATTTAACGGCCTGCTTCCAGGAGCCCGGGCGGAGACCTCGGGGCCAAAAAGAAGAAGAAGAAGCAGAAACGCAAGAAGGAGAAGCCGAGCTCTGGCGGGGCCAAGTCCGACTCGGCCTCCGACTCGCAGGAGATCAAGGTGCCCGGTGCCGCTGCGGGGGCGCTGATTCCGCGTCTCCCCCCAGCCCCCAAGCTGTAAAGTTAAACTTCGTAAACATGTCAGTTTTAGCTCACACACACTTTGTAGGGTCCTTACTGGGAAGGGGGTGATCTTAGGCTGCAATCAAAACAGTCACATGATACTGAGAGACTCTAGTAAACAGGACAACAGCAGAAATGCGTGTTAGCGACAATTAAAAAGGTTAGTACAGGGAGCAGACGAGGAAGGGGCAGGACGGGCTGAAGTGTTTTTAAAGCTTTAATGAAGTTATAAAGGTTACAGACTCTGTACATTTCGCACCATTTTCAGTTACTAAGTTCTCATTGTAAATGAGTAGTATGGAAGGAAATTGTTTTACATGCAGCTGACTTTTTGCAGCGGGGAAAATATTTTAAGTGTTATGAAGTGTGTGTGTGTGTGTGTGTGTGTGTGTGTGTGTGTGTGTGTGTGTGTGTTGGTTGGGGATGGGAGTGGGGAGCTTTAGGACTCCTGAAGTAGATTTTTTTTTCTCTCTAAGGGGATTCCCACTGGTCCATTTATTCGGTTGGATACACGTATGTTACTCAACCGGCAATTTAACTCAGGGGTACAACCTGTGCCTGTCACAGTCCTATTAGGCTTCCTGAAAGCTCACTTCATTCCTTGTTGTCCCCACCCCTGGACCAGAACCCGGCCATCCCTATGCAGAAGCTTCAGGACATCCAGAGGGCCATGGAGCTGCTGTCGACTTGTCAGGGTCCGGCCAAGAGCATCGACGAGGCCGCCAAGCACAAGTACCAGTTCTGGGACACCCAGCCGGTTCCCAAGCTCAGTAGGTGCTCTCCGCTCCGTCGCCGTTTACCTCTGGGTGGAGCCTCTCGCCGCATTTAGAGCAGGATCCGGGTGTGAATTCCAGGACAGCTGGATCCTCAGCATTACGGATCAGCAGTGTCTGCATCCTGCAGACTCCATCAGGGATGCCTTCACTTACGTCCATCCACCCCCCAGTTGCTTGGGCCAGGCCCTCTGCTAAGGCCACACTTTCACGTCGCAGGTTTTTGTAATATTTGCATTTACTTTTGCACTATAAAACAGAAAAGTTGAAATATATCTGAGGTGATACGTTCTGTTTGGCTGTAGTTCATCTGCCAATAGTGCATCTAATAAGTTGGTGGTTTTGCTGAGAGTTGTGTTAACAGACACACATGAGTGCCGACAAACGTGATATTATCACCAGGCTTTAGATGACGGGCATAAAAATTTGTCCAGTCGCTGGATTTCCGTACCATACAGTTGTTTTACCCCCACAGTTCGATAAGCAGATCACTAATACACCTAAAATATTAATCGGTTGCAGATTGTGACACCAAAAAGTCATTAGTCTGTACAAATCTGGTGTATCCTTAGTTTAAAAACCGTGTCCGATTTTAAACTGCAAAAAGTACCACCGGTGTTTTTTTTTTTTTTTTTTACCTTGTTTAACCACAATATCTCCTCCTTCAGATGATGTTGCGGTTGCTGATCTGTCCCTTTCTTCACCTCCACTTCAGTGCTTATGGCTTCCATGATTTACCAAAACAGTAGCATTTAACTAAGAATTTAATTATCATGAGGAAACTTTTTGGTGTTACAATAACTTAAAATATTAATTATAGGTGTTACTATTAATCTGCTTACCGAAAGGTGTGCATAAGTAAACGTCCGTATAGTACTGAAAAGCTACTGTCCGGACTAATTTTTACGCCAAATATCTAAAGCCCTGGTGATTATTGCACACATATCACGATATTTTGTATGACATATCGGGCAGCCCCCACCTCAGCCAGGAAGCTTGGGGAGGTTGGCTGGTAAAAGTTGTTGCCTGTGGGTAGTGTGGCAGCAGTGAATCTGGCAGGAGGGGGGTGCACGGCTGTAATAAAAGTAACTACATTTTACTTGGTCAGTAAGTCATGACCTAAATTAAAAAAAAAAAAAAAAAAAAATTCACCAAATGTTTTTCCACAATAAAATAGGGCAGTAATGGTAAATAGAACATGGTGGAGTGAGAGAAGCACAAGGCCTTAATGCACTGTTAAAAAAGGATTCAGAAAACATATATATTATTCTTATTTTATTTTTTTAACACCACTTTTGTGACCTACTTTTGGGTCGCAACCCACCAGCTGAGATATGCTATTTCACGGTCCCAAGCCACCAACCCAAATAGTACTCTAGACAGTCTGTCACAGGGCACAAACACTATTATATACTGCAGGTAGCCTAAGAGCACTGCATTGTACTGAGGGAAAGCAATGCTGAACAACCTCCACACACAGGGCAGAGGCGTGTTGGAGCTCAAACCTCAACGCAGGTGTGTAAAGGCAGATCAGATCCGCTTCCTGCAGATCATTAAAATGTCCAGCAGTCTTGTGTTTCAGTTAATATCCCTTTATTTTCATGTATGTGTCAGTGGCACAGAGACACTGAAGAGGCAAGGGCTTTCCGGCTGATGCCATTGGTCAGAATGATGCCGGTCTCCTCCCTAGGTGCCTTGGCCGAGGTTTATGATTGGCCGTTATTCTCTGCATTCCAGACGAGGTCATCACTACCCACGGGCCCATCGAGCCGGACAAGGAGAACATACGGCAGGAGCCGTACTCACTGCCCCAGGGCTTTATGTGGGACACGCTGGACCTCAGCAATGCTGAAGTGGTGAGTGTGTGTGCAGTGGGGTCGGGGGGGGGTGCTCTCTTCATCACATCATAGTGTCCACTGCCTTCCATTAGCTCATTTAGCGTGATGGTGAATAAAGGAAGTGGGGGTGGGGCTGGGTCACATGGGGTCTGAGAGTCTGTTTACCAGCTGTGCCCCCTTCCCCCCCCCCACAGCTAAAAGAGCTATACACTCTGCTGAATGAGAACTACGTGGAGGATGACGACAATATGTTCCGCTTCGACTACTCGCCCAACTTCCTGAAGTGGTGAGCCGTAGGGGGGGTCTCTGTGCACAGGGGGAGCTGCTGATCTAGGCCTTCTTGAGCCACTGTGTTTCTACGTTTATCTGGAGTTGAGAGCCGGGAGTTGAGTAAGAGGGCTTGATCCCTGTGATTGCAGCCAAGAAGTCCATTCTGCCTTAAGGCTTGACCTGTTGACCTACCGTGTTGCGGTTGGGACATGTCAGCACCTGACAGGATCATAAATTTAATACCGTTACTCTTCTTATCCTTGTGTATGATGCAAACGCTGGTCACTAATGTGCTGTAGTTTCTATCCTTCCTAATTTTTGTGCAGATAAGATATTATTAGTATTATAGTGTAGTGATGGGGAGTGTGAAGCTTTGCAGGCATGTTCACTCCACACAGCCCCGTTATTGTGAGTTTTGCCTCCTCTTGTGGCCTGAAGCTGATTATACTTCTAACCCCCATTTTACAGGGCACTGCGCCCCCCCGGCTGGCTGCCCCACTGGCACTGTGGCGTGAGGGTCACCTCCAACAGGAAGCTGGTGTGTTTTATCAGTGCTATCCCAGCCAAAATCCACATCTATGACACGTGAGTGGGGCGTGGGGGGTATCTGTATGAGGTTAGAGCTCTGTCCCTCGCCCTAACCCGCCCCTCACTCACCACTCCTCGCCCTCCATCCCTTGCCCTAACCCACCCCTCGCCTGCCGTCCCTTGCCCTAACCCACCCCTCGCCCGCCGTCCTTCGCCCGCTATTCCTCGCCCTAATCCGCCACTCACTCACCACCCCTCGCTCTTCCTGCCTGTAAGAGACTCGCCTGTCGGCCATACAGGGTGAAGAAGATGGTGGAGATCAATTTCCTCTGCGTGCACAAGAAGCTTCGGTCGAAGCGTGTGGCACCGGTGCTGATCCGTGAGATCACCCGGCGGGTCAACCTGGAGGGCATCTTTCAGGCTGTGTACACAGCTGGCGTGGTGCTGCCCAAGCCCGTGTCCACGTGCAGGTAGAGACTTGGGCTCCCGCCCTCTCTATGCTCCCTGCATCCTCTCTCTGTCTATTCTCTCTTCCCTCTTTCCCTCTCATCAGTCTTTTTGTACAGTCTGTTGTCGTTCTTGTGGTATAACACTTATTTGCTTGGTCAAAGCATGAGGAAAATAGGCTCTTCAGTTGGTATTGCCGATGATGATGATGATGATGATGATAATGGGTCCTGATTGGTCCTAATGTGTGCAGTACCCTCCCCACAACGAAGCATGCGACTGATCCTTCATTTCTGCAGGCTGTGTCGACATCATCGCATTGTCACATCATCTGTTTTCATCTCTCTCTCTCAGTCAATTCAATACACATTCTGGTACAGGGCTTATAGTATAGTGCAGAAAAGATACAAATAAACACGTAATGATTAGATAAGCTTTGATTCAATGTGATTCAATTCAGCTTTGACTGGATATAATTTAGATCATGTACTGAAAGGTCCTACTTTTAGTAGAAACATTCAGTGTGTTTTTTTCTAAATGTCACTCTTTGTATTTTGAACTGCAAGACCCACCTGAAACACTCTAACTGAACTTGCCTATCATATGATCTTAGCATTATAACATCACTGTAATCTGCAGCTGTAGTAACGGAATGGATTTATCAGCTCTGTCTGTTTTTGGCCCATTTCTTTTTGAATTTAACCCAGACTGGGGGGGGATTGTTTCCCAGCATCCCAGTATCAGACACTTTGACCAGCTTTATGATTTGAATTGGTATTTCGTTGCACTTCTATGCATTTAAAATGCACCAAGATGCAATAGACCAATTATACATGCACGCTGCCTTACATTCCTGGCTGTCTCCATGTTCAATTAGGTACTGGCATCGATCCCTGAACCCCAGGAAACTGGTGGAGGTGAAGTTTTCCCACTTGAGTAGAAACATGACCTTGCAGAGGACGATGAAGCTCTACAGACTCCCGGATGTAAGTGTGCCTCACATCCAGTCCGCTTCCTAAGCAGGATCTCCACACTCAACCTCCCAGGCTTCTCAGCGGTAGGATTGTGTCTCCAGACTTTGGTGGAGCCCAATGATCTTTCACACTTGCAAAACCACATATTCGCTCACAGAGCCTGGGGTTGAAGGTTGCAGTGGGCTGGTTTTGATTGGTCCCCATGGGACAGCTCTGGCAGGGGATTCAAACGACGTAGAAAATAAAATTGAAATGAGCATATTTGCCAGGTCACTGCTCCCGGCTTGTCTTGCTTTTCAAAGACACAGCAAACTCACATTTGTGTGTAGAGCAGCCCTTCCCCAGATCTCACCCCTCCCCCAAAACATCCACACCCCCACCCCGTGTTTCACAGCCTGTTCTACATGTTGGCTGATTCGTGCTGAATGATAATGAGCAGTTCAGAAAGCCCACGTAGCACTGCAGCCTGCAGGAGTGAGTGTCTCGCTGTCTGGGCCTACAGAGCCAGAAATTCTAAAAAAAATTAGGTCATCTCCACCACTAGAGGGCTCTACATTGTTAGACATTGGTAAAAGGGTGGGATGTATTTTGCAATGTGCAAACTGGTATTTTATATGTAACTACAATTGTGTTACTGTTACAGCTGCTATGGAAAGAACAGCTGCACATTAACGTTAGACTTTAATAGGCATTTGTAGAATCTTTGTTTTTAGAGAATAAGTGATTAAAAGAAGAGGATGGTACTGTGGCTCTGGTCAGCACTGTCATTCCCCCCCTCAAGGGCTGGTGGTTTGAATCCTACCCACCCTGCATGTCTGCATGCAAAATGTCCTTCTCAACTTCACATGGGTTACCTCCCATAGACCAAAGACATGGCTGTAAACTGGCCCGAAATTGCCCACAATGCATGTGTCTGTGTGCTTGCATCTGTGTGTGCGTGTGCATGTGTGTCTGCTTGGAGCTGGTATTCTGTCCAGGATGCCCCTGCTTGTCGCCCTGTCCTTCCTGCGAGGCTCCAGGCACCGCTATCACAGGCTAAGCAGCTGAACGATGGCTGGATGGATTTGCTGATTTATGGCAGGAATGCTGTAACAATTTTCATTCAGATAGGGCTGTCGGGAATCAAAAGTCAGTCGTCACCACGGACGTTTAACTGTACTGTCGGGTTTGTTCCCCCAAGGCCACTAAAACAGCAGGCTTGCGGCCCATGGAGAAAAAGGACGTGAAACAGGTGACGGCACTTCTCGACCGGTACCTGAAGCAGTTTCACCTGGGCCCTGTCATGGGCGAAGAGGAGGTGTCTCACTGGTTCCTGCCCCAGGAAAACATCATAGACACCTACGTGGTGGAGGTAAGATCCCGGGCACCCGCTGGTCGTGGGCACCCGCTGGTCGTGGGCACCCGCTGGTCGTGGGCACCCGCTGTGTGCCACCCTTTGCAGTGTGCCACACGTGGGGCTTTTACCAAGAAGTACCAGAGACACTTGGCCTCTTGTCAACATCCAGGGTGTGTGAAAGCATGAAACCTACATACTGGGGACTGGGGGGGTAGGGTCACCTGGGGTGTGTGTTGGATCAGTACCGATCTCCTGCAGGGCCCGGATGGAGTCCTGACCGACTTTACCAGCTTCTACACCCTGCCATCCACTGTGATGCACCATGCAGTTCACAAAAGTCTGAAGGCTGCCTACTGCTTCTACAGCGTCCACACAGACACGCCTCTCATGGACTTGATGAACGACGCTCTCATCCTGGCCAGACTGGTAGGGTGTCCTCCCCTAGATACAGACGCCACAAACACCACTGCCCTTGTGGCCGGGTCTGTGTCTGAGGGCACTTTTCCACCGCTGCAAGTACCGTATGTTTTGGTACTTTCTTTTTTCCATTGACTTCTGGTCGAGTACCAGTACCAATAGTTCCAGTACTTAAAGTCCAAAACCGGCTGGGGTATGGACTTCTTTGGGGTGGGATTTGAAGCCCTTTCTTTGTCGATTTGCTTATGTAAATAGCCTGCCTCTGAAACACAATACAAACGCTGCCTTGAAAATGGTTAGAAACTCAGAAAATGATAAACGAAGTAAACAAAAATAATAATAATAATCCGGTGGAAGAAAAGACAACAAAAAGATCAGAATCGCATGACAAGAGATTGAAGTATTTTGTTTAATATACTAGGACAGCATGCATATAGGGATGTGATTTTTGTTGGATTTTGGGGTATTTATTAAGCAAAAGGGAGCTGCTCAGGAACCCGTCTAGTGGTGATTTAAACAGCAAGGATGAAAATGATTATCGTCTCGGAGAATGAATGCAGCGCTTGTGCAAGAGCTATGGAGGTAAACTTTAAATTTATTTTTAAACATGTACTACATAAGCCATAAAAGGAATATTTAAAATAGCAAAGCTAGCTAAAGTTTTTCCATTTTCCTATGACAAATAAAAAATATTTTAGTGAAACTTTAATCTCTGCGCTATAATGCCCATGCATTGAAAGTAAGCAGTCTATTTTCTAGCTGACTAGCAAAGTAAGAATTGCATGTGCATGATGTGATGTTGGTCTTAATATCGTACATTGTCCACCATTTATCAAATTCAGTACAAAATACCCCCCCTCCTATTGTGATATCATTCGGAGCTGGTTTCTGGTTTTATGGCGATGGGAGCCCCTTGAGGTACCATACTGTAGGTACTTTCTGGAAGGTACCTGGTGCGGTGGAAAAGCGCCTAGACTGGTAGGGGGTCCTCCCTGGATGCAAATGCCGCAAACACTACCGCCCTTGTGGCCGGGACTGTGTCTGACTGGTTAAATTGATTGGTTCTTAGCCGTTTTACATGCTGTCTGCTTTGTGTTTCACTAACAGAAGGGCTTCGATGTCTTCAACGCGCTGGACCTGATGGAAAATAAGACTTTTCTTGAAAAGCTCAAATTCGGGATCGGAGATGGTAATTTGCAGTATTACTTGTACAACTGGAAATGCCCGCCAATGGAACCGGAAAAGGTAAGATGGGGCTAGCCCTATGCTGACAGTAGGAGCGCCCTGGGAGAGGGGGGGGGGGTCACAGCTGAAACCCTGGAGATGTTCTGCATTTGCTGAAGATCCATGGAATATTACTGCAATTCAACCCCAAACGTCCACATGTGCTTAAACAAAACAAAGAGGTTGAGACCCTGTTGCCCCCTGACCTCACTCTGTTTCCATTTCAGGTCGGACTTGTACTGCAGTGATCTGTCCATTTACATTCGGAACGCAAATCGAGACCGATGGTTTCACCTTTCCACTCTCAAATTTGGACTTTCTTAAAGAAGCTGTCCAAAAGAAAAACAACAAAGGAAAAACAAAGTGAATGGAAACATCACTTCAAAGTGTTTCTCTTAGCTCTCGTTTGTTTAATATGAGAACATTAATTCTGGTCACCCAAAAGTGACGTCTTTTAACCATCTACATACTGAATGTGAATCTTACTCTGCTTGTTGCTGACTTTCATAAAACTGTTCTGTCCATCCCGTGAAGAAAATGGAAGTTTTAATTCCTTTTGAAGTCGCTCGCAGACGTTCAAGAACAAGAAATATCCCCACGTATTACGATGGATTTTTTTTTTCCCCAGGGGGTAGTTTAAAAAATGTAACCTCCTCTACTGCGAAGGTGTGTTTGTATTCCAGCTGAGGGGGATTACAGCCCTGAATATTTATTAAATGGCAGAGACATGATGATGTTTGGGACATTTATGTCGAAAGATTTTGTCCTATGGGAAAATGGATGCGTGTTAACCGTTAATGTCATTTGCATTAGCTGGGGGACTGGATGTGTACATTTAGGAAGAACTTTTTTTCGTTCTTTTTCAGTGTTCTTAAGCTAGCAATTATTTACATGTAGTGTTTTTTTGGGGGGAGGGGGTGTTCAAGAAGGGGGTGACCGCTAGCTTCCTGTGTTCGTGGTGGCTTCATCGTACGACTGCTTGGCCATTGGAATACATCGCTGAACCGCAGCCTGGATGCATTCTGATAAATACACCTTATTTAATTAGCCCATACAGTTCATCATCGCCACACAGAGCAGCGAGGGGCAGTCGGCGTGTGGATGACGGACCACGCTGAAGCACATCTCAGCTGCTCCGCAGGTGGTGGTCGCCTCATCGGACCTTCTGCAAAGCTCTTCACGCAGGGCAGCCGTCGCCTGAGTCCTCTCCCATCTAGATGCCGTACAAAGATTGCCATTTAAAGATGGGACCAGGTGCTGACTTACGGTGAAGATGGACATGGGAGACAGCTGAGCATCCGCGATATGTTGGTCTCGCTGGCGCATTTCTCTAAGGCAACGAGTATGTGAACAAGTTGAAATACGTTCTGTGACTGTGGCACAGTGATGTCAGAAGTGACCCTGGCATAGGATAGGGAATGCAGACATTGTTGGATTCTGCGAGATGTGTGTGACTCTCGTACCTAGAATCAACGTTTTATTTATTTTGGATGGGGGTGTGATTGGGAAATTTTTTTTTTTTTTTTTTTTTTAAACAAAGGGATGTCCAAAGTAGCGCCTGATGTGATGATACCCAAAGTACTTGCCTTATTTGAACAGTTTTTTAAAGATATCAAACGTGCAATTTTGAGAAGATGCACAAATTTCTCTCGATGAACACAGTATATTTTTTATTGAATTTCGGGCAGGTCAAAAAAAAAAAGTGGTGCAGAGGGAGACTCGTCAAACAGCATCATCCAGACTTCATTTTAGTACATGTACATGTTACCAGCATGGATGTCTGACAGAATAAACTGTCTGTAACAGACCTGTTCTGACTTCCCGTCTGTGTTTGTTCCCAACAGTCTTATAAAGACTAACCATCTCCAGCCATGAAGCACATCAGTCCCGTGACTGAACATTAACGGCTAGCATGAAATTAAAAAATGAGTATCTCATACTCCAAGTTAATCACTTGGAAAGGGCTCGTCGCTTCACTTTCTTCTGCTTGCGGGCCTTTGTGGGATTCGGAACAATCCTCTTCACTCTGAGGTGCTCCAAAGTGCACTCTGGGACCTGCTCATTCTGCTCCGTCTCCAAAGATGCTGCTTCTAGTTTCCTCTTCCGGCCCCTCGCCTGATCGCCATCATCCGTCGCTTCTCTCTCAGCGGACCGTACTGTGGTTCGTGGCGGAAGCCAGGCCACCGGTAGGGGGGGCACTCTGGGCACAATGGAGGCGACGGCCTGGGAAAAAGCCTCAGCGTTCCTCCTGACACCCAGAGCCAGAACGTGCTTCAGGCCTAAGTGGGCGGCCAGGCTCTCACTAAGCCGCGGCACCTGGCAGGCCGGCACCGCCCGGGTCCTACTCAACGGGATCAGGTGGGCGCTCATGTGAGCAGGCCGCACAGACTTACACACCAGCACCAGACACAGGTCGTTCTTCTCCAGGCCTCGTGTGACCTCATTGATCCCGATGGCCAGCTGCTTCCTGAACCCTATGTTGGTCCATCCCTGCTCCACTTTGTCCACAGGCAGAGCCTTGGAAGTGGCCTCCACCTTGTCAGCTGACTCATCTTCTGAACCCTTGGTGGATGCTTCCTTTTTCTTGCTGAACCAGCGGCAATTCCCCTTAACCTCCCTCTTGTGGAGACCGAGGTCTGACAGCTTCTCCTTCAAAACACTGAGGATGAAATGCATATCCGCCTGGTCCAGACGATTCCACTGGAGACAATAGGGTGTGTTCAGAGATGTCTTCACAGAGACTGGTTTCTTCTTGTCTTTCTTGGTCATTTTACAAACAGTTGCCGTTTCCCTCTCCCGTGGGCTAGTTGTATCTAACGAAACAAGAGAATAGCATGAACAGGAAGCCGCCAGGTTATCGACATTAACGCGCCACAAACACCGGGTTTCGGGCAGCAGTCCAAACACAAAACTGCAAAAGTATTTAGTCACGGCGATATAACCACGATGCAAAAGCCACTTCTACCAAAAAGAAACTGCTAGCGTTCTGAGTTTGTACTCGGCTTAAATTATGTTTACCAAATACTGAAACGACATAAACGAGAATGACGATGTTTTGCATGCGTCCTACAAACCAGCAAAGCCTTACACGTACTGCAATACATTTCAAATCAAAGCTATAAACCGAAGCGTGGCATCATTAATATTATTACTAAGATATCTTAGCCCCTTAGTGGCAGTTAAGGTAAGAGTATAAGCAGATATCTTAGTAATACAGCGAAATATTTCCGTTTACAGTCGACCGAACAAGCCCATCACAATAAGACGTATTCAGAATCAAATAGACATTAACCAGAAAACGACTGTTCCGCAGGAGACCGCGTTTGTCTTTCCCTCACCGAGGAGCCAGCGGTGGAGCCACGAAGCATGCGCGAGACGAACACCCTCCCGTATTCGTGCTGTTTTGAACGCAGAAACTTTATTTTTAACAAACACACTGCGCCCCCTGGTGGACCGGCGTGGCTGCTGCAAGCCGCTTCTTCTGATATGGAAGTATGGAAGTCCTGGTTATGGAAATAATATACTGAGCTGGGAGAAGAGGATTCCGAGAAAAAGTATTCGAGTAATTTTCTCGTAAATTCGTTGCCTTTTTATCATAAATTTACTCAAACTTTGCAGAGGCATTATATGAATGAAAAAACTGAAATTCATTAAATATTGAGATCCATCACTCCAAAATTGAAGCAAAGCCCCTTAGTGGCAGTTAAGGGAAGGGTATAAGCAGATGACATTTGACCTTGCAAATGTGATGTCAGAGGTATTAGATCAAAATTCCAGTCCTGGAGGGCCGGAGCCCTGCACATTTTGGGTTTCCCCTTCTTTAACACACCTGATTCAACTCCTTGCAACTCCTTGTGCTAATTACCACACAGCTCCTGAGCTGAATCATTTGTGGTGGAACAGGGAAAGAACTAAGTTACACAGGGTTGCAGCCCTCAGGACTGGAGTTTGACACCCCTGTATTAGATGGATCCTATTGCTGCTTCACAAAGCATTGTGTGGATGAAGATCTACATCTGCTTTCATTTTCAGACAAATTGCTCGAAAAATGAAGCAGTGGCACTGTGTAGCAGGAAAGGAAGGAAATGGCTGCTGTGAAGACACGTGTTCTTGTGAATACAATAACTCTAAAAGTATTTGACAGAACTTTTTCAACCTTTGCAGACAAGCTGTGAAGACGAAGATCTGGACCTGATCAAATCTTGAAACAAATTGCACTTAAAACTGAAGCAGCACTCAATAGTGACAGCAAAGAGAAGGTCACCACAGACACTTGATCTTGTCAGCACGATAATTCAAAAATTATTTCCAAACATTTTATGGGTGTCTTCAATGTTTTTGAAATTTTGAGACAAATCACGCCAAAATTGAAGCAATAGCACTTAGTGACACCAAACCCAAGGGGGACTGGATGACTGTATTAGTTATAATCAATTTAATATCTACTACTTATTATCACTCTGTTTACTCTCTTTGACCTTTGATTGATCATTTATTCAAAAAACATCATATGGATTAAAATGTACAACTAAAAACCTGCATCTGACCAGACCCCAAATTTCCCCACTGGAACTACAACGACAGAGGGAAAATGGAGCCTGCAGCTGCCATCTTGTAAATACAGCCATCCACCATCAACACACATTCTGTGGATTTGTATGCAAACTTCCCAGGCTCATTGTACGGCTCAGAAATTCCCAAACTGTGGGGCGCGAGATGATATTCTGAATATAGCATAATAACAAGGTGGGAGAGTGTGTCAGGTAGCCTTGTGATAGCAATAGTTTCATTATACTGCGGTACTATAATTTGGCAAAATTTACTGTGGGCACCCCCCCACCACCACCACCCCCTCGACAGCTCAGCTAAATTGGGAATGAGGGAATTTAATCGTCTCACTTATCCCAAGTCAGTGATAGTATATGAAAAACAGGTGTGGATCTGGTAAATCCATCTAACGTTACAGCCGGCCAGGTGAAGGTTTTCCACGGTGCCAGACAAACAACCTCACACTGTACTGGTACCCCAAACTTCACTCTTAACAACTGTGTGTGTGTGTGTGTGTGTGTGTGGGTGTGTGTGTACCATGTAGGAACAGATCTTATAAATGATATCACTAATACCTGCACTAAGAAGAATACAACTAACAAATAGTGGAATACATAGACAAGGTCCCTAAGGCCCCTAAGGCCGTAGACAACTAACAAAATGCGGAAGAACATTCATAAGACTGAAACAAATCAAAAATAGAAATTGGCCAGCACTCTGTTAGGTCAGGGCGACCTGACCAAGTCGGAGAAGGAAGACAGGTACACAGATGCAGACTGTCCTTGAATATCTTTAGCCCATGAGAAAGGGAAGTGCTGACCATGATGAGATCAGGGGGGAAAGTACCCATACTAACACAAACTAGAACAAAGTTAAAAAATGATGTAATGATATAGCTTGAATAATACGAAATGAGGTGGGGAGCAGGCCCAAATGGGCTATAAGAAGGAAGGCCGGACAGGTACACTTTGAGCTTCTTGATGTACATGCTGAATGTATGTCTGATAGTCGCTCCCAGATTGCAATCTGATTGCGCAATAAACACCTTGTGACCTGCAACACCTCCAGCGACTCTAAGCGTGAATCTCTTCTCATCAACGGACCCGGCGGAGTTTGCTCAGGCCCAGACTCCAACAACCACTAAACAGACTCCTCTGTGTGGAGACTGTGCTGTGCAGGGGGGTAACTGACATTGTCCATGATGGTCAGATGTTTAGTCCCTCTCTCTGCCACTGATGTGACGGAGTCCAGCTCAGTCCCAACCACAGAGCCAGCTCTCCTCACCAGCCTGTGTCCCTAGCAGACCACAGCATAGAAAAGCATGCTGGCAGTGACTGGTAGAACATTAGAGTTTCCTGCAGATATTGATAGACACCAGCCTTCATAGGACATACAGCTGGCCTTGGCCTTTCTTGTAAGAGCGTTTGCTGACCAGCCCGTTTTGTCCCCTAGCTGAAGCCCCAGGTCCTTGTAGATTCTGACTATTTCCATATCCACCCCCTCAATAGAGACTGGTAACAGAGGGGGCCTGGAAATCCTGAACTCCACCACCATTTCCCTTGTCTGCAGATGATTTGACCTGCACCATTTCACGAAGTCCACCACCAGGCTCCTGAACTCCCCCTCCTCACCATCCTTAATACATTCCACAACTGCTGTGTCATCTGAGAATTTCTGCATGTGGCATGACTCCAAGTTGTAAGTGAAGTCAGATGGGTACAGGGTGACCAGGATAGAGGAATCACAGTCCCCAGGGGTGCATCCTTGTTCAATATTTTACAGCATTAAAATAAAATGTTTCAGGTGATAGCATCTGTCATTACTATTAAAATTTGATAAGGCACCAAAAATGTACAGCAATCACTATGAAATCCTGCTACTGCTTAGCGATGTTACATTCGCAAACCAACAAAAGGGAACTGAGTCGTACTTTAGAGATCCATTAATTTAATCATTCTACTCAAATTTCACTGCCTTCTTTAAATCCACTGCATTCCCCTTCATGCGAACAGTAAGAACAAGCCAGTAACAGGAAGTACACGTTGTCCTGCTGGGTTGCTTAAAGGCAGAAAGAGCAGAATTTGTGCCAATAACGTTTATAATCCTAAGAGTTGCATAAATTGCTTTCAAGGCGAGGCAAATTTATTTGCACAACAAATTTTATAGACACGATAAATTTAAAGTAGTAAATTCACTGACAAAGCAGTGTGATATAGCGTCACCTTGTATAATGTGATCATCTTGCGTAATGCAGATCATTGACATTAGGAAATACGAGTAAATTAATACTGTAAACCTAGCCCACACATGTAAAATTAAATTATATTGGAGTAATGTCTAATTCTGAGTCTGGTCCAAATATAGCGCCATATCATTATCTAAGTGATTATCTCGCCGATAAACCTAGTAACCTTCGCCCCTAAGGAAAAAAAATTACGATGGGGGAAAGGAACGGAACAATAACCTCCGTTATTTCCATCACTACTACCGGCAGCAAAATCTGTTAACGCAGCAGAAAATGACAGTGCACCGGCGCGCGGAAAGCCGAAGACGAGCTAGGCCGCCCCGCCCCTGTATGTGGTACCAGCCAATCGGCTTCCGCCGCGCTGCTGCGTGGCTCTTAACGGCAGAGCATCGGGTCGGATCCCTCACTCTGCGTGCCTGGCTCGGCCTTCGGGGGCGTCTCTGTGTGCTGAAGTGCTACACAATGTCTTTACAGGTAGCGATAATGGTTGAATAGTATAAATTGCGAGCCTTCAGTGTGATGAATATATTCATAACCGCTTGCTATTTCAGGAAATTTAACCGCTATTAATACGCGTTCAATAAGGTTCTGCGAACCCGATTGCAGTACTTTTCTGATGTCAATGTCCTAAAATAATGTCACCTTGAATTAATTTTAGTACAAACGTGCATTTTGTGGCTGCTGAAGTCTGTTTGGAGCAATTTGAGACCTGAACTTCACCGACGGGTATTGCGCTTCTAAATAATTTAAAGCTTTTTACGTTTAATTATGCATTCGAATCTAAATGATTCTCTAACTTAATACGTTTATTGCCCTAAGTGATTAGAAAGTAGCGGGCACGGGGTGATCATTGAAGTTGCATATACGAATGGAACCAATTTGTTGTTCGATGACTTGTATAACGTATTGCACACATTGCAGGAAAACATTAACCAGTTATTTAATCGTTACTGTCCAGCTTGCATTTGCCATTGCATTTGCATAATTTTACAGACTTTTTCTAACAACCCTAATCATGCAGGATTTGAAACGTAGGCTATCACTACAATCACTGCGATAGTATTGCGAGCTCCTCTGCTGTCCGATGAATCCGATAAAACACATTTCGGACAAAGGTCGAAAAACGATTCATGGAAGGATTATGAAACGGGGAAACAAACGCAATAAGGCTGCTGTGTTCTGCGCTTTCTCACGTGCCTGGAGCCATCAACGTGATGCATGATAACTGGACGATTGTTTTTGTATCTTGATGTTTTTTTAATGAGGGTATAAATAGCAGCTATTACTGATGATGAATGCGGTTCTGTTTCGAATGTAGGCAGAGTTTGAGAAGTTGGCTGAGGATGTAAAGAACGTGAAGACGAGGCCGGAGGACCAGGAGCTGCTGGATATGTATGGGCTGTACAAGCAAGCCACCGTCGGGGACATAAACACCGGTAGGGTGGCTTCCGTTTGCACTCTGACCCTCCTTGTCTGTCCAAGTATGGTGTTTGACTCCATTTCTGTTCTTCAGAGAAACCGGGGATGTTGGACTTCAAAGGCAAAGCAAAATGGGATGCCTGGAGCTCTAGGGCAGGTGCGACTCAAGTTCTGGGCAAATGATTACGCTGAGGGTGTTTTGTAATTGGATTATAATGGATAGTTCCCGCACAGAGCTCCATCTTTGTGCGTTTGAACTCTTACTGTTTGGTTAACTGTGTTTTTTGCTTTCTGACCTGACAGGAATGTCCAAGGATGATGCCATGACAGCCTACATTGCTATAGCAAAGGACGTCATCGCCAAATATGGAATGTGATTATTTTTTAAAGGCAAAGCCCTTACGTACTGTAGCTCAGTTTTATCAAAAGTCAGCTTAGTCAGTAAGACACAGTTTGAAGTAATCTCATAAAATTTAGTCAGCCCTCATCCTTTGTTTTTATGATTCTTAAAAGTTGTGCTGTAAACTTCTTACATGGCTTAAACTATTAAAAACTATTCTGAATTAGTTTAGCAATGTCATTTATATTCAGTGTTATTTCTAATGTAAAGCTGGGTCTGTCGACATCCAGCATATCGTAAAGTGTGTATTTTGCACCTGTAACAGATCTGTGCATTAGATTGGTACAGACTCTGAGTTGTTTACGCGTTGTATTAAAACAGAAAAGGTGTATTACTGTATTGCACTGTAACTAAACAGAAGAGGTGCAACACTGCATTACAGTTTATCTCTGGTTTGTTGCGAGGTGTGATATGTGATGTGGATCACATATTGATGTATAAGATAGAAGTCTCACATCTTGAACATTTTTCTAGAGGTAACATGTTTGATTGAGCGAAACATAGTTTGCAGGGCACCCCGATTCCCTTATCTGAACACCTTCCTCCTTGGCAATGAGCCCCTAACCAATAAGAGCCTGAGTTTCTTTGTGCAAAATGACAGTGTGACCCATTTACAAAGCAGCACTTGTGATGTTACTAAGGAAACGGAAAGCTGTGGCTTTGTGTGGCCTCTGTCCTCAAATGCCTGTAAGGAGCAAGAGGCATTTTTATTCCGATACCATAATGGTTTCCAGGGAGCTGAAAAGCCGACCACCAGGACAGCAGTGAGGCAGAGTAGAGAAATTTGCCCTGGGTGTTATCGGTGTAAGGTGTTGTTAATCACGAAAATAGAGAAATAAAAGTGAGCTGAGTGAAGAATGAGGAAATCACTGCAGAGGAAGCGTATCCGTGACTCGGGGTTACCAGTTTCATAACTTAAATTTCACAAGGTTTAACAGTTTCTGAAACGGCACCATTAATGTACATCTGATATGTCGTCATGCTAATGTAGACTTGACCAAATTCATATGCGTAAATTTAAAGGCACATCGTGTTGCATTATTACTTGGATGTTCTACATGGCAGGCAGCCTGCTCAGCTCAGACTATTAGCAGATGTGTTTCTCGGACTGGATACATACTGTAGTGTCACGTGTAGGACGTCTCTCCTGATGTCTGGGCCTGGATTCTTCAGCTATCGTACAGCTTATTCCTATCTCTGCATGGGTACAAGGATCAGGTGAGAGGCTGAATTAGTGTAATAAAACAGCCTGTCGAAGCATGATATTTGTTAGGGGTGAGGTGTCCCAGAGTTCACACAGGCTGGGCAAGGGCAGTATTGTGATAAAGACAAAAAAACCAGTTAAAACACGGCATTTAGGCACGGGAGAAACAATGAGACTACCAAAGGCTTCCGGGGGCTGACAAAGAACAAAACGCGCTTCACATTTCAGGCTTACAGAATGAACCGAATGAGTAAATTAAAATGAATTATCCCAGTCACCTGATTGTCCCTTGTGATTTAGCCACACCTACTTTTTCATACATCCATTTTCAGGTCAGGTTCTATGTATGAAATGTTTGAGAAAACTCTACATCTTTCCGTGAATCCTTAAAAACACAACTCTCTGTTGTCCAGCCAAGACAAAAAAGTTTATCATAACCTTCAACATGCTGGAGGTCTGAACTTTAAAAATCTCTTTTCAATCAAACAGACACATTAATACTGCATCCATTTACCACCAATTTTCCACACTGAAGGTAAAGTCCCGTGTGAAATATAAACATCTGACTTTTAATACATAATATTAAGGGGTTTAATGCTCAGTCAAATTAACTATAATGATATTCACTTTTTGCCACAAAAGATCATTTTGCATCTGGCAAAACTAAACACTGAAAATGAGTGAATGACATCATACTATGGCACTAACTCTCACAATGCAGATTGTTAATGATTAGGACCTTCTCTACCTTTTCTACTGTGGCACAGATTGGTGACACTGTGGCAAGAAACATCCTGCAGCCATAAATACTCATTGTCTAGCCCAGATCCAGTCACTGTGCAGGGGCACTGGGGCGTGATTGAGTGAAAGGGGGCGGGGAATGCGGCACCTGGAGGAGGGAGCGCGGAAGCCTAAGGCCATGTGCTTTAGCAGGATGCTTTTGGAGCTTAAGACCCAAGTTCTTGAAGTGGCCTTGAGGCTTGAGCCTTCCTGAAGGCTGTTTCTTTAAATCGACTGAGAAAAAGGCCTGAGCTGGAGGAAACGATAGCTTCTCCCCCAGGGCCGTCATCCCATCACAGTACGCCTTTGTTCCCCAAAGGAGGAATGCTCACCGGAGCCATGCGATCACAGCCCGACCAATCAGATTCAGCCGAGGTCTGACACGAGGCTGGGCTAAGTGAGCTGGCTTTGTCGACTCTTTCAAAGGTTTTGATAGCTGGAGAACTGCCAGTCTTGTGCAGTTCAGCAGTCATTTGGCATGGGTGGAATCAGCAATGCAGCAGAAACTCTGTGCTTCATGAACACTGCAGTTAAGTTGTGTCCATAGCATCCACATCCACTGGGAAGCATATGACTCCATCCCATAAAGTCTCCAGGGGAAAGCACCACCTGTCAATAAATGACCTCACCTTGGTATCAGTCAATGGAACACGGAACAAAGAACAACATGTATTTATACAGTTCCGAGGTTAACTTTGACACCTGGCTGGAGTGAGATTTTCAGTTCAAGGCAAATCTGCACACGCATTTACATGTATGTAACAGTTTTATTACTTTCATAAATAATCTGTATGTTTTGCAAACTACACAGAGCTATTGATGTAGCTAATTTTAGGTTTATAATGGAATTATATAGATTTGTAGTAAGATTTTGTGTGCTAGGGTCTGAAAGCGTGAATGTCATGCCACATTTGTGACAGTTGGAAACCTTGCAGTTCATTAGCAGAAAGCCAGTGTAGGTATATCTTAGTACTGAAAGACCTTTTTTAATATGTACATTTGTACTGCGTTGACGCAGTATAAAAATTAACGTCTACCCGGGTTTTTTAAACACATACTTTATTCTATATTCTGTCTCACAGTTTATACCCCGATGGTGTTCCATGCCTAAGCACTCAAAAGCTTGGCAGTGAGACAGCACTAAGCCCTAAGCCCTCAAAACTTTGTTGATACAGATAAATCTCCACACGTATTTTCAGATCTGCCAGGACAGAAGTGTAGCAAAAACCACATGTAAAATGCCAACTGAGAAGTCTGCCTGAGTTGTAACTGATGACTTGTCTGAATTTCCAGCTATTGTAGCAAAATAGTAAGACTTTTCAGCCATAAATAGCTATATACCCATTTATATATTTGTCTACACATTTACAGATCTATGCAGGCATTTACAGATTTGTCTACACATTCACAGACAGGACCGTAGCTGTTTTTTAAAACAAAAAGGTGAAGAGGTCAAAAGTGTTAGACCTTCCTAGTTGTGCCCTGTAATGGATCATGGTTATTGGAGCTGCAGAAAAATACTTGACCTCTGTGTTGTCAATGGTATGAGCCTGTTCAAAGTTATATGTACATATTTAAAGATTTGTCTACACATAGAAATATCAATATACTTGCAAATCTTATTACACATTTATAGATTTTGTTGCACATTTACAAATTTGATCACGCTCTGAATAAACTCAATATACATTTACAGATTCCTGTACCCATTAAAAAATTTCAGCATGCATTTACAGATTCGTTTACACATTTACAAATCTGTTTGCTCATCAGATACATTTACACAACTGTCCACAGACGTTTGCAAATAAATTTTGCTACAATAACAGCCCCATACATGATATCGGTCCTGCGTTAATGTACTGCTGTGATTATTTTTTTTTTCAGGACTCCTGCTCTTTTGGAGGCGCTAGTGTGCACCTCACTATTCAGCGACGATGTGACGCGTCACCGCAGAGCTAGACAGTCGCACATGCGCACGTGTGTCGGCTCGCCCGGAGAGGCGGACTGTAAAAGTAGGGGAAAGGTGAAGCAGTACCGGGGCGGTGCTCCGAGAAGCGCTCACCATAATAAACCGAGAGTGCTAGCAGGCGCCCGGGAATACCGCATTCAGCGCGCCAGTAAAGTGGGTTTTGGATATATACTCAGACACACCGCACTTTTATTTGGGTAAGGATGCTTTTTTTCCGGTGTATCTCTTTTCTCATGCTCGGTATGAGTGTATACGGTGGTACCGGGGGGCTTGACTGCGGTGGCTGCTCTATCTTTGTCTTCTTTCTTATATTGCTGCGTCGGTTCGGGTGTCTTCACGCCTCTGACTGTTTCTGACAGATGTGAGACTACAGACCGAATACAGCGCCCCCCAGGAAGACCCCGACACGTTTCCGCATTAACGGAGCGCTCTGCCGTACAGGCTGTCCCATGGAGGAGCAGGTGTTTGAGACGGCGGCCGAGCGGACCTTCCAGTACCAAGGCGCTCTGCCTCCGCTCCCCGTCCCGTCCCTGGAGGAGACGCTTCGCAAGTATCTGGATGCAGGTGCCTATGCGCGGGTCGCCGCGGGCTCCTGGGGCCCCCTCAGTTATGACCTGAAATATCACAGTCAATAAACTACCGTACATCTCGTTCTCTTACCGTATTAACATCAGTATCTCTAAGGATAAAGTGAACTTGTAGATGGGAAATCGGGACTGTCATCGTGCGTAAAATCAGCACGCGCCTTTGACCCACTTTTTTGTGTTTGTTTTTCTGTGTGCAGTGAGGCCCTTCGCAACGGAGGAGGAGTTCCGAACAACTAAGGGGATTGTAAAGCGTTTTGGGGAGGGGCTTGGGAAAGACCTGCATCAGCAACTCCTGCAGAGAGCCAGAACCAGGCGAAATTGGGTGTGTGGCTTCCACATGGAGTTTAACCCCAGTGTTTGCCATGTATAAACAGAACTCTCCTTACATGTTGATTATCTCCCCCCCCCCATTTTTTTAGTTGGAGGAATGGTGGCTGAACACTGCCTACCTGGAGGTCCGTGTGCCCTCCCAGCTGAATGTGAATTTTGCTGGTCCGGCCCCATATCTGGAACACTGCTGGCCTCCGCAGGATGGCACGCAACTGGAGCGGACCAGTCTGGCCATGTGGTACACGCTGCAGTACTGGGACCTCATCCGCACGTAAGAGACACCTGCTCTCACAGTCTGATGCATACGGAGAATCCGACACCCCGTCTGTGTTCCGTGGGCGATGGCATCATCGCGTTCCGCTTGGTATCCGATTTGACCCGCAGATTCCGAGTGAATTAGCCACCCTGACCCACTGAGTCCCGTGCAGTGTTTTCATTTTCCGAAAGTGGATTTATTAGGTTTCAGAGGGGGGATAAATCACGCCCCCTTCAGTCAGCAAACCAACACGGTGTGTGGCTTCCTCCGCCCCATGAGACAGGTCGCTGAGATGGTCCTCTTGTGTGGTTCCTCGATGGTGAAATGAGCTGCTGAATCACGTCGGCTCTTCAAACACCCCCTCCACCTTCACATTCTATTAGGTTCTTGCTTTGTTAGAAGTTGTCGAGTCGCTTCTTCTGCAGTACTGCTTAGACTCGTACCTGGGCATTCCTTGGAAGCTACTATTTGCCTCATATTTTCATCACTTTAGACAATGGCGTCTACTAAATATGTGCAGTATGTTCAGTACATCCCCTCTGAGTTATGGGGAGGATCTGGGTCAGGGCTGCGGGTCGCACATCACCAGGGATGTGGGGGTGTATCTTCTCAGAGAGAAGTTGGCTGTCCAGAAGGCGGGGAGCGTCCCTCTGGACATGGACCAGTTCCGCATGCTCTTCTGTACCTGCAAGGTTCCTGGGGTCACCACGGACACCATTCACAATTACTTCAAGACTGGTGAGGCTTGGTGGTGAGGATGGCGTGAGGGTGACTGGGGTGTCCTTGGGGCAGTGAGGAGAGCGCGTTGTTTCTGCTGCAGAGAGCGAGGGCCAGTGCCCCTCCCACCTCGTGGTCATGTGCCGAGGCCGGATCTTCGCCTTTGATGTCGTGTACGACGGACACATCCTCACACCCCCGGAGCTGCTCAGGTACGGACCGAGTCCAGTCAGAGAAGTGTGTGTTTGTCCCCTAGTGCCCCCTGTAGACTGCTCAAATGGTGGTTTAATTTCATACATATATAAATATATAAATGGTTGTTTTTTTGCTGTCTGAGCACTGGTTAGAAAAAAAAAACTTCTGATGTGGGAGCTTGTGTGTCGTCTTTTGGTTGTTTATCTAACCGCTCAGTGAAAAGTTTGAATCCATCTGTTCGTGTTCTCAGACAGTTGAGCTACATCAAGGAGATGTGCGATAAGGAGCCAGAAGGTGAGGGGGTCTCGGCCCTGACCACCGAGGAGAGGACTAGCTGGGCCAAGGTTGGTGCATAGTTTATACCTGTCTGCTCAGGATCCGCTGCTTTGGTTCGCTTAAACATGCACGCTCATCTGCTTAATACCGACACCTGCAGGCGAGGGAGTATCTCATCAGCATCGACCCCATGAACGAGGCCGTGCTGGAGACCATTCAGAGCAGCCTGTTTGTGGTGTCGCTGGACGAGTCGCGGCCCAACTCCTCTCCGGAGAACTACACTGCGGTATGTCAGCCTGCCTCTCGCAGGGCAGCTTTTGTGTTGATTCTGGGTTACCTGCAGAACCAGCCTTCATGGCCTAAAACCACAGTTGCAGGAGGTCCATGATCCCCTGGACCTTATCAGGGCGCACTCATCTCAATGTTCTTCACACAGTTGACTTTGGAAGCCCTGACGGGAGACCCTACAGTTCGCTGGGGAGACAAGTCCTACAACTTCTTGTGCTTTGCGGATGGCACCTTCGGGTCCAACTGTGACGTAAGCAGCTGAAACTGTGACATAAATTGGGCGCTTCTAACGAACACCTTGGCAAGTCTGACTCAGCGCTGACTGTTTCTAGTTGTGCTCTGAGGTTTTTATGGCGAGGTCAGACATGTTCAGTTTACCATAACTCTGGGATGGGGATCCTGTGTTGCTCACTAACGCCCCCTTGTGGTTGTTCTCTTGCTGCAGCATGCCCCTTATGATGCCATGGTGCTGGTGTCCATGTGTTACTACACCGATCAGAAGCTGAAAGCCTGTGGGGGTGTCTGGAAGGTGGGTGGGTCTGCCCCCAATGCTAGGCCACGTCCTGGGGGCAGGCAGTAGTGACATCACGGGGGCAGGCAGTAATGACATCCATGACAAAAACAAACACCTGCAGGCCGGGTTGCTCCCTGCTGGCCCAGCCACACCTTCTATACCCCTATGAATCCTCCGTAATTGTAGAAGCTTCCCTGTAAAATCAGAGCCCCTCCATCCTACCAGCTGCGGCCATCAGTACGAGGCTGGTTGAATCCCTGCTATGTGGTTTGCCCTCAGGGCTTGGAGATCGTTCGGGACATCCCGTTACCAAAGGAGCTCATCTTCACGCTGGACAACAGAGTGAGAAGGGACATTGCATCGGCCAAGCAGCACTATCTGGAGTCTGTGAGTCTGGGCATTTGCCTCTGAGCGTGAGCAGGGTCTCCGTGTCCCAGTCCCCAGCGCCTCACAACCGGCCCGCTATGTGCCCACAGGCCAGTGACATCCAGGTGCTCTGCTACGCTTTCACAGCCTTTGGCAAGGCGGCCATCAAGCGCGGGAAGGTCCACCCAGACAGCTTTGTCCAGCTGGCCCTGCAGCTGGCCTACTTCCGGCTCCATGGGAGGTGGGTCCCTCTGCCACAGGTCCAGAATTAGCACCTCTGGCTTTCGCTTGCTCCAGCTCCCAAATATATGTATGCATTGTGAAAACAGATGGAGGCAAAGAATGTGGTAGGGCAGGTTCTGCACCATCATGTGCCATCCCATCTCCCCTCAGGGCACCCCCCTTTATATGCAAATGCACTCACAGAATCTTGTTGGGAGGGACTTAGGGGGTATAAAGGGGGGTTAGAGTCCTGTCCTTATATTGTATTTCAGTTGCCTTTCAGTATCTGATGTATGGTTTCACTGTATCATATGAATCATTTCCAGTACAATGAGTCATTGTTTTACTGCTTTGGTGAGAGACTCATCAAGTGGATTCCTCATTGAGCACGATTACTCCTTCCAGTCATGTGCTGAACTTTGCTCTGTTTTCCTCCCTCCTCTCTTCGCCCCTCCTCTCCCCTCCCCTCTTCTCCCCTTCTCGCCTCTCCCCTCCCCTCCTTTCTTCACCCGTTCTCGCCTCTCCCCTCCCCTCCTTTCTTCACCCGTTCTCGCCTCTCCCCTCCCCTCCTTTCTTCTCCCCTTCTTGCCTCTCCTCTCC
>JABFEA020000138.1:12123982-12150313 GCA_019775915.2 Cyphomyrus plagiostoma | reverse complement strand
CCCCCCCCCCCCCCCCCCCCCCCCCCCCCCCCCCCCCCCCCCCCCCCCCCCCGATATACGTAGAGAAGTGGGTAGTGTAGAGGTTGAGATCCAGAATGTTGTTGGCTTGAGTCAGAGGAGGACCCCGCTGAAGGACCTTTAGGCGCTTATGATGCTTTAGCAAAATCCCTGAGATAAGAGTGCGTTTAAATGATACATGTGCAGAGACACGGGTGTCCATGTAGAGGGGAGGAGGAGCTGATTCCTGGTTCCTGTTTTGTCCCTCAGGGCCGAGCTTGGATCAGAGTGGCCCTCATGGAGAAGCGCCTATCTGAGTACATCTCCACAGCGCTCAAGGACTACAGAACCACCAGGTGATGCAGATGTCTGCATTGCACAGACGCAGACGCCGCAGCCCCCAGGACCATCCGCCTGTTTCAGTGGCTCTGAGGCCCCTTACAGTCACACTGGTGTCCTGCCACTTCCAACATGAACATTGATCTCATTGTGTTCAGCTTTTCCTGTTGAATGCAGTACTCTGCCGCACATTAGCGCGTAGCTGAGGTTCAAAAATCATTTTGGCTTTTGCAGTCTGCTCGGACAAAACCCTGCTTATTTGGGTAGCCACTTACATCAGTAACTCTCCGCTTATCTATTTCTGTTAGATACTTCAAACTCGGTTACTCAACTTGGCAATTTAGCGCATAATGTAGGGGTTTCCATGGCGACGCATTTGGCATTGCGTAGGGGAGTCGTCTTCACGGGGATGTGTTATCTCAAAGTGGCTTAGTGCTTAGCCCTGCATACAGGGTGTGACTCTGGGTGCCACGGAGTACTGACACATTACAGTAGCCTAATAGTTACTGCAGTACCATGACTTAAACGGTTTGTCATTGTGGTTACCATAGAGGTTGATTAATTATCTCCCAGACTTAAGTGTTTGTCCTAGCTCTTGTTTTTAAAGGACACTGAAATACATTCAAAGTCTCCTTAGACCCTGTGTAATGCAAAAAAGCTTTCCAGCAACTTGCAGACGAGCTGCTTTTCATGGATACAGGCGCTTCTATGGAGAGGGCTCCGTTGTCCTGGGGGAGGAGGCGGGGTTGCTGGCAGACATGCTGATTGGCCTGAATGCCATTGACTTCAGGTGAGAACGGGGCCCGGGGGGGTGATGGCCTCCTGTCAGCCCTGCAACTGCGGCCTCACACGTGCACTGGGGGCCTGCTAGGCTACGGTTACTGGTTATAGGGCTACAATTGGCGATGATGACGATAATAATAAAAATCTGAAGGAATGCAGTGCATATTTAACCCACCACCGCTCTCCTGTATGTTACGCTGCATTGATGAGTGAAAAGACACAAAGCAGAGCGTTTTGGTGTCGTTTCTCCTCCTCGTTCCAGCTTCTGCCTAAAGGGGGAGACACTGGATGGCAGCTGCCCGGCTGTTATCGACTACACCCCCTACCTGAAGTTTACCCAGAGGTATGACCCATTGTCATTGGTTCGACACTGATCAACATTGAAAGTTGGTCATAGATCTCAGAACTCATGAACGAGACGACATCATAATTATTGTTTAATTTCATAAAATATGCAGTTTTTTTTTTATTTGCTTTTGCGCCACTGTGACAGCCATCGTCCCTCAATCCTCCCCCATTGCTCCCCCCCCCGTGCCCCCTACCGCTAATACAATGCTCCCCTTTTCTCTGTCATTCCCAGTGTTGACAGCATCAGCAGTGACGAGGAGGAGATGAGGACCCTGGGCAGCAGTGGCAGTGAGGCCAGCTCCCCAGAAGCAGGAGGCTCCACCCTCCTCCTGGACCAGAGCAGCTGGTTTAACAAGTGCCGGAGGGTGGAGCAGAAGTACAGGGTGGCACTGGAGCAGAAGGTATGGAGGCGGCGTGTGTCCTGGGGTGCCCTTCCAGTGTTGACCTCCAGGGGGCATGCTGATTGGAGCATAATATAATGATGATGATGTTCAATATATATAGCACCTTTCCGAGATCGAGGTCACTTTACAAAATTACTAGCATCTTGGAGTCGTGAGATGGGGTCGGCCGGCAGAGGTGGGAGGCGTTGTTGTCCAGGAGAGGCTCCTTCTGACTCCCAGGTCCCTGTTAGAGGAGAATCTGGGGAAGATGATGTAGTCTGTCACTCCATCTCCCCGGTGTCTTTAATCGCCGCTCGCTCTCCGCCGCCGTAATTGGATTTGTGGCCATGAGCAACGGGGCAGACTCAGACTGCGGCGTCATGTGGGGTTTCTGAGGGCTTCACCCCTGTCCGGGCAGACTCAGACTGCGGCGTCATGTGGGGTTTCTGTGAGCTTCACCCCTGTCCGGGCTACCACAGACTGCGGCGTCATGTGGGGTTTCTGTGGGCTTCACCCCTGTCCGGGCTGCCACAGACTGCGGCGTCATGTGGGGTTTCTGTGGGCTTCACCCCTGTCCGGGCTGCCTCAGACTGCGGCGTCATGTGGGGTTTCTGAGGGCTTCACCCCTGTCCGGGCTGCCTCAGACTGCGGCGTCATGTGGGGTTTCTGAGGGCTTCACCCCTGTCCGGGCAGACTCAGACTGCGGCGTCATGTGGGGTTTACGGGAAGATTCTCCCTGCACACAGTGTAGCTGAAGTGAAGCTTAAAATGGAGAAAACTAAACGTCCACCAAAGGTGTAGTTTGACAGCCTCATCTTTTGTGCAGCCTTTCTTCCTGTCTTATAGAAACGTTACTGTAATATTTTAAGCATCTGATGTTTTACTGGGACCAAACCCCTCTTACTGGGAATTGTCCCCGCTTATGAAACGATTGCGTCTCTCTGACTCTGCCGTACTGTGAGTGGCTGGTCACAGAAGTCCTGAGTTTCTCATTTCCTCTAAAGATTTATGGCTTTTTAATTTCCATTACCTTGTTTTGGATTTCTGCATCTGTCCGCATCCCACCGGTTGTGATTAGAACTACTGTTCATTCATTGTTCTTTGTGGTCATCTGAGGCGAAGCTTTAAGTGTTTAAATGAACCCCCCCCCCCCCCATACCACTGAGTGTCTGCATCTTGCACACATCTGACCTTCTGAGTCACCACAGGGAGCATTTACAGATGACATAGACGCAGCTTCAACACAGTGGTCTCTGCAGGCTGATTAACCTTGGCTTGCTTTTAACTGAGTGGATCATTTCCGTCTGGTTGGGGCGTTGTTGTGAAGGCGACAATGTCATCCTACGTGATTCACTTTTACAATACCGTTGTCGGCATTCAGTGCTCGTGCTTCCTTCAACTGTAGCGATGCACAGCTGGTCATGAACCCACAACCTCCCGTTGTGGGTTCTCCTTTCTACATGGCCTGCTGCTCTAATTACATGTTGTATCACTACTTTTGTCCATGTTGCCTTTATACACATCCTGATCCTATAATTCATCTGGATATCCACTGCATGTCTTTGATTCGTACACACATATGACTATATACAGGTAAAGTGTGGTATCCTGTGGTGCATTGCCACAGGCACCCTGTGAGGCTGGCACGCCAGTTTGATCTGCCCCCCACCCCCCCCCAGGGTTACCTGGAGGAGCTGGTGCGGCTGAGAGAGGCCCAGTTGTCGGAGTCGGTCTCCCAGAACAAAGCGCTCCTGCAGCGGCTGGCCGAGGCCGACCTCAGTCACAAGCTGGAGAAGGAGCAGCTGGAGTACATCGTGCTGGAGCTGCAGGACCAGCTGTGAGTGGTGTGTGTGTGTGAACCTGGGTCTTTCAAAGGTGCCAGGACCCTGCAGTTAGACCCTGCACCGAAGCAGGCATACCGCGTTGGTTTTGTGTCTGTGCTTCCATCAAACCCCCAGCACTGCGTGACCCGAGCTGCATTGGTTGCTGTGCATCTGCTTTGGGGGCTTATGCAGGGCCTTCATGTAAATGAGACCACCTGCCCTTCGTAGAGGCATCACATCCACGTCGTAGGCCTGGCCCATAGACCGCCAGCTGGCGTGAGATAGATGACTGCTTACGGGGAGGGTAAAGATGATCATAATGATACTGGCGCCCTGAGCACACATCACAGAGCCCCTCTGTGTACCGCCCCAGGACTGTGTTGAAGAACCACGACCGGCAGTCCAGGCAAGAACTCACGGCTCACCTCACCAACCAGTGGCCGTCGCCGGGATCGCTCGACGCCAACGCCGTCGCCCTGGATACGCTGCTGTACAGGAAGGGCACCGGCCAATGGGAAGAGTGGGTGTCTCACGCTTCTGGGTGGGCACCATATTACCCTCAGAGAGTGCTGAAATGCTCCTCAGATTGTGTCACCACACACATTCACTTAAATACACCTTGGGCCATTTGGGAAGGTGCCACCTGAAATCAGGGGTGTAATGCATCCTCCAAAAACTTGGTGGCACTGTTACTTTCTGTGCCTGTATTTAAATTGTATTCCCAGTAGAAATACTGCTTTTGAAGGAA
Organism: Cyphomyrus plagiostoma; assembly: GCA_019775915.2. Lineage (NCBI taxonomy): Eukaryota > Metazoa > Chordata > Actinopteri > Osteoglossiformes > Mormyridae > Cyphomyrus > Cyphomyrus plagiostoma. The sequence continues at coordinate 12,145,892 of JABFEA020000138.1, read as the reverse complement.
GGGGCTGAGACTCTGGGTGTTTCTCAATGCCAAGATCACAATGATTGTACTTGCGATCTTGGCAAGAGAGGTCTTGCTAACATGCCTCCCAAGGACAAACTTGGAGCGCAATGAATCATGGGATTGGTCTTGTTTGGCGAGGATACAACTGATGTATTTGTGGCAGGACAGGAATGACATAGGAGGATTTTTACAGTCCTCTGTACACGTGTTCTTAATATTGAAACTGGTCTTCGGTAATGAAAGATGACGTAAAATGAGTAGACAAGTATGTTCAAACAGGCATATTGAGAAACACCCTAGGAGGGGGAGAAGTTTGTTGTTCATTATGGAATCCTGAAAAATATATATGACTCCTTTTGGTAAGAATTTTCCAGATTGTGCCATATCTGGACAATCTCTGAACTAGCGTCAGGTGGATTTGTTTTTTTTATCCCTGTATATTTTTATGGTTGTGTTGTCATTATACTATAATTAGCATCTGCATGATACACCTCTCTATGAGCCCTCAGGGCAGGTTGTGCTATGGTGTGTGGCCCGCAGGGCAGGTTGTGCTATGGTGTGTTGGAGTAGGTTGTGTACTGTGTGTGGTATATGTATTGTGTCTCATGTTGTGGTAGGATGTGCATGTATTGTATAGTGTATCATACTGTGGTTGTGTGTGTGTGTGTGTGTGTGTGTGGTGGTATATGTATTGTATATCAGTATTGTAGTAATGTGGGTATTAGAGATGGCACGATATTTTTTTTTGGTCTGAACCTGATATTGTTTACTACTTATCTTAAATTTTGGGCATAAGTAAATGTCTATAAAGTACTGAAAAGCTGGGATCTGGACAAATGTTTCACCCGTCATCCATTGCGCATGAGCTATATAATCGAAATTACATTGAGACGCGATCGTGACAGCCCTATTTGTATCAATACATTTCAAACTCCTGCTCTGACCAAAATCCTGCCTTGCTTGCTCCTGGTCTGATCTGCTCACATGCTCTGAGCAGAACCAAAGTTGAATATATGTTTTTTGAAGTTTGAGAACCACTGATATAGATAGCTTAATTTCGAGACAAATTGCGATTAAAATTGAAGCAGCAGCGCAGGATGGCAGCAAAGGGCAGCTACAGAAGATTGTTGATCTTGTGACAGCAGTAACTCTAAAAGTATTTGATGGATCTCTTTCAAACTTTCAGACTTCCTAAGAACATTGTATAGATGATGCCTGGGATATAGTTTATTTTCAGACAGATTGTGCCAAAAATGAAGCAATGCTTTAGGCTTAGTTATGGTAAAAAGAAGACCAACTGCTGGGGAGAGTGTGTAGTAAGGTTAGAGATTGCAGAGGTTGGGGGTGTTGGATGGGTGGGTGATGGGGCTGTGCGAGGAATACATTGTTGTTGTTTCAACAGCACCTAGCTTGATTATCATTTTGTTATTGCCCATGGGAAAAGCTTATCACCCGGAGGGCAGATGCCAGGCCCAAACTGGGGGGTAACCCACTGGAACTGAATGCAAATTGCACAAGGTAGATAACGGGGGGTGGGTGACCCTGTCTACAATGATTCCAGTTAGTGAGAGATCACTTCCGGTCAAGATGGATGGACTCCAAGGCCTCCTGCCCTCGTGAGAACCAACTGGAAAGTGATGCGTGCAGATTGATGTACTTCACAGAGTCCGAGCTGCAGACAGACACGCCGGCAGCACAGCAGTAGGAATTAGGAAAAATCAGCAAACTGAAAGGGGGGGGGGGTGGCATAGCTGTCTTTATTCACTGGGAGGGTGGCATAGCTGTCTATTCACTGCCCAAACATTTGAAGGTGAACATGGAAAATCAGCTGCCCAGACATTGAGCTGCTGGCTCTGAGCCTGAACCGTCTGAATTTAAAAGTTAAGATTGGGGGCGAGCAGAGGTGCCGTCAGGCCCCTCGATTATGAGAGACTGTTCTTTGAGGTGGTTCCTGAGGTAATTAGCACAAATTAAAGGCAGTGACTGCTGAATTAATGCTGGTCCTTCACATCCATGTCTGCCCCCATCATTCCAGAGGGCACGGCACTGGCAAGGCCCTGAATGACGGCACCGTTTTCTGAGAGGAATCCGGTCAGGCTCATCCATGCTGGTCATCCACGTGTTGTAGCCAGATGGACTTGGTGAAGGGTGCTTTATGCAAATCGCACAGGTGTCTGCAAGCCTGAGAAACAGCCTGGAAGTAAGCGAAGAGGGCCCCTCTTCAATTTTGACTTATTTTTTTTTGTGTGTCACATAGGTACTGCTTTTCACTGTCATGGTATTCACTGTATTTCCCAAAGGTGACATTTTCAGTTGTGCCTTTATGATACGTGGCCCTACTGATGCCTTGTGGGATGGAGCTAATTAGCCTGATAATGAGCTGCTCTCCCTGTGGTGCGGGAGGGAGACATTTTGGTGTGTTTCAGCCTCTGTTTGTGTCCTCACATTGGGCCGTGACGAGCAGCATGGTGTTCCACCACCTCGAGTGACACAGCATGAAGTAAGAGAAGTGACATTTTCCACATCAGCTCAACAGATGGTGCCCCCACCCACAAAAACAGGGTTGAAGTGGCTCACGTACTGTGCTGGTTTAGAGACCCTCAGGGGTGAAAGGTCATTGAATCACGAAGAGCATTACTGTCCTGTTGGGAATTTCAGCAGAGCAAACCCACAGTGCTGTTAGATGCATGGTTGTGTTAGGATGTGGGTTCGGAGTTCAGCCCAGTTCAGGTCCTCGTATTTTTCTTGTTCTTCTGGTCACAGGAAGAGTTTCCAGAGTTTGGACCAGCTGTCAGCTGACATGACCCTGTCCCAGACGTCGCTGGACCCGACACACACGCAGGACCTGGAGCCCAAGCCAGGCCGGTCCCGCTGGTTTAGTGAAGGTACCATCGGTGCTCCAGTCCAGTGTTCCCAGTCAGCCTGTTGCCAAGCCCCTAGCCTCTCCCCCACCTGCTACATACACCTTTAATGAATAGCTGACTTTTGCTACAGCCTTTTGCTAATTGAATTTTCCTTAATTGGTTGATGCTGTATCTGAGGCATTTAAGTTACTGTCTTAATTCTGTTGTTCCAGGGGACCCCAGACCCTGACAGCGTTCCATTACACACTCTAACCTCCAATCCTGTAGCCCCCACCCATGGGTTCAAATGCCACCCATGATTACTATAGTGTCTATTCATCCAATCAAACCCCCCCCCCCCCCTTCCGCTCCCAAGGCAAGGAAGACACCCCCTCGCTACGTGGCCTGTGTGGATCTCTGACGTCTGTGGCCAGCTACAAGTCCCTGCCCAGCCTGAAGTCCACTGAGTGCCTTGTGAGTCCCAGCACGGAGATGACCAGTCCAGGGCTGACACCCTCCTGAACCCTGTCTGGCTGTGCCCCCCCCTCTTGTCTACAGTCCATCATCCTTCTCCGTCTCTGTGAGACCCGCTGAGAAGGCTGCACCCCCCACTTTTGACTGACTTGGTTACTCTTCATGTCTGTCTGTTTCTTTGCTTAATAGAGCATAATTTAGGTCCATCTGTTCCAGTGAGATTTCTGTGTGTATTTTCTTTTTTTCCCTCAATTTAAATGCATTACCAGGTCAGAGTGCCCATTACTGTCATTCGTTATCATCAGATGTTGTTGTTTTTTTTTTGTACTGCTGGCTATTAATAGACACACTGGACTAAATGCCAGCATCTTATCCGAACTTGGCGGTCAAAGCAAATCTGTCCTGTCACGCAAACAAGAGCGGCCAAAGCACACATGATGGTCGCTGACTACTGAGACCTGCCCTGAACAGCGCGTGACTCCATTTCTGCAGTGGATGGAGGGGGGGGGGGGCGGGGTGCAAGTGCAGGCAAATCAGCTGTAATTTACAGTATCACCCTTGAGGACAATCAGCTCTGAGTTTGGATTTGATAAGGGTGTTTTTACATTTTGGCTTCACTCTATGCCTCCCTGACAGGATACCAGGAGCGGGCAGTATTGAGCGTCTTTTAAGTACTGCCCTGTGCCTTCATGCCCCCCCAGTCCCCGTTTGTATACCTCTGTTGCTCATCATTAATGTCCTTTATCTAGTGACGCTGTTAAATGGTTTTAATTTGCATGGTTGCCCCCAGTTTGGAGGTGACTCTGTGTACCTAAAGCAGAAGCTGAGTATCACATAGACAGCGCCCACGAGCCGATTCCAGCCCAGGCTGGGATGCCTGCTTGTATGCCTTGTGGTGCTCCTGGAGATGGTCAGCTCCATCTGTGTCTCTGCAGCTTCCAGCCATCTCGTTGTCTAATCCCATGTTTGTGAATCTTAACCTAGAAGCACAAGACGCTCTCCTGAAAGCCTCATTTGGATCCTGAGTGAGGCTCTGGGGCATTAGGCTTACTGTGGATTCACTGAAATGGGCAGCTGGCCCAATTTGTCATGGTTGTCTAAGACAACAGCGATACGAAATCAGGGCTAATTTACTGCATCAACTTCCCTGCACAAACAGGAGTGAATCCATGTGTGTCGCAGTCCTTTTAATGCTTGAAAAGGTGGTACTGTTACACACTCATGTAGTCAGTCAATAAATTACCATGGATACAGAGAGATCGCGCTGTGAAGTAGACTTGTTGAAGTGTTTTGGTGGTAGTGATAGGGTGATTATCCATTTTTAATGTCTCGATCTTTTTGTTGATTATTTGAAGGCCAGTTAGGAAGATTTATACTACCACTATATGGAGAGTAAAGGTCTTTCAGTCCGAGCAAACGCCGAACTGCTTACAGGCCATTCCTGTATACTACTGGGTATAAAGTAACATCTCCCAAGTTTCTAGATAGCATTGGGGGAAAAAATCAATTGCCTCATCTAAAAAGAATCACAACTGCTGCACAACATTCATTATTTCATGTGAGTATAAAATTAGTTAAAATGGTATTTTTACAGAAATTTTCATGTTTTCCCAGTTTTGGGTTGGATGGAAAACATTGAGCCTTATGTATGACCATTGGTGTACTGCGTTTGAGTCTTTACCCACCCGTTCGGCTCCGATGCACCCCCATGCGACAAACTCCTCATTTTCCCGACGCCTTGGATTGCGCGCCTGCAATGAAATGTAAATTGCTGTTGATCCCCTGTAATCTGTTGTTGCCTGTATTTTATTATGATGCGTGTGCCTAATTTAGAATAAATATTTAAGTCCTTATTTGTTTTGATTGAACTAAAATGTTGCTATATAACTGCTTCTGCCTCATCATGACCTCAGCTACTGCCTAATTAAAATCTCGGTGAAAACTAAAATGTTTAAATGCTGCATCTGCGTAACCTGCCCCCAGCATTTGGGACGTGACCTTTAAATGACACCATGATTCCCTTTATTCTGTGTGTAGGCTAAGGGCTTCAAAATCACTTAAAATTTTACACACGTTTACAGAAAATAAGCTTCTTAGTATTTAGGATGGATGTCTTCTGGTAGAGAATGTGGTTTACCTATAGAGATCAGGTCGGAACTAGAATCGTAACATTAAGTCACGGTATTTCACACTGGAGAGAGATCTCTCGGCTGGCCTGGAACGCCTTGGTATCCCCCAGAGGAGCAGGAGGAGGTGGCTGGGGAGAGAGAGGTCTGGGCATCCCTGCGTAGACTGCTGCCCCCGCGACCCTGGATAACTGGCAGAAGATGGATGGGTGGATATTTCAGTGGTAGGTTACATGCAGGCCTATAGTTGACCACCTTCTGCGTTTAGGATCTATAGCATTTAAATCCATTACAGTGTCTATTATGTGTTTTTAATGACCACTTGCATGGTGACAGCCACCTGACACCCAGCACGGACAGCAAACTCCTTCATTTACAGACTAACAAACCGATACACAAACTCCACATTCAGTGTTGAACATACAGCTTATGTTCAACACTGAATGAAATGACATTTTATACCAGGCTCTAAAATGATTATGTATCAAAATGTTGAACAAAGTCTAAATGAGCACCTACCAAAGTGACATCCCCTGGAGGAGGTGGAGCCAGAGGCACAGTCCCACCCACACAGGTGAGGGGGGGGGGAGCCTTGGTTTTTAAAGAAGCCTTTTAACACTTAAGGGTGCCTTTCAGATGTGCTGATATTTAATAGCGTGTCACATCCTCTGTGATTAAATTTTAAAAGCCATCTCCAGCATGAGGTGGAGTGATGCAGAATGATCAGTTGCGAGTCTCCTTCACCGTGGATGGGAAATGGGGGTGTCAGGGAGCAGATGGTCTACACCGGAGCGACTTGATTGGATTTATTGAAATGTTGACAAGGTAACAATGTATGTCACATACATACCTGAATGATGCCAGAGACAAAAAGCTAAAACAAGACACATAAACCAACCACTATACAACATATTTGCTGCATGAAAACATTGACAGTGTCCTAAAATGTTCTATTCACATTTACTCCCTATGGTCAAAGGTTAAAACTTAATAAAATGTTGATATGTAATTTTCACACATTAAAAAAAGCCAAACAGCACCCAGCCAGTGTTTAAATAATAAATCAAAAGAAAATTCATATTAAAAATCGTCTCTTTCCACAGTTTTGCCTGTGTTGTGGTACCTCACCATCATACCAAACTGTAATATACGAGGAAATATGAAACAGGGCACGACCATCAAGAATCAATGACAAACTAGCAGTCTGGCTAAAGGGAGTAACGTAGGTGCCGTGGTGAGAGTCAGCACAGTCAAAGACAATTAACATGGCACTTCACAAAGATGAATTTCTACCGGCCCACCCCCCATGAAAAAGTGGAAAATCTCCAGCGGGCATGTTGAAAACGCCACCCCAGAGACCGCCACGGTAACACTTCAACATAATGTCCTTCCTGAAAAGGAAAGAACCTGCTGTGTTTATTCCCGCGAGGAGGCCAGCTCAGAGACATGCAGACCGCAGGATCAGGCAACATGGACAAGGTACAAGAAGTGTCTAGACCTGTTAGACAGCTGGAGTTGGCGCACGGTTCAAATCGGCCCGTAGAGATTCAGCCAGAACAGCGCTTGACGCTACCAACCAGCATCACCCGTCCACCCTGTGCGGCACCGCCTATCGCTAAGGCATCTCTCCAAGTAAAAGGTGCTTCATACAGGTAAACTGCCGGATATTTCCACCCAAGCATTTCAGGGTAAAGACCCTGCTCACAGGTAAAACAGAGAGGCCTCTTGGACCTCCATGGATTGGCAATCAGGCCAAGTCTGCAGCCTATAGGACTACATGCTGACCGTTCGCCCAATAAATATTGCAAGACAGCCAAACACAGGTATTCAGAGCACAGGCACACTAAAACTCATCAAGGTCTGAGAATCATATGGGACAGCAAGTGTAATAATGACACAGTTGGTCATCCACACCATAAGTAGCTTCTGAGAGTCCTGTGACATTGACTTGATGGACCCCAACGTTTACTACACCATTAGATGTGTTCATTATTTCATAAATTTTATACATTATGGCTGGGTAATAACCAGAGGTGGAAAGTTCAGGTCCAGAAAGTCCAAATCCAGACCAAGGTTTTGTTTCAACACCATTCTGGGACTGACTCTTTATATTGGTTTATAAACTGGTTGATTGAAACAAAATCATGGAAACAATATTGTGGCCTGGATTTGTACTTTCTGAACCTGAACTTCATATAAATACACAACATACAACCTACTCACCTTAGCAATACCACTGACCTCACATGCCTGACAGGTTCTGGGGAGATTTTCCAAGTAAGAATTAACAGGAAAAAGCAGAAACTTGTGCAAATATTTTGTTCTGCATTAGTGCTAATAAAGATGTGACTTACTATGAGAGGTAAGAATGACAGTCCCTAACCACCTGCACAAAACAAGCATTCCTGATTTTAGGGAGGGGAGGGGAGGACAAAGGGAGGATGAAAGCAGACAAACATCTTAACAGACAGTGGTGGAGAATTCAGGTCGATTTTTGGTTGGTTGAAATGAAACCTTGGTCTGGACCTGAACTTTGCACCTCCGGTCAAAGTAAGCATGGGATGTGCAAACTGCATCCGCTGTCTGCTGTCCTCGCCGCCTTCAGCCTAACTGGAGCGCTGGGTTTGGGATGAGTGCAGGGAGGCGAATATCCCACCCAGGGTTTGGCCTTCAACCCCTCCGCCATCAACACGATCAGCTGCTAGAGTATCAGGCAGCTCGTGAGTTCATCTAGAAAAAGGCTCTCGCTTGGTGTTTGAGGGCCCGTCCCTCAGGAGCTCGTGCGCAGAGGGGCCCCCTTCCGCTCCCGATTACGTTGCCGAAAGAACTTCTTGCCGTACTCGTAGGAGCTGATCATGATGGCACAGGCCGGGGCCACCTTGATCACCCTGGGGAGGCAGCCTGCAGGAGGGAGATGGGGGGGGGGATGAGGGGCCCATTTGCCGGACAGCCGAGGAACATGCCAAAATGCAGTGGCCTCATTCCCGCACTGTACGGGTGTCCTGGGAGGCCAACGGCATTTACTGACTTCAGATTCTGTCATTTACAGCTGTACCTCTACTGTAGAAAAAGTAACAAGATAAACATCATGATGGAAAATGTAGTATACACCCAAAAATGAAGTACTAATCAACAGTAACACAATAAAAAATAAACAGAAATTACAAAACTGTCCAAATTGGGAAAAAAGTTATGATATCTTGTTGGACGGCTAGATGAACACAGCTTTGGTTCCCAAATCTCCCTACTTCAGCCTTTCCATACATTTGTTAAATTTCACCACCAGCTCTATTAATTAACTTAATTAGTGAAGTAACTCAATGAGGTATTGATTAGCAAAACAAGGCTGGGTAGTGGTCGAGTTAAAAAATACACTGGTGTACTGCATGATTGCTTCAAATACTGGGGTGACTTTAGGGGATTTGAAATGGCTAAGCTGACACACGTTGACAGACAGAATATCAACATCTTACACCAGCATGAAGATCATTCAAACATCGTTTGCTTTGAGTGCCGAGGACAGGGGTGGGCAATCTTATCCACAAAGGGCCGGTGCGTATGCATGTTTTCGCTGCAACTCCCTAAATAGGTCACTAACTAGAGGACTGATTGGTTGAAGAGTCCTCACACCTGGGTTTGAACAGCTGACCTAAAGATTACCCCAAAAACCTGCATACACACCGGCCCTTTGCGGATAAGACTGGCCTTTTGCACACAAACTGCACATGTGCAGGGAAGGGAACGGCGCTCCGGATAAAAGGTCAACGTCCGGCGGGCCAAACTGCACACAAGCCACGCACAACGTCAAAATTAAATAAGGAAAAGGTAATTGAGGGCTTCAAAAATATTTCCTAGATACCACACAACTCTGCTAATGAACTGCTACAAGAAATAAGGTAATCTGTTTATATTACTGCCAAGTGCAAAATAAAGTCACCTCTTAGAAAGCAGCAGGATGGGGGCATGGGGGGGTTATTATATAACTTAGAATTACTTGGTTCAACAACAAGCCCATTTCACCCAAATGTACCGCAGAGCATATCTAGCACCCTTATAGAAGTAATGCTAACATTTGTCTAGCAGCCATCAAATGAATGAATAAATGACTACTAATACTAACAAGAACACCACCACTGACTGCTACTACCAGCAACAAGTCTGGAGAAACGGTGAAATGAGAGATTTACATGGTGGAGGAGCAGGAAAACGCTGAGACTCAGACCTCAAAGGGAGAGCAGTGGGCCATCCTGCCTGCTAAACCCTGCTGCAGCAAAAGCAGACACCTATGCTGTCTGCATTCATCCAAGCGATACGGGCTAACCCACTCACACGGCATGCAAACTGCCTAACCCACAAGAACAGAGAAGAAAAGATTCACCTCTGTTCCCCTTGGAGTTAAAACCTGAAAACACTTCACACCGGTTTCATTACCTGATTTTCGTAAATGGCAGAATTGTGACACCTAGTGGTGATTCAAAAGAAAAAACAGGCTGATGGGAAAAAGCTATTATTAGATTACAGTCTGGCACTGTACATTAGTTCCATCCACTGTCCTCAGAAGGTTAAACAGCCGATTCAGGAACAGAGCGCAGTTCCTGGGCCAAACTAACGCATTTAGCGTTTAACCTGGCCACTGTGACAGCAGACTAATGGTGACGCTGTAGTCTTATGGTCTGGAAGATGCAAGGCAGGTTTTAAACGTAATTTGCTCTGTAAGATATACGTGAGGGACCACAGCCACTGAAACACAAAGACACGAATTTAATATGGATGGCTGGCATGGAATGATTTTGCATGTCCGGAAGTATTGAAAGAAATTCCGTCAGCAGTCACCCTTTTAGAACAGTTTTGGGAAATTGTATATTAGAAACGGTTTCCCTTCAAACACTATATCAGAGAAGGCCGGGGTTTCATTTATTTTTAGTAATGTGTGAGTGTGACAAGACTGTGGGCCTCTAATGGAGACGCATTGAGCACCTGCACCAAATAGCATTTTTCTTCATGAAAATGGACTGCAGGCCAGGTGTCCCTTGGCACATGTAAGATTACTTGCAGGACAACCCCCCCTCGACACCATGTGACCAGGACACTACCTGCAAAGAGTCCTCGGAGCCCATTCTCAGCGACCACCCTCCTCATGACGCTGTATGTCGTGGAAGACATTTTTGTAGACACTGTGGGGGAAGCGGACATGCGATCAGAACGCCAACCGGGTGTCACTGACACAAGGCCACGCTGCCGTCCTCAACCCACGAGGACCTACTCACGGTTCAAAGCTTCAAGTTCTCCAAGTTCAACCTGCCGCCGTGTTTTCACCACATCAAAGGGCAACGTTGCTATAGAGGCAATCTGGGGGAAGATGGCAGCAGCGGTGAAGAGCGGCAGCCTGAGCCATTTTCATATTACGTAAGGATGCTGGCAAACGGCACCACTGGAATGCAGATTTCAAACAAGGACAGCAGAAAACCTTGATGGATCCTTATGATTAACGTCTCAGGATAAGTATATAAACATTCAGGTAAGGTGTTATTTTATGATCAGTCTCCAGGCAGATTTCAGAGGTGCTGTGCTGTACAGGAGGGGTGGGCTTGGCGCAGACAGCCGAGGATGCTGGGAGAGCGAAGGCAGCCCCCCTACTCACGGCTCCTGATGTGGCGCCTGCTGTGAAGGTCATCGTGAAGGTGGGCTCCCTGCAGTTGTACCGCTGACACAACCAGCTCTTCCCCAGCTCGTAGTTGTACCAGTACATGGCTGCAGAGGCGGGGGGAAGGTCCGGTGAGCAACCGACAGAGCAGGTGGCACCACGTATGACACGGCAGACATGAGGGCAGCAGTAGGGAGAAAAGCAGAGAAAGACCTGCCGTTGTACACATGTATTTCTACAAGATATGCAAACCAGTCGGGGGAGGGGACATTTCTAGAGAATGGCCCATACCTGAAAAGGGGACATCGCGGAGTATGGTGGGTCCCCAGCCACGCCAGAGAGAGCGCCACCCATCATTCTGGACTGACGAGCGGATGCAGGTGCTCAGCTCCCTGTAAGACAGCCTCTGGGATTGCATCTTGGTCCGGATCAGCTCCAGAGGGCTGATCACCGTGACGGAGCCCACTGTGGGGAGCACACAGGCGCGTGGTGAGCCAGGCCTGCAGAGAAGGGCCCTCCACACACGCACACACACACTCAGGGACTCCTGCACACGCCACTGAGGTCCCCTCACCTCTGGCTACAGCCCCAGCTAGCAGGGGTGCCTCCCCCGAATAAGAGCCCATCCTCCTCCTCAAATCCGCACACAGCTGGTCATAGCAAGTGAAGTAGATGACAGTTGCCGGTACTGCCATGACTCTACAGACAGCAAACATAAATCAATCGGCTCACAATATAAATATTCATGCATGCATCTGCGGCTCCGATTGCCTGCAGCTTGGGCAATGTGGATCAATGTTTACATAACGGCATTAGTGGTTTCTGGAGCCAGACATGCAAACTTACAATGTTGGAGGCAGTCCACTCCATAAAGACTTCACTCCCTCTCTCCGAATTATGCTAACAAATGCATCCTAAAGTTAAAAAGCAAACCAAAAAGAACACTTCAGAACTAGTTAGAATTTCAAGTCACTTTATCTGTGCCCCATAACCCAGTGAGAATACGATTGGGTGGTTACTAGAGTCACCAAGCTATTTAACTGCAATGTTGGGGAAGTTACTCACAAAAGTAATCTACTACAAACAAAAGGGGAAAGTTCAGGTCTGGAAATTTCAGGCCCAGAAAGTACAAATCCAGACCAAGATCTCTGTCTGTAATGGATTACCTCTGTGAGCAGCTTCCCAAACACTGCTTAACTGTGATAACTAAAATTACTTTACAGGTTAAAGTTATTTCTTAATTACAGGGTGTTACACAGAAGAGTTTACCAGGGTCCCAGTGAAGTGACCTGGTGCTTTGTACCAGGCTTTGGAGTTTCCGTTCTCACATACGCATATGTGATCCATCAGGCCATTACAGTACACAAAGCATTTTCCTGTGGGGAAAGAAAACAAAACAAGCTATTTGAAACCAGTTTAAGGCCACTATCCGAACTTCCAAAGCGCTGTCACATTTTGAACGAAAAAAAAACGACTAATGAGGCTGCATACCTTTCGGGAAAGGATTCTTCTGTGCTTGGAGTCTTATCTTCACCACATCTAGAGGTGTGACTGGAAGCGTAACGAACAGGGTCAGAGGATGCGGCAGGGGCGCCGGTCAATACGCCCGCGCTACCGACGGCACCGGGCTTACCGATCATCGACGTGAGGATGGCCCCGGAGCAGGAGGCCAGCATTTGCTGGACAGGCGTTATGCCATTGAATTGCGGCTCGGCTGATTTGGCAGACATGGCACTGTCTGTGAACACACACAGACATTTCGGATACTGTTTACAGGTTTTTCATATCCATTTGACAACAACATATTTACATGCTCCTCAGCCGCTGAATCTTTGCACAATGGTGCATTATTTAATATTTTCCCTTTAATAAGAAAACAGGCTACACGGCCAGCAAGGTCACAGAAACTACAAATTTATAACGAAGGGATATGATTTCAGAATTTACACCGACATTTTCGTTATCCTGCCCACCGGATAACTAGAGAACCTTGAGTGATAATAAATCCAATTATGCTTGATTGAAAGTTTGGCAATTGTCATTACATAACAAGAAAACTAATGACAAAAACTATTTGAATACCAAATAAAGATTACCTTCTGACGTCCTTGAAAACGCAAATAACAGTGACACTCTAAATAAGGTAAACATCTCCTTTTCTGTAAACAGTAACCGAATGTATCTCATTCCTGACACCATTTCTGGGAATACCCTGAACACTTAAAGATGTTAGTCCACAGAAAGTCAAATGCATTAAAAAAAAAACTCACCGCGATTTATGCACTTGACGAACTGCCTTATATGTATATGCTTAACACTAAATAACTAACCATTTTACGTCAACTTACAAGGCTCCCAATGATAACACGTGGGTCTCAAAACCCATATTTACGTACCTTTTCAAGTTTTCTTTAAATCTCATTTATGTAAAGCACATTCATGACAAAATTTCGCTCCATAAATCACTCAGTACCGTAAAATGTATTTAATTACAGCATAATATAATTTATATAATCCGTCAATTTCTATTAAGTTTTCGAAACGGCTTTTGATTTTTAATGCTATCTAGAATTGAAGTGTCGAAACGGCTGATCGGGAAGCTGAAATAGCGCTCTGCATTCCTCACCAGCTAGAGGATTGTGGGATACCTTTGTAAGAAGCGGGAAAGAGGAAACTCAATTTGAACAACGTAGTTCGAAATGTAATCAGTTAGCCTACTAGCTATAAACTGAAGTATAATTTTTACTTCTCTGGATCGGGTAAGCCTTGTACTTGTTAAATTAATTACGCGTGTCCGCTTATTTAATGATACCTTGTCGCTATTTGAGGTGTCCAAGTTATGTATTTGTCGAGTGTGCGCGTTTTATATGAGCAGTTATAAAAGGCTCCCGTCGCCGACATATCCCTCCTCCTGTTGTTGTTTTTAGTTTTAACTTTCTGCTTGCTTACTATTTAGGCCGAGAGCTGCAAAGCGTATGGGGACAAAAACAACGGATATTAACGCTACTCATCGGAATTTTAATTTTTATCTTGCGGGTTTTATATTTAGTCAGATTCTGTCTAAAGCCCATTTTTGTTTTGGAAGATTATATGCGACATTACCAGGTGGTCTGGCCTCTTAGAAGGTCGTAACTGAGATGTGTTGTAATATGTTTGTTTCTTTTCATCCAGGGAACACGCTCGAAGATTTGCCTAGCCGGCTGTTTCCCACCATAGAGCTAGCTGGCCTCCTAAAATGAAATCTAGAGGTAAGTAAAACGCAGTTCTCTGTTTTTCTGGGGGGTGGTGGTGATTATTGGTAACGCTGTGTATGTGTCATATCGTCCGTCTGCATTGCGGCCTCGTATCGGGCATCTTATGGATCCCTGTTTGACCTCACAGAAACTGCGGATGGTGGACCTAACAAGGCATCGTGTAAAAGAAGCCGCGTGGTGAAGGACTCCCGCTCTTCAGAAGGGTGGCCTCTGCTTGGGAAGTGTTTCTACCTGCACCTAGTATCCAACAAGAAAGCTCAATCGTTGGAGAAGGACATCACACTGTTAGGAGGGGTACGCATTTCATCGTCCCAAGACGGCGCGTGTGCCCATGGTCCATCCTGTGTTTTCGTTCACAGCCATGACACCCAACTGTCTCGTTGATGTTCTTCACAACAGACCGTCGAAAAGTTCTTCAGCAAGGAGATTAAGTATGTCGTATCAGACAAGAGGGATGCCAGGTTTGTCCGGGGCCTGGGAACGAACTCGCCAGTGGCCAGCCCGGACTCGGGTCACAGTTCCCCCCTCCCCAGACAGCGGAGTCCAAAAGGCAGCTCTCAGGGTGTCACGGATGCTGTAAGAAATTCATCCACTCTCCAAATTATTTTTATTACTACTTGTCTCACATTATTATTGTGCAGAGAAAGTTCTCATCTTACCTGCTTCTGGTATTCTTAACCCCCCCCCTATTTTTTTTTTCTTCAATGACAGGTAGTTGCAAGTAGGGGAAAGTCTTTGGTTGAGAGAGTAATAAAGGATCAGGTGGGTATATATTCATGCTGTTGTGGTAGATGTCATCGGTCACAAGGCTTCTCTCGTTTGAATAAATGGTAAACATGGTGCAGTGTTAATTTGCTTGGCCTAATTAGCTCTTGCTTCTCTTTTGGAGAGGGTACAGATCAACAGAATTTTATCTGATGCCTTGGAGTGGGGAGTCAAAATCTTGTATATCGAAGGTAATTTCTCGCCATTTTGATTTATTCTTTTTTTTCCCCATGTAACTTTTGGTGTCAGTGATATCACTCTGGTTTATCCATCGCGAATGTTTAAAAATGTCAGTTAACCAGAATGCAGTTTGGGAAATTAGTATCAGAAGTAAATAGGTGTCTCAAAAATGTTGTCTACCCTTTTCTCTGATTGTCTTAGATATAATCTCCTACGTTGAAAGAAAGAAGAAAAATCTCACTGTGAAGAGTAAAGCTGTGTCTGCTTTAAAGAATGAGGTAGGTTTATATTTTGCTGTGCTTGTTTTTGCACGGACTGTCAGGATCCAGTTTGCCCAATGGCTGAGATCATGACATTTGTTTTTTAGACTAAGAGCGGCTCGACTCAGAGAGGTGCATTTCAGAAACACGATGGTATGTCTCTTGGCCTTGTGTACGAAGTCTCACCATGTCAGCCCTTCTAGCTGTGTGTTTTTACATGCTCACCTTTTTAAAATGTATACATTTTATGCTATTTGATGACATCCCTGGGTCTTGCTTTCTAGCTGGAAGGATCAACAGGCCTTTTGTGAAAGTGGAGGACCGGACCAGGTGAGTTTTACTCATTGGACTTTGTGGGGAGCAGCTGCTCTGCAGCCTCATCTACCTAAGATCTATCTTATGGAGTTTCTTATGTCCATCATGAGATGATTAGAGGCTAAAGACAATGTGATCGTTCTTCTGATATTCTAATTACAGCATTTGTGCGTGCGTGTTTATGCATGTGTGTGGGTAGACTAAAATTCAGATTGCCTGATCGACCTGTTTTCTCCCACCTTAGGCAGTATAAGCCGAACTACCGCTCCATGACAAACCTGCCTGAGTTAAATTTCACCACCGCACCCCCCTGCACGCCATTTTCCGTGGACGATCGTGGCAAAGAAGGTCAAGGAAAGAAAATTAAGGAACGCAGGTACTGCCCCAGCTTCCCTTTCACTGCACACTTTGATTAACATCAATCTTTCACGCAGTCGTGCTTTGACCACACATGAGGAAGATTCTGAGTCTTTATAGACTTTTAGCTCGTGGTATTCATGGGTTATTTGGTCATTTTTTCCTGTCAGGCTTAAGAACAAGAAATCCGCAGGAAGTCAGTATGGCGACAGTGTTAGACCTCACAAGGTGAAGGAGAAGAAACTTGGTGGATACTGCGAGTGCTGCCGGGTGAAATTCGAAGCTCTGAGGACGGTAGGTGACGTTGAGCCGAGGGCATCGCGCTGCTCCGCCTGTTCCTCGGAATAATGGGATTTCTCCTGATTTTTTTTTTTTGCAGCATCTCAGCACAGAGCACCATAAAGCCTTTTCCAAGACCGACGCCTACAATGTTGTGGACCAACTCATCTCAGGGATGGAGTTTGATGTTACTGAGATCAACCAAATGAAAAGGTAATGTGGATAATCTTTGTGGTTGATGCAGCAATTATGTCACTTTGTCCCGCTAGGAAGTCATGATTCTGCGCATTATCTGTCACACAGGGGAGGGTGCAGTGTTTCCTCTGCTGTCCAAGTTTCTGTGCCAAAACTGGCCCTGCGGGACAGGAGAGAAGTGTGTGCGCCCCGGCTCCAGGACAACGGAGGAGGCCATGCTTCTAAGGGAGCTTCCTATTGGGCTTCCACCCCGGAGCCCTCAGCCTCCTGTAGGCAGAGGAAGCGCAGCAATGAGGCTCTCGCTGGTGGCTGTGGCCCCGAAGTGGCGCATTACCGCAGACTTGAGAGAGCGCGTGTGCTCAGGCCGGCAGTCACAGCGCAACAGGGCAACTGCCCGTGTCGTCTGACGCAAGGTAGCACCTCTGATCGAGCTCTCACGTCAACCTCTGGACAGCAGCCTGACAACAGCGTGGCAGCAATAGGACGTAACAGGGAGGAGACGGCAGACAGGGAAGCCAACAGAAACGCTTCTGTCTCACTGGACACTGTGGGCGGTTTACATCCTTCCCATGTGGTCAGTAGCGGTATGACGAGCACCGACCACACGCATGCGGCACGGACTTTGCAGGACAGTGTCCAGATGGCGAGAGTGATGCAGGAGGCAGTGACTCTGTGCGGCACGAGCAGCGATCTAAGTGAATCGCAGTGGCCCCCTGACGAGAAACTGCAAAGGAAGGTCTGCAGTGTCAGAAGGCGCCGGACAAGCGTCCGAGCTTCAGAGGGACCTCTTACACATGCGCAGCCCTTAAATGGTGTGCTGTGGCAGCTCTTTCAGTCCAGCGAAGACATGGAATGGGATTTCAAGGGTTTTGAAATCTAGTGACAGCACTTTGGAAGTTCGGATAGTGGCCTTACCTCTTGACTTCTTTACATATATAAAAAATGAAATTATTTGAATACCGGTACAGATACTGCAGGAAGTTGCTCCCTTGCTGTGTTTATGACAGGGCTGCACTTCTTGTTCTGTTTGCTCAACTGAATGTCTGTCAGTCAAATCAAACTGGCAGGATTGACTGCTCCTGTATTCCTGTATAGTGAATAACTCATGCCAGTGTTTTCAATCCTGCCTTCTGGGGCCCACAGTCCGTGTTTTTGCTCCTTCCGAGCTCCCTGCCTGATGTGGACTGTCTGCAGGCCCCTGAGGATTGGATTGGGAAACACTGATTTATGGTGCTGGTATCAGGCATGGAGCAGGACCACGTGCCTTTTCAAGACTGTGTGATCTCAATGTAACAGTGTGAAATTACTATATGAAATTGTTTGAATGTTGTGCTATTGAATTATGGCAGATGCTTGAAAAAAATATTTTAATGAATATATATATATAAAAGGAGAAAAAATAAGGTGTGTGTATTGTGCCCTGTATTGTGTGTAGTGCAGAGGTAAGGTAATTAAAAATGGAAAATGACCACTCCCCAGTTTTGTGTGAGACAGGGCAGCAAACCAAACTGGCCAAAAGGAGGCCGCTGCTTCCGAGAATTGGGCTGTGGCTTTGACCTGATTACCCAAAGCCCGCTTTTCCTTACCCATTATTGTCATATAAAGCAAACGTGCGCGGTGGCTGCCGGAAGGTTGGACCCTTTGTGTCTGTGCGCTGCACCCTGGTGCTGACAGGTGCGGTCGTGTCTTCCATGGCTGCCAGGCACCGGTATCAGTGCTCTGCTTTGATGACCCATCCCAGGCAGGAATGTCTGCTGCTCTCTGTAGAATATCCTAGGGTATTAGGCATATTCCTTGTGATAACAACATGAGTTCTGAGACATGCATTATTCAGTTCAGTAAATTAATTATATTCCTTTTGATAAATGAAGGATTTAAGTGTCTCTATGTCATCGAACAGCGTTTTGTAATAATGTCTTGGAATAGGTGTAGATCACAGCTGTAAATAAGCCAGGCCGGCTCTGGCCGGGGGTAGCCATATACCCAAGGCTGTTATTTTGGTGGGGGGGTGTGTCCCCCCCACTATTCAGATGCGTTCACGATGTCCCCCCCCCCCATAATATTGGCCTTGGCCCTCCCAGTGCTGACTCCATGGCTACGGTCTGTACTGTATGTCTTGCCTCCATTTCCCTGACCAACCACCCCCCTCCCATCCTCTCTTACTTGTAATTTTGTCAGTTGCTGTTTGATTACTTGCCACCGGTTTAAAGTTGCCCAGCAAAAGAGGCTTCATTTGCCCTGTTTAGCCTGTTAACGGTGCTCGCTTAGAACTGGGTTGACAACAGCTTTAAGCTCCGTGTTTTTGGGGTAGTCTACACCAAAACTAAAGCGCAGACCAGACCCAAGTTGTTTACGTAACGTTCATCACCTGATTTTCTCAAGCTAAACATCTTTACTAAATATTTGGGGGTATCTGCTTGGATAAGGCAACGAACTCGGGGGCAACGATAACAACGGTGAGACTGGAGGCGTCCGCCCATCAGCCCGCCTGTTTACGCTCCTGTTCGCATGATAATGGACGTCGTATGAGACTTGTAATCTTTTGGCAAGAGATGTGCAAACACTTTCGGGGTTCTGATGTTTCAGCGGCAACTATGGGTTCTAATTATTTGGTGTGAAACGGCAGCAACAATGATTAGTTTTAGTACAGCTGTAAATTACCTTAAGTGTATTTTTTTATTCATCAAGGAGCGTATATTAAAGATGAAAATCAGTGAAATGCGTTACAAGAGGTGAGTCCACCATAGAAATGGCTGTTCCAATAAAAGTCCCCCAGCCCTATAAGACAAAGTGCAGGGCTGCTTTCAGGCAGTCCCATTGTGACTCTCTTGGGGAAAGCTCGCTGTCTGCGTGCGCACTGAATAATCGAACATATTTCCCATTTATTTTCGAAGCCATTTATTCATTTTCCATCTTTGTGCGTTAAAAAAACAAATCCAATTTCGAACATGAACAGGTCACAACAACGCCTATTGTTACTGTCCTATTTTAGGTTTAGCATCATTTGCATTCAAGGTGTTTTATAAGAGCCTCGGCGGGGTATGAGGGACCGTAGGGTACCGGTCCCATACACTACAGCTCCCGACACTCCGCCTGCGCTTCATGTATATGCATAAGGCGTTTCTGCAGTGAGCTCCTGGATATCGATGTGTTTTAAGGAGGTGGCTCTGCCTTCCGCCGCGGCTGGCAGCATCCAAACGCACCAGGCGCTTTAAGCAGCATCTCGATGCGGAGGCTGCACGGACATCCTAATGGCAACCAGCAAGGGGAGATGCACTAACCAGACGGCTGGAGCGCATTCGCCCATGTATTTCACCTGCTGTTTTCTTTAGCGACAAAGGTTTCCTGATTTTTTTTGTTCTCTTATTTTGGGACGAATTGTTTTTACAACGGCACAGCTATGATGACCGTGCGATGGGGGATTTCATTTTTATGCGTCTACGGAGCGATGTGTATCGTTCATTCCGACAATTCGAACCTTCACATAGGTAATGCCATTTTTCGCTATAAAATATGGTGGAAATATGTTAATGAAAGGCAGTGGGAATGTAAATATTAAACAGCATATAAAATCGGAAAGATGTACCCATATGATTTACGACGTAAACACCTTTTAAAATACGAATGTCGGTACAACGCGAAATGACAGCCTTATATTCGGATATGGTTGTTTTTTAGTGAGATGGATTCCCAGTCATTATTTGGCTTATCTGTTATGTGGCGTTTGTGTACATTTTCGGCGACGCGCTTTAGCGGCTCCGTTTACATCCGCAAGGATGAAACGAAAGAAATGTGTTATTTTTTGCTTTTAAAGGTGACGCCTTGTCAGGAGAGAAGGCTGGCGAGGACGCCGGCGGCGCTTTCGGGAAGGAGAACACCGTTCCTGTGCGGCTAATTTACAGCATGGACAACGGCAGTCAGATCACGAATGACGTGCTGAGCACCAGGATAACAGCGAGTCCGGACCCACAACAGGTACGGTGCATCTCTCACCCAGAGCGCCGCTTCTGTTCAGTCGGGCTATGTATCTGTCCTTGGAGGCGATCTGCTTTTTGGAATTTCGTTTATTTGTATCAAAACACCCCCGCGAAGCCCTCAAACCCGGCGTCTGGGAACATCCTGTGCCGCGTTTTTTTTTTATTATTGTGATCGGTCTGGGGTATTAGGACAGTTCCGACCCTCTGAATTCGCCATGAATTCGTTGAGATTCATTTATTTTTTAGTGGTACATGTGGCTTAGGCTGGATGTGTACCCAAACCATGCGCTTTGGCAGTTGGTGGTTATGATTTTACACAAAGGACTTGCGTTATGCAGAGGAGTCAGATGGGCCTTGTAAACAAAAGAACGAGACTGAAAAAAGCAATGTAACAGCAAATATAGTATATCATATATGCAGCACATAAACTGTATTTACTGAGATACATGCATAAAGTAGACAAGTGAGAGGAAGTAGACTGTATTGCTTCTGGTTATATATACTGTTTTCTCTCTCTCTCTCTCACACACACACACACACACACACACACACACACACACACACACACACACACACACACACACGTGTATGTGGTATGTGTGTGTGAGATATGTTGTGTCATACAGTATAGCCTACATGCGTCAGTTTATTTTCTCCATTTACCATTGTTGCTCATTATACGTCCCAGTATCCAGTTTGAACCCCATCATTCATTATTTAATGGCATTTGACGTCTGGTTTCTCATTTTATTCAATTCCATTATTTTCTTTTTATATTAATTGCAAATAGGGTTTATCACTGTGGTTTGACTGTATTTGGGGTGTTTTACGTATTAATGGGACCCAGTGTTTGGGTTCTTTAACCTCCGGTTACCTCGGCGTCATGTCGTAGGCTATATCATATTGTTAAAAAGGTGTTCATAGTGCATGTAACTGTCAGAAAATATGACTGAAGTGAACGAATCACAAAATGTACGAATCTGAAATATTGATAATAATTGCAATAGTTGGCGTATACTAATATCAGACTTGCCACTAAAACATTACAGCCCTTGAAGCAGAGGGTTCCCCGGCCGTGCGTTGTATGCATGTGTTGTAGTCTTGTTCAGTGTGAACAAAGCCATTGTGAAGAAACCTTTCCCCACCACCCCCCCCCCCCCCCCCCCTTTTTTTTTTTTTTTTTTTTTTTTTTAAAAAAAACCAAGGGGTGGGGGGGGTGGGGTGGGGGGTGGGGGGGG
>JABFEA020000138.1:12090130-12112218 GCA_019775915.2 Cyphomyrus plagiostoma | reverse complement strand
CCCCCCCCCCCCCCGCGTCCCCTTCCCCCCCCCTCGTCCCCCCCCCTCTCCTCCCGTCCCGGGGGCCCGCGCCCCCTGACTGTAAGGGACAGAGTTTTATGATGGATGAGATGCTGGTCCACATTCCAGATGATGCCTTTGCTGGGCTGGCCTCATAATAAAATCAGGGTGAACGGTCATCTTAATTTGCTGACAGAACACCAATATGTTCAAGATGGCTGGTTTTTACTGAGTATTTGTGGTTTTAATGGTGGAAATGTTGGTTCTGAGTCACTGCCTCTGAGTCACTGTTAGAGAGAGACTCTGCTCTGACTGCCTTTTTTATCCAATCAGGCCTTTTCTTTGAGGATAAGTTTACCGCATCTTTGTATGTGTCCATCTGGGGTAGGCTTTCCTGCCGCCCTGCGATCTCTCCACAGAGGCTTCACTGCCCCATGCTGAGGGAAGGCGCCAGAGCGCAAATGTCTGGTTTTTCTAAGGCCCGGAAGAGAACCATGAAATTAATCATTTATCTTTCTTTAACAAAGAGAGAAAACTGAAGCACAGTTTTGAAATCATAAGCGAAAGAGGTGCATGAAATGAGTAGGTTATCACGTTTCAGCATTCCACTGTTTCCTGTGCTCTCTTGATTCTTGCGGCACTGCTGCATCCAGACGTGTTGACAGCAGGAGACTGTGGAGACACAGAATGGGGTTTTTGTCGGGGACTGATTTCAACACCTTGGATAGCACATCTTGGACATTGACTCAGTGTGCTTGTGGGAGTTTTACTTACGCAAAAATGTTCTGAGGGCAGATTGAAAAATGGTTGGTTCAGAGAGATAACAAAACGGATTGTAGAGGAAGTGGCTCCAAGCAGCTTGAGGAGGCAGACATATGATTGGTTGGCCCTGTCTCCTCTGGCTGCTTGGACCCATCTCCTCTACGATCTGATTGGTTATCACTCTCAACCCATCATTTTTGTGTAAGTTAAACTCCCATGAGCTCGCAGTGTTTGATGTGAACCTGGATGATTGACATGTGGTCAGATGTATAATGGTTGATGATATGACACAGCAGGGGGTTCCATGGTTGGGACATTGCTATTTTTAATGTAGGTGTGGTCCATGAGATTCAGTGGAGCCTTTAGACAAACAAATAGAGCTGAACTGCTGCAGTGAGTTGGTAGCGCTGTGGATGAGGGGTTGAATGAACCTTGGGGTCCCTGCAGAGCATCAGGGCTGACCCATCTGACCTTGGGGTACCTGCAGAGCATCAGGGCTGACCCATCAGACCTTGGGGTACCTGCAGAGCATCAGGGCTGACCCATCTGACCTTGGGGTACCTGCAGAGCATCAGAGCAGACCCATCTGACCTTGGGGTCCCTGCAGTGCATCAGGGCTGACCCATTTGCTAGGCGACATCTTTTCTGCTGCTCTGTTAGGCTTTATGTAGATTTTATATCAGTGTGAAAGAATGGCATTTAGACACAAGACGACGACAAATTCACTCCACAGATTCCCTGGTGTACATCGCCCATTGGTAACTGTATGGAAACATCGGGAGATGAAGTGAGCAGGACCTGACAGCACCCATAGGGGGCAATCATCATGTTCTGCAAGCGTGGCTGAGCGAACGAGTGACGCATCGGAGCAGATGGGTGTCGGCTGGCAGTTCTGCTTCGTTCGCTGACCTCCCTCTTCTTTCTTTCAGTGACCTGCTGTCCTCAAAGTACGTGGAGAGGCACATCACACAGGACGGGAGATCCACCCTCACCCAGGTGAGTGTCGGAGAGGCCACTCCCTTCATGTGACGGAGCTTATTTTGGGGTTTCAGCCTCTGATGCGAGAAAAGACACAAAATGTTTCATATATTGATTTTTTTTTAAATATACAACTGACATGTTTGCCCTAAATAAAGTTTTTTATTTAGAACGCCCTAAATGGTAAGTGTGAGAGTAGTTTGAAACTCGTAGTAAAGTCAGTCAAATGTGCTTTCAAATGGTAGGGGCAGTATTAACGCTCATGGGCCAGTATTAATGCTCAGGGGTAGTATTCATGCTTGGGGGCCAGTATTAATGCTCAGGGCCTAGTGTTATCACTCATGGCCCAGTATTAATGCTTGGGGACAGTATTAATGCTCAGGACCTCGCACAAATTAACCCAACAACACTCCCAATTTCATGAGCTGCCAATGCAAAGGGACTTGACTGTATTTGCAGTTTTTGTGTTATAAACCCTTCCAGCAGCTTAACCCTACCCCTGTGATATTTAATTAACGGCTTTACAGTAAAACCTCCAAGTTAAGCATATTAAAATCGTAGGGGGCCTTTTTTGGAATAGACTCACAGATCACAGCTTCTAGGTCCAGACATCCGCGCTCTATCCGAGGATAATCCTACAAGCCAGTGGCTCGCTACCCTCATTACATTTCATGTCTCCTGACTCTGGTTACAAAGATCTGCTTGTTTTGGGTCGTGGGTTACTGAAAGTTCTCCTTAAACCATCTGAATCACGCACCTGGGGGGGAGCGCTGAAAAATACCATGGCCCTCCTCTCCCTGACGTCCTCAAAAGGGCATCTTCAGGTCAGAGAAACCCCACCATGTTTAATATCTAATCTTACTCGCAATTGTTTCAGACTTTTGATGTTTAGTGTGATGCTACTGTTAGCCTAGAAGTCTGCCCTATTTGCCTTGACTAATATTTATTCATTATGAGTAATTCCACCTCCATCTTCACAGGCTATGCTGCCCTCAATAAAGGAGTTTGTTTTTTTCATGCTAAAAATTTCACAACTTTTTTAAAGCGCAATTTAAACCTTATATTTTGCATGGTACTAAACCTTTTGGCAGAGCAGGTCCCAAAGCGGTTTACTGGTCAAGGAACTAGGGGAGCAGGTTCAGGGAGAATAGCTGAAGAAAGACCTCCTCAGAATGCATCTGCATTGTGTAAATTTGTAATCAATTCAATCTATTGGATAACACTACAGAACCAGGAAGTGAAATTTCAGGCCATATGGCCGAATGGTAAGTGGATGCTGGAGTGCTTGATTTACTAAAATAGATCACACAGCTACCCATAGCGGGCGTACTTACAGAGATAAGAAGCCCCTTAGCAACTGGTCTTATTGCAGAAGGAAAGAAGCAGCTGGTGAACCTGCTCCTGAGAGGTTTATGGCTCTCTGACCCCATATCAATCATCTGTTCGCTGTTTTTACTACTCTCTGTAGTGCTTTTTCCTTATGAGTGTTGGTGCTGGTTAGGGTGCCCTCCTCAGGTTGGAGTTAGAAGTACAGCCGCTGTTTGTTGTTGGTTGTGGTGTTTGTTGACTTGTTGAGTGCGGCTTGAAATGTGCAAGGCTGGGAATTTCCAGTAATAAAGAAACTCCTGTAAGTCCATTTTGAACAATACTTGCAATCATGTAAAAAATCTGTGATTGATCAGCATTGGTCGAGCTTCAGGGTTGGCCTGTTCCCCTGTGGACCCGGGACCCCTTTCCTTACGGGGCCTCACAGAGGCGCCCCCTACCTCTCCGGCCATGCTGAGCAAGGTCACGTCGGCCTACTTGTTTATGCCGGTCCCACGCAAATAGTGCTGGTCGCCCCCTTGCTAATTTCCTCGATCTGGGCCAGTTAAACAAATTTTTTTCGAACATCAAATATTGAAAGAACCTTTCGCTGGATTCCAAGCATTCATTCGAACGGAATGGAATGAATCACTTTTTTGTGAGTGAAACGATTGTTTTGTGCTGGTCTCCTGGCCCGCATCGTCTCTGGGATGGTCGGGTCGGGCCCTCATAAGTTGTTTTATGTAAATGTCTTCAACCGGAACGCAGCGCACAGGGGGAAGAGGTGTAATGCGGGGATCCCTCTCGCGGTACTAGAACTAGAGCGGTAGTTTCAGGAACAGCACTCGATTGTGGAGCAGGGCACCGTTTATAAATAGTCCTCTTGCTAAACCCCCCCCCCCCCCCCGCCCAGCTCACTGTCTGTCCTTCCTAGCATGCCTGCCGCTCTCAGGGAGCACACGTGGTGCCCCTCCCCCGATGAGGCCCGAGGCTGTAGGATGTACATCCCGGCCGGGCAGGAGGCCGTGCGTTCGCCCAGGCTGCTGGTCAGATGGTAGTGAGACTCTGGGGGAGGCACTAATGGGGGTAAACGGCACAGATGTGGGCACATTCGATGTCTTACCTCGCCGGATCAGGTCCCGAAATGCCATCCAGCGGGCTTGGGAAACAGGCAGAGTTAGGGCCTCTTTGATGACCTCACTGGTACGCGGAAGCCCGTCTGACAGCCAGGAAAAGGCAGCATGGCACCGGCCCGCGGCGCTGATGGGATACGCCGCAGGGAAGTGCTGCGGAAGCCGGCCCGCTTACCTGGCCGAGGCAGACGGGCCGCTGGCTGACGGTAATGTGTCCGGCACGGGGGCTGAAATCGATCTGCGCTAAAAGCAGCCGCGTCCATCGGAAGGCGCCCACCCCACAGCCTTAAAAGCTGCCAGACCCCAAGGAGGCTGTAATGGTAGTCTGCGGGGAGGGGCCCCACTAATGGTACGGGCCTCACAAGCCATGGTGTGGAGCAGCCAGCAGGGCCACCGGACTCCTGGCTTTTTCTCGTCGAAGTTTATGGGGATGGGCTCCACCACGTATCACTTTCTCTGGCTTGTTCCACTGTTGTGAGGTTGAAAATGCACTAAAAAGAGTGTTGAGCTGCTGTGAGATAACACCATCACAAGTGAAATAACTGGAGAATGTGTACGTGTGTGCATGAGTGTGTGTGAAAGAGACAGATCATCCTCATTGCACTTTTTTTATTGGCTATTTCCGGGAAGCAGCTCTCGGCATTAATATGTAATACCTGTTTGTTCCTGTAGGGCGGCGAGCACTGCTATTACCAGGGAAAAGTTCGAGGGATCCCGGCCTCCTATGTGGCGCTCTCCACCTGCCATGGACTGCAGTAAGCATCGCCGTTCCCCTCAGAGACCCGTAAACACAGAGGAGTGGAATTGTGGCAACAAATGGCTAATTATCTTAACAGAAACACTCAGGAATGTGCTGGACTCCAGTGCTGCTGCATATCGTTTTCCGCAAGCATTTCTGCTATGCAGTAGTAATGGACTTAAGTGGCAATTATCCTGTTTAGCAATTACTGCAATGTAATTACTGTATGCTGTTCTCAATGTAATTACTGTATGCTGTTCTCAATGTAATTACTGTATGCTGTTTTCTCTGTTGATATTTGGCATTGTTTTTCCGTGCTCTGCTCTTCCGTCTCCTCTCTGGTGAATAACGCACAATTCTGCGTTCACCTGGTGTCTGAGTATAGTCAGAATTCCAAAATATTCTGTGCCAGGTCTTTGCACGTTTGAAGGCCCCTTCCTTCCTCCATCAGCCTTTCATATGCTGGTCCACAGACAATGGTTTGAAATGCACCCTGTTGTGGTTGGAGAGGGTCTGTGAGTGTATTAAGGGTTCATTATTTAATGCTTGGTTCCTCCATCCCCCCCCCCCATTTCTGTGGGAACAATGCCCGGTGCTCAGAAACGATTCCTTTGTCTGCTGCCCCGGCGTGGGGCATGTCCCAAGCTCTGCTATGTGCCAGGCATCGAATTAGTCTCACTGAAGGGTCCTTCTTTTTCGTTTCCAAGGAGTTTTAGCGCTAACACTCTTCTCCCCCCTCCCCCAGCTCACACTCGCGCACGCACACGCACACGCACACACACACACACACACACACACACACACACACACACACACACACACACACATACAGAGCCTCTGTCTGCTTCTCTCCACACCTTATCCTCCCGCCTGGGAGATTTCAGGTCTTCACTTCAGTATTTTTAGTTCTTCAAAATGCGCAAAGCGAGTGAGCCAGTGAGCTGAAGAATTGTTCCTAACAGAGAGCATGATTGTCAGCTTCCCTCATATCTCCCTTGTTTTGATTGTTTCCTAGGTGTTGGTGCTGTCTGACGGAGTAATCTTGGATTGGGCTTTTAAATGGTGCTGCATGATGTTTTTTTTTGGCAACGTGATTACGACGCATAAAAATTAGAACAGTCTTGTTTTATGTTACCCGCAGAGCACATTAATGGAAGTATCTCTGGGCTCTGGGTGGTGATCATACACAAACGGGCATGTGGTCGACCTTCTGTCAGGAAGAGGACCAGGTCGGCGGCTGTCGTGCCTCTCCGGGGTACTTTTGGGGTGCAGGAGAAGCCTCCTTCATGCTGGCGGCCGCTCAGGACCTACGCCGTGCTTCAAACCGACAGCACATCACAGTTGACCTGTAGCAGAGACTCCCTTCAGATGATGAAGGGAACTTTGAAAACGTGATGTGGAGAACAAAAGAACTTCCTGGCATCTGGCATGACTTTACAGGATTCTGTTTCATCTATGTGTCTGACTCGTACATTTGAAATATTTTCACTGGTAAAATAAAAAATGAGCTGCTTTTCAATGTACAGCGTGTACCAGTGAAGGGAATATATACAGATTGGAACGTGCCGATTTATCGAACACTGTGAAATAATCCATGGATTGAAATGATCCCACACCGAACTATTTCTCTTTGTAATTGGACACTCTGTGTCTCCTGTTGAGGCAGCAGAGGGTGTGTGAGTGTGTGAGCTCATGGCTCTCTCTGAGGCCTGCTTACCCATACTTTGGCTGCCTGTGAGCGGCGCTATTTCAATGCTCTGTTGAGCTGGCTGCAGTTGAAGAGAGGGCAGGGTATCTTGAGCGCTTAGAAGACACACCCAGCTCTGCAGGTCCGGGGCCTGGCCTGTGCCCTCCCCTTATCTTCTGCTGGATATATTTTTTTCCTATTTGTTGGCTATTGGAAGAGCATGAAATGCTTCATAATCATGTGATTATGTAATTACTACTTTAACACGTCCCCTTTTAATCGCCTGTTGTGTTAATCAACCCTAAATATGATGGTAATTTCAATTCAGGATGGTTTTCCATTTATATTACTGAGCTCTGTTATTTAAAGCCATCACACTCTGCTGTGCCTGTGAATCCAGCCTGTGAATGTCTACCAGCATCAGGCTTCTCATTCGCTGGCACGGAGCTGTGGGCGGGCAAGGCCATGCATAATTCCCAGGCCTGAGACAAAATTACTTCAGCTGAGCTCCCATGAAGTGTAATCCCTCCCTCTTGGGCTCTCTGCAACACCCAATACACTCACCGCGGGCCCAGCACAACCTCCCCAGTGGTTCCTCTGAGGCAACAGGCCCAGATGGGGCTAAGCATTAGCTATTACCCATCTTGCATCATTTTAGCAGATTCTTTAGATCACGTCGTGCCCCAAAACGATGCTCCAGAGATCCACAGATTACACGGTGATCCATGTAGGGTTGGCCGGCGACTCCACTTTCATAGGTTGTGGTACCTGTGATGCAAGGTCATCTGGGCTTCCTCGCTCAGACTACGCCCATAGCTAATAGGATCTTCTGATACGAAAAAACTTCACCAGATGCCCCAAGTGTGCTTCCCACAAACAGTGTGAGAGATGCAACAGTCCATTGTGTCCATTTGGTTTCCTTTATACTCCCAAGATGTGGTGGGAGAATCACAGCCCACAGAATCTGAACCTTTGTCACAGAACAAGAAAATCTGTGTGTCGCGGACATCTTGGCTCCGGATTGCTTATCCCTTACGGTCTGTTTTTTCTCTTCTTATCGACAGTGGGCTGTTTTTTGATGGAAACCACACCTACATGATCGAGCCGGGAGGAGGGGATGACAAAGCTGTAAGTCCAGCTCTTTCTTGATCCTGGTCTCTCTTGGAAATCTGGGATTTCTGTGCTGCCTCCAGCTGTGAGTGGGAGAGTGAATGAGGTCAGGGAAGCCTGCTCTGTGGGGGGTTGGGGGTCTCTGATTTCTGTTGGAGGGGCCTGCTAATGACCCCAGAAATCACACAGTGCTATTTTTAAGGCGATCGACCATACGCTGGGGGTGTCGATCGATGGCCACTTCCGACAGCGTCGAGTTACATGCGATGAGCGCGTGAGAGGCAGGAACATTGTCAGCGATCAGAGGGACAGGGCGGCCCCACTGCCTCCTGTCACTTACGTAACGCCAGTTTGATGGAAATAATGTCATATTTTCTGCAAAACTTCAGCTTATATTCCCGTGATGGTTTGCTCTTGAAGCACTTGGAATGACTCATATTATGGACCAAGTCAGTTAGATAAGCACAGCTAAATAGTCTGCATGCATCCTGTCGTCATTCAGATTAACGACTGTGATCCAAACCTGTGTGGGGGGGAGGTCATCACATGCAGCGTGACTGGTACCCAGACGATGGCTGCCACACCCCAATGAGAGGCTGAAGAATATATATGTAAATGTGTGAGTGTTTCAGGCACACAGAGTTCTAAGCAGAATGTCTTAGCCCCCGCCCCCCCCCAGGAGAAATGTGGAAACATTTCATCACTGTGACACCTTGGCGGTGGTTTGTGGGCTGGCCACCAATCTCAGGAAATGCAGACCTTGGTGGTTTGTGACGGCACCGTCACACGTGTTCTTACATGGAAACCAAGCGCGAGACCCACACAAATGGTGCTTTTCCACTGACATATCGGAACCGAGGAGCCCCCTAGCTGTACCGTGAATTAGCTACGGCACGGTTCCAGCTCTCTTGGGTTTTCCAATGCAGAAGGGTCGGCTCGGAGAGCGATAGTGAGGTAAAACGTAAAAGTGATGTAAAACCGACGCTTTTTACGGTTCACACTGGCCGTAAAACTGTGTCAAACTGTGTTAACCTGTGTCAAACGGTAGCATTACAAAGCAGTCAAGTTTAGCTGTTCTATATCACATTTTAAGTTATCGGAAATGCATCAGTGTGTGATACTACTTTTCTGTGATCAAATGAAAGACAATGAAAGATGTTGGAAGAAGAGCATGATATCCCACCACTGACAGCACTATACTACTGATAGCTCACATTTACAGGCCTGCTAGTGAACTGGGGCATGTCACTGTGGGTACTCCTTGGGTACAGCTCAGTTCCCGGTGCGCAGAACATAGGCAGGAATCGAACCCAGAACCCTCAAGGTGAGATGTGAAACTCTGAGTTGCTGAGGACACATTTAATGTATAATGTAATGCTTCCTTTAGCTAAAGGTCTGCAGACAGTAGGGCCAGTGAAGTCTCATAATATAATTATCTTGAACTAAATAGAGTGATAACCAATGTATTTAAACAGGAGCCTTCAGTCTGTCATGTGACTGGGGATAACCAGGGGACAGGGCAGCAGGTGACAGGGACTGCGCCAGCGTGTCAGTCTGCGTTCAGCCATCTGTCAGCATGACGGTGCTGTGGCATGTATGGGCTGAGCAGGTCACATGACTTCTGGCTGAACCGAGACCCTCTCAGATTAGCTGTGAGCAAATTACCCCTGTTTCAGTCTGACATCCAGATAGTGCGTGCCCACAGACACAGAGGAACAGAAACACACAGACACAGAGGAGGAGAAACACAGAGACAGATAAGCAGAAGCACACGGTGACAGAGGAAGAAAAACACAGACAGATGAACAGCAACACATTGACACAGATACAGACACAGAGGAACTGAAACACACAGACACAGAGTAAAAGAATCACACACAGAAGAAATGAAACACACAGATACATAGGAACAAAAGCGCACAGAGAAACAGACACAGAGGAACTGAAAAACAGACACAGAGGAACAAAAACACAGAGAAACGGAAAGACAGTCACAGAAGAACTGAAAAACACAGACACAAAGGAACTGAAGTACACAGACACGCACAGGCTCAGAGACTAATATAAAGACAGACAGACAAACAAACACTCGCTCCCTCTAACACACACTCCTGGGGAAGAAGCAGCAGCTCATTTGGAGCCACAGAGTTTCCATTGCAGAGAACGCCATATGTCTGGTCACATGACCTGATTTGCAAGCCACCCCCACCTGTCCCCGTCACGCCTCTTGGACCGGGTCACCGGGCTTTGGACTTCGCCCCGGCAATGCAGCACAGCGAAGACGCCATCACCCGTTTCCATTGCGGATGGCCACAGGGGGGCAGGGCCTGGGGCTGGGAGACCAGGCCCGGAGGCAGCCATGACGGCATCCTCCTGGGGCGGCCTCTCTGCTCAGCACCTCTTCACCAGGGCCATCTGAGCAGCCATCTGTGTGGCCAGCTAATCCTCCGTGAATGTGGGCACACGCGCGCGCGCACACACGTCCTGTGGCACGGTGAAGGTGGAGACCCCCAGGCAAAGAACTCAGGTTCAGCTTGGTCCTCGCATGTTGGCAGGCTGCTATCACTACATGTCTGTCCAGTCACTAGCTCCAGTATCAACAAAGGTGTTTTTCTATTGTGGATCTTATAGAATTGTGTATAAAAGGGTGAGAGAGTGATACAGCACCCTGACTTTGTTTACTTCGTCTTCCCAGCACTTGTTTCTGTTCTACTTTTAAAGTGACTCGTGCAAACTGCTTGCAAAATTTCCATATATATATATATATATATAATGTATATGTATGTATATGTATGTATATGTATGTTTAGCATTGTTATTGCTTTTATGACCAGGGGCCTGTACTACAAGGCATGGTTATTGGCTTATTGGGGTAACTTGTCGGATTTAAGGTAGTCTGGTCAAAATGTAAGCGAACAAATATGAAGTCCATTTAAGCTGCTTTACCTTAAATCCGACAAGTTACCCCGATAAGCCAGTAACCCCTCTTCGTATTACAGGCCACTGGACGACCATTTGGTCTTAAGTTATTTATAATGACAGCCAGGGATTCAGTTGCTTCACCATGAGTATTTATTTTAATAAACACTGTTATCAGTGTCCAAAAGATAAGCTTAGATTGTTCATAAACTGCTTTATTTCAGAGGATATTAATGGCAGTAATTCTGTGATCCTGTGTGATGCTGGTGTACCAGCTTCTGTCCAGACTCCATTCCCACAAGGAAGCTGGTATAAGGAGACTCATGAGGAAGGTGGCTTCTGGGCGAAGATGCGAGCAGGTGTGAGAACCGCGTTAGCACACGCCACAGATGACCGCGGTTCAGGGGCCGCCGACACCACCAGATGGCGCGGTGGCTGGGTTGCGGGACGGAATCCAGCGAGGGCCCCGGGTCCCCTCAGCAGACCGGCTGCAGGGGATCCTGCTGAGATCCAGGCATCAGCAGGTTCCTCCAGGGGTAAAGCAGCAGAGATGTTCTCTTGCCATCTGCCCGGACCTGTGCCTTGCAGTCTGAGGCCCAACCCTCAGGGCAGCACAAGGATGCTGCTCTTTATACGATCTACATGCCCGCCTGTGTACGGCAGAGGGCAGGCCATCTTGTACATGCTGTTTCTCCAGGAGCGCATTCAGATTTTAATTAGCTAGTGCTAATCGAGATGGATGCCGCTTCCCCTGAGCATCACTGACAAAAAACCGGGGAGGGGTGGTGGTGTGTGGGGGCTTCTGATCCAGCACACCTGGCGAGGGCGTGCCGCGTTAGATGCCCGGCGAGGGCGTGCCACGTTAGACACCCCTCAAGGTTTGAAACGAGGCCTCCGGCACTTGCCAGCTGTGTAGATGCCAACGGTCCCGCTAACACATGGTGGTCTGGCAGCCCGCCCTTCTGGGTCACTTGCACTGTGGCAACGCTGCTCTTATCACAGCTGCTGAATAATAAACGCAGCTGGAAACGGCGGGATTGGCCGGGCAGACACAGCTGGGGCTGCGTAGTCGGCTGTTACCATGCTCACCTGCAGTTAGTGCACGGCTGGGGACTCAGGCTGGCCATCGGCAAGCCACCGATGGCTGTACATTATACTTAATTATATAGTGTAAGTAAATAGTGTCATTATGCACGTAAATCAGGTACACTCGCACTGAAATACATTTAGTGAAAGCACTCCTCGTAGAGGCGTGTTCCTCTCCCGAAAGACTACGTAGCTGAAGGCTGCTTTAAAGAAAACAGGAAATGACATCACAACAACCCGATTACTCACACCAAGGCAAATGAAAATAACAGCAGAAAGAAGTGCGTCAAACACCCCGGAGAGCAGATGCACCTTAGAAGGGCCGTATCAGCCGAGTCTACAGAGGTGTTTGTGATATGGAATCAGGGAGAAGCTAAAGTTAGTGCAAGTTTATTGGAACCTGGCATGCATTTCACTGAACATTAATGATTCATGTAAAACAAGCTACCAGTTTTTAAGGCAAAACCGAATAACCTGAATTTAGCTGGCGACCGGGCATTGCACTTACAGAACTGTTCACTGTGTCATATTCAGCAGTAATAGACTCTTACGCACAAAGAAAGTTGCTTTGCAGAGCAGTTCTTATCACAGAAAACAGACTATGGCACAGTCAGGAATGAGCACATTACCTCACTTCACAGTGTTTTCAGTACAGCTGCCGTGCTTCATGGCAATGCTGTACATTTTACAAATATCGTAAATCTACAGAAGCAAACAGTATATTACAGAATAGTCTACGTTTGTAACAAAGTAGTGGTGTATAATATACAAATGTGTATTAGAGTAGTCAGTAAAAAATAAGTAGTCTTAGTGTTCAGAGTTTAGGAAAGTGCAGTAGTCCACTAGCTAGTGTCAAATATGTTCCATTTTAAAGATGGTGTCCTTAATGAGATTTTTATAACATTGTAACACATACTGTCATTAAGAGAAGGAAAACT
Organism: Cyphomyrus plagiostoma; assembly: GCA_019775915.2. NCBI lineage: Eukaryota > Metazoa > Chordata > Actinopteri > Osteoglossiformes > Mormyridae > Cyphomyrus > Cyphomyrus plagiostoma. Next base: position 12,099,561 of record JABFEA020000138.1, on the reverse strand, counting down.
GGCCCATTTAGAGTGATTATATCAGTGTGTCATCACTGGAATGCACACTGGATAGCTTAATGAGGGATTCCAGAGAGCCCATGGACCTTCATCACACCGCTACAGGCTCAGAGAGTCCAAGCCAAGTTTGCTTTGAGACTGTGGGAATCGAAGGATGGCCAGACGATGTCCCACATACTCTGCTGGGTGCATCCAGCAGGATACTTACAGACCTGGACTTAGACAACAAGATCGAGTCCCAGAATGGGTGGATGGAATTGGTTCCCACCCCAAAGGCATTTAACCCCAATAAATGACCACTGAAAATATTTATAGAAGATGATCTGCTAAGCACCTAAATTATCTAAGATGGTAAATGCTGCCAATTTTAGTGGCTCAGACTGTCCAGCCCTACAGGTACAGCAGAGGGATCTGCTGGACTGGTGGCACCATTTACCAGGGTGCTGGAGGGCTAACAGAGCAGCATTCTGGAAACGCCCAGTGTTCCTCCACTGAGCGTCATGCACCCCGCCCCACTTCAGTTGGCCTGCGTCAGCACTGGAATGTCGATCTCGATGGTGGAGAGGCGCGAGCGTCTGGAGTACCGCTGGCTGCCGTATCCATAGGCCTGCGAGGGGGCATAGCTGTGCGTGGTGTAAGCCTGAGAGAAGCCTGCCTCGGAGCCGCAGTGAGCGGGCCTGTATGTGCTCGGGGCAGGTGCCACGCTCTGGGCGTAGCCCAAGGGTGGCGCGTAGGACTGAGGCAGGGCAAAGACCTGGGGCTCGGTGACCGGCACCGGGGCAAAGATCTGGGGCTCGGTGACCGGCACCGGGGTGTAGCCCTGGGGAAGTAAGGGCTGTGGGGCATACACAGGAGATGGGTATCCATTAGAGACGAGGGGCTGGGTGGAGAGGCTGGCGGACACGGCAGGCAGAGGAGGCCAGAAGGGGGATGGAAGGGTCTTGCACATGCAGTACCACATCATGAAGAGCAGGGAAGCCAGGAGAAGCCCCCCGGAGCAGCCAATGGCCACGTAGGCTGCAAAGTCGTTGGCGAACAGCCTGTCATAGCGCTTGTTCAGCACCTCGGTGTAGTAGAGGAACCACACCGAGGGCGCCATGGCGATGGCGCCGGCCACGAAGAGCAGCATTCCGGCCACCAGGTGGCACCCTGCGCTGTTCACCAGGCAGTTCCCGCCGTTGGAGGGTGCCGGATCTGGCTTGGTGGAACAGCAGGCAGTCTTACACATGCCACACATGCACAGCAGCAGCGAGAGGCTGGAGAAGAGGAGGCTGAAGGGGAGGGCGAACTGCAGCACACGCAAGTCCAGCTGGTCCACGCGACTGTACCACTCGGTGTCATAGAGATAGCAGCCTGTGCTTCCCTGCTGCTTCACGCACTTAGCCCACAGCCCGTCGTAGACGGTCACGTTCCTGGCGTTGCGGTTGAACGTGATCAGATGGGTGATCCGCCACTGTGGGACCAGCGTCGCCACCACCAAGCCGCTCACTGACACCAGGGCGATGAGAAAGGCAAACAAGTTTGTGGCGTGGATGTCACGGCAGGACATTTTCCCAGCTGCTGCTGTGTATAATTAAGGAGTCCAGGGAAGAGTAGAGAAAAACTCCTGGTGAGACAAGAACAGGCAGAAACCTGACATAAAGATATACTTTTGGGGTGCGTGGTCTCCCTGGGGAGGATTCTATTATTATAAATATTATTATTAATAATAATAATAATAATAATAACAGTACATCTGGACGTTCTGGATTAATACTATAGTATAATCCACTCTTTAACACACTGAAACAACCATATTTAACTTATATAAGATGAACGTCTGTAGTTAAGCAATACATCCGCCCACACTACTGCTATGTTAGAAAAACCCTCATTTAAAGAAAGAGAGAAAACGGGAGGGAAGAATTAAACACCAAGTTCGCGTCGCGCGCGTCCGGGCCGCTAGCCAGCTAGCCGCGCGGCTAAAGCGAAACGACACCAAGCACAACCTGTCGCGCTCAGTCTTTCGGCCAATTCCCGCATTAGCTACTAACAGCTACATACAGCCGCGTACCTGGCTTTCCGTGGGGTTGTTTAAAGCTGAGTAACGGGCATTATAAGAGCGTCCAAGTTGTTTTTCTGTCCCTTTTTCAGTACTTATTGCAGATGCCTTCCGATTTGGCCTAAGGCCATAAGCAGATGACGTCGAACGATAGACTGTGGGCGAGATTCAGCGTTATCTGACCAATCACAGTCCGAGCTAACCATAGCGGGTAAAATCTTACAAAATACCCAATGGAAAGCGCAGTGAGGCTGTGATTGACAGAACACGCCTAAGGGTCTCCCTCGGTCCCGTTGTTCTGTCGAGTTGAGCTACTTTGTCGAGTTAGGCTACCGTAGTGCTAATCGATAGCCCTAACCCTAAAATCCCTAAAAGCCTTACTTTAACCCTAACCCCTAAAACCTAATCCTAGAAGGGTGGAACTGCACATGCGCAGAAAGGCTCGATAGCACGTCTCGATAGGCAGCTCAACTCGTCAGAACATTAGGTTTCCCGAAGTCTTGCTCCTTGGTTAAGTTTTCACTTTGCGCCATTTCCCCCCTTTTGCTAGTTAGTAGATTTAATTGACTAATTAATCATCTGTGCAAATGAATGTGTTCGTCCCTGGAGCGAAACATCCTTGGTAAAAAAAAATCACAGTCGCTATAATAGTCGATGGTTGGTTCAAGCCCCTTAGACCAGACAAATAAATTAATAACAATAGAAATCAATAAATTAATATTGAAGCCCAATTTTTCTTGACTATTCATTTATTGGCTATTCTTTTTTTTCCTGATTTCAATTTCTGTATTTTAACTCTCTCTAAATATTATTCTGCATTTTGTGCGGTGCAGACCTTCACCTTAGTTCCGTCTTATAATTAAAACTAAGCTGCACTAATGGTAAGGAATTACACATTGCAAAGAGAAAGGCGATGATAAGGCAAAGATCGTATACAAGACAGGTATAAGGTACAAGCTAAGGGCTCCGGCGACAATCGGGTACACAGCATAATGACAGCAGACAGGGCGGAGCATGCCGGGAAATGTTAAAGCTGGCCGACCCTACAGTAAAACTGGTGATGTTGTTATTTTTTTTAACAGGGTGACATGCATGTTCATATGATTTACAAGTCGATGGGTTCCGAGCCGCCGGCGGACGAGCTTCCCGGTGAGTTACAGCGCAGGGACCCGGGGGGAGCTGCTCCCCTTCACCAGTAGGCTATAAAGTGCGTGTATTAAAATGCCTCAGGATGCTTGTTCAGATTCGCGGGACTCTGCTGAAAGGCCTTCTGTAAAATTGGTACATACATATAAAACTGGATTCATGTAACACAATTCCAGCATGTACCGTTAGAATTAAACCTACCTTATGAATATTTATGTGGAGGCAGGGGCGCTGTAAAGGGGGGGTAAACGATGACGATTCTCGGGGCCCATGACTGAGAGGGGGCCCAGAGAAGCCCCCAATAAAATTGTGTTGGGGGCCCTGTCAAGATTCTTTTCATGGGGCCCAAAATCCTTAGCAGCGCCCCTGTGTGGAGGAGAGAAATGTTCCTCCTGAATCCATAGCAATGGTCCCACACGAGCCTGATGTTTTTCATAGCGTAGTTGGTTGATGACGCATCTGACATCGTGATTTACAGTCGCTGTCCCGGAGATGCTAGCGTCCACCGCTCCCAGAACGGTGCTCAGGAGAAGGAAGAGACAGGTGAGCGCCCCCAGCATTGGGGGCTACACAGGTCCCCTCCTGAACCCCCTCATATACAAAGTGATAGAAACACACTATTAAGACAATTGGTGGATGTACATATTGAAGGCTCAGCAAAGTCGGACCCTGCTGGCAGTAAGGCCGCTCATGAAGGATTCATCGCGCTCAGTTCGTTCAATGAGAATATAATGTAATCATTTCATCAATCCGTCTACTAATCTCTTATCCTGTTTGGAATCCTTAAATATAAATTATGCATAAAGACATATATATATATCAGTTAACTTGACCACCTGCGAATGGGAAAATTGTTTATTCGAGGTGGATCCAAGTTTGTCGCAAACAATCAATGAACGATTCAGCCTTTTAATAGAATTAATGTACTCAAAAGAACTGATTCACTGTAAAGGTTCTTGGTTTTGACCCAGGTCCCCCACACAAGCTGTCGCTGAGATCTTTCACGTTGGCCCACCGAAGACTTGCTGTAAAATGTTTTTTCCTTCTAGGTATCGAGGCTTTCGCGCCGGGTTGAAGATGAGACAAAGTATATAGAGCTTATGGTTATCAACGATCACCTGATGGTAAAATTACATTTCCTTAAAACACGTATAGGCCTAATTCATTTTCTTTTTAACGTTTTTAGTGCGATTAGACACTGGCTTCTATATCATTTTAAACTATTTCAAAATTATTTGTTTGTTTGTATGTTTGTTATTCCTTACAGTATAAGAAGCATCGGCTTTCTGTTGGACAGACAAATAACTACGCCAAGTCCGTCGTGAACATGGCTGATATAGTAAGATGCGTTTTAATCGTTTCATGTATTTCAATGTATCTTTTCTTGTATCTGTGACACAAAAGGGCACTTAACATTTCATTTCCTCCAGGGATGTGAGATGTCATTTATTAAATTAAAGCGCAGGTTTTAAGCTCACGGCTGCGCTTCACCGGGGAGCCGCAGTGTCACCGGTATCTTATCTGCATAATAAGGAAACAGTAGCAGACCCTGGCGCTGCTGTTTCTTTTACTCGGTTTCCGTGTGACACGCGTTCACTTGGGAAATCCTATTAAATATCTATTTCTCAAGTAGCTGGTAGGAGGTGAGGCTACTTGCTGACACTCTCTGGTTTGGTTGCAGATATTCAAAGAGCAGCTGAAAACGCGGATCGTCCTAGTGGCGATGGAGACCTGGGCCGCCGAAAACCGCTTCAACATCAATGACGACCCGCTGGTCACCTTGCGCGAATTCATGAAGTACCGGCGCGACTTCATCAAGGAGAAGTGCGACTCGGTGCACCTGTTCTCGTAAGTGGGGGAGACCAGCCGCTTCGGAGAGTCCTGTTACTCGAGAAAAACACCGTTTAGGATTTGAAATTCGCGATAAAACGTAATAGTCTTTCTTGATCTGGTTTGTGCTGGTATTTCTCGGCACCTTCTGTTATGTCCACCAGGGGGAGCCGCTTCCATAGCAGCCGGGGAGGAGCATCTTACCTGGGAGGCGTGTGTTCGCTGACGAAAGGGGGAGGAGTCAACGAGGTATCGCGTCTCCTTGTTATATATCCTTTTATTTGTTAAGGTTACTAATCAGGGTGGTATCTGACCAATGGTCATACCTGTCAAGTTTTGGATTTGAAAATAAGGGAAATTTTCCGGCACCCACCGCGAGCCACCTCACCACCCCAACCAAGTAAGCTCCAGTATCCGTTATATTTTAAGACAGTTGTACAAGAAATCTAAAATAACCACTTGTCGTTTACATTTTATTTTCATTACACATTTTCTTTTAATTTCTCATGTTCACTCGTGTGGCTCTCTGGCATTCACTAATGACTTATTATATAGATTTGTTGCAGACTTTGTATCCTTGTTGAAGTCGTCACAGAAGGTGAAAGTAACATTGTTTTTGGCACACAGCATTGCCATTTTAACCTCTGCATTTATGACCTGGTTCATGTTATAAATGACCTGCAGGCTACTGCAGGTGGCAGTTCTCGCGAAGCTACCGACAGTTCAGTTTGGAGAGACAGAGGAATTTTTTAAAAATTATATTACAATAGGGGAGATTTACGGGGAAATACTAATACGGGAGGACGGCGGGAAAGAGGGGTAAAATACGGTAGGTTCCCGGGCAAAACGGGAGACTTGACAGCTATGCCAGTGGTAAATGTGGGTCATTACGTACTAAGCTGTAATAATTGCCCTAAAACTTTCCATGTGCAAAATAACTTTTCAGTTCATTTAGATGTGTCTGTTGAAAATAACCATGTTTGGTTTATGAATTTTAATGCTGTATGTTTTCTTTTAGTATGGGAAAGCAGATGAAATGGCAATCACACTGGCACAGTCTCTGGGACAAAACATTGGCATCTTTTCAGACAAGAAAAGGATCATGAGCGGTATGTCAGTCATGGCTGTCATTTGTGCTGCACGTGGTGACGGGGGTTACAGTTTGTCTTTACCGGCACAGACTCAGGTCATGTGACCAGTCAGACCATGTAACCAATGATGTCTGATCTCTTTCCAGGGGAATGCAAGTGTGATAACAAGTGGTCTGGATGTATAATGGACGACGTTGGGTAAGTTGCCCCTAAAGAAACTCTCAGGCTCAGCCAGCCATCTCACTGCCTCCTCTGATGTTTTGCCTGCACTTTGTGGCAGTTTCTGTGCATCTGCTATAAATTAGCTTTTCTTCATAAATATAAGTTCAAGTTGCTACTGCAACTTACATATACACCTTTGTAATAGTTTCTTTTAAGTTTCTTTTCAACTTAACATTTGTGACACCTTGTGGTGTCACCAGTGAGGACATTTAAATATTTAACGTATTCGTGAGACATTTTGAGAACTGTGACATAAATGTGTGATGTAATTAAGACTATGACCACTAGATGGCACCGTATTCTTTATTAGATTATTCATGTAGCGGCATTTGTCAATTTTTTGGTTTGGAAGGCCTGACCAGAGCCGTTTCTTGCTATATCTTCCTGAGACCCAAGGAAAAAAGTGTCCTTCAATTTAGGTTATTTGTCTTTGGAGGAAATAAGACACCTTAAAATTTAGATTTTTTTCAAATTTATTTTTATTTTTAACTTCACAACATGTCCTATTTAGTGTACAACCACAATAAATATGTTTCCTAACATCAGTGAAAAGATGGAAAAAAAATGCCCACTACAATGGACATAAATGCATGGGTGGGGTCTCAGGTGGATACACGTATATGCACTGTGCAGATGCATAGGCCCCCCACAGCCACTAGGGGGCCCCAAACTGCACGTTTAAGCTCAGTATATTTGGGGAGAATTAAAATAACCTCGCTTCATTTGTAGCCAGCTAAGCCCCCTCATGAAAATGAAATGTAGGATGTAAATAAAGCTAAGCAGTGACGACAGAGAAGCTGTGGCTTGTGTTTGTGGGGAAATTAAAGTCACCATCCGGCTGTGGTGCGATGAGTGATGTCTGCCGACAGCTATGATGGGATGGCTGACAGCCACAGGTCACAATCAGGGGAGCCACAGCCACACATAGATGGCATCTAGAGGGCTCATCCCTTCTACTTGTTATAGTTTTTAGGTGGGAGGGGAGAGAATTTTTATGTTGTTACCTTTCATGTTGAAGAACACTGTTTCCTAAATTTAAAAAAGCATTTTTAAGGAAAATGCTGCATCTGCTGCATTTATGGACATAGAGGAGCCTCCCAGTTTACATTTAATTATCATTTTCTGTAGGTTTAAATTGCTTGGATTAGCTTGAGATCTTTGAATTTTAGATTCACAAATCTAGCCTATTTTCTTCTTAAAGTGTAACAGATTGATACATCACCATGGATCATCTTTAAGGGTTCGAACCCCCCCCTCCCCCCCCATTGTAGTTTAACAAAATAGGGCCCCCCAAACAGAATCTTGTAGGGCCCCCAAAAAGCTAGAAACGGCCTGGCCATGAGACGCCTTTTGTTATGTGGCCTAAACGTGACATCTAATTGCACAGTTTTGGTATAATTGCTTAAAAATTCAAATGTGTTGGGCCTAATGTAAAATCAGGTTAATAATCGTGTTTTTGAAGGTCTTGTTATCTCGGTGTTTGTCTCCCATTCAGGGACTGCTGTAGACTTTTTGGGCAAACACGATTTAAAGCGACCAAATGTCATTTTGAACGCAGCTTCAACTTTGCTCCTCTTGTCACCCTGCAAAGCCTGCAAAGGCAGATGTCTGGCTTTCGGAATAAACAGGCGGTAAAGGAAGATTTATTTCAAAGATCAGCCACTGGAAAGCTGCCAGCTCCAGAAGGTGTTAAAATAATGCTGCAGGTTTCTGTTTACACTGTAACCTGAAGGGGTGACGCTGAATAGACTCACCTTCACTAAGTTCAGGCTGTCCTGGGACTCCCTGCATGCATAACAATTTGCTTATTAGGATCCTTGCCAATTAATGAATTTTTGATAAGCTGAGATGTAGAGAACCCCTGGGGGAATTTAGCAGACTTGTGGAATTATGCTGAAGATTATTACCAGTGTTTCTCGATACTGGGCCCGGTGCCCCACCTTGTACACTACTGTTTGGTCCAGCTGAGTATGGAGAAACACTGGGTTATGTATAGGTGCATTGTTTTGGTCAAAGGACGCTATCATGAAGAACATGTGTGGATTGCACTCAGAAATCAGAAGGAATCCCCGTTTGGTATGACATTAGCCCAAAAAGGCCACAGAAGCCTTATTACTGTCACCCTGTTGACACGACCCTTGACCTCGTGTTCATCCATGGCTGGGACAGTTCTGGTGGGGGGGCAGTCCCGGTCCGTGCTGAGGGCACACATCACCAGGGTCTTGTGAACATGGCAGGAGTATATGTTTCTGACGTGTGTATTTGTGTGTGTGTGTTTGTGTGTGTCTGTGTGTGCGTGTGCACGCACGTGTCTTTATCGTCCCTTTTTGAAATACCTTTTGCGTTTTCCCTCGATCCCAAATGGGACAGCAGGTGAGCAGAAGCTTGGCTGTGATGCCGCTCATGTGATTTGACCAATCGGTTGCTTGGAAGGGTTGTCAGTCACCCCCAGCGCTCCATCCCATTCGTCAGCATCGAGGCCTGCGGCCTGATGCTCCGCCTAGCTTCTCCTTTTTCTGGTGGAAAAGAAAAAAATACAGGCTGGTGAAGCACCTGCCCGTATTTTTCTTTTTTAATCATCTTTATTTTGGCTGATGTCACTCGCAGGAATGATGGAAGCTAAGTGCTAGTAGCTCTGAAACCCAGTTGGTCCAGTCACTCCAGTCCAGCTCATCCCGTTCCATCTCTAACCGATTGAAACAGTCTGCAATGTCACCCCTATCTGGAGAGCCCCCCCGCCCCCCTCCGTGTCCTCACTGGCTCACCTCCCCAGCAGGACCAGCTCCGGCGCGAGCTGGCCTGTCTCCCTTCCCTCCCCTTTTCCATTGTTGCCCCTGTCCTTTGGCTGTGGCTGCTCTCCAGCGGCTCTCCGGGGCCGGCAGGACGGCTGCGCGCCCAGGAAACTCGGGCCGCTGTCCTGCTGTGACGTGGAGGGGGCCGCGATGACCCCCCCACACACACACACAACAACTCACATCCTGCCGTGAATCAGAGCCCCTCCAAAGTGCCAATGGTGTTTCAGACGTCTGTGTTCAATGGGGAATCCTGAAATAACCCGCCCCGCGCGGCGCCCGCGGGGGGGGGGGGGGGGGGGGGGGGGG
>JABFEA020000138.1:12065578-12082578 GCA_019775915.2 Cyphomyrus plagiostoma | reverse complement strand
CTTCATTTGACAGGCTCGTGTCTGTGTTGGGAGTGATTCTTGTGCGTGTTCTTCGTTTGACAGGCTCGTGTCTGTGTTGGGAGTGATTCCCATGCGTGTTCTTCATTTGACAGGCTCGTGTTTGTGTTGGGAGTGATTCTTGTGCGTGTTCTTTGTTTGACAGGCTCGTGTCTGTGTTGGGAGTGATTCCCATGCGTGTTCTTCATTTGACAGGCTCGTGTCTGTGTTGGGAGTGATTCCCATGCGTGTTCTTCATTTGACAGGCTTGTGTCTGTGTTGGGAGTGATTCCCATGCGTGTTCTTCATTTGACAGGCTCGTGTCTGTGTTGGGAATGATTCTTGTGCGTGTTCTTCGTTTGACAGGCTCGTGTCTGTGTTGGGAGTGATTCCCATGCGTGTTCTTCGTTTGACAGGCTCGTGTCTGTGTTGGGAGTGATTCTTGTGCGTGTTCTTCATTTGACAGGCTCGTGTCTGTGTTGGGAGTGATTCTTGTGCGTGTTCTTCGTTTGACAGGCTCGTGTCTGTGTGGCAGTGACGTTAGTTTTCAGTTCTTCTTTGCTGTGCTCTCCAGTTTGTGCCCCACAGCCCACTGAGCCTTTTATCCCCAATCCCTCCTCTAAAGTGTCTGCTTTTACTTACCAGCATCTTCTAGTTGTCCCCTGTGCAGCAGTTGGTATGAATTTTCCCTTGTTCCTCTCTGAATGACCTTAACTTTAGTGTTTTACTTTTAACATGTTGTTTTATTTGTCTTTTTGTGTAATTTTGGTGAATCTCGCAGGTTCAGTATGCTAAATTGCATGGTCATGTGATCATGCTGTATGTGGTGGCTAATCAGGGACAAACTGCCCATGTGCTTTGGGATGACAGCATGAAAGCAGTGATAAGGCTGAAACATCCGAACCGTGGGGTCATGAAGCCATAACCAGCCGATGACCCAGACACTGCATCTCAGAGACAAAACAGTTTAAAAGGGTCTTTATGCCCGAGCCTGTACCTGTGTACCCAGCCCTGATGCTTCAGCCCATTAGTGACTTTTCATTGTCAAGATTTCCGTATGGTATTTTATAGACATATACTGCAAATATGTATAAATATACAAAAACACATTTTACAGTGTTTAGTGAGCCCAAACATTTATCTTAGCATCTAGACTGTCATATATAAATGTATATTTTGATTTAAGAGGTAATCTAGGCCTGTATATAGAATGTTTACTGTTACTTTTAAGTAAGTATTTTTATTTACATAGAAGATTGCACTTTTACAATGCAGTTAAGTGTAAAATCACAAGCTGTAGGTCCTTTTGTTGACACATTTGTACTCTGGAAAAAAAAAACTCTGTGTATTATTTCAGTAAAACTTTAAAATAGGAGTCCGGTATTTATGATCCAACACAACTGTTTGAAAAACAATTAAAATTCCGAAATAGTGATAAACTGTAAAACTGAATATGCATATGATGTAATGCAGAGGTGACCCTGATCCATGGGAGGGCCGGTGCGGGTTTTTGGGAAGACCTCTCAATCAGCCAGTAACAGTGGGTCCCCAAGACTGGAGCTGAGAAACACTGTTTTATTATTGGCTGATTTTGAAGTCATCCCGAAAACCCACACTTATATTGGCCCTCCGTGGGACCCCACCCCTGATATAAAGCTCAAGGAATTTTGAGAAGCATTGAGTCCAGGCACGCTCAGTGTCTGGCGTGTTGCGGGGCTGCCCTTCCTGCATCAGTCTGCCACCTTCAGGGAGCACCTCGTGGGGACTCCAGGGCGGCATGGGGACTCTCTGTGTGGGCCGTCCTCTGACTCGTCCTCCGCTCCTCTCTTCCTGTAGGAGTCATCAGCACAAATATTATCATCGGGGTGATCGCGGGCACCATCCTCGTGCTGGCCCTCATCATGGGCATCACAGCTTGGGGATATAAGTAAGTCTGCAGGGAGTAGGGTGTGCCACAGCCGAGCCAGGAACAGCCCACGGCGCTGCTTTTATACCTTTAAACAAAATATGTAAATATTATATTTGTAAGCTGACAGTACAAAATACAGGCATGACAGGTCCAATGTGATCCTACGAGTGACCCTCAGTAACCCCCCCTTCCCCCCCACGCACCAGGAATTACCGGCAGCGGAGGTACGAGGAGTCCGAGGTGCACAGAAGATTCTGCCGGTTGGTTCACACTCATGTTCCTCTTGGGTGGTGGTGGAGGGGGGGGGGGGGGTGTCTTTCCCCAAAAAATGCTTCAAACTGTCTTGTGGTCTTGTTTGCAGAGACGGGGGGCATTTTTCCTCTGGCAGAGCCATTGATAGAGAGAAAGCGAGAGTAGAGGCAGACTGGAGATGAAGGGTGATCAGCCCCCAGCCTTGGCTGAACCTACTTTATGCTGTTGTTTGTCTGCTGGTCTCTGTGCAGCTTCTTATAACAAGCCTCCCATTACCCACAGGATCTAACTCACTCACAGGGTCTAACTCACCCACAAGTTCTGACTCACCCACAGGGTCTGACTCACCCACAGGGTCTGACTCACCCACAAGTTCTGACTCACCAACAGGGTCTGACTCACCCACAGGGTCTGACTCACCCACAAGTTCTGACTCACCAACAGGGTCTGACTCACCCACAGGGTCTGACTCACCCACAAGTTCTGACTCACCCACAAGGTCTAACTCACCAACAGGGTCTAACTCATCCACCGGGTCTGACTCACTCACGGGGTCTGACGTTTCTGAATTTCAATGTCTTTTTCCATTGTTTTTTTTATCATGCATTATGTATTTGTATATTTTTGTATATATGAATTAAAAAGCATGTTATGATTCATATTAGCATTGTGTTATCATTTTAATTGTTTGCCGTCGTGTCACTAATATCTTTGTGTCTCGTTGCGTTGTGCCTTTTCTCATCCTGGCTGTTTTTTCGTTTTGCTGATACATTTCGCAGTTCCCCCTGTTCTCCTCTGTCGTCCTTAGAGACCCTCCCCTGTAGCCTCAGCATCTGCCTCTCAGAAAACAAGATTATTCACATTGATTTTCCAGACGGCCAGCTGGGTCCTCTGGCTGCCTCATTATATTTGATGGAATTATTCTTTAACATGTGCAGGTGGCCAGGAGTTGGGGGGAGGGGATGGAATTTGAGAAACATGAATCTAAATTGACTGATGTACAATAAAATTGTTTTTGTACCTGTAAAGGTTGGATGAATGCATTGACTAAATTGCTTGCTTTTCCTGAGCATACTTAATTGTTATTTTTCAGTTAATTAATTACTATTTTTAATTACTTAATTGAAATTACTTCAATTTCAATTTCCACGCTATCTGGGCTCTTGAATGGCATTCCTATAGATCAGCGCAACCCAGTGGCCTGTACTACGAAGCGGGGTTACTTGTTGGATTTAAGGTAGTCTGGGCAAAATGTAAGTGAACGAATGTGAAATCCATTTAAACTGTGGTACCTTAAATCTGACAAGTTACCCCGATAAGCCAGTAACCCCGCTTCATAGTACAGGCCACAGCTCTGGTCCTGGAGAGCCAGTCTCACAAGCTAATTGCCAGGTTTAGTAGGTGTGTTTGAGCAGGAAAATTTGCAAACTGTGTTGCAGGCTGGTAGCCCTGCTCTGGATAAAACATAAGCTTTCTTTTCCCTTGAATTCGCTGTCTACTGACAGATGAGTGGAATGTGCTGCTGATCTGGATATGTGAGCCCCGCTTGGTGGCTTGGAGAGGTGCAGATTGCTCCTTCACCATCACCTTGGCTGGTTAGCTCAGTTAGTGCATCGCGTACAGTGCTGATACCATAATAACACCAAGGTGGTGGCTTCGACGCCTGTATTGGTGGTGATGTGTGGCTCAGTGGGTTAAGGTGCTATAGCAGTAATTGGAAGGTTACTGGTTTAAATCCCATAACTGCCAGAGTGATGTTGAGCCCTTGAGTGTTGAGCCCCTGAGTAAGGCCCTTAACCCCTATGTTACTTCAGATTGAAGATTTTTATTTGTCACATGCATGAATGTACTGGTACGCCAGCAGTGAGATGAAATAATGAATAAATAAGGTAGAAGAATAACAAAAATAAGAAAAAAAATATAGAAATCTACAAAATGTTATAAGAAAATATTTGAGAAATAAAGTGCACCTAAGTAATAATAAATAAATGTCAATGTCATTGCCTGTCCCCCTCTGTTTACAGACAAATCCCCCCCGGGGATTATGTTAAAAAGGCGGGAGACGCGGACTCCTTCTACAGCGACATGCCCCCTGGTGTCAGCTCCAACTCAGCCAGTAGCTCAAAGAAGAGGTCTGCTTGTCTGTCACACTTGCAGATCTATACCTGCTCCTTCACACCATCTGTTCCCTCCATTAGTCAGAACATCTCATTGTTTGGCTTCAGGTGGGCGGCTCCCTTCTGACCTCCCACCTCCCATTGGCTGGTTGCCGAGCGCCCTTTTCCTCGCCCCACGTTGGCTGCCGTGACAATACTTTCATACCTCTTAAGAATGGGTTTTTCCTCAGTGCAGGAATATCACAGCTCCTCGTCGGTGCCGAAAGGAAGCACCCATAAAGATTGGCCACTTTGCCATGGGAGGGGCAGGTTCAGGGGGGCGAAGAGAAGGGCCGGCCATGCTTCTAATGATGTGTTTGTGTTGTGTGTTGGAACCGTGGCTGATGATTCCGCAGCGACCAAAACCCTGTCCTCCTGGTCCTGGGTTCACAGCCGTAGCGGTTAGGGGCTCACAGGCAATGAGTCGCTCCAGAAATGAGAGAATGCCAACTGTAGTCAAACACACAAAGTCGACATCGCATCTGAGAAGCACTGGCTGGGAAGTCCCTGTAGCCGGAGGAAACCCCGCCGCTTGTGTCTGCCAGGCAGAATGATTAGCAGTCTGGAGTCAGTTTTGGCCAATCAGTTTGGGCTGGAGTGCAATTTGATGTTAAAGACCAACCCAGACTCCCTCATGCACATACATGCACACACAGAAATATACAAGAACATACAAGAAAAGTCCTCATTCCAACAGCCCAACAAGTCCCCCAGGATGTTAATGATGTGCCAATTTGTTGCCTGGAGAGTGACACCGATGGAGATCAGCTTGCCGGCAGGCTGGTTTGGACAAGCTGTTTGTGCAGGTCAGCCCACACAACGGACAAATCAGGATGTGTTCTTCATACAGGTCAGCCCACAAAATGGACCAATCAGGATGTGCTGTTCATACAGATCAGCCCATAAGCGGACCAATTGAGACGTGCCATTCACACAGGTCAACCCACTTCTGGGCCAATCAGGATGAACTGCTCATACAGTTCATCTAAGCTTGGCTGCTTTGCTCATTTCAGCTGAAAGGCTGATCGCTCTATGTTTTCATGCTAACGGCTCATCTTGCTCTCTCTGTATTGTTTCCATCTCATTTCCGTTGTCGAAGACATCACTATGTGTGTATGTACGTGAGTTCTCCTGTATATCTGTACTGTATGTGTAGGTAACAGAGGGATGCACAATAAATAAAGTGTTTTCAGGTAAGTCATTAAGGCACCACATAATGATATACTGCAGATGCATAACTGACTTCATCTAGCACAAAACTGACAAGAAAAATGGGTGTGTATCTCCAAAAATCGACAAAGTTTAGCTTTCTGCATAGCACAGGGAAAACTGTCACAGGAATGAAAAAATTCCATGGAGCAATTAGTAGTTGCCTTTATATTTTCACGTTTTTTGGCTGAAGGTCAAACGGCTTGTCCCATTCGTGGAGTGAGCGAATTCCAGATGCCAAGCACATCTCAGACGTCTGTGAAAACGGACGACCCAGAAGTAACTCGTGGCAAGGTAACTCTCACACACTGAACTTCCAGGTTTGCATAATGTTGGACTTTAATGAATAGTCAGTTTGATGCGCTTCATGATGCCGTGTCTCCTAGGAAATGTAGGGGGCAACCGTAAGAAGATGAAGGGAAGAAAATTTCGCCCTCGGTCCAACTCTACAGAGTAAGTAGCATCATGCATGCGGGGGGCTGTGTCGTGTGTCACGGAGACTGCAGTAATAGGGGTTCAAGCATTCCCAAGCCCAGTTAGCATTTTTTCCAAACAAAATTTTAATAGTTAAATATAATTGGATGTTAAAAATAAATGTATAGAATTCAATATTTTGCTGCATGTCTGTCAGCATCCCAGAAAATCATCTCTATGGGCATGTTCTCGTAATCCAGCTGGGGGTGGCGGTGGCTCTCTCTGCCATCAATTAGCCTCTCCCAGCTGCACCATTGACTAGGAGACACTTCAAAGTGTTATTGCTGGGCAGATGTGTGAAACTCACAGTCAATGTTTCATCACGGCCAGCGAGGTCCTGTAGGGGTGTTGTACCTTTTTCCCCTTGAATATCAGAGTGACAGTGTGGTCCAAACCTTGGTTTTCCACCCTCAAGACTACAAAGTAAGCAGGTGCCTGCAGTGCTGACTAACCCGGTGATCATAATAAGATGTTCCTTAATGTCATGGCAGATTGGCTCAACCCTGCTGTGTGAAACACTGGGGAAACACTGCTTTCTGCTGCCTGATGTAAACAGTACAGAGCATGTAGGCGATCTGGGGGGGCAGAGTGAGACTCCATGGGCTGCTCCAGGCATTTCTCTTATTCCACCTCTGCTCTCTCTACTGTTCATCATCACCTCCCCCACCCTGTCCCCGTCCCCGTCCCCCTGCAGGTATTTAAGCCCATGGTTCAAAACAGAGTATTATGTAACTAAATGGCTAGAAGATGTGAATAAAAACACTCAAGGACCGTTTCTTAGGTATTTTAATCAGATCATGCTGTGAAGCCCCCGCATACCGCCCCCCTCCCGTCCTCCTTCATGTGTCCTTGTCTGTTGGTTTTGTTGTAGCCAGAGAATTCAAAGTCACTCCTGGTGCTTGGCCTGGGCTGGTTCCTTCATGGGGGGGGGGGGTTCCCATGGCTTCCCCTGCGCCAGAAATGCGGTTGTGCTAATTTCACCCCTAAAAACAATATTTGCATGCATCCATCTTGACTGTCCTCACCGGTTCACACTCGTGCACAGAGTCCCGGTGTCCTTTCTGCTGCATGGACAGCGTGTGCTGACATACGGGTCCCTCCGCAGCCAGGCTCATGTAAATACTGACACTGAGGCCGCTCATTCAGCCCCAGCAGTCTGAATGCTTGATGTCAGGCTAAACTGCTTAGAAGACTGCCAGACAGTGACATGATTGGATGCATGCTGTCTTTTTTCATTGGCTGTTTTTTTTTTATTTATTTCTCAGGGTGCTTTGTTAAGGGCCAATTAGTTGTCTGTTTTTAAAAGGACCCATTACTTAACTCACTCCTTATTAATGAATATATGCACGTAACCATATGTTATGTTATTCCTGACACAGTGTGTTAAATTGATGCCTTAATTCTCACCTAAAGATATTTTTCCATGTACTCTTTTCTAAAACTCAATTCTTTGCACATTTACAGTGTAAAAAATAAGAAAACAGCCCAATATTTTCCATAAGAATCAAATTTTAGAGACTGGATATAGTCTGCGATGGAGTACAAGGGGAGTTACAAACCCACTACCTGTCATGATCGCTACACCTTTTCCCATGTCCCTACACCCTCACTAGGCACCAGCATGGCTGCTATGGCATCATTATCACGAGGTTTCCTCGCAGTCCTCCCTCTTCTCTCCGCTGCATGTGGAGTGTCATTTTGTGTGTGTGCCCTGCCACCTCCATGGTGCAGTCCAGCTTGCCATTTGGCTCCGCCCCCTCCATGTGCCCCCTCCCCCCCAGTGCCCTGCTGACTGTGAGTCCATGCCCATCAGCCTGGTCTGTCCCTGCTCTGCCTCATCTCCCCGCCCCCTTACCAGACTCCCTTAAGCGCATTTCTGAGAGCAAAATGATTTTGGGTGAATCACGGATGAGGAATGGGGGAAAAAAAACATCCCTAACACCAGTGGGCATGTTTTTGATTTTATGAGCTTTTCGCTTGAATGTTGCCGCTCAGCTACTGGTATGGGCGGCAGCCATATTCCCCCCTTCTGACCCACCCTTGTTAGCGAAGGCAAGGCAGTGGTTCCTTCAGGAAAGCCTTGTGTGGGCAACATTGCTGCAGGGGGTATGCGAGGGTCAGGCGACAGGGCCAGACCAGCGCTGTGTCTGAATGTGTCCTTGCTGGGGGAGACTCTGTGTGACACGCCTTTCTTGGTCCCCCTGTCCCCCTGTCCCCCTCCTACTACAGAACGCTCTCCCCAGCCAAGTCACCCACCTCATCCACCGGATCCATCGCTTCCAGTAGGAGATACCCTTACCCCATGCCCCCCCTCCCGGACGAAGAGAGGAAGGCCAGCAAGCAAAATGCCAGGGTAATTCCATATTCTCTTTATGGCATCATGCTCAGGAAAAAGTGGAATTTATTCTAAACATAATCTTGCTTTTTCCCCTCTGTCCCACTACAGCTATGGGAAACATCGATATAAGGTCCCTCGTATTTGCTCAGCAACACTTAAGAACTACATTTTTGTCTGCTTTTATATGAATGAAAAGGGACAATGCAAAACGTATACCTAAAAAGAGGACGTGGCGAAGACGTCCCGGACCAGCCCGCCCTGCAGGGGGCGCTACAGCGCCAAGCTGACTGAACCTCTGTGCATCGAATAGCGCAACTTTAGCGTCCGATCGCGCCAGCCAGTCCCACGGAAGATGAGCGAATTAACACGTAAATTAATAAATATAACAACAACAAAAAAACAGCGAGGGGGCTCTAAATGACCCCTTCCCTAGGCATCCCACACAATCGCTCCGTTTCGATTGGTGCTCTATTCCATGTATTTCGAACAGGTAATTGTAAGCAGGATCTATTTAACATTTTGAAGCACGCATCCGCTGTAGAAATAAACACTGTATGCATGATTAACCTCTGTTTATCGACTCCTTGTAGTGTTTAAAAATAAGCGAAACTCAGTAGGGGACAGCATGTGGAAGGTGGCAGTTATGTAAGCCGTTAAAGTTTATTTCCGTTTAGGCTTCCCGACAAGCCGCTACGCCTTTTGCATCTTAGCATCGCAGCTAGTCGCAGGTCACACTCAGCCTCGCCACGCCCGACATCTCACCTGGGTTTCTGGAGCTGGTTGTAAATATGTACAGGTCACCAGGGCAGTGATTTAAGGGCACCTTTTAAAATGCAGCAAAAAAAAAAATGCCCCGCTCCTCCAAGCCCTTTGCCCCAAGCATAGTTTCGTTCATTTTTTTTATTTTACTCTTCCGATATCAGTATTTCCTGTCTGATTGTAAACAGATTTCAGGTTCATTTTCTTTCTCAAAGAATGTAAATTTACAAGTTTTTAAGAATGATCTTTAAGAAGTCACGTGTGCTGGTTTTAAGAGGCCGGGTTGGCCCGTTAAAGCGGATCACGTAATCACCGTGAATGCCTAGAAGCGCGAGAGCAGGTCCGCCTTGATGGGGAGATATGAGGGAGTGGGGGGGGGCGGGCATGGAAAGTGTACAGTTTTCTCAAGGTGTTCGACGGGGGGCGGGAGGACCTAATGGGAATTTTTTTGATAAAAGCAGCATTTCATACAAGCATTTTTGTTTATATATATATATATATTATATATATATATGAAAATGTCCTGTAAATTGTGAAATATGCAGTATGTCCTATTTTTTAATACAGTCTTAAGTACCGAGAAGTATCACCCTCCGTTTTAAAGTTTGTGTGCGAGTTGTTTCTCCAAGGTGAAGCATCAAGCAGAAATTCATGGATTACATCGGACATTATTGCATTGTTGCCGTAAATTAAGCTGTGTTATTTTTCTGTTTTTCACAAAAGAATGTATTGCCTATTGAGCACCGTTTATTTCTTTAGTCACCCGGGAATACTAAATATAAAAAGGTGACATGGGAGATGGTGCTGTCACCGTGCCCCGACACGGGCGGCACCGCGGGGATGCTCGGCGGGACACGGCGCGTCCCCTGTGTGGGTTTGCAATGTTTATTAGGCCTGCTGTTTGTATCTTAATGAATATGCTTTTGTTTTTTAGTATGGGCACAGGTGATGAGAACAAAAGCAGCTGTATACAATATTATAGTAAGATCACAATACGGGATTCATACTACTGTGCCGTTACCTTAAAGCGTCCTATATAATGACATTGTCCGTTTTATTCCGCTCTAACTCCCACATAGGTACTTGCTTCAGTCCCAGGATCTGTGCAGTCGGATGTATGTGGGAGGCCGGTTAGTTGGCTGGACTGCGGCTCTGTGAGCAAATAAGGCAAATCCAGACCGCAGCAGCGCCACACCACTGACACAAGGGGCCCCACCCCTGGTACTCCCTGAGTGACGGGGGAGTGCTGACATTTAAAGCAATAGTGCACGTAGGTTATGATGAGCCTTCAGCTCCCCTCCCCCCATGCTTTCAGTGGCCCAGGGATCAGATATTGCCCCAATGCGTGGGGGGGAGCACAGCCCAGCTCCCAGTAGCTGTTGGCTCCAGACCGTCGCACCTCACTGTCCTGACACCCCTACAACAGAGTCTTCCAAACTCCAGCCCAAAACAAGAACCTCCCCCACGTGGCAGGGCGTCTCACGTGCACGGCGCCATCAGAAACCCCCCACCACTCACATCCGCCGACCTGTTGCCCCCTCTCCCTTTCAGGGCATGTATTGCACCTAACGCACATCAAACTCCTGCAGTCTTTTCCTCTGTGTGCTGTACATAGACAGACAATGCAAAAATCAATGCCCATATTTTCTTTCTTACATCATTCAGTATTGTAATATATTTAATATAAAATAAAACTTTCATCGAAATGGGTCTGTATCTGCTTCCTGTGTCACATCACATCATAACAGTACCTAGTACTGACAAGTTTTATTAATAACTAACAAACGTTATCCAAACAATATCAAATGGAGAGGCATGGGTCTTGGTCATTTATAAGTATTTGTCCCCCTGCTGCATATAAAACTCAGCTGTTAATGATGTCATACTCGACAGTGACAACAGTTATTTCACAGCTAAAGAGGCTCACGCCCGGCTAAAGCAAATGAGACGCACTAGAGCAGGAGTCTCCAACTCCGGTCCTGGAGAGCTACTATCCAGTCGGTTTTCTATCCTACTTGGCTTCTGATGAGTCACACCTGTTCTCAGGTAAATACCAGGGCCAGGTGTGGCTCATCAGAAGCCAAGTAGGATAGAAAACCTACTGGATAGTAGCTCTCCAGGACCGGAGTTGGAGACCCCTGCACTAGAGCATCTGACTCACTCGGACCAAAGCAAACGATCCTCAGAGATGGGTCGCGCATTGCACTCCAAACAAGTGACATACCTCGCCAGAGCTAAGCAGGCTCCTAAAGGCTTTGAAATGCATCAGAGCAAGTGAGTCGAGTGCCTAGCCAGAGGAGAGCATGTCAGACTGTGCCAGTTGAGTCTTTGGGTGAGTTACGCAGCTCCTGTAGACAAGCTCGGTGCGGATCCGCTGTCTCTGCGGCGGCCTGCTCGTCCAGCGTCTCCCGGATGCAGGCCTTCAGATCCTCGATGCCGTGCCCGGTCAACGCAGACACAGGCAGGATTTGCCTGAAGGACAAACTGCTCTTCGGCACCATGGCATCAGGCAGCAAGTGGGCAGAGTCTGGCAAGAGACCTTTGAGTCAAACTCAGGGGTATTTAAAACACAGCATCTCTGTTCAGGTCCATAACAAACCATGCGGCTGGTGGAAGGATTAAACAGATCTTCTTATGGTACCTTTTTGGTTCTGAAGCTGTCCCATTAACTCCTCCAGCTTCTGCTCTGTGTCTGGAAGATCCACTTTGTTGAGCACAAGAAATGCTGGCTTGGACAGCATCTCGTCACTGTACAGCTCCAGCTCCTGCCAAGACAGATATATTTATAGGCAGGTTTTACCAGTGTTGGGCATTTCAGGTCCAGAAATCTACAGAAATCTTTTGTAGCGTTACATACAAGCAGGCATTACCTTGGTCAGGAGCTGCACTGTCTCAAATGCTGTTCTAAACGGGGATTTGGCTGAAAGCTGAAAGCCACAGACATCCACCTGGGGGTGGGGGCAAGGAGGCAGGGTCAGGGAGAAGGGAGGCAGGGAGGGAGAACTTTTGAGTTGTTCACCTTCAGCCTTTGTTGTTTAGCATGAAGTGTTTAATGTAAGCACATGAAAATCCCTCTAACATCACAGAGCCAGCCGCAGGCAGCAGGGACTCCTACCACAAACACCAGCTGCTTGGTCCTCTCTACGTGCTTCAGGAACTTGTGGCCCATACCCTTGTTCATGTGAGCACCTTCAATCAGCCCTGGAAGGTCAGCTACAGACACCTAGAACATATTAATATGACCAGTAGAGGGCACACTGATTAAGGACCTGAGCAGGTTCATCGCACACATAGAGGTTTAACTGTAATCAGGTGAACTAAATAAACAAAACAGCTCTCTGGATAAACATCCCAGCTACCTAACTAAATATAAGGTACTTCACAGTACAATAATAAGCAAAAATTTATCCTGATTTAACCTCCACCCCCCACCAGGCCCTCGTCGTCACCCCACAAACCTCAGCTTCTACTTGGTCTTACCTGCTTGTAGTCAGTGTACATGATTTTCCCAAGTTCTGGTCTTAGAGTGGTGACTGGAAGATTAAACAGGTCAGTATTTTCATTCATTTAAATTCATCAGCTGAAGAGTGAAGCATTAAGAATACATTTGGGGAAAAAAAAATACAAATGCCATCTGAGGTTAATAAATGCAAAGCCGTGTTTTGGCCTTCAGTGCAAGCAAACGCGTCTGTCTTTAAATACGACAGCAATCAGGAAATAACCAAGAACCAAACTGTTCAGAGATACAAGAACAAAAATGTTCCAAAAAAAGGAAGAAAAACAGGAGCACTCACATGGGTAGCTGGCGACCTGAGGCCGGGCATGGGACAGTTTAGCCAGTAGTGACGATTTACCCGCATTTGGAAACCTTGGGGGACAGAGAAGCTGGACTAAAACAGGCTTGTCCTACTTCTCCATGCTGACAGTGGTGCCAAGGCACTGCGGAGCTCAGGCAGACGAGCAGGCTGCTCACCCCACCAGGCCCACGTCGGCAATCAGCTTCAGGTCCAGCCGGATGTGCCGAGCCTGGCCTTTATTGGGCAGGTACCCCGTCTGGAAGGACCCGCCCTGACCTCCTCGTGCCACCAGGACCGTATCGCCCACAGCATTCAGCTCCCCTGCCAGTCAGGGCAGCACCATGCAGTCAGACTCCCTCTCTCAGACAACGCCGACCCCACAAATGGTGTCAACAGACATGGCGAAATGTTCACGACGGGGGCTTTACCCAGAATTCTCCTGTCGTCGGTGGTGACGGCGATGCCGGTCGGGGCAAAAACCAGCTGGTCGTGTCCCTTGTCGCCCTTCAGAGCGCGGATACTGAAATAGATGAGGCCAAGGAATCTCACCAGCAGGCTACCCATCCCCAAAGCCCCCCCCCAAAGCTGCCCAGCCCAGTCCAGCACCCCCCAAGCAGGCCTGCCCAGGGTCTTTTTTCCAAGCATCTTCTGGCCCTAATTTCAGCATGTTAGGTGATGAGGATCAGGCCAGGTCCTCTGCTCAAGGGGGCAGCGGCGGGACCCTCTGGGGCAGGAAGCTTTCTAAAGATGGCAAACCTCCTGCTCTAAGGAGCCTCTGATCATCCAGCTCGCGCACGTCCCACATGTTCTCCAGTGTGAGGTTCAAACTTTATAACTATTACATAAACCGCCATATATATAAAGTAAGAAAGCTATTATAAATAATACAATCATTCATTCATGTTCTATGCCCATGTGTCCTATGCAGGATGCCACTGCTTTTGATCAATGAGCTCAATTCATTTGGATTAATTTAGCTGATCCCACTTAAGTCCACACACTAAACTCTTGATTTTCTTGAAAAGGCCAATGAGGTGACAGTTTCTTCAAGGACGAGGAATTTCTGGTCTACTGCCCTGGAGTTGAGCTTGTAGGGAGGGGGACCTTGGTGACCTAAGGATGACTGTGACATCATGTCCCTCTCACTATCTTGTTAAGAAGAGCAGGAGCGTTGAGTGGTTCAACAGGATGCACATTTTTAAAAGAATGAGCACCGGAGCAAGGATGCAATGGAGAAAAAAATGCATGCAAAAAGAAAATGATCCAAAAATATATAACAGCCAACCACAGCAACCTGATGACAAAGGATGAGCCTTTGACTCACTCTAACCTCACGGCTAAATTAACAGCGGGCATCATAATCAACACCTGTCTTCATAATGCTTGGTCCTTATAGGGTCGCAGTGAGAGTATCCAAGTAAGCAAGGGGCAGGGAGACCCTGGTCAGGATGCCAGTCCATCAGTTTTTCCTCTGCACCCTCTCCGGTTAATAAAGACAGCCTTACCTGCTGTTGGTGCCGACTCCTGCCACTAGCCTCTTCTGGGGGTACATATCCTTGACTTTCTTCAGGGTGATACTCTCCTTGGCTATCACCCACACATCGCCACCTTTCCCTCCATGGCCCCCCAGGCGGGGCAACCCCATGCCTCCGCTGCCCCCTTTGACATACAGCCGGAGGTTGTCTACAAAGCCGCCATACTGTGGGCAGAAGAGGAGACAGGGCTACAGCAGCTGGACAGGGGTACACGAGGCAAACCTGGTTCCTCCAAAATTCAACCACAATTCCAGCACTCATTTTTTTCCAAAACTATTTGATGACATTTATTTGCCCATGTATTCAGAAAATAGAGTATTTCAGTACTACTCTTACAGAGAGTACTATCAGTAATTACAACCAATAAAGCTATATTATTTTTATTTTAAAATGTATTATTCTCTATCTGCTGAATGTTTCCTCCTTCCCTCGATCCCTCAGGCTGAACGGAAAGCCAGACCACTTTCCAGCGGTCAATCAAGGCAGTCCCTGCACTATGCCAGGGCGCTGTCCTCCGGTATAAATGCCACATGGCTCCATACAGCTGACAGCTCATTCATTTCTCGGCTTATCTCCGTGCTAGGAAGCAGATCCCTGCATTTAAACCAATTCGCCTGACCTTGACACTTAAACTTTTCTCTTAATGCATATGAAACATTACAGTTTTTGAAATGGGAGCCACATTCAAAGGCACAAGTAGGGTTAAGAGGAGGATCAAAATAAATTTCTGTAACGGTGGAATGATCCTCTGCGCTGCCAAAGGAGAGAAGCCAATGTTGCCAAGTGTCCGCATGTACGCCCAGCCAGAACTGATACGTCGCACAAACCTTCCTCAGACAAACGCGACTGATCCAAACCATGTTCTTTTCTGCAGCTGTCGTTCAGGTCATTCTTAAAAGACCATTCCGTAAGATGAATTACAGCTCATTATTCCAGCAGCACACATTGGAAACATCCCCGAAAGTACGCGACCACACGTTTTTGAGAAACAGGAAGTTCACGCCTCGGCGGTAGCCCATTGGAGGAGTTCAGCGTCAATCACACAGAGACCAATGGAAACCCAGACTCGTTCTCGCGTGTTATCGCGACCACGCATTGCGCCCTGGCAAGTGAAGATAAAACCATCATCCATCTATCCGCTAATTCTGGTTGGGTTCGCAGGGGTATGAAGAGCTTATTCCAAGCACCATAACATACCGCACTGGGGTATCATGGACGGGACGCAGCTCCATGGCAGGACATTTTTAGGGACGCTGATTAATCTAACTAGGTGGGATTCGAATTCACAATCCCGGAGGTGGGAGGTAACAGTACACACCAAGGATTATGAAACCTCAAGTATAGTGTATAGCAAAGCAAAGTTATGGCATTCCCAGTGTTTTAACATTTTGTCTTTTCAACTAACGCATAATGAACTAAAAAATTAAAAAATGTACAATATTTTGCTTATATGGGTAATAATATTGTATTGTATGCTACTAACTGTTCGGCCTGGAAATTGGTTGATATTAGGGGTGAGAGAAAAAATCGATGCATCTTTTTTCTTTCTCTAACTATTCAAAATCGATTCTCAAATATTCAGAATCGGTTCTGTATTCTATCAAATTGCGAGTGCGAGCCGGAAACAGAAACATTACAACGTTCGCCTCTTACATATGCTGCTCTTCATTTGAACAATGGACAAACTACATCCTGCACCATCAAATTTAAAATCGACCGTGTGGCAACATTTTGGATTTTGTGAAGACAAAGAGAAAGGGGTCGTTGATAAAAGTCATACTGTGTGCAAAGTCTGTCGCGCCAAATTTAAGTATTTCGGGAACACAACTAATATGAAAAAGCATATAACACGGTTCCACTCAGAGCTGCAGGAAAGGACTTCGGTCCCGATCGCGCCCGGCGCCGGTTTCACTCAAAGGACCCTCGAGCAAGTAGCAAAGCTTCCATCCAATTCTGAAAAAGCCAAGCGAATTACCCGGTCAGTGGCGGGTTTCATTGCCAAAGATTTGCGTCCTTACTCTGTAGTGGAGAACGAAGGATTTTGCTCAATGTTACAGGTGCTTGAGCCAAGATATAGTGTGCCATCACGACGTTATTTCAGTGACACTGCAATACCCGCACTCTACAGGGAGACTAAAGCTCAAATTTTAGAATCAATAAGTAATACGGACAGGATTGCAATAACATGCGATACATGGACATCAATTTCAACAGACTCGTATGTCACCATTATGGCTCACTACATCACGGATGAGTTTAAGCTCGCGGCTTGTGTTCTGCAAACGCGGGCTATGAACGAAAGCCACACAGGCGCAAAGTGTTGCAAACGAATGGAAAATTGTAAACAAAAACTTAGTTTTGGTGACTGTTACAATTGTTCTTAGTAATTGCCCATCCTAAATATAATTTTGTTCAAATAAAAGCAATAAAATTATTTATTTGACTTTGTCATTTTTTAAATTGAAATACTGTCAAACAGAGATTGTAACTATGAACAAAAAACATATAATTTAAAATTTAAATTAAGCATATTTGCAAAAAAATGTATATGAAGAATCGTTTTGGAATCGGATC
>JABFEA020000138.1:12051160-12063741 GCA_019775915.2 Cyphomyrus plagiostoma | reverse complement strand
AATCTTTCATAATTGCATTATTTGTTATTATGTTTTGGTGTGGTGCTGAAAGGAACAACATTGGATAAGAAATTAATTCTGGGTTTTATTCTGTGTCACCCCCCCCCCCCCCCCACACACACACACACACACACTATAAAATGGCAAGATATGGACACAATTAAAAGGACTGGATTAGTATCAATTAAAGAAATGTGTTCTCTGCATTAATGCATTGACTCAGATGTTCCTGCTGTTCATCTAACTCATCCATCACTGCAGGTGCTGCCATAACAGCCAGTGCCGCATCATCCGCCTAATAAAGGAACAGAAGAAATTGCCAGCATCCATTACACACTCGAAGACACTCACACACACACAACAACACTAGGGTGTTGGTTACGGTGTTCTTGTGCAACTGAGAAGAAGTCACATGTATAACAAAATACACAAAAATAAAATCTAACGCCGAGGTCACTTATACTTCCCGCCATATGAACCCCATATTTTTACAGGGTACATAAACAGACACCCCTATAAAACTGATACAGCCCAAAAGGGCTCAGATGTTTGTGTGTGTCGGCAGATTTTTGAGACACTGGCGTGTTCTGATTTCCGCTTTGTTGATTATTTCGCTGAAGTTGATTACAGAGTGGCTGCCTAGCTGTCCGCCGCCACATCTGAGGGTTTCATTGCATGACTAACATGACTGACACACAGGAAGGTCCTTTACGTGTTCAAGGTGTACAAATTCCAGCTGGATGGAGGAACATGAATCTGCCCCTTCATGTCAGCAGAGTGGGTGCAAAGAGTAGCAGTATAACTGCCACTCATGGACTGGGATCCTGTTCAGGTAGTAACCTGTCTAAGGTTGGCTCTGGCTCACCCCCCCTGACCTCCACGGACCCTGTGAAGGACGAACACCTGGAAGCTGGATGGATAAATCCCTCCTTTTCAATGACTGCTAGTTCAGCTGCAGTCATGTTCATCCATGGCCAAATTTACACATGAGAACTGAATAATTCTGTGAGTAAAACAAGGACAGCACAGTTCCCTCTGCAGTAACATGCCACATTTTCATTGCAGAACCTCTTTACAAAGTACCACATAGTGGATAAATTACCACTTAAAAGTCCTGAGTTTTTATTTTGCTTGGAGGCTGTAGAAATCCCCTCTCCTATTACATTCTCAGAATATACAAGCCACAGAGTAGTGAGAAGGGGACTGCGGAGATAAGTTAGAACAAGCAAATAATGTAGGGTGACCAGATAGTCCATGTCAGGGAGGACACTTTGAGCTACTCCGGGTTTTACAAACTAATTTCAAAGTGAAAGGCTCCTGTGCTCAGCTAATTAGTTCAGCTCTTCTCGTGCTTTGACTTGTTTGTGTCCTTGATTGAAAGACTAATCCAGCTGTTTCACATTAGCATTAGTGACACATGCACAATTATGGGAGACTGACCAATTAGCACACAGTAAGAACTCAGTGCTCAAGTGAAATCCAGGTCCTTGTAATTGAAATGGTAGTTTACAAATCCTATCTTAGATCAGAGTGTCCTCCCTGACATGGAATATTTGGTCACCCTAAAATAATGAAACGTGTTTTGGAGCCATTGTGAAAATTACAATTCTTTTGTGTTTTAACTAGCGGCGTTTTTTCCTCACAGCTGTCACGTTTAAAAAACCAATCATTTCTTCTTTTGTTGTTGCACATATACCTACTGAATTAAGCCTTTTAATACAACACTTTCAATTGACACTCACCATGTCTTGTTTGCTGTCTATAGGCAAAAGCAGGCGTACAGGAGAATATAAATTATCGCAGACAGGAAAACAGTCAGAGCCAACTCTAAATAATAATTTAAAGTCATTGGACATGACTGTCATGGACAGCACAGTAATTAAATTAAAGCCTAAATATAGAAGCCTGAAACAGTAAACAAACGTATGGGCCAGTGTCACCTAAGATTTTAACCATAGCGCTACGTTTACTGCTCATGAGTCACAGCACTCTTTACATATTTGCAGAGAACTGTTTCTTTATATATGTATTTTTATGTAAGGTAACACAGATAAGAAATTCGGCTGCACTGGTAGCGCGTGGGAGTTTCTATAGTAACACATAATACATCGGGTACGGAACAATAAAAGGGACAATTTTAGTGAAGGAAAAAATGAATGAAAATGAAAAGCATGGGGGAATAATGAAATGTACAGGGGTCAGGGGTATGCACGTGTCTTATTTTATTAATTTTATTAGATACCGTTTTAGAATGCCCTTTGCGCTAATGTTAATTAGCCAATAATGCCCTAATAAAGTGACGTTAAATTACATAACTTGGCTTAAACTATATCTACCGTAATTATGTTTAACAAGATACATTAGTTAACTTGCACTGCAAATTTTAGTATACTTACTATAGCAGGAAATACTCATACAGGAAATGATTGTCACACATTTTTACAAAATCGTTTTTATGGTGAAGGCTGTACCCATGTTATCTGTTTATTTTAGTAATTAAATGTTCATCCTTTAAAAGAATGGTCGTCTAATGTGCAGCGTCTCAGCAGAGATCAGAAGGTCCGCAGGATCTGCGCTCCTGCTCCACTTCGGCGGAGAATCACGGACTGATTTGATGCTCTGTATTACATCCTGGTTATTTTCAGTTCAGAACGGCGCCACATTTTTGGGACGGAGCTTTTATTCAGAATGTATTTTATATTTACCGTAGTAGCTTTGTATTCGGGGCGCCAATGACAGATTTCGTCGATCGATAGTGTCGTGTCCACTTTACCCCGCAGTAGTGGCATCCGTGGAGAAGGGGGGATCATGTAATCTCTTGACTTCTGATAGATCCTCCCACTAATGACCAGCGCTATTTATGCTGCTTAGAATTAGCAGGCATTGGACTACCGGAGCAGGAAGGATTGCGCTTGGGAAATACAACTGCGCTGAGGTAAGTGAACATGAAAAAGGATTTCATGTACTGTCTGGTATTGGAAGAATGACCGTGAACGTGACCTAAATTTGATAAGAGCTTGTGCCATAGCCTAGATTTCCGATTTCTTCATGCATTTTGTGTACACTTCCACGGCCATGGAAACAGACAGCGGCTAGGGCTGCACTTGCCATTTTAAGAGTTGCGAATTAATAAAGGGTCCGCTATTGCCTTCCTTCGCGTAATCTTCGGGGCTCTGTAAGCGCGCGACACTCACACCCAGCTAAGGGTTCACCACAGAGATCATGGGGAACACACCGCGAAAGTGTGCACAGAAATCAGTAGTAATGTCGAAACTGCTGCCCCATCAGTGTTATCGGAGTAGAAGATTAAACGTGAAATAAGTATATATTATAGTGCACTACATTTCACTTTCAGTAACACCGTTACCTAAGTTTTTTGTCAATCTGTAACTTAAAATCTGTACTCTAAAATGGTCATTGGTACTAGTGAGTAAAAGTTTATTACTTATGTATTTCTTGTCAAAAAGTAGAAATCAATTTGCACGGTGTCCTACATTTTTTTAAAGCCTCAGATACAAGCAATCTTAATGATATTTTACACGTGTCTTTATACATGATATTGTTGTTAATCTTTACATTGATTTGCTGTTGTAGAGCAGAATTCCGTAGAAATTTTACAGACATAATAGTTGGATGGTTTCGTTATAATGAAGTGAGGAGCTCAGAGACCCCGACGGCCTGAGCTCTCTGTCCACCACGCTTGATTTGTCTTGCTTTGGGTCAGCATTCCTGTCTCCGCGGTGCGGCCAGCCTCCAGCCTCGCAGACCATCGCCAGCATCCCCTTTATCAACACATACCACTGCCATTCAGCGAAAATAACTCCAGCTGACAATTGCTTATCGTCCGGCTTCCAAAGGCCGTCAATATGCCTTATGTTAATGTTTTAACCCTGTTGTGATCTACTGACTTTCATCGGTTAGTTCGCGCACTTTAGAAACTTTACACAGCGCTTAAACATAGCCATGACTACAGTTACACATGGTGTGATTCTGTGGATCATATTTTACTTTCGGAAAACTTTTTTAAATGGTTTAATGGAAAACGTCCCCGTGACCACGAATAGTATAAGTGGTTACAGAAGATGGATGGATGGAAAACGTCATGCAGGGGTGGAGTATCACAAAATGAAATCTCTAAAGAGGGTTGTGAACTTTAGCATGACACCGTAGCAGGTATGTAGAGAGTAAGGCTGTGGGCAGTGCTGGCAGTGCGGTGGAGCCGGTGGGGACCGGTCCTGTGACAGTGACACTGTTTGCATTTATACAAGAGCAGCAGCAGGCAAATTAAAGGCAACAGAAGAGCAGGACTTCATGAGCAAACCCCAGTGAATTTGGTTAAGAGAGGGTTAAATTGTGAAGGGATGTGAAAATACCAGCTTCTGGCCCAAAGCCAGAGGCCACCAAAGTTGACAAAACGATCCAGAGAATTTAATAATCCACAGAATGACAACCCTTTAAAGGAAAAGTGTAAATAAGGGTCTAAATATACACAACAACAACAATAAATTGTGGCTAGTACATGTCACAGCACACAAAGCAGACATACAGCGGCGTGCAGATAATTTGGCAAACTGTGTTATCACAGGGATTTGTGTCTTTCAGTGCACGATGGCACATCAGTGCCCCACGTCTGAGCCTTTTATAATTTGCTTTTGTTGTAGTGCGATGACTCTGCACTAATGAACTTTAACGTGGGAAGATAAATTGGACCACAGTGTGAATCAGTGCTAGTATGGAGATCCCGCAGTCATGAACTGCTTTAATTCTGTCCCCGGGGAAGCCAGCAGTCTGTGAAGGCAAGAGAATTCACTGTTACTGTGGTGTGTTTTCAGAATGTTAATAAATTGTGGAAAATTCTGTAATCTCTGTGTATTTTACCTGTCTTTTAGGCTAATGACTGATTATCTGAGGAAGAATGCAAGCGGTTTTGGTTTTTTTTATCATCCAGGGGCACTCGTACTCATGTACGTCAAAGGCATAGACCAGTGAAGTATTTTACTGTGGTACCTAACTTTCTTCCAGCCCTAGTTTAGGTAGTAGAATCATTTATTGAGGATGATGCGTGACTTTAGGCCTAAAGGTGCACTATATGACCAATAGTATGTGGACACCAACTTGTCTGACATCGCATTCTGAAGCCAAGCGTAATAATATGAAGCTGCTGTGCTCTGTGCTGCTCTGATAGCTTCTGTTCTCCTGGGAAGCCTTTCCATTAGATGCTGGAACATTGCTGGTGGGATTTGCTGCCATTCAGCCTGGGTATTGATGTTGGGTTATTAAGTCCATTCAAGCGAGTTTGCATGGCCGACCACCTCCTTGCTGAACTTGCTCTCAGATGTTTCCACTTCAGTCACTTGCGGTTGACCAGGGCAGCTCCAGCTGGGCAGAAAT
This sequence comes from Cyphomyrus plagiostoma, assembly GCA_019775915.2. Lineage (NCBI taxonomy): Eukaryota > Metazoa > Chordata > Actinopteri > Osteoglossiformes > Mormyridae > Cyphomyrus > Cyphomyrus plagiostoma. The sequence continues at coordinate 12,058,350 of JABFEA020000138.1, read as the reverse complement.
TTGGCAAACTGACTTGTTGGAAAGATGGTATCTTTCTATGGTGCCAAGTTGAAAGTGCCTAACTTCTTTGGAGTGATCACACATTCTGATGGCACTATTGCAGGAGATTGCATGACTGCATACTGATGATATACCTCTGTCAGCAATGGGTGTGGCCTAATTAACCAAATTCCTCTAATTAATAGGGGTGTCCATATACATTTTGCTGTATGGTGCACCTTACAATGATGTACTAATGGGACAGGGTGGCCAACTTTGGTAGCTGGCTGGCATGAGATTTTCAATTCGAGACCAATCTGCACACACAGTTACATGTAGGTTACAGTGTCATTACCTTGTAAATAGTCTGTAGGGTTTGCAACAGCCCGGACACATTTGATGTAGATAAATTTCGGTTTATAATGGAATGATACAGATTTGCCATAAGATTTCTTGCTTGTGAGAGTCAAAACGCGTGAGTGTCATGCCAGATGCATGAGAGTTGGCAACCCTGATGGAAAAAACTGAAGTTTGCACATTACTCTGACCCATAGGTGGTATATGCAGTGCTTGATGGCTCTCATCTCCATTGCATGCAGTGACAGAGCAGACCCTTGGTGGACAGTGCCAGCTCTGGCTGCCGCGATGCCCTTCCTGGAGGAAAACTCTCTGTTTGGGGAGCAGCCCGTTACTCTGCCAGTGGTCATCATCGGTGAGACCCTCATCAAATGAACTGAACACATTCATTAGTACAAATCACAACAGGAGAGTTAAGGTGATGGGCCTGGAAGATGTCATTTCTAATAAGGCTCGTGGAAACTATTTCAGATTTTAAAAAAGCAGGAGGTTAGATCGATAACGCAAGATCCAGGTCAACCTCTGACCCTGAATAGGATAAGTGATTAGAAGATGGATGGATGGTTGGACCAATCTCCAGATAAGCAGTTAGAAGATGGATGGATGGATCAATGAAATGAAATAATGCCACTGAATTAGTTATTAACTTAACAATCAAAAGAATAATTGCTGTCTGTCCCTTAGGATAAAAGCTTGTCCAGTAGATTCTTCCTTTTATCCTACGTCATTTTTCTATAATTGACATAAAACCCTGTATTTAAAAAAAATCACTGCATGCACAGAATTTTGTGTCTGCTGTGTCTTAGATTTACCTGCATTAATCTCACTTTTGAAATGTAAAATAAGAGTGGACTCTGCTCCTGTATTCCCAGGGAATGGGCCATCTGGAATATGCTTATCCTATTTACTCAGCGGCTATACACCTTACCTGGACCCTGGAGCAGTCCATCCAAATCCAGTCCTCTTCAGAAAACTGCAGGAATCAAAGTACCTTGCCGTCATTGACCAGGTCATGTATCAATGGCGTCAGTAATCAGCCACACTCAGTTAGTTGTTAAAAAGTTAGTTCTACTCAGATTTACCACCTCTCCTAACAATAATAATGTACACTATATGACCAATAGTATGTGGACACCAACTTGTCTGACATAGCATTCTGAAGCCAAGCGTATTAATATGAAGCTGCTGTGCTCTGTGCTGCTCTGATAGCTTCTGTTCTCCTGGGAAGCCTTTCCATTAGATGCCGGAACATTGCTGGTGGGATTTGCTGCCATTTAGCCTGGGTATTGATGTTGGGTTATTAGGTCCGTTTCTGCGAATTTGCATGGCCGACCACCTCCCAGCCGAACTTGCTCTCAGATGTTTCCATCATGTTTCCATGATTCCATGTCATTTGAGGTTGACCAAGGCATCTCCAGCAGGGCAGAATTTTGGCAAACGGGCTTGTTGGGAAAAACCGCATCAGATTATGATGCCAAGCCAAAAGTTACCCATTATTCTGCCAGTGTTTGTCACTGAAGATGGCATAATTGTGTACTTGTGTGCTCTATGGGTGTGGCCTAATTGATCAAATTTGTCTAATTAATAGGGGTGTCCACATTCTTTTAGCTATATTGTCTAACTCACAAGATCTTGCTGTCTACCACTTGACTAGTTATTCATATCTGCTGAAAAGAAACATTTTACTAAGTAGCTCTTCTTTCAGACCCATTTGTGAAGCTGCATCATGGATAGCACTGATTGGCCATCTTCTCCCTAGGACTTAGCACTGATTGGCCATCTTCTCCCTAGGACTTAGCACTGATTGGCCATCTTCTCCTCAGGACTTAGAGTACCTGAGCGAAGGCCTGGAGGGTCGCTCCACCAACCCTGTGGCTGTCTTGTTCGACACGCTGCTGCACCCCAATGCAGACGCGGGCTATGATTTACCCTCCGTACTCCAGTGGAGATTGGAGACCCAGCACCACATTCCCCACTTGGTTCTGGGTCGAGCTGGGCCTGGGGGTGCCTGGAATGTGAGTTTCTCCTCGTGGACCACAGGATACTCTTGCAGACAGAAGCCAGTTGTTCTGGAAATATGTTTTTTTCTACTGCTCAGACCTTCCCCTGATACCCCCAATTACTCCACGTTTGTCCAATTCTACCACCAGCACATAAGATTCAACTAACATCTTAATATTTTCAAGGTCTTCCTCTGGGCTTGTGGTGGAGACAAAACACACATATGGAATAGGGGTGGCTTGGGAATTTGTGGTCCATGTCACTAGCATTTATTATATAAATAAAAATGATTAAAAATTGTCATTTTAAATACGTATATTTTTTTATACTCAAATATTATGCTGAAACAAATAGTGCCACATTAAGGCGCTTTCCCACTGCAGGAACACTACAAACATAGTTCCTTGGAGGTAGTTCCTGAACCTTTTTTTAGTCTCTACTTCTGAGTGGATACTTTTTGCTTGAGCCAGAATAGTAATATTCTGTGGCTTATAGAGAGAAACTTTGCTGATTGGATAACCACAAGCACCGGCGCTAACATGGAAGTTATGCAGAAGTTCAGAGAAAAGAGATAGAAGTAGTCAAGCTAAAAAATAGCAGATGGAATTATTTTTGTATCCCAATTACATTAAATGCATTAATAACTTTTTTGCTCACATCTTATTTCTGTCAACCACTTCAAAAGATCAAAATATTTGGTCGATAACTGGCAACTTCTGTCCATAAATTATGGTACCAGTGGTGGAACTTACCTGTGTTTATTGGTGGAGTAACATTACATCGTTTTTTATTCTACGCAGTATGAAACAGTCTGGTGGCCAGATACTGCTCTGGGCAGTATAAATAAAATATAAATAAAATTTGTGCCACATTTTTATACCACACAATTTATCCTTCCCAATAAATAAAATAATTAGCGCAACCTCCATTGTTTTGACATGTTGGTGTAGATTCATTTGAAATTACATGTGAAGTTAAACCTGTTTTAGTCTCCCTTCTTATTCAGAATAAAGGTCATGGCTCTTGCTGTGTGGTGGGAAAGTGACACACTAAAGTGACCAGGAACTACATAAGTTCTCAATCAGAACCAGGAACTAGGTTCCAAAACTTCGGTGGGAAAGCGCCTTAATGCTTTCGACCTGCTTTTAGGCAATGGAGGGATCCATGTTGACAATCAGCCTGGGAATTTGGATGGAGCTCCCTGGGGTAAACTATAGAGATGTAGCCACAGGGAAGCGAAGGTAACTGGCGCCTCAGCCGTCTGTCTCACTCCAGAGCCTCGTAGTAACCATGTATGATTGTTATATGGACACGTGCTGTGCCTCTTCCAGGGGAAAGGCAAATGACAGAGCCACGCCAGAAGAGATTTCCTCCTACTACAAAAACTATGTGAAGCTCATGGGTCTCCAGAAGAATTTCGTGGACAATATATATGTGACCTCTGTACAGAAGCTTCACAGGGAACACGAGGGGGACGCGGTTGATGGAGTGAAAGGGGGCGCCCCCAGCGTGCCAACCAAGGCTCTCTGGGAAGTCAGGGGCTACCAGAGTGTCCAAGGGGACACCCACATGCCGTTTAGCCTCTTTGCAGAAAATGTGGTTCTGGCCACCGGTGCCTCTGACTCTCCAGCCAGACTGGGAGTGGAAGGGGAGAACTTGCCGTTTGTCTTCCACAGCACGTGTGCCCTGGGGGTAGCCATCAGAGAGCGTAGCCTCGGCCAGGAGTCGGACCCAGTGCTGCTCGTGGGTGCAGGGTTGAGCGCGGCCGACGCCGCGCTGTTCGCCCACAGCAGCGGGGTCACCGTGCTGCACGCCTTCAGGAAGCGCGTGGACGACCCGGGGATGATCTTCAAGCAGCTGCCCAAGACGATGTACCCTGAATATCACAAGGTCTACCACATGATGTGCTCACAGAGCCACACTGCTGCTGCCTCCGGCCTGTTCCCAGACTACACCAGTTTCCCTGAGCACTGCGTCGTCTCCTTTCAGCCTGATGTAAAATGTGTGCTGAGGAATGGCAACAATTTGAAGACCTTTAAGATCTCCATGGCTTTGGTGCTCATCGGCACCAATCCCAACCTCTTTTTCCTCAAAGAACAAGGCCAGTATCTTGGTCTTGATCCCCACAAGCCCATTTCCTGCAAGCAGAACCCCATTGACATCCACCCCCACACATTTGAGTGCGTGAAAGAGGCTAGCCTTTTTGCCATGGGTCCTCTGGTTGGTGACAATTTTGTACGCTTCCTGAAGGGCGGCGCTCTTGGCATTGCCAGCTGCCTAAGAAGACAAAAGAAGAAAGGGAAGCTGATTGCTGATAGTGGAGGTGGGGGGATAGCTTAAAAATTGGGGTGGGCAGGGAATGTGAGATTGTGATCAGAGTCTGTGCCATACTTATTGTTTGTATGCTGTTCAGCCTTCAATTTCTTAAAGTGTGCAACATGCTTAACTTGAAAGTGTGCAAGTGACTGTAGACTAGAGATAGCAGAAGGCAAATTCTCAGTGATCAATCTACCATACTGTGAACGATAAAGATACAAGACTGGGTCTGAGGATTCAGAGAATTCGATTTTATTCATCCTGATGTCTCAGACGTGTCTCTGTTGACCACCAACAGATAAATGTTTGTTTAGGGACCAGGCAGCTGAATTAAGTTACATGTTTTCTGTGTCACTGGATTCATTTAAACGACTCAAAAGATTCAGCAGTGCCAATCTCAATGCCCAGTTTTACCAAACGACCCAAAGCTTTGTTGGCTTTTTGAAATGGGCCAACACCAGGTCTCATTGAGGTCTCCTATGCAAACCTGTGTTTTAAAAAAGGATGAATGTTAAATATAACTTAATGATTGGGAAAGCACACCAGAATATCCCTTTGTAAATGATTTAGTGTTAGAAGCTCTCGTTTGCATTTCTCTGCTGTGCCAAAAACCTGAACAGAGGCTAAACGGGAAGGGAGTTCATTTATTTATAAAAACCTGATCATTAATACAAGCAGGTTGTGCTCCCAGTGTGCAAGGATGCCTCTTCGGTCCTTGGCCAGCCCCAGCCTGGAATCCACCCACTTTAAGCAACAAATGCCAACGTTAGTATAGAAAAAGAGTGCTGTGTCAACCATTGCAACTGGGAAAGTTTGCTCCTGATTTAGGAAAGAGTTTATCTTCTTCTTTATTTTTTTTTAGTGTACAATATCCTAATTTCCAATCCAGTTATCACAGCTAACCAGTTCAGTAGGGCAAGAGATTTAATTAGTTCCATTACGGAAATTGTTTAACAGACATTTCCATGGTCATCTACTGCCAAAACTGGTAGTTTCCAGCCCACTTCCAGCTGTCGTTTTTAACATGTGACAAACCTGATGTAGATGAGAAGATGAAGCACTGTGTTTGGGGCCAACATGGTGGGGTGGGGGGGATAGACCCTTCAGGACAGGACCGAACCACGTCTCCTAACCTAAGCTGTGCAAGTTCATAGCAGCATGTTTATTTAAATCTCAGCAAGTCGAATATGATGTAACGTTAAACACAAATGAGGTACCAATGTTTGTACATAGTACTTTTTTTATTACGAACAAATAAAATGTTTTAAAATTATTCTTAACACAAACATTGTTACATTACTTGCTGTCAGTAGCTCAGCGTGTGGACTCATGAAAAGCAGGGAAAATCAAAAGTGGGACATTCACTTGTATCAAGGACGGCCTGAAAAATCACGCAGGCCGCTGTTTCTCTGAAACTTCTCCCAGGGTAAACATCACGAGTGAGCTATAGAAATGCCGATTCATTCCTGGCCCATGTTACAGGCCTCATCTTCTTTTGGATAGTCTTGGGTTATATCTGGGGAAAAAGGAGGAAAAAAAAAAAAAACATGAACTTCAGGCGTTTGATTCAGAAAATCAAAATATTCGAGAAAGAACGGCAGATCTGTGCCAGCGATGCTCGATATAATCTACGCAGTGTATTCTGGTGCCACTGACAGAGCAGAGGTGTGTTCTTTGCAGTCTCCGTGTTCCTCCCATGCATGACTGACCAACATTCATGATTCAGTGATCAGACATTTTCGCTTCACTAAAACCCCCTAACCCCCCCCCTCCCCCCCGCTGTGCTGTGCTGTCCCGTCCCTGGCCGGCCTGGAAACTATCGCAGCTTCAGTACAACATCGTGACCTAATGTGGTCTCTAAGCAACCTTCGCTGTCCCCAAGCAACAGGAAGCCGCTCCGTGTTTGGCCCTGATGGGCTTCCTGATTGTTAAGCACGCTGGGCTTTTGGGAGCAAGGGCAGGTGACCGTAGCAAAAGCCCTTACGTCTTGATGACGTTGTGTGTGACCTTTTTACTATTTCCTCCACCGGAAACCTGGGCTCGCTGTAGAAAGCAGCCCTCGGGTCATAGGCAAGTCAGGTACCTCCCTTGGCTGGAACACACAGGCTAATCCCAGAGTTTTGGTTCGCACACAAACCAATATGGTGCCTCTGAGGAGCAGTGCACCTAACCGCAGTACACTGAGGTGCCGAGCAACGTTAAGAACAGAAGGCTAGGCCACTATGATGTAACCGTATGCGGGAGGCTGGGAAGTTTGATTCTTGTTGCATGACAAGGATGTGACTGCAGGGAATCCGGCACCCCTGTGCTGTGAGAAACGGATCCAGAGGCACTTGTTACCATTGTCTAGAATTAGAGCAGAGGACAGCAAACACTTCAGCAAACCTCTGAACTCCCACGAAAGCAGGGCTTAAACTGAAATCGCCATAAATTACATTTAAGTTTATTTAGTATTTTATAGGGGCGGCATGGTGGTGCAGTGGTTAGCACTGTTGCCTCACACCTCTGGGACCCGGGTTCTGGTCTCTGCCTGGGTC